>JBBNAF010000033.1:0-624449 GCA_039657365.1 Stephania yunnanensis | reverse complement strand
AAGACAACGTTTGATTGTGTCAAATCACTCTGTTCCTAATGTTGAAGTCTCTACAGTAATCTCAAGTGGAGGACTTGGAATATATACCTATCATGAGAAACAACTATGACTTAATCCATGTGATGTTCTAGAGAAAAACTAGCGGAGTCGGTCGATACTTTGTTCCACTAACAATATTTCGTGATCTTGATTCGTATCCTATACGTATAATCATCATATGATCATCAATCAAGACTCACACTAGTCTTGAATTCATTATAGTTCCAGGTATAATGATCGACAAGGGACATTTAGGATATTTATGTAAATACCCGTGGATCTTATTATAATGTAAACATGCAAATTAATTATAATAAACGGCAAATGAAATCCTCTATTTTTATTAACTAAAAGTATTCATAAAGCAATTAATGGATTGACCTGGAAGTGCGTACTGACGAAAATATTCATAAAAAACGATTAATGCCCCATCATCTCCAATACAGAAACACTCTAGGGCAACACCTTGACATGCATATAATGCCTAATGATCTAACATGACCATCATGTTTTGCTTGTGGAAGAGCTTTTGTCGATGGATCATAACGTTGTCTTCGGTAAGAGTACTCTGCAAATCTTTGCGTCTCCCACCTCTCAATAATTTCTTTGATGAGATGAAAACGCACGCGTTGAGTATATGTTTGGATCTGTGGTGTGATCTTGGTTCCCTGGCTTTGTGCTATTGCCCGATTATTGTCACAATACTGAAACAAATACGGGGTTAGCGATACTTGGAACCACGCCTAGTTCGAAATGAACTTTTGATCAAAGCTGCCTCACTTTCTTTGCATCGGACGTTTGCAATATGCCTCAACTTTCTGCATTGTAGAATGCACTTACGATCTCTCGACTTCGAACTTTTCCGGCTCTTCTGCACCCAGTTCAAAGTAAACACACATATCAGTTTACGATCTAAAATCATCTATATGTCGGTTGAAAACTTGCATCTGTGTAACCATTTACAACTAGATCATTTTCAAAACCTCCATAGACCCAGAACACTTCCTTAGTCCTTCTTAAGTACTTAAGAATGTTCTTTGCTTGCTATCCAGTGACTCTCACTGGATCGGCGATATCTTTAGCCTTAAGTGCTCAAAGCATATGACCACATCGAGGGTCGAGTGCGCTAACATGGCATACATGATAGATCCCGATAGGCGATGCATATGGAGATCTTATTCATACGGTCTCGCTCATCATTTGTCTGTAGGACATTGAGTCTTTCTATGAGACTTATCCCCTGAGACATTGTGCAACCAATCCTCTTTTAGAGTCTTATAAGCATGAACCTATTCGCGCACCTTGTCACATGTAAGCTACTCGACTTAGGCTTGAGTTAGCCTCTTAGAATCTATCCCTACCAGATCTTTATCCACCTAGGACTCTCATAAGTTGCATCTCTTAGTCTTTCATTGAGAAACAACTTCCTAACCAAAACTTGACATTACGCAATTGTGTTGGGATGTCATTTTCAATGAAGTAATATATCATCGACTTATACGGTTACCCCGAGAAAAACAACTACTGCTCCCCATGACCATCTTGTATACACTGAGGCTCATCGTGTGCCGTTCTTAATAAAACCAAAATCCTTGATTGCTTAATCAAAGCGAAGATTCGACTCAGAAGCTTGCTTTAATCCATAAATGGATCTTTGAAGCTTGCATACCTTCCTAGAATTCTCAGGATGTACAAAACATTCGATTGTGTCATATACTGCCGCATCCTCAAGCAGGCTTTCGATTAAGAAATGTTGTTTTTACATCCATTTGCCATATTTCATAGTCATAATATGCTTGTTGATAGCAATTAAAATTCTTATGGATTTAAGCATGCGCTGCTGGCGAAAAAGTTTCATCATAATCGACTCCTTGAGTCTGCTGAATCCTTTTGCTGCTACAAGTCTTGCTTTAAAAGTATGCACTTTGCCATCCATGTCGGTTTTCTTCTTGAAAACCCATTTACATCTGAATGGTCTTACCACCTTACATGGTAAATCAACCAAGTTCGAACTTGGTTATCATACATGGATTGCATTTAGAGTTCATGGCACTTAGCCATTTATTTGAGTCTAGTCCAGACATAGCCTCCTTTGATAAGTGGTGGGCTCATTTTTAGTCTATAAGCAACACATCACGACTATCGGTAATGGGAAATCCGAATCTCTACGGCTCATGTCTTACCACTACTAGATTTACGTGGGCCTTGTGTCACTTGTGGAGGTTCAAGTTGGTTCGCAACGTTGTTGAACTTCCAAATAGTAAACGATTCATGTTTACTTGTGATTCTTGAACTTCTTGAAGATTTATCTCTCTCTCCCAGCATTATTAGTGTCTTTTGAAATAAACTGTTTTTCCATAAAAGGCACCATATCTGAGACAACAAACACTTTGTTCTTAGTGGGATTATAAAAGTAATATCCCATTGTTTCCTTAGGATACCGCACAAATAAACACTTGTCAGATTTAGGTGCTAGTTTTTATGAGACTTGTCGCTTTTACGTAAGCCTCACAACCCCAAATCTTAGAAAAAGACAAACTAGGTCTCTTCCGTAAATTGCCATATCTCATGCCCATGGTGTTTTATCAAAAGCTGCTTTAGAAGGAGACTCGATTTAGAGTGAAAATTGCGGTTGTAATTCCTTAACCCCGAAAAGGATAATGGAAGATCTCGCATGACTCATCATAGATTGAACCATATCTAATAAGGTTCGATTTCTCCTTTCGGAAACTCCATTCCATTGTGGAGTTGCTCATTGGTGGAGTCAATTGGGAGACAATCCCATAATTTCTAAGATGATCATCAAATTCTTGGCTTAAATACCTCACCTTTCGATCGATCCGAAGTGTTTTTGATAGTTTTACCAAGTTGATTACGCACTTCATTTTGAAATGTTGAAACATCTCAAATGATTCAAACTTTTTTTATGTTTCATAAGATATACATAACCATATCTGCACGAAATCATCGATAAATGTAATGAAATCACTGATAACCTCTTCTAGCATCATTGTGTTTATAAGACCGCATACATCGCAGTATGTATTAGACCCAGATAAATCACTTGCCCTTTCAACGTGTCCATTAAAGGGGACTTTTAGTCATCTTGCCCGATAAACAAGATACTGTACTTACGTTTCATATGTTTCTAAATCAAATGAATCTAGAAGTCCATTTTATGGAGAAAACTTAGTTATGCGTTTCTCATTTATGTGCCCGAAGGCACAATGCCAAAGATAGGTTTGATTCAAATCATTTGACTTGAATCTCTTTGTATTTATGTTAAAAGCGGAGTATCGAGTGGACTTTTTTAGTGTTTAGAATATAAAAGACCATCATACAAATAAGCATTTGCATAAAATATGCCTTTACTGAGAAATGGAACATTTATTATTAGCTGTAATAATAAAATCAAAACCATCCATATCCAAACATGAAACAGAAATGATGTTTACTGCTCAAGTGCAGTACAAAATAACAATTATTTAAAGTTAAAATAAGTCCACTAGATAAAACTAAGTCATATGATCCAATACTTAGGAGGCGGCAACTCTTGCTCCATTCACTACGTGAGGAGGATGACTTCTCCTTTAACTTCAACTTTCTACTTGGTGAGTCCCGCACATTTATACAAATGTGAGATCCACATCCAGTAAGTATCTAATACCAGGGAATCACTAGTAGATAAATTAATTTCAACAACATAAATACACGTAGTGGTAGTCGCACTACCCTTTTTCTTCCTTAGATCTTCTAGATAGAGTTGCAATTTACGAACCAATGTCCAGGTGCATGTGAGAAATGAAAATTTCCTTCTTTTCTTTTGGGTGTTTTGAAGCGAGGAGCAGTGGGGCGACTTGTTCCACTGAGGCTTTGCGGCAAAAGCAGTAATGTGCGGCGACTTTGGCAACTCTAGCCTTGCCTTTCCTTTGTTCTTCGTTCCTTTCCTTATCTGGACCATCAACACATTACTAGTAGGTTTCTTGATATTTTGTTCGAGCGCTTTTGAGCATCAAATGCAACTCGAAATTGATTTCTCCATATTATTCATATTGTAGTTCATCACAATTCCATGTGAGTAACTCTCAGTAATGAATTCGAGATCAAATCGTCTGTACAACTCTTGGCTTATGGGGAATCTACGAGTCCTATCAAGTGGTCAACATAGCCCTTCATCTTAAGAACGTGAGTGACTAACGCGACGCACCCTCGAGTCATCTTGCAAGAATGTAGATTTTTGACTGCCTCGAACCTTTCTTTTTGCACGCTAGCTTGTCATTGGAACATTTCATTGGCGTTATAATCATGTCGTAGGCTTCCATTAGTTCCATGTCCTTCGAAGTTCGAGAACCATAGTTGCCATGCATAATACATGCAACATCGGTAGAATCGTTGACATGCTTACTATGCGCATCCTTCACGACTTTTCGTAAAGCATTGGGTGGTGAGTCCTCGAGGGATTGGAGCATCCAGGACATACAACTTGCGTTCATGCTTAAGAACAATTCTCAAGTTTACGAACCAGTCAAGAAAGTTAGTCCCAGAGATAGCTTATCCTTCTCAAGGATGGATCGCGATGTGGGGATTATTGTTACTTGAAGAGGCCATTGATCTACAATAAAGATTATGCAAAGTTTATTTTAGTATAGAGGAATAGACTCCACTAAATTATCAACCCTCCTAAAACACCGTTGTTTATTTAGGGGACTAAAATCCATATTTCACCTAATTCTATGGCAAACTTATGGCATGAAACCTTGAGAACTAGATTATTTAGGTAGGTAACGATTTACAATTACATCTTATGTAATTTTTAGATCCTTTTATGAGATATGGGACATCTTATGTCTTAGCATGTTTTTATCTCATCATTTGCCTAAAGCTCAAAACTATTTTGATGGCTTTATTAAGTTCGGACCATTTGAAACATTGAGGTAACTCTTACCCAAGTTGTCTCACCAAGATAACACAATACACCTACTATGGTTTGAAACTATATTAGTGTGATCGAGGCCTTGACAAGTGTTTAAAATGGATGACAAGAGACTTAAAATTTAATAGAGGGATTTTATTCGGTTTTAGTGATTTTATGTAAACAATGAAATAGCATATATTTTATTGATTTGTTCAATCACTAAACAATTTGGAGATTTTTTTTTTAGAGAGCGAATCTCAATTAGAAAATTAAAATTAAGCTATAGAAAATCATAATTTTCGCTGATTTTATTATCATAAATTAACCCCTTAATTTGCTCCAGAAATTAAGTCAATTAAAACATTTAAATTAACTCGGGCCACATCTAACTAATCATCTTATCCTAATCCAATTAGGACTAATCTTATCCTAATCCAATTAGGACTTTTCTTATCCTAATCCAATTAGGACTAATCTTATCCTAATCCTATTAGGACTAATCTTATCCCTAATCAATTAGGACTTATCTTATCCTAATCCAATTAGGACTAATCTTATCCTAATCCTATTAGGACTAAAGATATTTGAATCCTAGCATATCACCAATAACAAGAATCTTTATATTTATCTCATATTCTAATTTTGTTATCTATCTTTATCAAATAGAAACTTCATAACAAAATAGATATAACAATAAAAATAATTAATTTCGAAAATTAATTACTTATTTTGAATTTAAGATATTTGAATCCTAGAATATCACCAATAACAAGATTTTTGATATTTATCTCATATTCTAATTTGTTATCTATCTTTATCAAATAGAAACTTCATAACAAAATAGATATAACAATATAAATAATTAATTTCGAAAATTAATTATTTAATTTGGATTTAAGATATTTGAATCCTAGTATATCACCAATAACAAGATTCTTGATATTTATCTCATATTACGATTTGTTATCTATCTTTATAAAATAGAAACTTCATAACAAAATAGATATAACAAGAAAAATAAATAATTTAAAATTAATTATTTATAAATAAATAATTTCGAAAATTAATTATTTGCAATTTGGATCTTCATCCAAACAATCACAAACATGTAATTGAATCATGAACTACTATCCCAATCGAACCTAATGGTATCATGGATCATAGAACTCGAAACTAATTTCAATTAAATCACGAATATATGTATCATATACGCAAAAACATGATAATAAATCTCACGAGTAAAACTTATGTATATCACATATATATCAACTATTAACATGCTTTCAATCATATATCATGTATATATCGAAGAAAACATGGAATGAGTTTAATGGAATCGAACTCGATGGCTCGATACCACTTGTTGGGTTTTGGGGTTCATACGCGTGGAAATTACAAAACAATTTTGACAAAAACCCCAACATGATCGGAATCTAATTCCATTAAAAACATTTAAACCATGAAAAACTTAATCATACCTCGGTCGCAATATACCTTTCTCTCAAGGTTGATCAATCTCTAAGGCGTTGCTTAGCAACGAGAACGCCCTACATCGATGATCCACACACAGACGGCGGCGAGATTCGAAGTGCTAGCTTGAGAAAATACCAAATCCTTTTGTTTCTCTCCAAAAACGATCCGAGCATACCAAAAACCACTAAGTCGTTTCTTAAAGCGAAAATAGAGTTTTGGCCTTTTGATCTTTCGTGTGTGTATTGTAACTTAAAGCGTCTATTTATACAACCTTTGTATATAGATGGTTAAGTAAATTACACATATACCCTTCTTAAAAAGTATAAGTGTAATACACCACAAGGGCGTTTGTCATGAATTTTATCACATAAAATTCATTTTTTACGAATCGTCTTAAAATCTCATAAAACCATTCTTAGTGTGCGACCCAATAGGAAACTCATACAAACGTTGGCGTAGTGTACAAAACATATTTTGGTATACAAGTCATAAGCGACCTCTAGCAAGACATTATGACTACCCCAAGTTATGTACGAATATCAAATCGATAAAACCTAATCAATAGTGTATATAACATCCTTTTGTCACACGATATCCTTTTGATCAAACATAAGGCATGGAATTGTCATCCAACATGTTCAATCGTACTAGTCTCGATCTCTAGGTAGGCCAAGAAAACATCCAAGTGACATTGATCAATATCAATTCACTTAGAACTAGGCCTTTGAACTGATCTAACACATCGAAGGATCCACTAGATATCTCTCTTTATATGAGAGGGACAAATTCTATCTCGATTACACAACTTCATCACATTGCTCACACTGATAACCAATCACAACCTTTATAATCGTCCTAGGTTAAAGACAACGTTTGATTGTGTCAAATCAACTGTGTTCTAATGTTGAAGTCTATGGTAATCTCAAGTCGAGGGACTGGAATATATACCTATCATGAGAAACAACTATGACTTAATCCATGTGATGTTCTCATAGCGGATCGGTCCAGTACTTTGTTCCCTAACAAGTACTCGTGATCTTGATTCGTATCCTATACGTATAATCATCATATGATTATCAATCAAGACTACTTTAGTCTTAATTCATTATAGTTCCCGGTATAATGATCGACTAGGGACATTTAGGATATTTATGTAAATACCCATGGATCTTATTATAATGTAAACATGCAAATTAATTATAATAAGCAACAAATGAAATCCTCTATTTTTATTAACTAAAAGTATTCATAAAGGCAGTTAATGGATTGACCTAGGGCACATGCCCCATCGAGAGAGCCGGACAGTGTAGAAAGCGGAGGAAGGAGGTTATAGTTACTTGGAAGTAATACGGCCGGCGACGGAGGAAGGTCAGTCAAGTGGTGAGCGAAAGGTGGAAAACGGTAGAGGTTAGTGTTGTTTAGTAAGTTGTGGTCGTTAGTTTTGTTTGTTAAGTTATTTTAGGTTATATGTTAGTGGTTAAATTAAGTGGTTAGATTAGTATGTTTGTTTATGTTAGTTTAGTTAGTTAATTAGGAGTTTATTTAAGTGAGTTAGGTGTAGTTTAGTGAGTTTGTTTACGTTTGTTTAGTAAGTTGTGTTGTTAGTTTGTTTGTTAAGTTATTTTAGGTTATATGTAAGTGGTTATATTAAGTGGTTAGATAATTAAGTTTGTTTGAGGTCTTTTAGTTAATTTAATAAGGAGGAGGTATGTTAGTTAATTAAGTTTGTTTAAGTTAGTATAGGTAGTTTAGGTTAGATGTCTAGGTTAGGTATTGGTGGTTAGTTTAGTTTAGGTAATGAAGTTTGTTTAAGTTAGTTTAGTATGTTAAGTTTATGTATTAGTTTAGTTAGTATAGTTTCTTTAGTTTAGTTTAGTTTAGTATATGTATTTATGTTTGTTAAGGTAAGTAAGTTTAAGTTTGTTTAAGTAAGTTTAGTTAGTTTGTTTTAGTTTAGTTAGTTAAATAAGTTTGTTTAAGTTAGTTTTAAGTTTGTTTAAGTGAGTGTAGTTAATTAAGTTTGTTTAAGTTAGTTTAAGTATGTTTAAGTTAATTAAGTTTGATTAAGTTAGTTTAGTTAGTTAATTAAGAGTGGTTAGATTAGTTATGTATAATTTAGATTAGTTTGTTTTAGTTAGTTTAGTTAATTAGGTTTGTTTAAGTTAGTTTACTTAATTAAGTTTAGTGAATTATGTTTAGTTAATTAAGTTTGTTTGAGGTCTTTTAGTTAATTTACCGAAGGAGGAGGTATGTTTAGTTAATTACGTTTGTTTAAGGTAGTTTAATTAGTTTAGGTTAGATGTTTAGTTGAGGTATTTAACTTAGTTAAGGTTCGGTAATTTAGTTTGGTTAGTTTAGTTTAGTTACGTGTTAGCAGCATGTGCCTTTGTTCGAGTGAGCTACGCGCGTTCATCGAGCCATACTACGGGATGGATGTGTACGCACAATGCTACTCATACAATTTCAAGGCCATCCCAGGATGAGAAGTATTGGCCGACTTTTGGGACGAAGATCATACTCGACCCAAGATGCGACGCAATGGCGAGTGAGGAGGCCTAAGGGATCACGAAGACATACTAGAGATGGATCTACCTAATGTCCAAAGACCTTTGCGATGTGGGATATGTCATCAAAAGGACATAGAAGAACAACATGTCCAAATAGAGACCGTGAACGAGTCCAAACTAGGAAGAACCGGTGTGTATTTGTCGTTTAGAGGACATAACAAAAAGATTGTCCAAGGAGACCTTAGCCATCCAATGAGAACATATAGTCGATTTTGTATAATGTGTGAAGTAACTTAAGTTCGTACACATGTTGTTTTTTCGAACATTTTAAGTCGTGTGTTTTTGTGTGAAAATTTAGTAAATACTTATCGATTGGTTTCTGTACAACACTCGGTTTCTTTTTATAACCTTCTTTTAAGTTGTACTTGCAATGGATCAGGGACCTTCAGGATCCATCAACATATTGCAACTCCAATTTACACGCATGATCAGCGCGAACCTGGAGGGCGAGGTAACATGTTTTTCCTCGATACGTCAAATTTGCAACAACAATGTATCAAAAACTTAAGTTAATACATTTTCAATTACAAGGTGTACGAAACAATGAGCGTACGTCGAAGACGTGGGGTCGTCGATCGAAACGATGCAAGTATCATTCTCGGATGATCCCATATCTTCATTCCAGTGGGTTTTATGGGATATCTCGGGTATCATTTTTCACCTTGATTGGGCTTTGATTCTGCGTTTGTAGAGAGATAGCGCTGAGACGCATATCGTTCCATATCCATTGTGGGGAGTGCGCATTACAACTCCAAGACGTGCGAGTACGGCTTTGGATTGCCTATCGAAGGTATGCACTGTGGCAAGGCAGCCATAGGACGCAAACTATGCTTTGATGTCTGCGAGAGGTTTGCTTGGACGAACTCTGGTGGAGATGACGTCTTTGGTTGTAAACTTAAGGTCGATTGGCTCGAGCGTCACGTCTGGCTGGCAATAGATGATGATAGCGATGAGGAGCCGGTCCAAGGTTACGTTCGATCGTACATACTACAACTCATCGGTGGTTGTCTTTTACCGTAAACAAGTCCAATCGGTTCGTACATTTGATGTTCCTACCTTTCACGAGGATTTCCAAGTAGCCAGGCCAATATAGTTGGGGAGTGCATGTTTGGCTTATTTGTACAGGGGAGTTGTGTCGCGGATCTGCATAGTGAGGGCACATGAGGTTCTTTGGCGCCTCCATTCTTGTACAACTGGCGTGGGCATGGGATAGATTTCCATTCATAGCATGCGACGTGACGCGTGTATCTAGAGCCTCGAATAGCAAACGGTGGATGGCCAAAATATGCTTATGGACGTTCCACTCGGATTCACGGAGTATTAAAGTCGATTTTTCATTACTTTGCAAATAATTCTTGTCTATGTTCATTTATCATAACTTATTGTTTCCTACACCGAGATGGCTCGATGCATTTTTCGGTTTCACAACATGCGACGCCTTGCGTCGTATCGGCATACCGTGATGCACTCGACTCTCGAGAGCATGAGGATGATGTGGTGTGGCAACCATATAATGAACTCATGGGGTCTCTTCCCAGTCTTGTACAAATGGTCAAGGCGGTTGGCTCTTGACGTGTCCCCTTATTTGTTTCCACATTGTGGAGTGGCATCGACACAGAAAGTCATGAGACAATTCGGCATGGTACAAGTAGTGCCACCTAATTGTGCTTTACTTACGCCAACATGGCACGCGCATGGTTGCGTGGACATCATCATGAAAATTGGGTTACTTTTCCATGCCAAGCTACATAAACATGTGGGAAAATCGTGGGGACACCATTGCGTACGCGGCCTTGAATGAAGGGCATGACCATCAAGACTACATGACGTGGTATCGATCGGTCACTAGGAGATTCATAGGACACGACGGGGCATTACGTGACTACTCGGTAATCTTCTAACTCTAACTTTTCCTCAAATAGTTAATAATTTTATATTGAGTGATTTGAGGTCTTATTTTGTTATATCGAGCGTAACTTGGTGCATCGACTTAGGCGTGTGTTTATTGAGGATGGGTACGAGCGAGGTCTTGCGCCTACTTGATGAAGGGATTAAAATTTTGGACGAAGATGAAAGACAAGGTCTTAATCTTTCGCATGACGAATTGACGTCCAACAAGACATAGATGAGGATATTGAACAAGAAGATGAAGAAGACGATCAAGGTGAACCAAACATAGAGGTGAGAAGAAGACGGACACGAGCCTCGTGAGATCGGCATGCGGGAACGCACCGGCAACGTCCTCGTCCCCACGTCCATCTACTCAGGTGAGGTTGCTTGCGAGAGGGAAGTAGTAGACCTTCTCTCTCCGGCACGTTCATCTCGTTCGAGAGTGAGTAGAAAGAGAAATGTTGGCGAGTAGTCATTCTTCTCATAGGTATATACCTGCATCTTCCACACCCCAACCCAGAACCTCATATGTTTGTACCCAGTAGCCGAGCGTGAATCTTCCTCCTTACCATTTTGATCCGTACGCACTGGGCCTTCGTCTTCATATGTGGACCATGAAA
This sequence comes from Stephania yunnanensis, assembly GCA_039657365.1. Lineage (NCBI taxonomy): Eukaryota > Viridiplantae > Streptophyta > Magnoliopsida > Ranunculales > Menispermaceae > Stephania > Stephania yunnanensis. The sequence continues at coordinate 612,945 of JBBNAF010000033.1, read as the reverse complement.
TGCCTCATCATCAAACGTATCCATCACTCCCTCCATACATGCCTAGTCCATACACTCCTACTCCGTATAATTACAATATGGCGTATAGTGGAGACCACTTCATTCATGAACTTGTTGACCATGCCGCGACCTCATGTTCCATTCCCCAACCCCAATGCGGAAGCGATGTTTCGGGATGGTTCCACCTCTATTTTTGGTAGCATCGATAGCAGAGTGAGTCGAGTCAAGAACCGGAGGAAACGCATCAATCTACTCGACTTGATTCATCATAGACCAAATACCTCAACTGGATGTACAACCACATCGTCAACTAGACAAAAGTACGTCTAGGTTTGCTTCAGAGGAACAACGTCAGCGGAACCACGCAGAAATAGACCTGCATGATGAGTTTACTTGATGTCATAGTGATTTGTAAATAACTTATATTTTGGGTTGACGAAGTACGTGTATTCAACACTTCTCATTGAATAAACTTATTTCTCATGTTTTCTATATTATTATAATTTCGTAGATTTGATTACTCTTCAATAGTTAGTTTAGTTTGTTAAATGGGTTTAGGTTATATGTTTAATTTAACTTAAGTGGTTAGCTTAGTTAGTTAGGTGTCGGTGGTTATAAAGGCCAGGTTTACTTAATTTCGAGTTTATGCCTCGCACGTGGACGCAGCGTCGATGCCACCTCAACTACACGTTTGCACGATAACGCCTTTTCAAAGGCGTTATCAGTAAGACCGTGGGTTAGCGACGACGTGTGAGTCCACGTGGTTGCCACATGTGCTGTCAGATAGCGCCTTCTCAAAAGGTGCTATGCACAAATCAATCCACGTGGACGCCGGCGTCACACGCTTACCAAATCATCTCCACGATAACGCCTTTTGGGAAGGCGTTATTGCTATTCCCGATAATAAAAAAACCCTCCTATTTTGTGAATTAAATTTAAAATCCACCCTAGTTTTAGAAAAACCCACTAAATTCGGGTCAAGATATGTGTCGGCGGTGATTGGGTGAGCTCTGTATTGTAGCTGTTGACACGGTAGGTAGCGATTGGAGGCGGTGGCTAACGAGGAACATGCGGATGAGTGGAAAGCTACCACGTGGCAAACAATGCATATGAGGTGAGGAGACAAATGAGTGCTCGTGGGAAAATTTAGGAGAGAATGTAACGCGCATCCCGAAGATCATCAACCTTTGTTATGGAAAAGGAAGGCATATAGAGAAACAGCCAAAATCATGGGAGACCTCAATTGTGCATGCTTGAGGCTCGATGTATGGCTACTGAAGGCGATAAAAGAATTTGTATAGAGATCGAAATTTTGGGAGGCCGTGGCGCATGGATCTCGAGATTTAATGAACGCTTAGGATGCTTGAGTGATTTAAATGTGTTACCCTCTGTGCATCTGATTTCATTCAAAAGGCTCTCTATCTCTTTATGAGTGCAAAACATATGTCTCGAGGCATATCCTCGGTAAGTGTTCACACTACAGGACAAATACTCCACTTTGAGAGTTTTTCACCTCGGTTTCAACTACACACTCCGGTAGCCCTAAAAATAATAAATGAGGAAAATCGGACTAATATTTTAGAGACTTAACAATAAATATATATAAATATCCTATATATTACTTCATAATTATTGATTTATCAATAGTGCACCTGACGACCAACCACAGGGACATCCTATAACTTTGAGGAGACTTAAAAAGGGAAGAAAGGTAACGTCGCATTTAGATGGAACAACGCATGTCTGCTTTATGTATCGAGACACATCGAGGGCCATACATGACTTGACCATCACGTGGACCTTAGGATTGTTGACTTAGCTCAATCTCGAAAAGGAACATGGCACGAATTCTAGACCTATAGCAAAATCAAAGGAATGATGGAGAAGTCGGACATGCACCGAGTGGGGCCAAGGCACCGATCCTTCGCTACCACCAAAACACGATGACCATCCCATTGAGGAAAGTGTTGATTCTATCATTGCGTGCGAGCTGCAATGCGTGTGGCCATACCTATAGTTAATGAAGAGAATGAGGCATACTCAGAAGGGAGTAGGATTAAGAAGGAGTTCATGATATATGATGTGCCACACTTCTTTGGGGACACTAATTTTATTGTTGCGGAAGCTTGTATATTGAACATGGATAAGAGGAAGGATAATATAGGAAATTATGATAAGACTATGGTACCATTATTGACCTTTTTGGTCGAGACATCGGTGCATAAGTGGTGTTTGTTTATTTTAAGAAATCGAGGACAAAAAATGAGTAGGACGATTCAATGAGTTGTTTTATGACTAGTATTTCTTAGATATCATTAAGGAGACAAGATCGAATAGGTTCTTACCTTGGCGGAAGGCAACATGGCTAACGACCATATATGTATCAAAGATCAATGAGCTAGCGAGCTCGTAATACTGAGTACGTTCCATGCGAGGCAACTCGTAAGAGACGATTTATTCGGGGGACTTCTTGGCAAGCCTACCATTGGGCACTCAGTGTGAATCGACACTTCTTTATGAACATGATATGCGGTTTTAGGAGGATCCGATTGGTATAGTCAAGGCAAGTGCAATTTCGAGTAGTTTTTAAAGAGATCGTGGAAGGGATTTTAAGAAGCATAAATTTGGGGGATCAACCTAACCATGCATCATTTGGTAGAGCTTTGAGGGTACCACATGCTCTGAAGGGACCACCAAACATTCATGTGTCCCACGCCCCCGCATTTGTCTTAAGTTGTGACAATTAGAGCTCTGCGTCCACCACAACAACCTCGAAAAGAGCGGGGGCGAGAGGGCTGAGCGAGCCCAGACCAGTGCATCGGCCCGGTGTCACATAGGACCCTCCCAACTTACGAGAAGCCTCATGTGATCTATTATCGATTTGGGACTCTAGGGCCTTGCCAAAACAAATGCCCTAACCCACGCAATATCGAGGTAGCACATCCCTAGCTGTTCTAGGAGGATTCATGTAGTTGTTCGATGCGATAGAGAGGCCTTTAACGTCGGTTGTTAGCAGTACAATTCCCATTAATGGTCGAGATATGCATATATTGTTTGATTCTTGTTCTATTGTATTGCTCATATCGGATAGTTCATTCTTTGGGGTTTACACCGGTTAGAGCACACGCTTTACATGATTTTGAACATGGTCTCTGCCCGAATGGATTTCTCTAATATGGTATATGAGGGGTACAAAATTAAAATTGAGGATCACATGATGATATTTGATTTGCATGTCATAGAGTACTTGAGTTTGATGTATTATTAGGCATGCAATCGTTTAGTTGTAATGTATCACGCCAAGCTAGATTCTTTTCATAAAATTGTAATTTTCCAAATCTGAGCTATCCGAAGCATTTAAACTCAAAGGTTATCTGTAGCCAACATTACCACCTATGGTAGGATTGCGAGTTTGGCTAAGATAGAGACCATTGCATGGTTGACTTCGATAGGAGAGAGAAGGACAGGAAGTTCTAATTGAAAGATTCAGTGTTTAAGGACTTTTCATATGATTTCCCTTCATATCTTTTCAGAATCCCTCATCGATATCGAGGAGATGGGATTTATAATTGACCATATACCTAGTATGAGACTAGTTTTAAGACACCTTACTATACGGTGGCTACTAAGTTGATGGAGCTCGAAAACACAATTAGAGGAGTTAACTCGAAAGTCTTTATAAATCCTAGAAGAAGGACAGCGATCTAAGGGTGTGTAATGATTATCGGCAATTAAATAAATATTGAACAAGAATCCACTTCCTAGGATCGAAAGCTTGTTTAACCTATTGAGGGGATTAAAGCTCTTCCTTATGCTAGATTTGAGATCGAGTTATCATCAATTGCATATACGAGATGATGACATACTTTAGCAACTCATAATAGACACTTTCAAATAATTGTAAATGTCGTTTGGGCTCACTAATGCACCAACAATATTGATGGACTTGATGTACCATGTCTTCTAGCCATTCCTTGACCGGTTTGTGATTATGTTCATTGATTACATCATGATATACTCCAAGGTCAGTGAGTCGGATCACAAGCACCTCAAGAAAGTGTTACGAGACTTTGAGGAGAACGCAAACTTCATGCTATGTTGAGCAAATGCGAGTTTTGGGTTTTAGAAGATAAGTTTTTAAGACACGTGGTGTTTAAAAAAAAGATATCAATTGATCTTGCGAATTCGTGGTGATCTTTAGGTGGCCACCAGCCCTTAATGCATTTAAGATTCGGCGTTTCTATGCTTGGTAGGATACTATCGACGATTCATGCAAGGTTTCTCGTCGATTGTTTCACCGCTCACAAACTTGACTAGGAAGGATGTTGACTATGTATGGGATTATTCATGTGAGGTGGCCTTTTAGATGTTGACTATGTATGGGACTATTTAACTACTACGGTTTTGATTTTATCGAAGGCCGATATGGAATTTTCAGTGTATACCAATGCATTGGAGACTTGTTTTGGAGGTGTGTATTGCAAGAAAATAAATTAAATGCTTAAATGTCTAGCCAATTGAAAGTACATGAGAATAACTATCCATTGCACGACTTAGATTTAGTGATAGTTGTGTTTGCTTTAAAGTTGTGGAGGCACTACTTATATGGGGAAAAGTCCACTATCTACTATGATCACAAGAGTTTGAAGTACCTATTCAGCCTAAGTGAGTTGAACAAAGGGCAAAGGAGATGGTTAGAACTCATAAAATACTACGACTTCACTCTTGAGTACCACCCGGGAAAACTAATGTAGTGGTAGATGCTCTAAGCAGTAATACGATAAGAGATAGAGAATGAGGCGTAATGAGTGTTCGGGGGTACACACATTTGGCTCGATTGTTGGCTCGAGATGTCTCGAAGTTCTAGCACGAGTTCATATGAAAGTAGAGTCGGTAGCTATGTTTAGAGTTGTTGACTATTAGAGAGTCGATTCGAGTACGAGAAGTACAAGTCACTTGCGAGATAGCGATGATGAAGTGGATTGGAGACTTTCAACTTACGGGGCATTGAGATTTCGAGAGAGAATGTGGATATCATCTCATAGATAGTTAAGAGATGACCGACTACGAAAAACATGTAGATCGCGAGTTCATTGTTCATCCTTGAGGGTAACAAGATGTATTTGTAGCCGGGGATGAAGGTGGATATCGCTACATATATCTAGAATAATGAGATTTGTCGGCAAGTGAAAGCAGGACCACTTTTGAAGCCGACGGGATTGTTGCAACAGATTGCCTATTCCATAATGGAAGTGGGAACATATAGCTAAGGATTTTGTTTTGGGGCTACCGATGACTTCGAGAAAAGGCATGATGCGGTTTAAATTTTCATGGATCGGATGACTAAATCGGTCTAACCGCATCCTTATTTTGATGGAGTATTTAACATATCGATTGGGGGTACATACCAAGACAAGATCTTGAGATTGCATGGAGTCCTAATTTCCATTGTGTCAGATCACGATCCGAGGTTTTCCTCTTAATTTTAGAATGGTTTTGAGCACTAGATAAGGACTCACCTTAATCGAGTATAGTCATTCACCTTCAAACATATGAGCAAATCAAGAGATTAATTCAGATACTTAAGGATGTGCTCAGAGATTATATGCGGGATTTTCTATGGGAGTTGGGAGAAGTATATTCCATTTTGCGAGTTTATGTACAATAACAGTTTTCAAGCAAGTATTGGCATGGTACCGTTCGAGGCGCTTTATGGGAGGCTGCAGTACATTTCTAGTTTGTTGGACTAAGGTTGGAGATGTCGTGTTGGTTTTTACTGGAACATGTGCATGACCAAACCAAGAGGACAAATCGAAAAGCGATGATTAGAGAACACCCCAAAACCGCCAAAAGAAGTATGCTTACAAGGACCATCGAGATGTTCTGGTTCGATAAAAGAGAATTTGTAGAAAGTGTCACCAATGAAAGAGCATTCCCTATTCATATTGAAGAGAAAGTTATCTCCCAAGTTCATCGACCTTTCAAGATCAAGTAGCATATAGGCTCGGTAACTTTTACTTCTAGAGTTGCCACCACGATTAGGTAGAGTTCATGATGTCTTTCATATTTTTATGTTGAGGAAGACACATAACAAACATGCACGATGATCGATTGGGGCCAAATCAATTTTTGTGAGGACGTGTCATACGACGAGCAATCAATCGATCATGGATAAGAAAGTTCATAAACTTTGGAATAAAGAACTTTACTGCTTCTTTTCGAACCATAAGGTTTGACTTTATTTTTTTTCAAGGACGAAATTTCTTTAAAATTAGGGATGTTGTTATGACCCAAAACCCAATAGAGCTACCTTGAGGGCAATTTAGTAATTTCCCAAACCTACACTAAATTAGCCCTAATATAAAAAACAAATTGTAAACCTTAGCCTCTTTTTTTGTTCAAAATTAAAACCTTTGAGAGAAAGGGAAAATTAGAACTAGTTGGATTTGTTAACTTAAAGAGACACAACCTAGAAGGTAATTCTTACCCTCATCTTCTTCATTATGTTCCTTTTAAAAAATTTCAATGTTTTACAAACTTTGGATTTGTAGAAAAGAATAGAAAACCTTATCTTGAGGCGGCGCCACACACTGCAACGATCGAAAATGGACAACGCCACTTGCGCCATTATCGCTGGGTGGAAGATGGCGACATCATTGTCGTCGTCCCCATGCGAAGAGAGCCTCCATTAGAGGACTCCGCGATGAAGGGATAAGGGAGAGGCGGCATTAGCGCGACCCCCATGACCACCGTAGCCGATAGAGACGTCCCCACACTACTTTTGAGGATGTTGGATGCCAAAGGTGTGTTTTTCCCATGGATATTAGACCGGGGCCCAAATTGCTCCTGGACCAATCAATATGTATTGACCTATGAACAATAAATTAAAAATAAATAAGTAAACAAATAATATATATTATAAATAAACCAAAATATTTTATAAACATATATAGGAAAATAAAAGCAAACATTTTCTTTCAAATGGGGCACTACCACGTCTCGAGGAGATCGACCGCATCGCAACTGGCACGACACGATGGGTGACCAGTAGGACCCATATAAGTGGATCCCAAAGATCAATAAATGGAAGATTTACTCTACTTTAAATCAAAATACTTATTTATGATATTTGTTATGGTTGTATAATGTCGCGTGAAGGTTCATAACCATCGATAGGCGTGCCAGGAGTTGTTATGGGAGTCATGGTAAGTCGATTAAAATAAGTAGCTTCGCTCATGCATTAAATGTGGCTTGAATATTAGATATAATAAAATTTTCACATTCTTATTGAAAGACTTGGGATTGGGTTGCATGTAGTTAAATGTATGAATATGTTTATTTATGGAATGCATGTGACTTGAGCAATTTCATTATTCAATCCATACGCGGTGATGTGGCAATATGCTCATCAAAAGAGAATAGTCTGTACTATGAGTAGCAATGGTGTCGCGGTGTGTATACCAACGAAGAGTGGTACGCGCCACGATTTGCAGTGTTATGGCTATGATCCCACCAAAAAATGATTGGTATACATAACGAAGTATCAAGTTCACGAGTTGTCACAATCAGTGATGGCTCGGAAACATTTACAGTTGGTTTAATTGAACAAAATGGAGATCTCAACGACCATTATGACCACCAATGGTCATAATCACCTTGTTGGTGAATGCTTCAGTCACTGAATTCATAATATTAGCTAGAATGCATTTAATGGAACAACGACTTTTACGTATTATCTATTTCTTATGGTAAATCTCATGTTGAACCCCGTTGCAAAAATTTATGGATTTCATTTTCAAACTCTTAAATTCTCTTGCATGATGTGGTTTTAAAAGAATGTTCATTTCCATGCTTGTTGAATTATGAATCTACTTTTGAATGTTATTGGATATGGAACTTGTTTACACCCCCTTTTTATGATCAAGAATCAGGTATTCGTTTCTTTTCATTAAATGTTTTACAACTTCGTTTACTACTCATGTGTAGAATTATTTTGCTTTATAGGTAATACTTGCTTGTTTTGTTTTTTGAGCAATACTTCTTTCTTATTGAGCCCCGTTAGTTTTAGCTCACCCCACTTACTCTTTAAGTACATCCACATCTGCATTAGTTCATGATAAAGGAAAGGTACCTGCTTGAAGTCTTTCTTTGCATTGTGAGCAACTGCATGCTCTTACTATCTATTTATTTATTTTTGAGTATAATAAATTTGGGGAGTAAGTTTAAGTAGGTTATTTGGACAGTTTGGAACCCTCCTTATCTATTATGGACTATTGGAAAGCTTTTTGGGATGATTAAAACTATTTAGACCTTTGAACACTAATCACTTTTATTAGATGATTTATGAAATTCTAGTTTGATTTCACTTCTTCATTTATTATTCTATATGGTTAGTATATTATTTCATTTGTTGAAATAGGCATGCCAGGCTATTCTTTGGGCATGATTTAGGCATCAGGCTTAAGTAATGTTTTAGGCTAGGTGACCTGACCCTAGTTAAAGTGAGGTCGTTTTACTTTAAGACATCCCATGCTTTTTGTCGTCTCTTGTAATTTGCAACTAATTTCAAGTCTTCGACATCAATAATAATGAAGATAGAATTGATTGCCTTACGATTGGCAAAATTATCTTTTTTCTCGGCGTCTGTCTACAAAAATGCAAGTTTTGGAACAACTTTTCCATCTATATCTAGTTACGTTGGAGCAGTGTATTCTCTCTCAAGTAATTCTCTAGCAATTTCATCAATGATATAGATAAAGTGAACTATTCAAATCTTCTAGTTTGCATACTTGGCTCCTTCCAACGATATTGGTGAGTTATCAATCCACCTTTGTGCCCTTCACCAGTTCGTTTTCATAATAACTCATTAATCGATCCTATGGCGATATTCCCAAGAATCTCACTCTTCTACGCTTGTAGAAATAAAAAAGTGACAAAGCACTTATAGCAATGTTAAAGTATTGGAAACCAGAGCAACTGAGATTGACAAATTAGTGATGAATAGTAAACAAACATCAAAACTAAACAAGAATTGGCATCCCAGTAAGACTTGAATGCTTTCCTCTGTGTAGGCTCAGCCTGAATAATCAATTAATCATATTAATAATATGTACAACCACTATAATGATCTCTTGTTCTCACGAAGCTCGAGTAATGAACGATGACCCATACAATGACGATTTTTAGTATTTATAGACTCGGTCTATCTACTCTATCTAGGAATTGAGTCATAAATATAACATTCGGAAAACCACCTCGGTCTCCAATTGCAAACACTATTGGAATCATCTAATATTCAACAATTAATTCTTCTATTCCTTCAAGAATCATAACTTGTCATTTCCATAAAGTTCTTCAGCCCTTTATATAGCTTTCTCTCGGATTTTGTAGTTGTAAACCATATCAAAGTTCTATGTTTGTTGTATCGAACTTATTCATTATTGTAGGCTAATAATGATAGTTTTTCTATTTCAGTATCAAACTCATATTCAACTCATGCTTCAACTTCAGATCTGTCTTCATTTTCGACCAACTTTGATACTGTAATCTTCATTGGAACATGCATTGAAGTCTTTCTCTAAGTTTTATCTACAATCGAGCATCTTGCTTAGTCAGGCTTCTATCTAGATTACAACATCTACCTAAGTACTTATCTCTTGTGTTTGACAATATACTACTAATAAGGATAGACCTGACCGAAACACGGTAAACTAGGGTCTAATAGTTTGAGTTAGTTTTGTATATTTACTACCTAAAATATTATAAATACGACCCAAGGCTTACGAAATTAGTTGCCTTTAGTACTTAGATCAATATTTCATTGCTCTAGGATCCATCATTTATTGTTTTAGTTTATTGCTTTATTGTTCATTGCTTTTAGAGAAAACTTGAGGATTCAGAGTATTTATTCTAGTGGTGTTTATCTATGTTTTTTATTTACACAATTGCAATACCATTTTATGAATATGAGTGTATAGCTTATCAATTTATACAAATTCTAAACAAGAACTTGATCCTTTTTGCAATGTACTTATGATGAGATGATCATGTGCTTAATGCTTTAAACCAATCTTATTATTTTCCGTCAATATAAAGAGAACTAATTGCTTTGGTTAAAGGCTTTTTACTTACTTATAAGTAGAGTTTAATGATTTATATTTTTTATCAAGTATGCTCATAATCATAACTATATGATTGAAGTTACATATTTGGATGTTAAACAGATTGATGTTTCATTTTTCTCGGAAGTTTCTTTAGATACTTATTTATTATTGAATTGAATTGATTTAAATATTAGTATATTTGAATTATGGTAACTAAATTACTTTAATTAGTTAGTTAATTATTATAAAATTACATATTTAATTACTAACTTTTAATTATCATTTTAATTAAATTAATTAATTTTAAGTAAAAATAATAAAAATGATTAAAAGATTTTTTTCCTAAAGAAGATTGATAAATCCCATTAGAGACGATCATCCTACTTATCATTACTACATATAATAAGGATATACAAGAAACGTATTATACATGCTCGACACGTGTTAGACCAAGGAGAGAAGAATAGTACGAACGGAAAATATGAGAGTTTTGAAATAAATGCAATTAATGAGAGGATGAACCAGAGCTCAGAACTACCTGCTGAAGATTTCACTAGCACTGACATGCACGCTGAAGAGACGAAGTTGGCCACAATGGGGTTAATCTTGCGGAACCAAGTGCAAATCTGCGTAATTAAGAGTTTATGTTTCAGAACTAACATGAAATAGCGTGGAACTTGCACGTGTTCAAAAAATGTATTGCCAGAAAAATGCAACTGAGGAGCTGAAATTCTAATAACATATACCTAATTAAGATTATTGAATTTTGGAGTGGCCTACATAATCTATGATCCTGGAGCGAGCGATCAATCTCAACAGCATGAGCAAGGGGATGGTAGTGATTATGCGACTTCTGGATGATGGTTCTGATATATTTTCTTCCTATTTAGTTTATCTCTAAGTGGAATTGTGTAAGGTTTTGTGATGTAATACGATATTATGTTCTATGTGATGCGTTGTAATACTTGCTACATTATTAATGATTCTGGGAGATTTGAGTTTTTCATGTTTTCTCTATTTGTGAGAATTCATTCTTACGATAATTTTCTCATTATTTATTTATTATTTTATGTTTAGTTAAACATGCTCATGAGGTATGTTTGTTTTGTTAGAAACCCCACTTAAGGAAAAAAGTTTGGAATGAGTTTGGGGGTATTTAGGTAAAGTGGAGTATAAAGAAGTAAAATATGAAAGACTCGAGAGGTTGAATCTATTCATTCAATGTTCAAGGTTCACTAAAATTTTTCAAATTTTTGAAGATACGAGTAATATTTCTTCATTTTACTTTATTTCGTAAGGAATATGAATTGAATATAATTTTAATTTAAATAGAAGTTAAATTTTTACCACCCATGAAAAATAGTAAGTTTATGATATAAAGGATTTGTTATACCCTTTTTTACTTATGCTAGATTATTGTACATTAAAGGAGTTTATCTGAATTGATTAATTTGTGTTATGTTGGGTAGAAGATCGAAACAAAACGCAAGATTGAAAATATGATTTCTAAGCATCTTGTTATACAAAGATTATTGGTCAAGTATTTTATATTTATGTATATATATGATGAAAATAACTTATGCAAGAATTAAGGGTAGAAATAGGAAATTAGGTATTAAACTTTACTTATAAAGAATGTTTCCTTAACTATAGTGAAAGTGAGTAGAGCTAAAAAAGTTTTAAAAAATAGAGAGACACTTAGATTCCAAAGGAAATAGAAGCAGAGAATCTAGTGGTTGGAAAAATGTGAGGAAAAATTCCAATAAATAGAATAACTATGTCCAAAGGAAATTAAGCAGGAAAATGAATGAATATAAAGAAAAGAAAAGAATATATTGAACGAAAAAGAAAAAAAGAAATAGAGAGATATAGAAAAAATGGAATAACATTTATGAAAAACTTTTTAGCTAAAAGATTTAACTCAAGTGCTCAAGGCTAAGTTGAGTGAAGTATTTTCCTTTTCCAACATTCCAATAATTGAATATGATAATGATAATTATTTGTGATTAAAAACTCTTATTGAATTTGATTATGGTGGCATTTTAAATATTATTTGAAATTGAGATTTATTAAGCGATTTTTCTCTTTTGAGATTCTATATTAGTCTCGGATCTCGTGTCTTATTTGTGAAATATTACTCGTAATAGGTTACTAAATCCTACTGGAATGTAGTAGAGGTAAAAATGGGGTCGAATCTATTGGATTCAATCAAACTGAGTTCAACAAAAAGAAAAGTAATTCAAGGGGTCATTCGAAAGAGTTTTATCTAAAAGCCTAATAAACTATAAAGTAAAATAGTTGTAAACAGAGAATAAAAACATACCCAAGTCTAGGAATCCACAATCTAGCCCTATATTGTTTCCATGTTTTATATAATTGACTTTATAAGATGTGTTTCGAAACATTTTTCCCTAGCTAAGCCATAGGTGTTTGGTTCACCACTATCGTTGTCCCCTATTCTCGATAGATAGGGCAACCACTCTTTAAGTAATTTTCTTACTCTATCACACAACTTTAAGCAACCACTCTCAGTATTTAGCATGATTAATTAACAGCTCCATGGAAACGCCTACCACTAGACAACCTTAGGTAACCACTCTCAAGATTTAGCCTAGTTCTCAATGTTAGTGACTTAGAGCAATAAGTGTGCCAAGTTTCTGGCTCTAGGTAATTGCCACTTCTTAACATGGTTGGTATCACGAACTCAACCTAATTGATAGCTGGTCAATGGGTTTATGCCTAGAAATTTACAATGAATATACAAAATCTATACAATAGTAAGACTTCTTTAAAAATAGCAATGCAAAGATAGATAACTAAAATAAAACACTATTATTAAAGAAAATCTCAACAAGAAATAGAAAACAACCTACTACTTGTTAACAAGCTTCATCCTCGGCCTATTTATTAAAGAACTTATTCGAACATGACTACTCTACCTTGTTCTACTCTTACATCACTCTGAATACAAAATATTTTTATTTATTGTATTCCCTCCTTTATATAAGTGACCCTGTGCAAGAATAGGAAAGCCCGGGAAATAAAAACTTTGTAAAAAACACAAAAACTTCTATTAGGCGATCCAGGCGCCATCGTGGTGCCCCCATTATAGATAGACAACGCAGTGTCAAGGTGTGGTATCTTCATGGAATGTCTTGGTCTTCTAATGAGCTGAAACTTCTATTCCTGAATTTGGTGCTTTTGATGATGCCATATTTGTTGATTCTGGTGTCGTTAGTTCATTTTTGTCGCCATATATTATTCTGCTCCGATGTCTTAGTGGCAGTGTCTGTTCTATGCTTGTGCTATGTGTTCTTTGCATGGCATCAAGCTTGCAACTGCGTTGACCATTAGTTGACTTCTTTCCTAGAATTGTCTAATTCATGCATAGATACTCAAATATCCTGTAAATCTCTAAAGTAAACATATAGAGCCATAAACAAGACTTTAGACTTGATTCACAAAGAAAGAAACCTATGAAAGAGTACACAAATAATAACTAATCAAATACCCGCAAACCAAGAACTTTGTATGTCCCAAGCAACGAATTATCTGACCACAACAACTAAATATAATGTAGCAAAACATAGAGATGACTATTCTAAGACTTTATACCCATGAGTCAAAATAATGGATTCCTTTCAATCTAAACTTGGTCAATTTGTTTAACAAGAGACTTGGAATTTTTAGAGGCTGGTTCGATTGCTCAAACTTAGTTACCTCTCAAAACTACATTTCTTTAAAACTTGAAGCATACCAAACCACAATCTCAAACTTACTCATAGGTTTTCTTAATCTCCTTATCAATACGGTGGATCCAATTTGTCTCCTTAGTAGGTGGATTATTTTAAACAAATTTCATCACCACTTTTCATTTATATGCTATTTTTTACACCTATAAGGGTCCATATGACTTATTTAAGGGTAGGTTATTGTTTAACTCAAGACATTGAAAAAACAAACTTAATCATAGTTTTTAAGCTCTACAGCTAAATCTTTTTAAATGAGTTTTTTTGTGCATCCACCTTAATCTTTTTCTACTTTAATGTTGGTTTTATGTATGGTCCCTACTCCATTTCTTGTGGATACTAATTTCTTTATAATTTTTCCAACTATCAGGGTCTCTGCTCCATTTTTTCTGCAACTTGCGGGAATCTCTAGGACTCCTAGTAGCTCTTATCAATTTTCTAAAATCAATGTAGCCTCTAATGTAGAATTATCAAGCCCATAATTCTACTTGTTCCCCACTTACAAATATTAGATCCATGACAATTATACTCCAAGTGAATTAGTTCTAGTTTTAGAATCTTAGAGATTTGGACTTTCCTACAGGATAATTCGATTTGTCTACCTACTTTGATATCAAATTATGATTTGTCCATACTCTTTTGTTTCTATTTATATTGTCAAGGAGGTGAAAAAAGCTTTTTTTTTTACTTCTTTTAAGCCTAGAGGTAGACAATTTGACCAATTTATACTCGTAATAATTGAAAGAAAAATCTTACTCATGGGTAAGTCTCTATAAATCTATTAGACTACCTAATCATGCATGCATTGTTGTATCAAACTCTAAATTAAAAGAAATGGGAGATATGAAATGGAAATGAAGATAAGATAATACATGTGAGTTTGAAAGAAAAATTCTAAGTTGAACTCATACAAGCGAGGCTTTCATCAAGTACTCTGTCTCCATATTTCTTACCCCAATACTTATTCTGAACCTTATCATCAAGGTTCAAAATCAAGCGATGAAAATCAAATGAAGGAAATACATGACTGATAAAAACACAATATAGCATGCAAGAGAAGTATCTTCAAAATAAATAAACCAAGGTTAAACAAATTTGTCTCCAAAATAATAAAACAGTAAAGATAGTTTGGTAAATCCTCTCTCTCTCAATCCTAACTAGTGGAATCATCTTTGACGTTGCCTAATCCTGATTCGTTATCGAAAGAAAGTGTAAGTGTTCCTTTTCTTATGTTCCAATCAACCTTTCGATCATTAGTAAAGATGTCAAGCGAGTAGGAAATGGATGGTCTTATCAGAGGATCGGCGTTGTATGCTATGCCAATATCTGATTAAGTCTATTTGGTGTCGTCTGACAGTGTTGAGGCTGTACTGGTTCTAGATTTGATCCTGCAGGTACTACACTCTTTTAGGGTGATATAGTGCACTATCATCATGGTATGTCATAAAAAATTCCTCGAACCTCTAGGAATCTGATTTAGGTTTGGAGGCTGCTGCCAAGGGGACTAGTTGTGGTGCATGAGAACAAATAAGTTCCTCAACATAAAAAACAAGATCCTTAAACCAATAATTTGCTACAAATCTAGGGTTCTGGATGTTTACTCCTTCAGCTTAGAGTTCAATAATAAGTTTTCCTCTAGTGGGTTGAGATTTTAGATCAATGGTTTATCGTTGATGTGTCGTTGCTATATTTTGTCTTTCAGTTTCTATCTACACTCCTTTTTCATCCACTGAGTCCTTATAGCCTCCCTATCACCACACCTACGAAGTAAATAACCCATCATCCAAAATTGTCCATAGACAAACATCCATGTCCTCAACACAAAATGGTAACTCGACCTCATGACATAGTGTCGTGATCAATAAAGGGAAGTCTTGTACTTCTCCCAGTTGTCATAGCCTCTTGAATTCTTTGCAACATAATCTACTCAATATCGACATATCCTCCTCTTACTATCTCATAAAGAAGACTCGCTTGCACTCAGTTGATCTCGTTCTCCTAGGTAGTTGGGGGGAGTGAAGCACAAACAAAGTAATTCCACATTTTGTAGACCTTGCGAAAACCCTCTTTAAGCAATTGAAGATTAGTCCCTTTTTATTTGTTCACAAAGTCCTCAATCTTGGAATAACCAATTTATTAATGATGTCATCATACGGGTATGCATTAAATGGGTTGCAGTAAAGGAGATGGGGAAATCGGGGCTCAAAAGTACTAATTGATTTGTGTTGAGCGTGCACAATAATTTTCCGTATTTTTCTACTATTTGTAGGAGTGTTAAATGGGATATCGTTTCCACGGGGATTTTGTAAACTTAAAAAAATATTTTTTCTATTTTTTTCTTGATTTAATTAAACTAATTAAACGGTAAAATACTAAAAAACTAAAAATTATAACTACTAACTTAATTAACCAAACTAACTAAATTAATTTAAACAATTTAATGCATGCTAAATTAAACATTATTCAAATTTAATATAAATATAAATATCTAAACAAGCATCTAAACAAACCCACACAAAATAATGTAGTATAATTGGATTGTATTCAAACACTTGAACATATGGTCACTTCATAACATAGTTATAATCATAACATATGGAATCTAAAAACCATTAAATACTAATTCAAAATAGGTTAATATCCATTAGCTAGCCACCTATTTTCCTTAATTCAATGGAAAAACCATATTCTTACATTTATAGATCTACTAATTCAAAATAGATTAATATTCTTACATTTGTAGAAATATGATAACATTAACACTGAATGAAAACAATGCCTAATCTAAATAAAAAAAATAAGAATATGCAGAAGAATAAATAACTTAAAACACAATCACCTAGAACATCCACTAGGGAAAATGCAGTTTAGATAAATCTTAGTTACTACTTCCATAAATGTTGTCAATAATCATAGACATAGATTCATAATCAAATTACCCAATACACATTTGCAACTATGCATGCAATATTAATATTCGTTAATTGTAATACGCGAAAACAACTTGATAAATCTATTGTTGAAATGTATGAATAGGTTTAAAGCATTAAGTTCATGATTTCTTAATTATAAACACATAGCAATCCAAAGTATGTATATGTTGTTGGGGCATGTGCCCTAGGTCAATCCATTAACTGTCTTTATGAATACTTTTAGTTAATAAAAATAGAGGATTTCATTTGCTGTTTATTATAATTAATTTGCATGTTTACATTATAATAAGATCCATGGGTATTTACAGAAATATCCTAAATGTCCCTAATCGATCATTATACTGGGAACTATAATGAATTAAAACTAGTGTAAGTCTTGATTGATGATCATATGATGATTATACGTATAGGGATACGAATCAAGATCATGAGTACTTGTTAGGGAACAAAGTACTGGACCGACCCGCTATGAGAACATCACATGGATTAATTCATAGTTGTTTTCATGATAGGTATATTTTTCGAGTCCTCGACTTGAGATTACCAGAGACAACTTCAACATTAGGAACATAGTGATTTGACACAATCAAACGTTGTCTTTAACTTAGGACGATTATAATGGTTGTGATTGGTTACTTGTGTGAGAAATGTGATGAAGTTTTATAATCAAGATAGAATTTGTCCCTTTCATATAAAGAGAGATATCCAATGGATCCCTCAATGTGTTAGGCTTGTTAAAAGGCATAGTCTAAGTGAATTGATATTGATCAAAGTCACTTGGATGTTTCGATCTACCTAGAGAGCGAGACTAGTATGATTGAACATGTTGGATGACAATTCTATGCCTTATGTTTGATTAAAAGGATATCGTGTGACAAAATGATGTTATATACAAGATTGATTAGGTTGTATCGATTTGATATTCGTACAACTTGGGTAGTCATAATGTCTTGCTAGAGGCGCTTATGACTTGTATACCAAAATGTGCTTTGGTACACTTTTGCCAACGTTGTATGAGCCTATTGGGTCGCACACTTAGAATGGTTTTGCGAGATTTTAAGATGGTTCAGAAAAATGAATTTTATATGATAAAATTCATGATAGAAACGTCCTTGTGGTGTATTACACTTATACTTCTTTAAGTAGGGGTATATGTGTAATTTACTTAACCGTCTATATACAAGGGTTGTATAAATAGACTCTTTAAGTTAGAATACACGTACGAAAGATTAAAAGGCTGAAACTCTATTTTCGTTTTAGAAACGACTTAGGTTTTTGGTATGCTCTGAATTTTTTTGGAGAGAAACAAAAGGTTTTGTATTCTTTCAAAGCTAGCATTTCGAATCTCGGCCGCCGTTCGTGTGTGGACTACCGGTAGAGGGCGTTCGTCGTTGGCAGCGCCTTAAAAATCTATCAACCTTCAGAAAGGTAAATTGTGACTGAGGTATGATTAAGTTTTTCATGGTTTAAACATTTTTAATGGAATTAGATTCGGATCCTGTTGGGGTTTTTGTCAAAAATATTTTTGTAATCTCCGCTTCGTATAAACCTTAAAACACAACATATGTCTAGGGTTTGTTTAGATTGATAAATTACTCACTCATACAGGAAGTAAACAATGCAAATATATTATTAAAAGACATAATAAAATAAATAAATAATTACCTCTTAAGCAAATTAAAGCTCCAATGTACCTTCAAACATAGACTAAACTAATACAAAACTTATTAAATATGTGAAATATATTGGAAAAAGCTTTATTTCGAAGCCCTCTGGTCCTATTTATAGTCTCCTAAGTTATACAAATCCTAGATAGACTCAAATTCTTTATATTAATCTAAAAAATACATAACCTACTTCTCGGTTTTGTCGTCGATCCTTAAGTTATACATGAATCGCTATGCTAGTCGCTAGATTTGGTTCTCTATGCTCCAATAATTTAGCTGGCAATTTCTAGTATAATTTCCAACTCACTGAGGATTTGCTGACGTTTTTTTTGCTGCCAATTTAGGTGGCAATTCTTAGTGTAAATGCAAATCAGTGGACTTCTTCTCCAATTGACTGATTGTTTTGCACTTCTTCCTCTTTTTCTTCAATTTCTTCATTTTTCTAATTAAATCTTGAAATCATAAACACAAGAGAATACCTAGTGAAATATCATAATTTATATCGAAAAGCAACCTATATTACATTATGAAACGTGTCTAATTATTGAATTTTCAAATACCCTCAAACTCACCACTTTGCAGTCCCCAGAGCAAAGAAATACTCTTAATCATATTCTCTTTTCATTCATTACAAATTGATTTCAATGTAAATTATCTTAACTTTGAATAATAGAAATTTTATTATTGAAGTGATTTTCAAATGGAAATATATTACCCAGAAGTAAATGAAAGTTCTTATAAAATAGAATGATTTAAACAAAAAAAAAACATCTCTTAATGATATATCAACTACCCAATGCAAAACCTTAGAACTCAAAGGTCATTCATTACCAAGGCCAGTACACAATATAGTTTTCTCAATCTCTACTGACGAGCATCAAACTTACGATAACTATTACAGAATATCAAAACTCAAAAACCACTAGATTAATTTTAATTTTTTGAAAATATTTTATAATAGCACCACAATCTAAATCAATACGAATTTTTCAAGATACCAATGAATATATCATTTAACATATTATAGATTAAGAAATATTCCATTCAACTACTTTCAAGCACTCGAGTTAATTCTTTTCTTTGAAGAGCTTAAGAACATCCATCTTTTTCATCTCCCATTTTTTCTACTTCATCTTAATTATTGTTTCTTTATTATTTTTCCTTTTTTGCTTTTGAGTTCCTGCCCATTTGCTATGGAGATTCTCATATTTTCCTACTATATATTCCTTGCCCCATTTTCTATGGAATCTATGGGACTTTATATATATTTGTAAACTATTATTAACATTTCACTGTCCACTAAAGTTGAAGAAAGCATTCTTTGTGACTTATTAAAATTTATCAGTTTCTTACCTAGTTCTTCTTTCAATTGTGGTATAATAAGTTTCTATATATACTATAAAAGTCTTTAATCAATAGATTTTGTATCATAAGATTCATAAAAATCTGTCTTATTCATCTTGCATTATTGTTTTGATCTTCTATCCATTCTTACGACTAACCCAAGTCATTGAATTAAGAGTATACATTAACTAGTAAAGTGTATAACATTTGATTCCTTCTATCATAGAATTCACTTGGGTAAAAATATATTTTCCATTTGAAAATCTATTTATTATATTCATTCTCATTATCATTCTTTTCTTAACTAAAATTAAAGTAAAATGAAATTCATAATTACTCGAGTTCAAAAGAAATTTGAAAAATATCATCTACTAAATTAGATATCGGATCTTTTTGAACTTTGCATCTATTCTTGATGTATTTTCTTCCTTTCCTTGCTTTTTTTGCTATCATTGTCATACTTCACCTCAATACCCCCAAACGCGTTTGAAACCTCGTCTCAAATTTCTAAAATAAAATCGAGATTTCTAACAAAATAAATATAGCACGTGAAGTATAAAAGAATTGATATAATCATAAAATGGACAAACAATCAATATAAATTAACTTAGTATCGACTTTTCATTAAACATAGTGCATAAAACTATAATAAACATCATCTATGTATTACAAATGTATCCAATTAACAATCATAGAGCACATAGTATAGCATAACCCAAAAATAAAGTATCACCATACATCATAAAGTATATCACCATAACCAGAGTTACATTGAAGACCTCACACAATGTCACTCATATACAAATAAGATAAATAGAATGATGAAATCAATGTCATTTGAAAGTCGCATCATCATCATCATCATCCACTGGATAAATCTTTTGGAACTAGTAACTCGTAGCTGAGTTATAGAGGTGTTAGTCTTGACCTAGTTATGTTGGAACTTTTGCCACTCCTTGTCATTTATATCTTCTTTACATTGTTCGCTCCATCCTACAATACTCATTATTAAGGCTTCCGGTTCTTGAACACCAGCTTCTTGATTTCTAAGAGTTGTCATTTGATTGCGTAGAATTATACCCATAAAGGCCAACTCTGACTCCTCAATGTAATGGCCATCATAATCTCTAACACGTTGCTCCACATCCGAATCATGTCTAGCTTCTGATATTTCCTCCGAAGTTCTTCTAATGTCATCTCTGATTATTCTTCTCAGCTTAGTCTATCTTTTGGCTATCTCAGCCTGTTCTCTCTCATCCTCGATGTCATCAGAACTATTTACTTGTCCATATCTCTCCATAACCTTATAAGTGATGGTTTTCTTAGGTGCAACATCCATATCAAGCCCTACCATGTTTACTACATCGGCCCTACAAAAAGTCGTAATCATTAAAGGAAAAGGTAGTTCTTCATTTTTTTGTGGCAATGGCATTCGTTATCAACTCATAGATAATTTTGGCAACATATAAATATCCTAAATCCATGATGATGTGGTAAAGTAAGGCGACTTTATAGTTCACTATCTCATAATATTGTAAGCCTGGTTGTAAGCAGCGTTGATAAAAAACACCAAGGTTTAGTAATTTTCTTAAACAATTTGGTGGTTTTTTGCTTTGGGTACCCTTCCATATCAAAAATGAATCCATTAACATAGATTGCCTCTAAGCCTACCCTAATTGTCTCCATTGGGTAGTGGTACTTAATGGCATACTTAGGCTTCGGGTACTCATCATTTTATTTTTGGTGAAATTGTTGTAAACCAAAATATCGATTTATTATTACAGTGGAACGATCCACTATTCTTCCTCGAACTCGTGATTGTGTTTTACTCTCACTTTCGTAAGCATTTGAATAAAACACTTACCCCGAGATATCACATCCCTTGTTACTTGAAACATCTTTTAGGTCTATAGTCCCAAGTCAACCATCTTCAGTCCCTTGCCTTAACGATATCTAGGGTCTTTGGACTGTATTTCAATTCATTTTTCACATTTAATCCCTTCTCCGGGATCAACTTCCTATCTTTCACTAAATCATTCCTAAATTTGTCAACAGCCTTGCCATTGAAAAAGCTTTCTTTCTTACGTACATAATTTTTCACCCTCATTAGTATGCCTTCTTCTAATTCTTCCTCCTCCTCCACCTTTTCTACATAATAATCCTTAGTGTTATAGCTAATAGTTGAAGGTGGAGAAAGCTCTCTTTGTGGTTTAATTATACGTCTGTTAAAATAAATTGACATGGGTTTAATTTAGGAAGCTTTTAGATTTGTTCTTTATTTTATCTACTAACTTCCTCTTTTCCTTTCTCCTCTAACTTTTCCACTTCCGACCATTTGGATAAGTACAAGTAAAAGAATGAACTTGTAAAACCATTTAAAATAAAAATTTTCGAAAAAGTGTTTTATAAAATTCAACATATCTATCTAAGAAGGAGAAATTCATTAGAAAAGTGATTTATAAATCAAGAGTTTGATTTTTATTAATCAAATATTATTTGTAAGAATAATCTTTCGTAAGTAACTCAAATCAAGCAATAGGCAAACACAAATCCCCCAAATTCATTTGAAACTTAGCCTCAAATTAGTCTGCATATAAAATTCAAATTGATTCGCCATATATGAAAAATAGTATAGAAATTCGATAACAATAAACAAATCATCAAAACATTTTCATACTAGTATTGTAATTCAAAACATTCAATATCAAAAACAATTTAGAGTAAAATTTTTGAAAAGTAGCTTCTAACCTATTAAAAATACAAAATCAATGAAAATATAAAAAATTTAACAAAAAATGGTTAGCATTTTCATTAATTACCTTCTTGAAAGTGATTATTTAAAGATTGGAATGCTAAACCCCTTTAGAACACTTCTCCAAGCTCTAATTTGAATTGCCCTTGCTCAAACCCTAGGTGGCTCTACATACTCAAAACTCACAAAGTTATTTTGATTTGATATGGAAGATTAAGGTGGGAATCACATAAATACACTACCATCTAGCCTTAGAAGGTTGAATCTAGTCTGAATTTTGTCTCTTGATCATAAAAGTTACAATAGCTTGTGATTGTGGAATAAATGAATGTGACGATTTGTGGTTTATGTTTCTAATAACTCGTATTCGTTCTCAACGAATATGGGTTTTCAAGTAGATTCGTTGAGAAATCGCTGACAAAATCACTTAAAACGAGCCTTAGTGGCTCAACGATTAGTTCAGCGAATCTTACTTATAAGTTTAAATCGACGACAAATCGTTGACTTAGAATTACTCTGAAGATTTTGCACAATGCTACCAATTTTCTAAGCAATTTTCGGTATATAAACTAGAATCACGGGAAATTGCCACCTATTTTAACTATTTTTCAAATTTAATTGATTTGCCTTATATTTATCAAATATATATATCAATTAAAAAGGTATAATTATCAAAAATTGTCAGAATTTAACTATGATTTATTCGAAATAAAATTATCTTTACTATAAATAGCCAACAAACATAAAACTAATGCATAAAAACTAATATAATGCAGACAGAAGTTGGCTTGATCAACCTCCCTTAATAGATATTATTCTAGAATTAAATTTCTAGAATATCCAAATTATAAGAGTAACAAGTTGAGAAAATTTAAAAATAACTAACTAGTCCTAATACTAAAACTGAAAGTAAAGATAAAGTTTGGGCTACCTTCCATATAATGCTTTTGTTTACTATTATTGGCTTGGCTGAACTACGCAGTTCTAGACTAGTTTTATAAACTTAAGTGTAAATTTGGGAACTCCGGAGCCATTCCAGAAAGTGATTGCTTGGCCATAAACCCTAAAACATTATCTTGTGCTTGATTAGTTGGAGCAACAGTAGCTTGAGTAGTTGTTTGAGCTTGATTACTCTGTTAAGTACTTAACCTATTTATTTGTAAAGTTATTTGACTTAACTAATATTTTAATTCATTAATAGTAGTAGTATCAGTCTTAATCTAATTTCGAGAAATCTGTGTAAATTCTTGATGACTTTGGTTCATAAAATTATGCAAGATTTGCTTTCGATTTAGGTTTTTTGGTTGAGCATTTTGTAGAGGTTGTAGATTAGGTGCAATTTGCATCTGAGCTCTTGGTCTATAAGTATTAGATTTTTATTTTGAAGACCATAACTAAGATTTGAGTTTGGTCTTCCAGGATAATAAGTATTATTATTTTATTGATTTCTTAGGGGACTAAAAAATTGATTCATCATTGCCTTAACTTCTTCAGTATTTTCTTCATGTAAAGGACATACATTCATAGGATGTGTAACCTCATTACTGAATCCATAAGCTTTAACTTGATTGGATCTATCATTAATTAACATTTTAACTATCTTAGATAGTTCATCAATTTTATCAGATGCAATATCAATTTCTTTTATAATCTACTCCATAAAGTTTCTTAAATGATTCAACCTTTTCACCGTATTGATTAGATTGTTTTGCCATTTTATTGATTTCTTCTTTTAACAAAGTAGGTGTCATTTCAAATAAAATTTCACCACACACTGTGTCTAATAACCTTGATTCAAAATGATTGAGTCCTTCATAAAAATAATCTAATAATGCTCTTTCAGTATATCCATGTTGTGGTCAAGAAGAAATAAATCTTTTGAATCCATCTCAAAATTCATTAAAATTTTCATTATATTTAATCTTTGCAACTTGTGATTTGCTTTCTATAGGAATTAATTTTTTAAGCTGGCATATATTCATCTAGGAAAGCTTCTAACATTAGAGTCCATGTAGTTATTGAATCTTGTGGGTGATAGAGCAACCAATCTTGTGCTTGATCTTTCAATGCAAAAGGAAAAGCTAATAAATTCAAATCTAATTTCAAATTAAGGAAATCCATTGGGATATGCTACGTACATAGGCTCACATGTTGTAACATTTTGATTTGCTTGTCCGAAAGTGAGTTCTCTATTATTTTTTAGAACTCTATTATCACTATTATTATTAATGACATTTTCATTAATATCATTGTTGGTATCCTTCATTCTATTAGCTAAATTTTCCATAGGTTGTCGTTATCTTAAACTTAGATTAAAAGTTATATCTATTTCAAAGAGAAAGTGTGTAGACCTTACAACGTCTAAAATCCTAATAAATAATTTAAAAATCCATGGCAATCATGCCAAAAACTGACACGTGTCGAGTGTGCATAATAGTTTCCCGTATTTTCTTATTATTTGCATTAGTCATAAATGGGATATCATCTCCACAAGGATTTTGCAAACTTCAAAAGAAAGTACTTTTCTTGTTTTTTCTTAATTTAGTTAATTTAATTAAACGGGAATTAAAATACCAATTAGCTAAAAATGATAAGTACTAACTTAATTAACCAAACTAAATAAACTAATTTATACAATATAATGCAAACTAAATTAAACAATATTCAAATTAAATATAATTTAATTATCTAAAACAAACATCTAAAAAACCCCCACTAAAAATGTAATATACTTGAATTGCTTTTAAACACTATAACATATCATCACTTCATAACATAGTTATAATTATAATTCGTAATAAGATAATAGCCTTTAGCCATGACCACCGATTATCTAAAATTCAATGGAAAGTAATATTTTTATCATTGTAGATCAACCTATTTGATAAAACGTAATACCATGCAAATACTATAGCATTAACACTCAATGAAAATCATGTCGAATCTAAATAAAATATAAATAAGAATATGCTAATAAATAAATAACTAAGAACACAATTAGCTTCAATATCCGGGAAAAAAACCCTATAGATTAATCCTAGTTACTACTTTTATAATTGTTATCAATAATCATAGCCATAGATTCATAATTCAAATACCACAATACACGTTTGCAACTATGCATGCAATATTAATTTTCATTAGTTGTAATACGCAAAACAGTTTGCTAAATATCTAATTGACATGTATGAATAGATTGTAAGCATTATGTTTATGATTCATTTATTATAACTACATAGCAATCCAAAGTATATACATGTCTAGTGTTTGTTTAAATTGATAAACAACTCTCTCATGAAGGCAATGAAAAATGCAAATACATAATTAAAAGACTTATAAAATAAATAAATAAATACCTCTTAAATAAACGATGCTCCAATGTAGCTTCAAAGATATACTAAACTAATGAAAGACTTATTGAATATGTGAAATAGGTCAGAGAGAGCTTTATTTTGATGTCCTCTTGTCCTATTTATAGTCTCCAAAGTTATACATATCCTTGATGAACTTAAATTCTTCATATTAATCTAAAAAAATGTAACCGACCTTAACAACTAGTCATTAATTCCTAAGTTGTGCACAAATTGCTAAGTTAATAACTTGATTTGGTTCTCTGTGCTCCACTGACTCAACTGGCGATTTCTAGTATAATTTTTTATTCATTGAGGATTCATTAACAAGTCTCTACTGCCTATTTAGGAGGTGATTCTTCGTATAAATGTACATCACCAGCTGATCGCTAGATGTTTTCTCCAATTGACTATTTTGCTCTTCTACCAAATTTTCTTCCATTTCTTCATTTTTCTAATTAAATTCTGAAATCACAAGGATAAGAAAATACCAAGTGTGATATCATAATTTATATCAAAAATCAACCTAAATTACACTATAAAACATGTCTAATTATTGACTTGTCACTAATCACTAAGGACCCATAATATTAATTAATGGTGTATGCTTCATAGTGAACAAGAACTCCCTTAACTTTCAATGGTCGATCATTTTTAGTGTGATACCTATTAGCGTAGAACTCTTGACATATCTCAATTCAACCCATGATTCGTTCATAAATGTAATCCCTAATGTTTTTGCCAATTTTGTGCCCAAATAAGGTTTTTAACCTTGTGGTCATATTTTTCAATAAATTAATCCCTTTCTCCAAAATGAATTGTCGACCTTGGTCCTCCTTGTACTTCTTCTTGGCCTTTTTGTCAATGAATTTATTGGATTTGAATGGCCTAGATGGTTATGGATATTTAGATGTGGAAGCCTTGCCCGTAATAGCCTTAGTCCTTAAAGGGTGCACTCTTCCCATAGTGTTCATCATTTTACTGAGGAGATCTCAAGGGTTCAACGAAACCTAAGTATGACATTTATGAATTAACACAAATTTCATATAACCCTAATTGAAGTTATACAGTCCTATCATCAATAGAGCAAACTTCCTAAAGTATTGAATCATCAAATAAATGGTGAATCAAAATTAGGAAACATTTACCATATTTATTTCCAAATAACGTTGCACCATAGTGCCTTTTGTAGTTCATCAATACCCCAAGTCTGCTTCTTTGGTTATATGTCATGCCCTATTTGCTCAAACCACCCTTCACACCATAAATAGAGTTAGAGTTATGGTCTTTAATGGTTGTGGGAGCTTCTAGAGGGTCAAAAATGGCTCGGGTGAGGGTTATAGCTATAGTAACGCCATGGTAGGAGTGAGAAAATTCAATAATAAAAAGGACATTCGAGCGTTATAACTCAAGTTTGGTTATGTTAGTTCTACTAGCGGCATCACCATGGCGCTAGGGATGATGTTGTGTGAAGAGGTTTCTAATGCATGACGCAGGGGACTTCCTTGACTATACTTCCAAGTATGTTTTGTACATCATAGTTATGCTTCAAGGTTTAGAGATTAGATTTATACTAAAGAAATTTTAACACTAAAAAGACTAAAAGAAATTAAAATCAGGGCTTCCTTCCAGTAGTGTTCGTATTTACAGTCTATGGCCCAACATATTTCTAATTTTATCAATGTCAATCCCTGCCTTCCTCTCCTTACTAAGGTTACACTACAAGAAAAAAAGCAAACAACAACAAACTAATCTGTTGTTGAATTGGTACGAATTTGTTGCTAAGGGACTCCGCAACAGATCAGCAACAGATTAGAGGTGTTGCTAAACTCTTTGTTGCAGATTGAAGTTAGCAACAGATTTTGGTTCAGTTATTCTTTGCTCACAATGTAATTGTGACAATAATTGTTTCGAACAAACGATAAATAAATATGTTGCGAGATTGAAAAGGAGTTTAATTACTAATCTGCTCAAATCAAGAATAGATCATGTTCTGTTCTTGATTTGCCCAATCAAAAAAAGTTGTCATTGTTGATCTGTTGAAAATCGGCGACGATCAAGAATAGATCTCTTTTCTTGATCAAGTAAATCATCAAACAGAGACTTGGCATTGTCCTTACTCTTCCCGGGACACTCATAATTGTATTAAAAATGTTGTCGAAAACATTTTTTTCAATGTGCATGACATCCAAATTGTGCCTAATGAGATTTGTTTTCCTATATGGTAAGTCCCAAAATATGCTTCGTTTCCTCCACCCTGAATACTTGGCAATCTCTTTGTTCACATGAACAGCTTCGATTTCGGTTACTTTCATAAGTCCCAAAGCTTCAATTTCAGCCAGAATTTCTTCCCCTGACTTTAATCTCGGTGGTCCTTTTCGACAAGTTGTATCGCGTTTGAATCCGTTCTTATCACTTCTTAAGCTGGACCCCCGCGGTAGGAACCGACGATGACAATCAAACCAAGAGGTTTTTCCACCATGTTTTAATTGGAATGCATCTGTGTCATCCATACAATAAGGACAAGCTCTCCTTCCGTGTGTGCTCCAACCAGACAACATACCATATGTAGGGTAGTCGCTAACAGTCCACATTAGTGCAGCTCGAAGTTGGAAGTTGGTCTTGGTGGAAATGTCATAGGTAAGTACCCCATCATGCCACAAATCTTGCAACTCTTTTATCAAAGGTTGTAGGAAGATGTCAATATGATTTGAAGGATTTGTCGGCCCCGGTACAATGACAGTTAAAAACATGAACTCCTTCTTCATGCACATTGAGGGGGGTAAGTTGTAAGGAGTGAGAATTACAGGCCACGATGAGTATTGTTTTCCGGATTGGCCAAATGGTTGGAAACCATCCGTACACAAACCTAAACGAACATTACGAATTTCGGCGCTGAATTCGATGTGCACATCATTGAAATGTTTCCATGCAGTAGAATCGGAGCAATGTTGCATGACGATGCCATCTGAAACGTGTTCCCCATGCCAACGCATATGTCTCGCAGTCGCTTCTGACGCGAATAAACGTTGTAATCGAGGTGCTAGGGGGAAGTAATACATTTTTTTCCGAGCCATGGCACGCCACTTCGTCCATCATTTCTAGTTTGTTCGTACCTTGACTCACCGCAAAACTTACACGTCCTCAACTCTGAATCATCGCCCCAGTAAATCATGCACATTGACTTGCAACAATCAATTTGCTGGACTGGTAGCCCCATTCCTTGCATTAGTCGTTTCGTGTCGTAAAAGCTATCGACTAAACAATTGTTACTCGGCAATGCATCTTTACAAAATTGAAGAATTTCATCGAACGCCTTTTCAGAAATGTGATGTTCTGCTTTTAATTTTAGGAGTCTCGCGACTGCCG
The DNA here is from genome assembly GCA_039657365.1 of Stephania yunnanensis. NCBI lineage: Eukaryota > Viridiplantae > Streptophyta > Magnoliopsida > Ranunculales > Menispermaceae > Stephania > Stephania yunnanensis. The sequence goes on along the minus strand of JBBNAF010000033.1, from coordinate 583,678 downwards.
ACAATTTCGTCATCTTCTCGCACCCCTGCCATAGCGGCTGACTTGTTGCGTCCAAAATATCATACAAATTTTCTGCTCATGGCTCCAACTAAAACTCGGACCAGCCAAGTTGTGCACCATTTCATGATACGATGTACAATAATTGACCGTCTGTGTCCCTTCGTGGTCTTCAACTATCGTCGTATTGCTAGGTTCGTCAAGCACATTTTGAGTGTACATATTATCTTCTTCCCCGTGTTCCGACCAACATTGATATCCCGGAACAAAGCCCCGACGAAGAATATGAAGTTCTACGGTGTCAACATCATAATATGAACGATTACGACACTTCGTATGGTTGCATGGACATCGAATTTTTCCTCAGCTGCGAATGTCCTGCAGTGCGTCTTCGCGTATGTGATGAACTCGTTCACGCCGTTTATGAACTCTCATCGAGTGAAGCCATTTTCAATACGACTATACATCCATTCTCGATTAGTAGACATCTCGATCCTAAGTTTTATCAACCGAGCATGGGAAAAAATCTAATCAACTCTTAAATAAATTTAACATATATAAATCCTACAAATTAACTATATATTCAGAAAATAATCCAATTAATACTCTTAAATAACCTCTAACTACCTTCAAGAATCATGTAAATTTCATACTTACATTCAAGATGCAATAATTTATGCATATTTTTATAAATTAATAAGTATTTCATAGAGCCATGTATTTCTCGATCCTATAGTGTTGTATAATAGTTTGAAAAAATGGAAAGGAATAATTGTTTTATTTTCCTTTGTTGTTGTAATAAATTTTTAAATTTGTATGTTCTTAATCATTTATATAAACTTATAAAATTTTAAATACAACAACAACAAGAAGAAGAAGAAGATAGCCTCACTCCCAATTATAAAAGCTTAAATAAAAAAATAAATAAATGTAATGTAACATACCATGATAACAATTAAAGATAAACTGGGGATTCTTGCTTTTGTTCTAGCTAGATTGCATGCAGATACTAAAAATGTTGATTGGTCATCAATGCAACAATAATATTGATAGCTAGATTATTTTTAAATTTGTATGTTCTTAATCAATTATATAAACTTATAAAATTTTAAATACAACAGCAACAACAACAACAAGATAGCCTCACTCCCAATTATAAAAGCTTAATTAAAAAAATAAATAAATTAAATGTACCATACCATGATAATAATTAAAGATCAACTGGGGACTTAATTTATTCTTGCTTTTGTTCTAGCTAGATTGCATGCACATACTAAAAATGTTGATTGGTCATCAATGCAACAATAATATTGATAGCTAGAATATTTTTAAATTTGTATGTTCTTAATCATTTATATAAACTTATAAAATTTTAAATACAACAACAACAACAACAAGTTAACTCGTATTACTAATGTACAAACCCAAATCCAATAAACTAAAAATAGCGTTAAGAAATAGACAGTAATCTTCCCAACACAAATCTACCTGAGAAGGACTACTTAGATGTGATTATAGTGCCTTATATTTAGATAAAACATAGTTAGCTTTTAGATTATATATATGTTGAAGATCAATTAGGTCCATTTCTTTATTCGTATGTGTAGAATGTTACTCTAATTTAATCAATCTTTTATTATAAAAAATCTCCAACCATGACGAATCTATGGTCCTACTGAGCTATTACTTAGTTGGCAAAAATTGTATAATTTTATTAATTATAATATGAGATATGTTATATAAGATTTTTTTTTTCACCGTGATTTTATATTGAGGTGTTTTTAGTTCAATTGAACAAGCATATATTACAAATAGATCTTGCATCAATGAAGCATGAAACGAATTTTGAAAATGAGCACACTATCGTGCCACCCCAATCAACCCAATCCCAAGGTAAGGAAAACCACCCCAACGGAGAGCTATATAAAATTCAAATGTTAGTATGTTGATATCATATCTATACAACATCAATAAACCCTCATATCTCAAATTAATTAGAGTGTGCTATACGTGGATCCTATGTTTCAACTCATATTTTTTTAATATAAATATGTGTTAATTCCAAAGCATATACAAGTTAGTTAGAATTAGTTTTTACGTTGATTTGTTAGCGACATAGTGTTTTGACGTTGATTTGTTGCTATTTAACTACAAAAAATTGCCGTTGATTTGTTGCTATGTTAACAACATAGATATATAAATTTCAGCAAAAACATAAATAATTTAAAATAACCAAAATAGCTTCTCATGAAGAAAACGCAAACCGCAGATAAAGCTTGTGCGACCAGCGGAGGAGGAGTCGGCCGAGCAGCAGCGGCGCGCGAGGCGGCCCAAACAACATGCGGCGAAGATTGCGGGAGGCGATGAGGCGAAGAGGCGGCGGCCGGGGATATCCTTCGAGCCGCTGCGACGACGGGATTCGACCAAGCGGATGGCGGCGCAAGGACCGCGGAAGGGCGGCGCAAGGACCGCGAAGAGGGGCGCAACTCCGACCAATGCGCGCGGCGCAGATCGGCCGGCGGCGCGGCCGGCGGCGGCGAGGGACCGACCAGCGCAGGGGAGAAAAGTGCGCGGTTCAATGAGTTCAGGCTAAGGCGCGGCGCAAGGACCATGGGCCGGCATGGCCGGCGCGAGAAGGGCAGACCGACAGCGCGAGGGGACCGACAACAGCAGCAGGGGAGAAGGGTGCGGCGGTTCGGGCGCGGGTTCGGCTAAGCGCGGCTCGGCGGCGTCAACCAATGCGGCGGCAGGCGATCTGGGGCGGAGAGGCGCGGAGAGCGAGTGGCCGGCGAGGCGACGGATCTCGGTGAGAGGGCGCGGATCGGCCTGAGCGTGGCCACGCACGGCTCACAAGCAACCTCTCAAGTGGCGACGTGAAGAGACGGTGAGCGGCGGTGCGGCGGGTCTCGGCGCGCGGTGAAAATGGAAATGGGTTTGGATTGTGGTAAAAATGGGATGGGTTTGGAGGTAAAAATGGGTTTGGAGGGTGGAAATGGTTTGTAAAAACCATTTAGAAATTAATTTTTAAATGGTTTGTTGCTAGTTTGTTGTTGTTCAGACAGATCTAAATCTGTTGTGATTAGCCTACGTGGACACCTACGTGGCATTTGTTGTTGTTTTGTTGTTGTTCGGCAACAAATCAAAATCTGTTGCTTGATCACCCTACGTGGATACCGATCAAATTATTATTCGATTTGTTGCTATTCAACACTGTATTTACACTATTAACTTTTTATCATTTTTTTATTCAATTCGATTTGCAATCTCAAAATAATAAAATTAGAAAGATATTTTAAAAAAAATTACAAAAACAAAAAATAATAAAAATTAATTAATAATAATATGATATGTGAATAGTGCCACACCAAAATGATGTGACACTATTCATTCAACTTCATGAGATTTTGGCAATACATCACTGTAGCTCCACCACCTTGGCGCTTTAATTATCGAAATCGAAAAAAAAAAAAAAAACTTAATATATCCGAACTTCTAATATTAATAGAAAATTTAAATTAAATCTATATGTATATATGTTTTCAATTTAATTTCAACATCTCATGAAAAAAAATTAAATTTCAACTAAAAATTTTAATTTCAACTACATTGCCTAGCTAATTAAGGCGACCATGCGTTTACGATCATTCCGGAGTCCAAGGATAAGAAAAAACAAAGCATATATATATTTTGATGTAACTACATATAAGGGCTTCCGAATTTGTTTTCAGCCATTTTTTTAAATTTGGCTCATCCAATCTAATGGAAGTCGATCGGCTGTCCCAACTACATGGTTCGAAAGAAACCAATAAAATATAGTTGTAAGAATTAAACTTGATGTCTCCGCCTCAATAATTAGATTATGGATGCTAATTTTTTTTGCCACTATGCACGCTATACCCCTTAAGGACCGTGAAGATTAAATATAAATAAACACATGTGGGTTGTTTTGATGATGTTGATATTTCGAAATGTATAGTTTGACAATTCAATTAATTTCATTATATATGTTTGGTGGTACAAATTTCGACAATGCCCTTAATTATGTCTGTTTGGGCTTAATCTGGCTAACTATATACAAAACTAATCTTAATAAGATTAATCGAGTAGCTAATTAATTTAAGTTTTCATGTACAATCGAGATATATCTTTTAATTAAAAATGGGGTTTTTCTAAAGTAGCTTCAAAGCAATTTTTTTTTGTTGCTCTAGCCTAGCTATGACAAAATTGAAAGTAGGGGCACATTAGGAAATTAAGCAATTTGGCCATTAATATTGAATAGATAGATATATATATAGATATAGTATACATATAGATATAGATCTTGAAAAAAATAATTTTTGGGTTCCAAAATTTTTAAAACGTGGTTTTTATTTTATTTATGTAAAGGTGTTAATTAATCAATTCGCAAGTTTTTGTTCTAAGTGCAATTTGCAACATAAAACACCAATATAAAAGGGATTTTTTTTAACTTACTACATTACCTTAAAATTAAACAATATATTGGATTTTTTTATCCAAAAAGGAGAGCCCCTGGATTGAAAAAACCATTTAAAATTTAGTGACATATCAGCAACAGAGTAGTCTGTTGCTGATTTGTTTGTTGCTAATTTGTCGCTAATTAGCGACAGATCAAGCCAACATATTTTTTTGTTGTCGACAATGTTGTTTGATTTGTCGCTAATCGCAAAATGTAATTGAATCTGTTGTTTGATTAGCGACAGATCAAACAACATAATTAAATATGTCGCTGATCTCAGAGGATCTCGTCACATTTAACTACAGATCGCTGACAAACTAGGTTCGTAGAGCTGATCCGTCGCAGATCTGTCACAAAATGGGCGGGAAAATATTGGCGGGAGAAATCAAACACAGATCAATGACAAAAAAAATTTGTCACAATTGTTGTCACAAATCAGTCACTGATTTGTTGCTTTTTGGTCAACCGAGTCAAACTCTCTATCTGATGCAAAATTGTTGTTGATTTGTTGTTGTTTAACAACAGATTCAATCTATTGCAATGTTTTGATGCTATTCCACATTTTTCTTGTAGTGTTAAGAACCTTAAGCAGTCAAAATATGGGACTGTGGGTGCAATCATCTTTTCGTAGCCTTTTGGGATTTTTATCAACTTACCACCTCGTAATAGCATGAATTCATCAAGTTGTTTCAGCATAATTATTTTTTGGGACATGTCAATCAATGCACAAACAGTATCTAAGAAATGTTGCCTTTATATCATTGGGTGTTTTTTTCATGTAAGTTTAATAAGACTTTGAAGTCGATTCTATAAGAAAATTTACATATTTGTATAATAAGATCTTTCACTCTTCCCGTTGCTTTGGCCAGCTATCATCTTCTATTATTACCGAATACTCTGCTAGAACATTAAACTTAAGTTTTGTTTTCTTAATAACATTTTATGGCATTACATTAGTGGTTGCTCTGGTGTTAAAAATTTCTTATAGTTCACGAAGTCCTTTACCTTCACATGTACTTTGAAGGGTCTGTTGTCTTTCTCCTTCCTAGTGGTCCTTTAGGGTCTTTTATGCTATAAATAGGTTGATCTTCATTCTTGTGGTTTTTATGAAGGGACTCCTAAGTAGTATAAAAAAGGAATTTAGGAATTGTTCTACATCTTTCATATCTACCACATAAAAAATATGCAAGAAATGGGAATTCATTTATCGTTACTAGTATGTCTTATAATACACTTACTGGTCTTATCACCAATCTATCTGCCAATTGAATCACAGTTCATGTTTCTTCTAAAGGTCCAATATTGAGTTTTTCATAAATAGATAGAGAATACTATTTATGGAAGCACACATCCTATTTATGGAAGCACCAAGGTCGCACATCTCCATTAGAATAGTAGCATCCCCTATAATGCAAGGTATCGGTAACATCCCAGGATCCTTACATTAAAGGGGGAGTGTTTTTTGAAGGATAGTTGTGACATTTTCTCCTACCCGAATCCTCTTGTCGCATTTCAATATTCTTTCGTTAGTGTAGATCTCCTATAGAAGTCTTACGTGCCTTGAATTTATTTTAGTACATCAAGAAATGGAATTTGAATTTCTACTTTCTTATACGTCTCCAAAATCTCTTTCTCTTCCTATTTTTTTCTATTTCTCATTAAACGTTAGGGAAAATGAGGTTTAACATTATAAATAGGTGGAGTTTCCTTTTTCGAAAGTTTCAATTGTTTAGGGGTTGGCTTTAAGATCTCTATTCATTTTCTTCCTCATTGAACGGTTCCTTTAAAGTGATTGGTTTGTCTGGGTTTTTGGGTCCCATACCCTTTGCCACTACTAAGTGTAATGGTGTTGGCACATCTGTTTAGGTCTAGGGAAGTCTACATAGGCGACTTTCCTTTCTCTGCTAATTCTCCCAATTTTTGTGCAATTACATCCACTTAGACACCCGGGTTTCAGATTGCGACATTTATAATACTTAAAGCATTCTCAGTGTTTATGTGGATCTAGACAATCCTTCTAGAAAATTGGCTTTATTGAGCAACTACAAATTGATCATATCCTCTAAGGAGGAATGATTAGTTACTGATTCAGGTAACGATTTTCCTCTTAGGGCAAAGGATTAGTAGTTTTGGTTTTGAGACCCATAAATAAAGTTAGGGTTGTTCCTCATCATTGCTTATTGGTAGGTATTTTAGAAAAGCACACGGGTTTACCCTTTGAATTGGTTGCCCATCATATTTACATGCTAATGGTCCTCAAATAAAGTAGGACATTCACCAGTCATTTGGCTTATGACATATCAAAATCCATAAGCCTTAACATGGGCTTGGCCATTACTCAAGAGATGTTCCAGTAGGGAAGTCTATAGATCAATTTTTTTATTAGTGGAGCTAATAGCCACTCTAGCTGATATACTTTAGCGAGCGTCAACACCGATATCCCCGTATAGTCAGGACTATTTCATTATTTCCTCATAGATTTACTTCATCTGTGTTGGGGTTTTGTCATGAATGTGACCACCACAAGCATTGTCAATCAAACGCCTCACTATGGGGGACATGCTGACATAGAAATATCATACAATGGCCCTGTCGGATTGGCAATACTATGTACAATTGCAATTCGGCACTTATAACAGTCCTAATAATTACCAAAAGACCCACCGGTCTTCATTTTTATGTCACATATCTCAAAGATTAGTTGGGCTACCTTATCGTTAGGGAAATATTCCCTAAGGAACTCATATATCATGTCGTGCCATGAGTCAATGCGGTTAAAGCAATGATAGAAGAGCTATTATTTGGCTTAATCCTTTAAGTATAATAGGAAAACCTTAGGCTTTACCTCATTTTATTCCACTTGAAATGGACTTGTAGATTGTCTGAAACTCCTTCAAAAATCCACCGATCTTTACACACCATGCCACGGAATGTGAGCAGGAGGTGAATAAAGCAAGATTTAAGCTCAAAAGCTTTGCCATTTGGTGAGAAGTTTATACAGATGGGCAAGCGAGTAAGAAGATTTTTGATATATTCATTGATGCGCTCAGTGGTAATTTGGTGATCACCGCCAACGTGGCGAGCATTAATAGCCAAAATAGGTTGATGGAAATTAAAATCTCTATTTAGAGCTTCTCTAGCCAACCTCCAATAGGTTCTATAGATTTCTAAATCGAAAGGTAACACTGAACCCATTGTCTTAGATCAAGTTATCCGACCGTACATAAACTAGTAGACTTAAAGAACAAAACAAAAATAAAAATAAAATAAAAATCTAACTCTATTTGGAATTAAATCCCCGGCAACAACATGAAAATTTGATCATATGTCGCACGAAATATAAGTCATCATGGGTTACCAAATCCTACTAGAATGCAGTACATATAAGAACATGGTCGAATCAACAGGATTAAGTGAAACTAAGTTCTAGAAATATAAAGTAACTCTCAAGTCTTTTGAAAGAATTTTATCTAAAAGCCTACAAAATAAGAAAGTAAAATGGTCGTAAAACAGTGAATAAAGACATACCTAAGTCTAGGAATCCATAACTAAGCCATGTGTTGTTTCCATGTCTTATATCATTAACTTTTAAAGAAGGGTTTCAAAATTGTTTTCCCTAGATAGCGTATAGGTGTTAGGAACTAACACCTTAGTCCCCCTATTCTCAATACATAGGGCAACCGCTCTTTAAATATTTATGTTACTCTAGCAGGTCAATGGGTTTATGCCTAGAAATTTGCATGGAATATAAAAACTCTAAACCACCATTGAGACATTGTTAAAAACAATAACACAAAGATAGAGAACTGAAGTAAAACATTATTATTATTATTAATCTTAACAAGACATAGAAAAAACCTACTATTGGCTAGAGAGCTTCATCCCTTGCCTAGGTATTAAAGAACCTAGCCAGAGATGGCTACTCTACCTTGTTCTACTATAAAATAACTCTAAATACACAATATTTTTGTTCATTATGTTTCCTCCTTTATATAGTTGATTCAGGGTAAAACAATAAGAATGCTCAAAAAATAAGAACCTTCTAAAAAACATAAAACTTATATTCCGCGATTGCAACATTCTAATGGCGCCGCCATTATGTATGGACAACGCTGGGTCAAGGCGTAGGATATTAATAGAAATTCTTGGTTTCCAAGTCCACTGAAACTTCTATTTTTGAACTTAGCGTCATTGTTGACGTTGCCTATATTAATTCTAACGTCATCAATTTAGTTTTGGCATTGTCCGTTATTCTGGCCTTATGTCTTGGTGCCGCCGTTTGTTCACTGCTAGTGCCATCTGTTCTTTAAATTGCATCAAGCTTGTTGTTGCTTTAACCATTAATTGTTTTTTTTTTCGCAAAATTTTCTAATTCACGCAAGAATACTCAAATACCTCATAAATCTCAAAAGTAAAAATATAGTGCCGTAAAATACGACTTTGGACTTGATTCACATAGCAAAATGCCTATGAACTAGTGCACAAATAATAGCTCATCAATCATCGTAAGCTTGATGCTTGTCATTGGAGATTGAGAAAACCTATATATTGATTTGTCCATGGTAATTGATTCAACTTTGAGTAATGAGGTGTGTTGCATTACTAGAAGGTTGAGTTGTCAAATAAAGGGTTTTTTTTTAAATCTTTCTATTCTATAATAGTTTTATTTTTATGAGGTTAATATGTTTCTATTTAGTTATCACTACTTTTTAAGAATAAGAATAAGTAATTATGAAATCACACTAATGGATGAAAAGATAATATAATTTAAAATATTCCTTTGCTCGAGACAACAAAGTACTGAATATGAGGGTATTTGATAAGTCAATAATTAGAAAGTGTTTTGTAGTATATTTTGGGATGATTTTGGAAGTAAAGCACTACATTACACTAGTTTTCTCTATTTTTATTAGTTAAAGTTAAAAGTAGATTATGTAGAAAAATGAATGAAAAAGGAATAAATTAAATAGTTTAATCAAGTGGAAAAAATGCACAACAATTCAATAGTGAATCAAGAATGAACCAAAAATCACTATTAGCAAATCAACATAGTTTATATACCAATTGCTAGACTAATCGGTGAAGCACATTGACATATTTCCACCAATTTGCTCGGCGAATCATGTTTTAGGTGGAATCCTTCATGAATCATTGGAATCGATTTCAAGAATATTAGATAACTACGATGAGTTGAAGTTTGTTTGGAATATATACTACCTAGAATACTATATATAAAACCTAGGGCATTGAGATTAATTCCACTTGAATACCTTAGATCAATTGTCATTGCTCTTCAAGTCATATTTACTAGTTTTTTTTAGTTTAGAATTATCGTTCACTACTTTTCGTGACGATTTGAAGATTCAAAGTTTTCAATAAGAGGTATTTATTTATGTCACTTATTTACTTTATTGTGACGTTTATTATGAATAAGAGTGGGTAGTTTATTAATCTAAAAAAATTGAATATGAACTTGATTCGATTTGTTATTTACTCATAATGAGGATAGATTTGTATTTAATGCTTTAAGCAAGTAATATTCTTTGATTCACTAATTTAATAGATTATTATTTGTGTATTTTAATCATGAAGTCTTGTATTGCATGCATAGTCCAGAATGTGTATTTTGATATTTAGATTCAATATCTAGTTTAAAGTAGTAACAAGGATTGTTCAAAGTGGTCTTTTACCGTTTAAATCTCCTAGGTAGATTGATATCTAAGTTTGATATTGTAGTGGCTTTCCGAAGGTATTAGCCTTAGTAGTTCAAATTTTCTACAAAATCTAATGTTGTTTTAGTATCCAATGAAGTTCTTCGAGCGTTCAAAAGATTAATACAATAAAATTAGGTTGTGGTTTTTCTATTGATATAAGAGGAATTAATGGTTTGCTAACGACTATCTATTTACTTATGATTTGAATTTAATGATCTAAAAATACTTTATGGAAAGATTAAAGTATGCTCATGGCTATGATTTGAGTATTATAATACAAGATGGATTAATATTTCATCTTTTGGATGTTTGTTTTCTAATGAGTTGAATTGATTAGAATTTAGTGAATTTGAGTTATGATATTTAAGTTAGTACAATTAGTTTAATTGATTGATTATAATCTTATTAAGTGATTTTTAATTCATGTTTTAATTAAAGCAAAAATAAATATAAAACCCTTGAAAAACCTTTATCCTAATGAAGATTGCAAATTTCTTCTGGAGACATTCGCTTATCACTGCTACAATATTAAAGATATACTGGAAACTTATTCTACATGCTCGACACATGTCAGCTAGTTTGACAATTCGATCTCAAACTTAAGTAAAAGAATCGACATCAAAGTTCTTACTTACTATAAACTTATAATCGGTTTTTCTAGACTTTCATAATTATGAAACAATCTTGCAATAAATTCAAGTCTTTTTAAATAAAACACACCCCAAACTCATTTAAAACTTAGTTTTAAACCAATTGTGTATATTAACATTTGAATCGATAAGAATTTGCTTTGTAAAATGAGTTCCAATAACACGCTTTTTGAAATCAATAAAAAAATTTACTAAAATTCATCAAAAATGAAATATTATAAATTTAAAAAGCTAGGGTTTATTTGTGGTTTCCTTTTTTAGAGTGAATCCCTCAAAATGTAAGTTCTTGAACTCCTCTAAATTTCTCTTTCAAACTCCTACTCTAAATTCCTTGCTTTCTCGCCCTAGTTTGGCTCTTAACTCTTAATTTGCTCTATTTTGAGCTAAACGAAACAAGATTGAGGTAGAAATCACTTAAATACATTATAATTTATCTTAGGATAGTTGAATTTAGACGATAAATTGGTCTTTCAATCGAGTTGGAGTAATGGTTAATATGTGTGACACGAGTTATTGTGTGGCGAATTGGGGGTTTTGTTTTAACAACTCAGAATTATTAATGACTCAAATTTTTTATTTGATGATTAATTGACAATCTCAAATTATTAGTAGTTAATACCCGACCAAGATTCATGGGGATATAAAATAATTTTTCATTATGTCTGGTGTGCTACTGTGTAGTATATAGTAGTGCGACATTATTTCAACTTAATCAAAATTAAACTCATTCGACGATGAGACTTTAGGCTATTAATTTATTTAAAAATGGCTAAGAAATGGTTCAAACAAAGGTTGTGCACGCTAATTGTATAAATGTCGTAGTCACAAAGTGATTGGGAGAAATAAAGACCCTCATATCTAATTTCAAGTGGAAAATATCAACCATAGATCATGTTATTTCTCGAATCGAGAAAGAGATGGGTGGATGAGATTTTTTCCTCCAAAAAAAAATGGGTTGAACGAAATAATGTCTTGCCCTATTTCGTTTAACAAGCGAACACACTTGGAGGAAGGGCAGCCATGGTGGAGATCCAAAAGGGAGACTCACCATAAAATGTAGAAAAGGTTTAGGTGTAAATTAATATGAGAATAACTTATAAACTCATTTTACTATCACATGGACGTAGGCTTGCATATTTAAAAGGTCTATTTAATATTAATGCTAGACTTGCGTAATCAACTATGGCATTTGGAAGCTATATTTTGTAGTTATTTGAATCTAAGAAATGAACTCAACCTCATGTTAATATAGAATTTTGACTTAAAAATTTGGTTTGAAAATATGGATCTTCTATTTGACTCTAATTTATGAAATAGATTTGATTTAAGTTGCATGAAAGAATTATTGTTGTTTCAAGGGGTTTTAACTTAAGCCTAATTTAATAATTCATGGATGGAATGAAAAGTATTGTGTTGCTTGAGCTCTTCCAAACTTAGAAGCAAGTATTATCGATCTGACCGACATACATGTCAAGTTTGATGTAAAAGAGAGTTTAATCTATTTTCTTAAAAATGAGCTCAACTTATTGAAGCTATATTTGATGGTTTGATGAATTTAGGAAACTCGACACCTTTGAATAGATTTTCGTATACAACCTAATAGTTGGACAATTGTATTATTTTGGTTTAAATTACTAGAACAAATGTTTTATGAACTTGGGATTTCCAAACTTATAGTCATTAAGTTCAAGAGTGAAAGTGTTGTATTAGTATATTAAGCCATTTGTTTAATGACTTGAGTCTTTAAACAAACTAATTGATGAATTAGTTTATTTGAGCTACACATATGACATCTATTTATCAAATAGTCCCTAAAACAACATTGTTATACCATGTATAATTGTAGATACATAAGAAGGACTCAATTAGGCTATTCAAATGATCGATTTAACTTGGCAATTTATGAGATTGTATTGTCAGTAAACTAGTAAGAAATTCAATATTAATTATTTTTCTTTCTTGCATATTTTTGATGGAAATGAAACCTATTTTTGGACTCTACTTCCCTACCGAGTGACCTAAGGTCCAAGTGGTCGAACTGAGTCATTGTTTACTCGTTACTATAATTTGTACATTGCATCCGTTGTATGGGGTTTCCGCATTTTACCTTCCACACCTAGAACTCATTGTGCGTTAAATTTATTTGTTATCAATTTTTCACTATATTTAAATTTCGCTGCATATGATTTCGTATATATATATATATATATATATATATGTTTATGTATACTTTGTTGTGTAGACTATCCGGTACCGCAAATCGACTTGTGAGCCTGACTAGGCCTTTATTAACTTCGCACCGATTTATTGGGGTTAAAGGAGGCCTAGTACTGGGCAGTGCCCAATTTGTAGGGATAAGGCCGTCACAAAATCAAACTTAGCAAATTAAGGTTATAAGTGGATTTGATGCTTATTTGCTACTTAAATTGATGAAAATGAGATTCTATGCCTCACCGATATTTCCAGTGATTCCAGTTATAGTGTTGATTCACTATTAAATCACTACTTTTGAATTTCATTTAAATTTTTTGTTAATTGTCACTATTTTTCCCTGCGAATCGTAGTACTATGAACCCACATCGTTGCAGATTCACTAGACATAAAGTAATGTTTTTCCAAATTTAATTCATAATTATCAAATGTATAAATCATGATAATCAATATAAAGTTACAATTCACTGGAAATTCAAAAATTTGAGTACGATATGTAACTGACAAATAATTGTATTTCTTTATTCATTAAATAATTTGACAAATAATATAGATTTGCAAAAATGCCATAATATATTTGCAAAGGGAATATAACAACTCCATTACCCCCTTGAAGCTACTTCACAGTTAAAATTTAAAAATATTTCCAAAAGAAAGAGTCAAAACATTATAGATAAAAAAACACATTATACTAATAAAATATAAATAAATATTGAATATGGGATGCCTCCTATAGAGCGCTTTTATTTACTTTCGTTGACGCGACTGAACCATTCCAATGTTAAACCAGATCTCCAAACTTGAATATAAGATTATCCACTCTAATGTCATTCTTGAAAGTAATTTCACAGCCATTCATAGTTAAAGTGATTGCTTTATTCATAATATCCGAAAGGAAAATACTGCAATGACAACAAGGTCACACCATGAAAATTGGCTAAGAAATGACATCCTAAAATTAAAGAAAGATCTTCATTAACGAAATGTGGCATTATCAAAAAATTTATGGGTAAAATATACTTGTCTACTTGGAATTGTACATTCAAAACGCCCTTATTGGTTTAATTCAAAAACCATTTGGTTAAGGAACACGTTCAAAAGCGAGTTCATCCAACTCCAATTAATTATGTAGAAAGAACGGTATCGACATAAGATTACCATAAGAATCTATATCACATTAAGCTATAAAGTACCAAGCCCATTTGATTTTTATATTCAAATATATATCTCCAGGATCATTCAGCTTTACAAGACATAAACTCATCTTTTACTTCTTACTCTTCTTAACTTTAAAATCATCTGGCTTAATAATACTCATCCCATTCTCCACTTTCCTAACTCTCCATTCATGAGTTACTTGCTTTTCATTTGGAAAGACTTCGACTTGTTCTTTCTTTGAAAATTTTTTCAGTCTCCTTTGTTACCGCATGAATTGCATATATATATATAAGCATTTAGATAATTATAGTAATTTAATTCTAAATAATCATACTCATTAATTTATTTATCAAGTAATTCATCAGAATAATCGTAATTATGCTCATCATTGAATTTGAATGTAACAATTTTGTCTTCTAATTCCAAAGACACCACCCCTTTAAAAATATCTAACTTGCTTTTAGTTGTTTTAAGAAAAGGTCTACCTAATAATATAGGTGGAGAATTAGGTGATATTGAATCTCACATTTCACTGATATAAAAGTCACCTGACATAAAAGTCACCTAGAAATAAAAGTCATTCACTTTTACTAAAACCTCTTCTAATAATCCATATGGTAAAAGTAACTATATTATTAGCTAAAGTAAGATTAATAGGTGTTTCAATAAACGACCCTATTTCAATTATTCTTATAATATAAGTGAAATTACATTATTTGATGCTCCAAGATCACATATAAACAAGTTTAATAGAAGAAGTTCCTATTATGATAGGTATTCCAAACATTCTTGGAACATAACATTTCTCTAGATTTTTTTCCTTTTTTGTTAAATCTAACACATTTTGCGTTAAGTTTACTTTAGATTTATCTTAAAAGTCTCCCTTCAGATTTAAAGAATTATTTCAAAACTTCATCATAATTAGACCATTGCATGATCGATATCATCAAAGGTTTATTAATTTCTATTTTCCTAAATGCTTCAAAAAAATTTTCTTTAATTTTCTCATTCCAAGCATTTGCTAATCGATGTGGAACAAAATAAATAGAATACATATCTTCATTTAATTTATCATGAATGTTGTCATCTTTTTCTTGATTAACTATTTCATAAGTCTGTAAAGATTTTTCATAAGCATCAACTATAGCTAAATATCGTGGGTACAATCTATTAGGAAAAGGTGTATCTTTCAATTGTTTAATCATCCATTCTCTAGTAAAAATTACAATGGCCATCATCTCTCCTTATTTTTCTTCTATTATTTTCTTTTTCTTTATACACCTCTTTGGTATCATTTTTGGTTTACATGTCTCTTTTTCATCATCGCAAAATAAAACATTAACTTGTGCTTAATTAGTAGAAGTGGTAATGTAAGTAGATGCTTTAGTTTGATTACTTAGTCTACTAATTTGTAGGTTTATCTGCCATAATCAAAATTCTCAACTCATTTTATATATGTACCAGTTTTAACTTAATTTTTTCTATAAGTGGTATAATTTGTATTTTGTAGACCATAACTAAGATTTGAATGTGGCATTTTTGTATAATAACTATTGTTATTATATTGATTCCTAGGAGGACCAAAAAATTTGTTCGTAACTGTATTAACTTCTTTAGAATTATCTTCGTGCAAAGTAAGGCACACATTTGTAGAATGTATAACTTCATAACAAAATCTACACAGTTTTACTCAGTTTAATCTATCTTTTAAGAACAGCTTAAGCATGCTAGATAACTCGTCAACATTTTCACCAAATGTACTACTTCTCTTATTATTAAGTTCATAAAGTTTCTCCCATAATGTCTCATTCTTTTTACCATATTGTTTAGATTTTTTAGCCATTATATTAATATACTCTTTTGCTAAAGTTATTAGATTGATTAAGGATAGTCATATCCATATTTTCATCTTGTTCAGTATTGTCATAATCATACTTTCATCTTACAAAAAAACATCTAAAGAAATATTTAGAACAATAAAATATTAATCCGTTTTGAATCCAAACATATTACTAAAAGCATAGTCATAATCATAGTTTCATGTTACTATAAACTATTTTTAGATCATTAATCCTAAATCATAAGAAATCTTTATAGCCTTTATCAAGCCATTAGTTTTCTTTTTATCAATGGAAAACCATATCCTGATTTTATTACTATCAATCCCTCAAAAGCTCAAAGATAATTAAGAGAAATAAAACATATTTAGACTTTATGAAAATATCTTACTACTAAGCTATTATTATCAAAAAAGACGTATCAATATCATACATAAAAAACAATTCATGTAGGACATCTAATGGTAATAGATCTTTTAAATTAATTCTACTTACTACTTTAAATTAGATATAGAACCTAATTATCATAGTACACATTTTAGACTATATATGTTGTAACAACTCATGTCCTTAACCTGATGATTAATATTAATCTGAAAGTTAATAAACCCGACTTAAGCTCGTGGTCAAGCTTATTGGGGGCATGTGTCATATGTCAATCTTATGAATAATGTTTTTATTTCTATTTTAGTTAATAAAATAGAGAATTTAATTTGTTGTTCATTATTATAATTTTTTCCATGTTTACATTATAATAGCATCCATAGATGTTTACTGAATCATCCTAAATATACCTAGTCGGTCATTATATTGGGAACAATACTAAGTTATGACTAGTATGAGGATTCATTGATGGTCATATGATGATCAAGATACGATTCAAGATCATGAATACCAACTAGCGAATGAGGTACATGATCGACCGGCTTTGAGAACGCCACGTGGATTAGGTTGTAGGTGTTACTCATGATAAATATATCATTTAGTCCTTTAACTTGAGATTACCAAAGACTTGAACAATAGGATCATAGTGATTTTACACAATTAAACGTTGACTTTAATAAGATAATTATAAAGGTAGTGATTGGTCACTATGTAAATAATTAGTAAAGGTGTGTAATCGAGATAGAATTTGCCCCTCTTGTTTAGAGAGATATTAGCGGATCCCTCGATATGTTAGAACAAAAATGACTAAGTTAAATTGAATTGATATGATTAATGTCACTTAGATGTTTTCGGTTAACCTAGATATCGAGACTAGTATGATCAAACATTAAGGGTGACTTTTTCATGCCTTGTAGAGTATTCAAAAGATATCGTATGAAAAAAGGATATGATATACACTATTGATTAGGTTGTATTGATTTTAATCTTCATCATAATGATGGCTAGAGATTGCTTATGACTCTTGTACTAAAATAGTTTTCGTTTTCTGCTAACGTTGCATGAACCTATTGGGCTGCACACGATGAATGGTTTTTGCGAGATTTTGAATGACTGAGAATAATGAATTTGGTACCGTAAGATTCATAATATTATGACGTGTCATATTAATACCACTATAAGTAACGGTATAATGGTAATTCACTTACCTAGCTCTATACGAGGTTGTATAAATATACGTGTTAAGTGATTTCACATTTTAGGAAAAATTAAAGTTGGAATCTAATTTATGTTTTTTGTAAAACAATTTAGATTTTTAGCCGTTCTAGATTTTTGAAGGAGAACAAAAAATGGTTTTTGTGTTCTTTATAAGGCTAGAACTTTGATTCTAGCCCACTATTCGTATGTGAGTTTTTGATAGAGGACGTTCATCTTTGCCTACATCTTAAATATCGATCAACATAAAGAAGTAAACTAGCATTTGAGGTATGATTTACTTTTGTTAATCACTTTAATGGAATTCGAATTTGATCCTATAGGGGTTTCAAGTAAAAATCTTAATATTTTTGCTACGTTTTGAACCTTAAAAACTCAAGAAAGTCGACTTGTCTCGATTAGTTTGTGCGTGGATTTACGTGCCATTTGATGTTTTAACTGATTGCACTATTAATTATGGAAGTAATTGGATTAATTTGCCTATAATTGAATATTGGAAAACTTTTAAGACTTCGAATGCCGTGTACGGGTCAAGGATGAAGCCCATGGGTCATTGGTTAGCATGCATGCCCGAATGTACTCATTGGCACGCACAACAAAATTATAGGAGCGTGGATATATAGATGTATTATACATATATTGAAAAATAATTAATAAATTGGTGGACGCCTAGTGACACGCGGGGTCGAGGAAGACAGGCGTGTGATATACAATAGTGTACACACTTGAGGGTGGTTGTTGGCGCTCATGGTGAATTTATATGCTTGGAAATACATAGTTATCTATATATATATATATATATATATATATATATGTATATATAAAAGGTGTAGCATGTATTTCGAGGAGGTAAATAGTGAACGTTGGTGATTTTGTAGAGGTTTATACATTGCTCGAGTTGCGTGCAACCACATCTAAAAAATAATCAATGTGCAAGTTGACACATTTCGAGCGTGTACAATACGTTTCTCATATATCCTTATTATTTGTAGTAGTGACAAGTAAGATCATCTCCATAAAGATTTATCAAACTTTTCTAGGAAAAAGGTCTTTCAATCGTATTTATTTTTCTTATTTTAATTTGACTAATCGAATTAATTTAATTAAAATAAGAATTAAAAATAACTAAACCACTCTATAATACTATAATAGTTAACAAAACTAATTAAACTATATAAACTATCACGGTTCAAGTTCACTAATATTCCAATAAATTCAATTCAATAATAGATAAATATCTAAACAAACATCCAAAATAATGAAACATCAATCCGTTTTGCATCCAAATACGTTAATTCAATCATATAGTTATGAACGTACTTTATAAAGTTCCGTAGATCATTAAACTTTAATCATAAGTAATTAAAATACCTTTAGCAAGCCATTAGTTCTCCTTATACCAGTGAAAATGACATGTTTTAATTTTATTGAGCTAACCCATTTGAATACACAAAGATATTAACATCACGCAATAAAGCGACAATACACTTTAAGAGAACATCGAACTACTTAATCTAAAACACTCGAAAAGTCACTTCCAACATTAGATTTAGATCTCAAATTTACCTTGGGAATCTAAATGGTAACATCTTGAAAACAATCCTAGTTACTATTTTAACCTAGATAATGAATTCAAATATCCCAATAAACATTCTATACTTGCATGCAATACAAAGTTCATGATTAAAATCCTTAAATAATAATCTAATAAATTAGTAAATCAAATAATACTATTACTTTAAACCATCAAGCACATGATCATTTCATCATAAGCACCGAGCAAAAACAGATCTAGTTCATGTTTGGACTTTTTTTTAGATTAATAAACTACTCACCCATAATCATAAATAGCATCGCAATAATATAAATATAAGAAATAGATAATTACCTTGGAATAAGTACTTTGAATCCTTAAGACTTCTCAAAAAGCAATGAATAATAAAGTAATAAACTAAAACAATAAACAATGGCTTTTAGAGCAATTAAATACTGCTCTAAGTACTCGGGGGCAACTGATTTTGTAGCCCTAGAGTCGTATTTATAGTATTGTAGGAATTAAACATCCAAAACTAACTCAGACGTCTAGTGGTTATCAAAAATTATTGAAATTTGACCTAGCGATTCCTCATCAATTCATGTTTAAGCGAAATCATTAGGATAAACCTTGGGTAATTGATCTCGGCTTCCACCGATCTGAGCAGCGATTCTTGTATGTGTAGCAACCAATCAAAAATCGCTGGACTTGAATTCCAATATTTATCCTTTACTTGTTTATAATTCTTTGCATACTCTTTCCACTTAATCCATTCTTTCATAATCTTCCCTTTTTACTCCATTTCTTCATATAATCCATTTTCACCTCAAATAAGAAAAACAAGAGAAAACCTCATGTAATATTGTATTTTACATCTAAAATCATCCTAAAATGTATTGAAAAATTATTTCTAATTATTTACTTATAAAATACCCTAAAACTCAGCACAATGTTGTCTCAAGTAAAGGAATACTCTTAATTATTTTTTTTCTTCCCTCATTCTGATTTCATAATTATATAATCTTATCATTAAACATAAATTATGTTTAAATAGAAACATATTACCTTCATACAAATAAGATTCATGATAAAATAGAAAGATTTAATTAACATCCCTTTATTTGAAAACTCAACCTATAATTGTGCAATACACCTCATACTTTAAAGCTAAGCCAATCACCAAGGTCAAGCCATTATATAGGTTTTCTCAACCTCCATTGACAAGCATCAAACTTACGATAATAATATAGAATTTCATGATACAAAAATCACTAAATCAATCTGATTTTCAAACAATATTTCAAACATCACCACAATGATAGTCGATAGGAGTTTTTATTCACAAATAATCATCTGTATATATTCATTTGTTGGAATAAAAACATATACTTCACTTAACTCAGCTATAAGCACTCAAACTAAATCTTTTATTTAAAGAGTTATTCATAAACTTTCTTCCTTTATTTTTATATCTCCATTTCTTTCTTATTGAATATATGTTTTTTTTTCTTTATATTTTATTCATACGGTTCTCTACTTCATTTCCTTTAGAATCAGTTATATCTTTTATAGTAATTTTTTCTCTAATTTCTTACACCACTAGGTTCCTGGCTCCATTCCCTTTGGAATATGTGGATTTTTCTATTTTTTTATCTCTAATTAGCTCTACTCACTTTTACTATAATCAATGAAGTATTCTTTATAAGTAAAGCTTATTAGCTATTTCTTATTTTTTTCATCAATTGTTGCATAAGGTCTTTTCAATACGTTTATATATATAGTAATTTATCAATAACCTTTGTAATAAGATTCTAAGAAATATGTCTTTTTTATTTTAAACTTTTTTTCGATCTTCTAACCATTATAATGTATAACATAAAGTAATCAATCCCCTCTAAGCTCCTCTAGTGTAGACACAATCTAGGTTAAATCAAATAGGGTATAACAATTCCTTACCATCATAAAATTTATATTTTCATGTTTCGTAATAATATATTACTTCAATTTAAATCAAATTTATATTCAATTCCATATTCATAATTAAATAGAGTGAAAAGGAATGGAAAAATATTACCTTTTTTATGGGAAATTTTGAAAAATTTACAATGTTCAACTATATTCTACAACTCATTTGTTTCATACTTCACTTTTTCCTATTTTATTTAAGCTAATACCCAAAACTCATTCCATACCTTGCCCTCAGGTTTAAAAATTAAGTCGGATTTCCAATAAAAGATAAAAAATACTTTGTGAAACATAAACAAATAAACTTATTAAATAAATACCTTACATAAGAATGAGTTGCATGAGCAAAGAAAATCTTAATAAATTGAAACATTCTAAACATCGTAGGATAAAATTGAGTATATCAAACAAATGAATAATAAAAGAACACAAAAACAAATGTATAATAGTAACTTACCACATCAACTATATCATAGCATTACAAACAAAGACCTCTTACAAAAACACTTAGAAATTGATTACGTAAAGAAGAATTAAACATCATAACCACCATCCAGAAGTTGCATCATCACCACCATCCCCATGATCTGGCTGTTGAGATTGGATGCTCATTGCAGGATCATATAACATGTAATCCATTCCCAAAACTAGATTGTCTTATGAAAAGACTCCCTGGTTGGGCATTCTCAGTTAAGTAGATGGCATTTGATTGTTAGTCCCCCACTTAAAATCCTTTTGGTCAAGTATCGCTCGAATCCATAGATGCTCCTTGCAATCAGGCGTTAGTTTTGGAACATTAATTTTTAATGTCTTAGATTTCTCTTCGGGTTTCACAAAACTGACTTCATCATGGCTAGAAGTGGTAGAGATAGAAGCTAACGAGAGGAGAAGAGGAAGGCACCTATGGGTTATTATTTTGGTTTATTTACCATTGTTTCCTTCCTCTCATCCTCTCGTAAGCCTCTACCTCTACCACTTACGGCCATTGTCTTAAATAAATAACTCACAAGTCCAAAATTAAATAAACCTGTAGATCACAAAAAATAACATTTGTTCAAAATAGTTTAGTAAACTGAAGACTTTATTTTAAAAGGATAAGGGCAAAGCTATGTGCACCCCACAAAACCTTATGCGCAAGCCATCAAAAACTATTGAAACCATTTCCAAAATTTCCTTTTGTCCTAATGGCCTATTTACCCCTAAAAACTAGAGAGAAGACTTCCTAGTCTTTCTTCTCTCATCATGATTGGGCACCCCACAAACCACCATCTTTGTCTTCGACGATCTCTTCCGACCACCAAAGCAACTACCAAGGACAAGAAGTTGTTCTCGCGAACAATACCATTGTAAGATTTGATCTCTTCATGCATTTTCATGAAAGTTGATAGTTTGAAAGTCTTGATTTGGTTTAATGGAGTTGTACAAAATTTTATGTTGTAGATCATTGTTCATTGTTATTGTTTGGTGTTTATTAAGCTCCCAAAATAGAGGATGAACGTCAGGGGGTGCGAATGTGCAAGATACATAGGTATTTCTTCTTATTTTATTTGTTTGTAAAGTTTGTTGTATTTTTTTGGACTGTTTTTGCCCGCCACTTTGTTCGGTTAGACAAGACCATTCGAATGTGTTTTGTTTGGTTGATACCCACCACCCAATCAACTGTGGGTTAGTTGTGTGTAACCAAACAGTTGATGTGTACTCAGTTGGACGTGGCCGAACTACTTAAATTGTGTTGTCTTATGTGAGTATTGATTGAAGGGACTTCATAATGTTGTTAGTTACTATTTTACATGGATTGTTGTATTTTTTTGACTTTGTGGACTACACAAATGACTTCATCCACAACAGACCATTTTTAAGTAAGGATGAGTCTATAAAATGAGTTCAAAATTGGGGATCAAGTAAAAATTTTGTTATTGTCATGTAGGATTTTGATGCAAGAGGTGATGGTCGCGCCGGGGGAGGGTTAACATGTTGTGCAAGAGGTATGGTAGTTTTAGGGGTGATGCCCACAGACTTATGAAAATGAAATCTTGTCAAGAAAAAGTTATTGGTAAGCAAAAAATTATGATGGATTAGAAAGGGGAGGTTTTGAAAGAGATATCAAGGAAAAGAATCGGGACAAAAAAAATGTGGATGTCCATTCGCTATAAACATAAAGGAACATGAAGACCATTTATGGCATGTGACAGTGATGCGAGTGGCATAATCATGAAGTTGATTGTTATAAAGAGGGTCACTCATATCACAGTCGGTTAGTTCTGAAAGAACGCGTTGTGGTTATACAGATGATGCAAGGAAACATTAAGCCCCGAGAAATATTGGACACCTTAAAGAAAATGGATGTAGATAACGCACCAACCTTGCGCACAATATGAAACGTAAAGCAAAAATAAAGGCTAGCCGAGGCTGGGGGAGAGTACAAATGCGACAACTCGTGCATTTGTTGGACACACATAGTTATCTTTCGTGGCATAGGAAAGACGTGGAAATTGATATTGTGACAGATTTGTTTTGATCTCATCTTGACTCCATAAAATTAATCTAATGTTTTCCTTTTGTTTTGGTTATGGGTTGCACCTACAAGACCAATCTCTATTGCATGCCATTGTTTGAGATCATCAGTGTGACTTCAACTGAGCGTACGTTTGCTATCGGATTTGCATTTATGTCAATGGAGATGAAAGAGAACTAGATGTGTATGTTAGAAAATGTTAATAACCTTATGGATTGGTGGGGTAAACTAAGTATGATTGTAACTGATAAGGAGTTGGGATTGATGAAAATAATTGAGTTATTGTTTCCCACGTCCACTCACCTTCTTTGCACTTGGCACATTAATCAAGGTGTGGTAGCGAAAATGAAGAAATTTTTCGCACGGATGGAATACTTCAACCTTTTCCAAAGTAGGTGGAATGCTTTTATAAGTGCTGCTTTTGAAGTTGTATTCAACAGTAGGATGTCAAGTATGGTAGCCGAATATGCTTGTGTCCATGGATTGCTTGATTATCTGATGGATACATGGATTAGAGATTACAAGGAACGATTTTTCAAAGCATGGACTAGCCAATCATTGCATTTTGGATAGACTACGACCGACATAATCAAAAGTGCACATAATACCTTTAAATGACATCTTAGTCGTTCGCAAGGAACGTTTGTGGATTTGTGGCGTGCAATTGAAAGTATGGTTGTTGGCCAACATACTAAGATCAAGGCGTCTTTCAAGACAAGTTTGAATGTAGTGCAACACGAATTTGGTGACACCTTTTACCTTGTCTTGCAAGGTTTTATTTCACAAGCGTCATTGGGTAAAATCCAAAAAGAGTTGGAAATGGCCGAAAATATTGGGACCGATCCAAATAGATGTCATTGTGTTTTGCGCAAGACATTTGGACTTCCTTATGCCCATGAACTTACAAGTCACCAATTGGCAACTTCACCAATACTATTTGATGATATCCATATTTAATGGCAAAAGTTAAGCATGAATCCCAAGCAAGCAGTAAATCGGATAGAGTACAATTTTAAAGCGGAAGTCCAAGGTGATTTAGAGGTTTAAAACTGTTGAAACCGAGGATATGGGCATGAGGATTGTGCAACAACTTCGAGAGATTAGTTATCCCTCATTCATGTTCTTGATTGTTCCAAGAGTTAAAGTGAAGACAAGGGGAAACCCAACACAACATGGTAAAGGAAGAAAGAGGAAGGTAAGTAAGGCCGAACTTGATGTCGAGATTGGTGACACATCCACAAAGAGAAATCCATCTCACTTTGAGCATGTACTTCACCCAAAAATGATACCAAAGAAGATTACTCATCTAGTACCTCACATGGTTCACAGAACGCGTACCTTAATGCATGTAGTGTGTAGGGAACATTATTCTGGTGTCGCGCTGGAAGACTGGCTTGATCACATTGCGAGGGTTGATGATGTAAAAGGAGATGGTAATTGTGGCTACCGTGTCATTGCAACTAGTCTAGAGCATCACGAAGATGACGCATGGAAACAAATCCAAAATGACATGTACTAGGAGCTTCAAGGCCACCAAAATATTTGGCGTCCAATCCTTGGTAGGGATCAATTTGATATGGTCTTACTCTCCATCCAACATTACCACGATAGCAATGATGCTCAACTTGAAAAGTGGATGTGTATGCCCGATTTGGGGCTGGTGATTGCTACGTGTTACAATATCATTCTTGTGTCCCTATAACCCTTGGGTAGTACGACATTCCTTCAACTTAGGGGCACACCACCAATTTCGTTGAGTGATCAAGTTGTAATTGGGATGACCCATGTTAATAACAACCATTGGGTAAAGTCATATAAATGTATACCTCTTTATACATCTTTAATTCTTGCCTAAGGTTCACGTGTTAAAGTTTTTTTACAGGTGTTGTTCAAGGCGGATGCTCTTTTTCCTCCATTGTATCCAGGTGACGAAATAACATATAACTAAAGCCTTTACCTTAGTGTGCGAACTTGAATTAGAAACTCCCAACGACTCCTACTTTCGGTACTCATACTACCATTTTCTTGGACACACCATGATTGTAGTGGGTTTCTATAACAAGTTTGTGACATCCAATTTTGGTAAATTCAAAATAAAAAAATTGTTGAATTGTCATTGTAATGGTCTTATTCGGTACTCCCATTACATTGAACATCGTTGGATGATATTTTTGTACATTGTCAAATACCTTAATTTTAAATTTCATATATAGATATTGAATAGTATGAAATAGGTTGTGTTATTTGTCCCATGAGTTTCATTTTCCATGAACAATATATGTCATAACTCTGTTCGATCGCATACAATCGTGGAAACAATGTCCCCTCGGTCAGAGCTTACCGAATGTTATTATATTAGTTGGTGCACTATCACCAAACGAATTCTTTATATCTCAAAATATAATATTCGCTTGTTTGTTACCGAGAATATTATATATAATCGGTCGACTCATACCGTACTATTTTATATCATTTGGTTGTTTGGCACCAAAATATACTATTATCCATTATAACGTGTTGTTCGGTGGTACG
Source organism: Stephania yunnanensis (assembly GCA_039657365.1). NCBI lineage: Eukaryota > Viridiplantae > Streptophyta > Magnoliopsida > Ranunculales > Menispermaceae > Stephania > Stephania yunnanensis. The sequence goes on along the minus strand of JBBNAF010000033.1, from coordinate 557,488 downwards.
TGCCCGAGTATTTCATAATCGCTCGGTCGAGAATAAACGAACTAGCTAATTTTCTTTGGTGGTGTCCTACCGAGTAAAACCAATATCCATATAGCAATATTATTCAGTTGAACTGTATGTCGAGTATTTCATAACTGCTCAGTCGAAAATAATTGAACTAGCTTATTTTATTATGTTGTGTCCTACAGAGTAAAACCAACATCCATATAGCAATGTTATTCAGTTGAACTGTAGGCCAAACTATTATGGTGGATACTGACCGAACAGACGAAAATGAGACTGACTTGTATGACTGATCGAAGCAGAAATCACTAAATTTATGTTCAAATGATGCGCAGTAATAAGCAAGAACCATTCAACAGTTACAACAAGTTCAGAACCATATATGAAGAATATAAACCATTCGAATAGGGGTTGAATTGTGACCAAAACTTAATAATTAGATACAAAGTTGTAAACAATGAGAACAAGTGCAAGACACATTAAATGACAAAAAGAACATAGAGGTTTTGCACATTAATAACAAGTTCAACACTTAAAACTCTTGACCGGTTATTCATATGTTACTGGCTCTTTTCCTTTACCCCTAAGCGAAACACCATCTCCCGTATTGCTCGTACGTTGGGACTCGGTGGTATCAGATATGGCAGTGCCCGATGGACCAAAAGCACCAATGGCCATTAGGTGCTTCAACACCTCATCAGCCATCTTCAATGTGAATGCCCTGTCTCCCTCACTTGTGGGTAACGCCTTCCAAGCTATCACAACATCTACGGCCCGCTTCACTCGCTATGGAAACAACGCATCACGAAACAACCGAATGAATTTACTTTAATGTTATATTTTAAATTGACAAATGAAAGCAATTTTATATAGAACTGACATCGTATATGTCATCCTCACGATCACCTTCGACATTTGTTAGCACAGGATTTGTAATGATCGAGTGTGAAATCTCATTGAACCACCCGATGTAATCCTAAGTCGCCTCCCATAGCATACTAGCACGCAGTCTTCGTGATCTAGCAGACAAAACGTGATCTTGCCACCTCTCCTAGATCTCGGCTTGGAGATTGTACTTCACTATGTAACTAGCTACGACCTTATCTCGTTGTGCTCGTGTAATTTTGTATGAAGCCGAAAGGATGCACTACACGTGCCCGAGTTGTCACAAGAATCTATTAGGGTGATATGGCTCAACAATCCCAATGTACTTTGTAGTCCCCTTATAGAAAGCGAGCTCCGCAATGTCCTCATCCCTTTGAATAGTGGAGTAAGGGTCCCAGGTAACCTAATAAAGGAAGATATAAGCGAAATCACCTGACAAGCTATAGAAATAACGTAAGTTGTAATGAAATCAAGTTGTAAACCCGCCTTATTAGATCGAGCATTTTCATCTCTTCTGCGAAGCCTCTGGAGGTGATCAACATTAAGCCCTTACTCTTTCTTAACAACTCACCTACTGACACGTAGGAGGGTGTCAACATACACCGTGTTCCTGTGGGCTTCATGAAGATCAAAGTGCTCGTACACCCATCCCTGCAAAGGAGTAACACAAATAAGTCATTAAATATTACAAAATATAACAAATACCACATTAAAAAGACAAATAACGTAAATTCCTCAAGCAACGTCAGATATCTCACAATCTGACAAACATCTACCCGAGTTGCCGCCCCAAGCTATCGGTATATGTAGGCAAAGCTGCTGCACCCCGTGTATATGTCCTAATCTAGTCCAAGTCCTCTAGCAACTGCAGAAGCTTACCGACACCAGGGTCCTCGACTTGTCAACAAAAAGAGTGCACCAGAGCATGTACAACAAGTATGCTCGGGCTGTGCACTCAACTGGGGGGAATAACTCGGTCTTGATATTACCTTTCTTCGACAGCTTGGGTTTGACACCCCATTACCCCTTAACATTGAGATATGAAATGTAAGATGAACCCCTGCTAACTCTGTTGGCAATGTCAACACTGGTGCAAAATTCATTCTCCTCTTCAACTCCCAGAAAGCTTGCTCACACCCCTCTAACCAATCAAATCTTACATCTTTTTTGGTCAGTCTAGTGATCGGTGTTGTAATCGAGGAAAATTTCTATACAAATCAGCGGTAGTACCCTGCTAGTATTAAGAAACTCCGAATGTCATAAATAGACTCAGGCGTCCTCCAGTCAATGATTGCCTGAATCTTCTCCGAATCTACAGAGATACCCTGATCGCTAATGACATGTCCCAAAAATCTCGCTGTAGTCAGCCAAAAATCACACTTGCAAAATTTTGTGTATTGTATATGCTCTCTTAGTGTCGTCGAAACCGCTTTGAGATGATTTGCGTGCTCCTCACGAGTCCCGCGATAAATCAAGATGTCATCAATAAAGACGATGACTATAAACTCATACAACCCATATCTTATACTAAAAGCGTCTTCTTAATGTCCTTTTCTCGAATCCTTAACTGATGATAGCCTGAACACAGATCAATCTTCAAGAAAAACTTGGCAGTAGTCAAACGATCGAAAAGATCGTCGATCCTAGGGAGTAGTTAACGGTTCTTAATTGTCACCTGATTCAACTTCCTGTAGTCTATGCACATCCTCATTGAGCCATCCTTCTTTTTACAAATAACACTAGAGCTCCCCTAGGTGACATGTTAAGGTGAATGAAGTCCTTTTCCAGTAAGTCATCCAACTGCCTCCTAACCTCCTCGTGATCTAAAGGTGACATCCGGTAAGGTCTGCTAGCGATCGACTGAGTCCCTCATAGTATCAGCTCAATGATGAACTCAATCGCTCGTGGTGGTGGCAATCCTGGTATCTAGAAATACGTCGATGAAGTCTCGGCTACTGGAACATCCTCAATCCTTACTTCAGTCCTAACCTTTGGTTCAACTATCGCTGCAAATGCCTCCATTTCCTGAGTCGTAGCTACTCAGCCTTTAGTAACGGGTAGTGCGGTCGCGACTCTGGTCAACGTGAACTCTGGAATCCCTGGAACTCGAAACGTGACAGTCATTTAGAATTAATCAAGTTGCGCATGATATGATGCCGACCAGCCCATCCCTAAAATTATGTCAAACTCGAAATACTCTAGGACTCGTAAGTCTATCGGCAACTGATGCCCCCTACCTCTATCGTGCAGTCTCGACATATCTGGTTAGGCTATATCTTATCCCTAGTGGTCGTACTAAGGACAAGGTGTGTGTCTAGCGTTTGTGATGCTAACCCTAACACTCCTACCATGTGTCCAGCAATAAATGATAATGTACTACCAGAATCTACCAAAACATGCATCTATCTACCCATAACAAATAACGTACCCTCGATGAGCTATCTGGTCGCATCTCGATCTGGCTGCGCGGCTATATGTACTCACTCCCTAGCCTGGCCTTGTTGTGCTCCTGGTCACGTCATTGACGCCCTTTAGTCGGTATTCAAGTGCCCTTTCTGACCACAACGATGACATCGATGTTTCTCTTACTTTTCTCCGAATCTCTGACCCTGACCTTGGTCTCTCTGACCTCTGTCACGCCTTCTCTGATCCTTATCTTGACGGTAGTGTTATGGTTGATGTCGCTGCTACTCTGTGGGTGCAAATGCTAAGGAGTGCGTCTGCTGCCTATCTTCGTACGGAAAATGGCTATCCCTGTGATCAACCTTACCGTCCCTATCTTGTTGATCATCTCGGTGACCTCTGTCAAGCTGATCACTCTGTCTCTTCGGTCTTCGATCCAACTGAGAACCCTGACCCGCCTGTATTGTAGTACCTGTCGTACGCCTACCCTCTCTCTCTCCGATAGCAGTGTCTCAAAAGATAGTGCTCGATCGTACACCTCCTTAAGAGTAGTAGCACCTGTTGAGACTATCGCATCAACAATTCGCTCATCAACACCACGTACGAAATAGTAAACCTGAAGCGTCTTTGTGCCCACAACATCCATCGAGAAAAGTAATAGGTATCGGTACCGATCCATGTACTACATCAATGAGTGGTTACCCTGTCGTAAGGCCAAAAAATCCTCCCTCAACCTCAGCCTCACCTACATGGGAATGAAATCGTCGTAGAACAACACTCGAAACCCTACCCATATCGCTACCTGTAGGTGGATATCCAGATAAGTCATCCACCGAATCGTTACATGACCTCTCAAACACGCTCTGAATAAACACGCTTGTACGATGTCGTCATTTCGCATCAGCTTATGGAAACGCTGATGTGAAAGTATCCACTTCCCTGCTACCTCAGGGCCTTTACCTCCGTAGAAGTATCCCAACTGAAACTTCATAAACTCTCTGACAAGCTTTACTTTTTGGGTCAAGACGTATACAGAAGTAGCAACAACTGTAGTAGCTGACGGCTGCTCGGTAGTCAAAGGAAGCGGTGTAAAAGTCAAAGTCTCTAATGGTATCATAATTGCTGGCGAGTCTCCCTCGGCTTGTGTCTCTAAAAGTGATGAATTAATAGGCATACGTGGTGTACTCGGGGCGGTGGCTGTCTGTATCATAGGTGCGGCAAAAACTATAGAAGCTAGTGCTGATGTGGCGGCTGTCTCGGCTTGAGCCCTAAGATAATGGAGGATCTCCGCCAATTGGGCATCGTAGGCGGCAAGTCGATCCTCTATGCTTTGAGTAGATACAGTAGTAGTAGTGGTGCACCTAGTAGGATCACTAATCTGTCCTATATCAGGTCGTGTCGAAGGTTGTCTATCCATCGTGATCTGTATCGAAAAATGTGCGTCGAATAAGCCTCAATTTATATATATGTTTTAATATATCATTTACAATAAAACATAACACGTATATAAACACTAAGTCTACTCGCCTCACAATTACTTCCCAACTAGAGTTCTAAGGCAAGTACATCGGGTTTCCACATCTAATAATTTTTTATTTTTTTAAGTCTTATGCTCTTTTAGTAAGTTTCCCGAGGTTCCTAGAACTCTTGCTCTGATACCACATGTTGCGGACCCAAATCTCGAGGTCGCCACGTGGAGTGTCGCGGCCCCGCAGTCCAATCAAATCATTAACCCATTGGGTCTTAAGCGCGACTAACCTCCTTTGCTACATCACGACTACTCGATATGCGCGTTAACTCATTTTGTAAATCAGTTTAGTTTGACAGTTGAATCATTTTTATCATTAAAACAACAGAAGTATTAAGTTTAAAGCAAGTAAAATAATTTAATTCATCATCATATAAAGCATCATTTATAAGAGCAACTCCTATTGTGGAAAACTCGGGTAAGTACTCTATATATAGGCGACAATACTAAGTAGTAATATATAGAAGTATAATGTCTATCCAGTCTCCCAATACCCAAAAGTAACGCAAAATATCACATAACACGTACTAGTGGGTCCTCGACCGCAGGCAATCAGATGAAGTCGGCAAGAATCCACTTGCCCCTACTAGTACTGGGATCTGCACTAGACCATCATGAAAAGCCAGATGGAGACTACAATTATTAAGATTCCAAACGAAGTACACCGGGCATTTATAAGAAAATAAATAGATACCAATAATCATGTTAAATGACCATGCGGAAACTAAATAGGCAATTGTCGTACGATCACCCAATGAATAAATACACGAGAGAAACAAAGTGTGTACTCATCGCGATCAGACTAAACTGTACTTTGGACCCCCAGGATCCTTTCGGTGGGTGCCCCTACTTCCTTTAACCTAGTTCCTCACCGAACGTGTTCGGCACGGGCACCCTTAATGCAACTTGGGTTGCAATTCACCGAGTGCCTGATCACATGTGTTACAGCCTAGAATGCCATAAGTACACTACGAATATCAGGTGGGAGTAACTCTACCACCAACCCAAATGTATCACAGAATAGAGTACAATAACAAGGAATAGGAAATCAAGGATGAAAAAGTAAACCTTCAGTGACTTTCAGATGGATTCTTATGTACCTAAAAAATGCACTCCGAAGTCCCACTATCATCTCTAGAAACGTGCCCGACTCCCGACTATGATCTCCTAAGTTCTTGGTGTCCAATTAAACCATTTTAACTAGTTTAGAGTCAAATTTATTGAATTTATAATGCGCGGCCAAAAATATGAAAATTTTATCCCAAAAAGTTTGGTTTGGCAAACTTTTCGAGTTATACCAGGGTGTCAAACGCCCAAAAAATTCTCGAATACCATTTTTTTTATCTTTTTCTCATTTTTTTATATTTTTCCATAATTCTCTACCTACTTTTCTTATTTTTTATGGGATTTATTAAATTTAAAACTATTTTTAAATTAAATTTTAATATTATATTATTTAAATAAATGGTGGGTTCCTGGACCAGGTTTGACCCAGTCCACCCTGTTCGAGTGCACCGGTCGGGACAGTTCCGGCCCGGCCCGGTCCAGAGGGTTGCACGCAAGCACACCATCTCCTTCTTCACGGAGACGTTGGTCTGTGTTGTTTTTTTTTTAACCAACAACAATAATAACTTCAACAACAACCAACACCATAAATATCAAGTTTTCTCCAACATTTATCCAACAATCAACTATTACAATTAAAACACATTCAAGCTTCATTTTAATGCAGAATTTAAAAGAAAAATGGAGATGCTCACCTTGATCACTTGCTTCCATGATCAAATCACTTCCCAAACTCCAAATATCTCTTACAAACCTCACGCTCTTAATGGTTGTTATCGATTTTTTTTTTCAAGGAATTGCACACTTTTTTTTTTCTTGCTTTGTGTTGGAAGGAGAGAAATAGAGAAAACGCATAGGAGACCAAAGAAATGAGTGGTAACCCTCATTTTGGGGTGTTTGGTGTATAGGTTTTATGTTTCCATTTGCTCCTCATTAGACACTAAATTTTTATTTTTTATTTTTAGCCTCGTTGACTTACCTTCGGTTACTCGGTGTCCCGTACCTCGGCACGCATAACGAGACGCGCCATAGTCGCCAATTGCGATCAATTGGCCTGGACTATGTTTATCATTAATATTTGTCACATTTAATTAATTTGATTATCCAATTTATTTTCCTGACCTAGTTCGCTCGCTCAGTACCAGTACTGACACTTTTCTCGAGGCAAACACCTATTATGCTATCTTGCTCGATTCAATGATATAATTACACACATGTGATGCTAGGTAAATAATTTGATATACGACATGGCAAATAGGCTCACAATCACGCAAAAACACTATTTACCTAGTCAAACGTGCCCTGACCTATCTGCGGCATCCGCGCGGACCTAAGCTGGCGTTCAAGCTTAAAAATAATCGATAATAACGGCGTAATTAAAATTTGGGCTGTTACATCGTATCTAAAACCCAATTGTACGCCTACCCTCTCTCAGCATCAAGGAGTTCTCATGTGCTAACGCTCGATCAAATATCTATTGCAAAGTGTGAGCTCTAGATGACACCACCTCCTCAGTAATCCTGTCATCAATTCCTTGTGTGACTTAGTATATCTATAGTCGCTTAGTCCCAGCTACATCCATAGCAAACTGAAGTAAATACTGAAATAACTCTATATATTGTATCAACATCTGACTACCCTATCTCAATGTCAGAAACTCCTCCCTTAATCTCAATCTCACCTCTATGAGTATATAGAAGTCATAGAACAACTATCTAAACTCAACCCATGTCGTCGGCTCTGGATGTGTATCCGTATAAGTAGTCAACAAGACTATTGCATGACCTCTCAAGCATGCTCTTGAAAGGCTCGCTTGAACGCTCTCATTTTTCCTTATCAGCTTATGGAAACATTAATGAGAAACTATCCACTTCCCTAACGCCTCAAGGTCACCAAAACTGTAGAAGAAACCTGGCTAGAACTTTAAGAACTCCTTAAATATCTTCGCCTACGGGGCCAAAGCAAATCCTAATGTACTAGCAATCATCTGGTCCGTAGTCGTAGGTGGAGGCGTAGTATTCGTCGTCTTTAGTGCAACAACAGTTGTAGCTCTCTCTCCCCACGTCTCGCTAGCTACTCTTTCCACTAGTGTCTGGTGCTGTAACTACTGTTGAGTCTTAGGGTACTGCAACCACCGTTGTGAATGCCGTTAGTGCACAGGTTTCATCTCGTAACAATCATAATACCTCGGCCATCTGGGTCTCCTAAACCAATAGTCGATCTTCTACACTCGCCATAACAAGGAAATCCCTAGCTGCATCGCTAGTCTGTCTAGTCTCACGAGGCATACCGGACTGTCCATCCATGATCTGCATCATGAAGCGTGCTCTGGATCAACCTCAAAGTATATGCACTTAGTCACCCAACAAATACAGTAACGAGTCTAGTAAGTAAAATCCCAAGAGAATTCTACACGATATTCATGAATTAAACTGATAAAGTATGAGACATGCAAATATAACACCTGGCAATAGTACTTTATATTCCCATGAATGAAAATAGAACACGACAAGCAAAAGTAGTAGTGTGAAATAAAAAACAACATATACAAATTAAACCAATTTCCAAATAAAACATTAATTAGTAAACAGCCGTATAATCATGAGAAAACCGACCTACAATAGCTAGAAATCGATAAATCGATAGGGACATCTATATACGTACAGGATTATGAAGGCTAAACCCCAACTTCAGTAAACGGCATTGTCCTTTCCTTAAGTTGTTCCATATCAGGACCACCCTAATCCCCCTCTGATAGTCGTAGATATATTTTATTTCCATCGATAAAATCACTATCACAAGTTACTCAAGCGTGCGATTTAGCTACAACAAATATATATGCACACCGAAATAGGAGTGAAAACTCCATGTGTGCTCACCAGTAGTCACAAATGAAAAACATAGTCTATAAACCAAATCAAGAATTTTGTGAGGCATTCCAACGGGTTTACGCACCTCAATCCGTGCTTTGACTTCCCATGACTCCCGTATCCAACCCAACTAGCTCCTGGATACCCAAGCTACGGTCCGCTATGTCTTTGAAGTCCAATTTTATATGTTTAGTATGTTTATATGTTTTTGGCAAATATTAAGTCAAAAATCCTCAATCAACCCTTAAATTCAATTTTTTGTCTATCGTTAGTGCGCAATGTGAATCATGTAGCGTTATGTGCTTTTAGCGCACTATAGGAATGATGTAGCGCACTACCATTCTTCATCCTAAAGAATGGTTAGGAAACCTAGAATGATTAGCATGGTAACCAATCCTGTTTGTGCTCAACCTATCCTCTGGGACATAATTCTCAAGTCAAGAATTCTATTTTTCCCTTCAACTTTCATTACTTAAACATATCTAACACACTTTCCACATGAATTTAATCAAAATAAAATACAAAAACCAGAGAGCAACTCTTCAAACTCGAATTACACAAAAATGCCTAATTTTTAGCTCAATTGAAAGTGCTGATGATAGAGAAAAAGATTACCTTAAGTTGTAAATCGAAGTTTCACTTCTGAATGCTTGAAATCCAGATTTGAATCAGTCTTTCTTCTTTGATTTCAGTTACGAATTGGTTTTGGTTACATGTATTGATCAACTAATGTTATATATTAAGGTGGGATGTATTTCTAGCCTTGATATCAAGGTGTTTACGTATACCGAGGTTTATCTAATGATCCACCTCTAGCCACATAGCCTACTTACTCCCACTCACGTAGTTAATGTGACATAAATTTGCTACTCACCTGACTCCTAGATGTATCAAGACATATCTCTAGAAAAATCCTATAGTTTCCAATTAAAGAACTAAACTATAGGCCTTGATTTATTTTAATGCAATTACATCAGCTTAGGCTCATTATAATATATATATATATATATGCTTAGTGTTTTTATATGCCGAATTACCAAATTTTGCGATCGCACTAACCCTCGACTACCCGACATTCAATGCCCTGCGTCTCGGCACGCAATTTGACATACGTCATAGCCTATTATTTTAATTGGATTTTAGTTGACATATGTTGACATAACCCATTTTAATTGATTAACTACTCATCCTGACATGGATTAGTCTAGTTTCCCTTTGTACCAGTAGTTTGCGATCTGACACCCTTGTTGACACACCTTTCAAGGCGAACACCCATCACACAAACTCGCCCGATAGCAACATACACATATGCGATGCAATATGGTAATAATAATTTTTTAAACACTACATATACACAATCACCATCCATAAATAACATATTTCCTTGGTTCTCTTGTCCGAGTCGACTTAGTTGTCCATGTAACGCATGTGCACCCCCCAGTGGGAAATTGGTATCATATTACATGACTCTAATACCAATTTTTAATAAACATATGTTTTGTAATATTTCTCTGCACAAATAAAGGTTCATTTGTGCAACAACACAATTGAAAAAGGATAATGATATTTTATTTGATAAACAACGAAGGCTTACAAAAGGTTGGAGATGGATTACAAAGAAGGCTTACAACAAAGGATAGAAGATGGAACACTTGGTTTACAAACTTAAAAGACTTCGCTTATCTCTTGCTAACTTATTTTTGAGATATCCTACAGACTTATGAAAACTTCTATTTATAGATGGTGAAAAGCACATAATAATCAAAAGACACACTTTTGTGAAAAGGAAGTCCCACAACTGGATGACATTTGGATTTTGATAAAGTTGATGATAAGATTCTTGATTAAATAATGGAGCTTTACTTGAGCACTTTTTCAATAATGGAGTGACTATAGCAGTACCTTTTGCAATAAAGATAAGATTCTGGATAAAAGTAAAATCTTCAGTGCCAGACTTCTTTTGCCATATAAAAAGTAACAAGACAACATGATTCATTTTTTGCTTTATAAAAAGTGGGAGGATAACATGAATATGGTCAAGATATGGCAAGCAAAAGATGCCTGGAAGCGTGAGCTTGATCATTGATAATGGCATGGGCCGGAACGGCAGGCAAAATATGCCTGGAAGCGTGAGCTTGATCATTGATAATGGCATGGGCCGAAGTGGCAGGCAAAGCTTGGGAGCATGGGCTTGATCAGTAGAGTATGGAAAAGGCCCACAAGGCATTATGAAGATCGAAGAATTACTACCGACGTAGCATCAATTTTTTTTACATCATATAAAATTTACAAAAGTCTCGTAAGGGAGGATCAAAAAGTGCCCCATAATTCATAGTGAACAAAATCAGCATAAAGGAATGGTTCAGGATAATTTACATAAACTTTAATGCGAGGGGACTAAATAATATACCAAATGGTTATGAGGAGATTGCCTTCAGCAGGAGTCCAGCCTTGAGCATATGAGGCAAAAATAGCCAAATGTTGAGGCTGTGAAGGTAGGTCAGGATGGACTTCAGATATTAATAATCGATCAGGAAAAGTATCAACCCCAAAATGAGAAAGATTTTCAAGGAGTTTATCTAATAAGGATGCTTTGAATTGATGGATGTTGTAATGCATTGGAAAGGTCCATTTATAAGTCAATAAAATCTGGAATAGAGGAATCGCCGTCTCGAATTGGTCCTGGAAGAAGCGAAACATTTATCTTCAAATTGCTTGAATCGAGCTTCCATTTGTCTCTCAATTTGTTGAAAACCTTGTTGAAAATTTTGTTGAAGTTGTTGAATGATTGTATTGGCAAGATCAGGTGATACATTTGAACTAGATTCTGCAGCATTGGCTTTAGGCTTGGGTGATGGTGTAGTAAGGCTAATGTCTTTATAAGTTTTTGACATAGTAGGAAATTCATTGGTCTTACTTGGTGTGGTAATAGGGGTGAAATTGGATTCTTGGGTTGATGCGATATCAAACTTATCCCACTATTTGATTAAGAATTCTTGAGATAAATAGGTATAGGTAATGTTATGGACAGTAGTGATTTTATGAGTACCATATTGCCATTTGAGGATCCAAGGAATAGAATGTTTATGAAGAAATTGGAATAAGGATAGTTTTTCTTTCTCGTATTTTTCCAAGACGGCTGAGGGGAAAAATCCAATAGTGAGACCGAATTATGTCCACCATTCTACCATAAACCATGCAGGGAGATTGCGATGTAAAGATTTTTTGAAAGTTATATACCAAGAATGACCAAAAGTTGGATCTTTATAAAAAAGGATATTTCGCCAGGCATCGATATAATCTTTATAATTGACTTGCAAAGGTTGGCGATCAGTGATGAGAGTCATGGATTGATAAACATAAGGGCTTTGTTGGATTGAACGTTGTTGTGACCATTCCGAACTAGACAATACTAATTTTGCGAATCCCTTATTCTCTCAAAAGATAATATATATATATAATGAGCAAAATCATAACAGAAGTTGGATCTTTGAATAGTTAACATGCAGTTTACATAGGTGCCATGACACATAGTTAGTAATACAAGCATGCACTTTCCCATGAGACATTTTATTTGAGTGGAGAAGCTAACAAGACAGCCCATTGTTCAGGATTATCATTTGATTATACTAAACAGTATGAGCACAGGAGATACAAAATCAAAGCATAGAAGAGAGCGGACAATGGCTTACAAGTGTCACCGACATCCACACCTTGCATATCAGCTGTTCCTTACACACCTTACCTTGCCTCGAGTACTAGTACATGAAGCATACCTCCCTTACTACCTATGGCTAGACCAATTTTACCACCTCCCACCATATTGCCACTAGTAGCACCACAGGCACCATTACAACAACACAAAGGTGGTCGAGGCATAGGCAATGGAAAAGGCCAAGATGGACCAAAATGAGGAAAGGGATATGCATAGGGTCAGGTTTTATAGTAAGGTTAGATGAGACAGTTGACATATTATAGATGTTGCCTGGTCAAACAGATGGTTAGAGATTCCCCTAAGTAGTTGCACTATGCCTAAAGTAAAGTCGAGAAGGAGGCTACATAGTCGCTCAACCAGACTCCAAAACAATATGAGGTCTTAATTATAGTATATTTTCTCTTTTCAATTGATATATGTATGTTCTATTTGATTCTGAATCTACTATTTCTTTTATTAATGGTTGCATGGTAGGCATCTAGGTTTGAGTCATGTCAATGTTATTATCCATTTGATATTGAATACTACAGCTAGAGAAATAGTGTACCCTAACCTTGTGGTTGAGATGTGTCTTGTAACGATTAGTGAGGTAGAGTTACTTATAGATTTTCGAGTGCTTGAGTTTTTTGAGTTCAATGTGTTGTTAAGGATGAACTTTTTAGCAGCATATCATGCGTACATTGACTATTTCAGTAAGACAGTGATTTTTCAGATTTCGAGGCAAGCAACTTTCACATATAGAGGTATCTCACACAGACTTGTTGACACCAGAGGCTGACTTATGATTGGTCAGAGATGGAGACTTTAATGGCCTTAGACACCATGGCAAAGAATCAAGGACCTATAATTGAGAAAATTTTATTTGTTTGTAAGTTTTAAAATGTGTTTTTGGAGGATTAACCTTATGTACCGTCAACATGACTGGTCAAGTTCATCATTCAGGCACCATACTAATTTTGATAATGTGAAACTGTATAACTCTACAAGAGTTAGAAGAGTTCAGAAGTAAGCTCGAGAAGTTAGAGAGTAAGGGACTCATCACGTCTCCAATGTCACCATGAGGGGCACCTATCCATTTCATTAAGAAAAACGATGATAGTTTGAGATTGTGCATCGACTACACGCAGCTGAATAATGTTAAAATCAGTAATAAGTACATATTTTCATGAATCGATGATTTATTTGATATGCGTAGAGGAAGACGATTTTCTTTAAGATAGACTTGAGATCGGGGCAACACGAGCTACAAAACATGTATAATGAGGTATAAAACACCTTTATGCATTAAATATGGACACTATCATTTAACAGTCATGTCATTTAGGCTAACCAATGCTTTTGCCATGTTCATGGACTTGATGGGTCGAATTGTGAGATTGTTTCTAGACTGCTTCATGATTGTTTTCATCGATGATATACTCATTTGCTCGAGGACTCGAGAAGATCACAAGAAATAGCTTAGGTATACTCTAAACTTTGAGGGAGCACAGCCTATACGCATGTTCATTAAGCATGAGAATTGGTTAACTGAGGTAAAAATTTTAGGCCGCGTTGTTGGTAGAGGCAAATGCGGCCTCCCACTCAAAGCAGAAGTAGGCAAAGTTTTCCTTTAAATATTATTTTTTGTTTTTTACTTCAATGGGAGTCGAACTGACCGCCTCCCCAAACCTTGCCTTCTGGCAAGTGATATTTCATCAATCTACCCGAAGATGCTTAAGTCTAAATGAAAATGTTTAGGAGCTATATGAAATTGTTAATTCTATTTTTGATATTGATCAAGATTGATAAATATTAATAAAAATTAAGGATAAAAAATAATATCATTGTATGAAATTAAAAGGAAAGGAATTGAAATACCTTATAAATGATAACCATTGAATAACCAAATGGAAAAAATCAAAGACTCTCTCATTTTTAATAGAGAATAAATAAGAAAATAAAGTGTAATGATGCCCTAAAAAAAGGTAAGAAATTAGAGCCATGACAATAAATTACTAAATAATTATATATTATGGATTTTAAAAAGTGCGTGGCACCATGGGATAAAAGAGTATGGATCACATTATATTGAAAATGAAATGGTTATGGTAGATGTGATGGGGAATGAAATTGAGATCTCATCATGTAGATTAAATGTAAGTTCTAATATGCATATATATTCTTAGTAAAAAAAAAAAATTGTTTTTTTAGGGGGGTCCAGCCCCCTCATCATATACATGTGTTCATCTCTAGTAGTTAGGGTAGCAGTATTATCAATGGATCCAGCAGGACTTCAGGATGTTGCAGAAAGATAGCAATTTTAGTGACATAAATTAGGATTTGTCCAAGTATGCTAGGCTATTATAATAGTTTTGTCATGGATTTCTTAAAGTGCGCATCAATGATTACCAAGCTAACAAATAAGGACATCATTTTTATTTGGACTAAGGACAATGAGTAGGCATTTGCATAGTTGAAGAGGTATTCGACCATTGCGCTAGTTTTAATATTATTAGAGGCTAGGCAAGGACTCTTGGTGTATATAGATGTTTCTCATATAGGCTTCGGTTGTGTGTTGAAGCAGGGCAAAGGAGTAGTAGCATATGCCTCTAGAAAGATGATGATATGTAAAGAGAACTATTCTATATACAATTTGAAATCGACAGCTATAGTGTTTGCACTGAAGGTGTAAAGACATCATTTGTATAAAGCGAAATTCACACTTTACTCTGATCACAAGTATCAGAAGTATCTCTTCACACATAAGGAGCTAAATATGAGGCAACATTAATGGTTAGTGTTCTTGAAAGACTACAACATTTTGTTGGAATGTCGCCTGAAAAAAGCTAACATAGTTGAAGATGCTTTAAGTAGGACACCAACTGGAAATTTCAAGATTGTTGAATGTCACATGACAAACAAGTATAGGATACTTAAGGAAATGGTGACAGTGGGTTAGTTTGAGGTTCTTACCGATATAAAAGTAATGAATTTCAATTAAATGGGAGTATAGACCATTTTTGCACAAAGAGATTTAGAGGAACATGTTGTACCTAGGAGTCGTTAAGTTAGCATAGAATGCAGACTATGCTGATTAGACCGAGAGAGGGGATCGATGATTAATATATAGAGGCAGGTTTTGGATACTATCATTAGCAGAGTTGAGGGATTAGACTCTTTAGGATTTTCACTGCTCCTAATTCATTATTCATCCATGCAGAACCAAAACTTACCATAACGTGAAAAGACATTTTTCGTAACCTGGGATGAAGGCATACGTGTCGAAGTTCATTAAAAACTATGGGATTTTCCAACAATTGATAGCTAATAATCGAGAAATTGAGAATTACTACAGCTGCTTCCCATTCAAAAGTTGATATGGGAAGACATTACTATGGATTTTGTTAAAGGACTTCCTAAGACTACCTGGGACCACAACTTCTTTGGGTTACCGTGGATCGATTAACGAAGTCCGCTTACTTCATGCTTAGTATATTGTTTGAATTTCCATGCTACATGGGGTACCATTGACTATCACGTCTGATAAAGATGCATCTATATGTCCGAGATGTGGTGGAGTATTGCAAGAGTATAATGGCACGTGCCTACAGTTCGTCACTTCCTTTCACCCTCATATAGATGGGCACTTTAGCGATTGATTCAGGCTCTCAATGATGTGCACCAGACCAGTGTATTAAGTCTTGGCGGATCTTGTGAAGACTACTTACCATTATGCCAGATTGCAAACAATTATAATTATCAAGCTAGAATTGAGATTGCTTCATGCGAGGCTTTATATGGTAGACCGTATCACTCCCCATCGTGTTAGGTTGAACTTGAGAACCAAAAATAATGGGGCCTTATATTGTTGTAGATCGCATGAAGGTAATTCAGATTCATTAATGATTTCGAGCTGCTCAAGAAAGCCAAAAGAAGTATGCTAAAAAGTATCGAAGAGATCTCATGTGCGATGATGGAGCCTTAGTCTACATTAAGGTTTCCCTTCAAAATGGTCAATAGAGATTTAAGTTGAAAATTAATATTGCAATGAGTTTCATCGGGACTTTAAAAGTTAAAAATATGGGTCAAGAAAGTCACTTATTAGCTCAAGCTTATATTTTCGATGTCAAAGATTCTTCCATTATTTTTCATATCTCTATGCTTAGGCTAGGCAAGTTGAAGGAAGGCGTACGTTCAACAGTGGACTAGAAACACATAGATTTAAGCAAGGATATATCATACGAGGAGCAAATGATCAAGATCCTTAAAGAAAACGTACAACAGTTGACGAAAAAGGCCATCCCAATAGTGCTTGTCATATAACAGTTCCATATTTACTTTAAACTCACTAAGGAGCAGGAGGCCCATATGCGAGAGCAGTTCCCATGCAATTTTAGGTAAGGTAGATTCCTAACTTGAGTTTAATTTCAAGGACAAAACTCCCATTAGTTGGAAAAATTTTTAAAGACCCAAATCTCTAACCAATATTTTATCCTTAATTTCGATCACTGACCAGCGATGTTTGACCGCGGAAAGATACATACATTGACCTAGGCATGTGGCTGATGTACATTTTATAACTATGCGGTACTTTCCTAATGTCTTGTATGTGTGTAGATTACTAAATCATACTCTCTATTTGTTTATAGGCATCAAGTCATGAGTGGAGACTCACCTTCGGATACGTGCAAGTGTAGAACTGGGTAGAGAGTTATATGGTAAGCTTACAAATTAATTTTCCATAAATGTATGTGATCGAATAATTTAATTGCTTGGCTTATGATATGAAATTTAGATCTAATCAAAGTGTAAGTCTACGTTATGAAATTAAATAACTAGGGCCTTTGATAAGCGTATAAATGCATCCATGAACATGATCCCATGTTGATTTATATAACATTTCAGTTAGTGAGAAGAAGTTAATGGAGAGTAAATATTAATAAGATCATTTGATATACCTAGACATGAGTATGAGAGTAGATAATGTAAGGATGAGATGTGTTGGCCAAAGAAGCATAAAAACCTACACATAGTATTTTCAACCCATTTCATGCACCATAAAAGAGAAAAATTAGATGTTATGTTTGTTGTATTTTGGGGCTTCAAGACTCATTTTGATTAAATTAAAGGGTCAACCACAAGCTAGGGGTCAACCACAAGCTTAGGTACCTTATATGCCCTCTTTTCATTCATGCATTTGAAAATAGGTAATGAATCATAATGCTTTTGATAAATAAAAATTAAATTGAAGTCATTTCATGTTAGTTTTAATCAAGTTGATGACCTAATTGATGTCCCACTCTAAATTTTATGTTTTTATGATTTTGGTAAAAATTAGGGTTTCTCTACATGATTTGAAGATCTGAAATTTTGATATAATTAAAGTCATTGCTTTCATTAACTAATTTGATATTCAAATTCTTCACGAAATTCAACTCGATTTACTATATTGGATTTTTTGGGTAGGAAATAAATTTGCTATAAAATTTTAAAGTTCAAGAAGTTTTTAAAACAAAGTGGTAAATATAAAATGTTATTGTTATGAACCAGACTCTATAATTTGTCCATGACTTCCATATATTAATTCCCAATTTTTTCATTGTGGTGGGATTGGAAAGCTTACCCATAATGCTAAAACATTTATATCATGCGTAATTTGAAGATTTAGAGTCCTTCCTATCTAAAAACACTTGGCTAGTTTGATGTTGAATCTTAAATTTCTTGACTTTTCAATTTTGCTAATGCCCTGATGTTTTAAGAATAACTAACACATTTTTTTTCTATTGAGCTCATATTTTTATATTATGTTTCTTGGGTATGTTTTAGTTTTTTGTAAAAAAATGTTGATTTTTGGAGATTTGGTCTAAGTAAAATGAGCTTTTCAAGTTTGCTGGTAAGAATTCATAATTGTTTTGAGGGATTGTTATAGTATTTCCATATGTCTCATTTCTTATCGAAATTGCGCATAGCTTAAAGTTTGGAAAAGCTAAGACATATCCCTCAAGCTCCTCTTCACATTATGATAATGAAATGAAACGTTTTGGTAATTGAAATTGAATCACAAGCTGTTGTACCAAGACTATCTTTATTTTAATAAATTAGATTTTTTCATATAAACAAATTATGAAGGGTGCAGATTTTTAAAATTCAATTTAAAATCCACTTAAATATCGTAAAACACGTTAAATCTATTTTGTTAGGATGCCTCAAAAGCTTTGAGAGGACTTTGAGGTGTGGAACATGAGTTCAGGATTGTTAGAAGCCGATTTAGGCTAAGACTTTTCATGCATTGAGGTTAGTAAACTTTTAGGGCATTTTCTATATTTCGTTTTTTTATACTATTGAGATTCTGACAATTGGACTGTCACAGGCTTTCAAACTCTTGTGATGGCATGTCGTGCTTATATAATTCCTTCACAATGAGTTTTTTAAATGTTATTCATGACTTGTGATTAGTTATGGATTTTTACTTGTTCTCATTGCCTTGCATTGATGTCTTATGCTAATATCATGTTAAAATAGCTAGTTCTTCTTTATTTATGCCTATTTATGATTGTATGGCATGCTATTGAATTATTAAGCTCCTTATTAAACTAAAACCTTATTCTGAATCTCATATCCAAAAAATTCTCTTTTTTGGCTTCGTATCCATAATTCCTTGTTTGACGTAAGTGGGCTTGGGTAACTAGTCCATGAGTTTAGACTAGGGGCAGATTTGATATGTGACTTTCTCAAAACCCTAGTTAACTTATTTCCACTCATTTTGTCAATTTTTGGACATTTTGGTATATTAACTTACTATTTATGTCTTTTACACAATTTGGTGGTATGTTTAAGTTTAGAGGCTAGACTCCTCGACTTTATATGTGTTATTACACTATTTATCTGTTGCCTTTCTATATACAAATGTGATATATTTCCTAGTTTCCTTTTATAGCTATTTTACTTTACTTCTGCATTTAAGCTAAGACTTTTGCTTAATTATTTGACTTAAGAAAAAGTTTTAATTAACATTAAAAATCATTTATAACTAGACATAAAATATTTATCCTGAATGCGACTAAAAAGTGGAAAAAGAAACGGCTCACATATATGTTTTTAAGTCCTACGTGGCTGGGCTTAATGCTTAATGATGGGATTAGGCTGGGCGATGCCTTATTTGACAAAGGGGCCATCAAAGCCATATCCTATTTCGGTGTAGGAGCTGGATTAGTTATGGGTAAGACTATCAATGTCACTGTGAGTGTAGTTATCATAGTAAGAACCTTAACCCTGGCAACCATAAGCAGTGTGTCTTGACTAGCCGAGGCGATGACTATCTTAATTATAGTGATAGTTGCAGCGAGTGTGGTAGAATCCAGTGTAGATGCTGCCTGAAATTGTGACATTCATAGAATCTCCCCAAGCTGCATGATATGTAGAATGACTGTATCGTGCTGCATATGATATGAGTCTACTCTAGCTGGGTAGCTCGTTTAACCTCTGTCATCTATAATGCGTAGGATCAACTGTCCATTCACTTAATCTTTAACCTATTCTATTAGGTATATATTTCCTTATAGCATATAAAACTAAGTTAGATATTTTTTGAATGAATGATGTCTTTGGAATTTGAAGACAAAATAATCTTACCAAATCACAATCTACCCCACACCCAAGTCAGCACGCATCTCAAGGCATATAGCTTGGGTACATCACGTCGGTTAATGCATGTATCTCAATGCGAGTCCCACGTCACGGGTCACTGATCATGATTAAGGGATTAAACTCAGATTTAGAAATTTAGGTCATGTAAACTCTTCCCAGCTAATAGAATTTTCTTCCTCGAAATAAGACTTCATTTAAATTTATACCTTCTTGAAAAAGTACAAAAAGCTATATCGCAAATAACTTTCCCGTTCTCAAATGAGTCCTAAGTCACCTTGGAACTAATACTTGACTAACACCTTCGGGATAGACTTGCCTCTCAAGTGTTGTACCCTTCAATCTAGGTTTTGTATTAGTTGGTCATTATAAGATACATCCTCACTAAGGTCAATCCGATTCAAGTCAATCGTCGGTCTCAAACTTGCCTTCGACTTAGCTTGTCGAAGCATAGAAACATGGAAGACTAGATGAGTCCCTGACATTTGCGAAGGTAAGTCGAACTCATAAGCAACCTTCCTAGCTCGTCTCGGTGCTAACTTACCTTTATACCAAATCTTTGAAGACCCTTCGATGGAAAAACCTTTAAATATATAAATGCCCCTTGATATACGCGAGATCGCGGTGACACGTGTCTACATACTTTTTATGCCTCTCCAAGGCCCTTTTAAGCATCTGACGAGTTTGTCGTCCCTTCTCTATGTCATTAACAACAATTTTAGGCCTTACCAACTCCCAGTCCTCTAGCTAAGCCCAACATGATGGCAAGCGACATGGTCGCCATATAAATACTCAAATGGCGCCATTTCAATGCTAGCCTAATAATTGTTGATGTATGCAAACTTACACGACGGTAAGCACTCCTCCTAAGATCCATCAAACTCAAGTACACAAGCCCTTAGCATATATTCGAGAACCTTAATTAACCTTTCAGTTTGCCCATCAGTCTGAGGTTGAAAGGTTGTGCTAAACTCGTAGGCACGTATTATACATCTCCTTCATACTCCGCTAAATCTTGGATGTATGCATAGCATTTATGTCTAACGTGATTGTCAATGGTACCCCGCACGGCCTGATTATCTCCCTCTCGAATAATGTACTCAACTGATCAAATGTGTAATGAGCAACAACTGTTAAGAAATGGGCATATTTCCTCAATCGATCCACATAGATAAAATTGTTATCGGCAATCCCCTGACGAAGCCCACAGCTATGTCTTCCCACTTCCATCATGGAATGGGAAGCAAGTGTAATAATCATCTAGGTTTACGATACTCAGCCTTCACCTACTGGCAAATCCTATAATTCTTGATGAACTTTGATACGTCTACCTTCATCCCTGGCTATAAAAATGTCTTCTAATGTCATGGTACATCTTGGTATTGTATAGGTGAATAGTGAACTGAGATGGTCTAAATCTTGAAGAATCTAATATCTCATATCTGCAACTGATAGTATCCACGATATGCCTCTGAATTTCAGACACTAATTGGTTGTATTCGTCTAGTTAGTATAATCATTACTCTATGATAACTCAATAAACCTCGGGTATGGAATGTATCTTTCTGAATCTCTAATACTTTTTGTGTATACATTGTCTATAGCCTTATATTTGCATAAATCATCACCCGAGTGTTAGTAGGAATATTTGACTGACTTATCATCATCGCTGCCTTGAGTAATCAATACTCAAGCGTCCTACGACATTTAGTAATCTCAATATCTTTAGTCAATTTCCTACTCAGTGCATTTGCAACTAAGTTAGCTTTTCCTGGATGATACTCCAAAGAAATGTCATACTCTTTCGTAAACTCCAACCATCTGTGTTCGTCTCGTATTTAGCTATTTTTATGTGAAGAGATATTACAGACTATGATGATTAGTGTAGAGTCTAAATCTCTCTCTATGTAAATGATGTCTCAATATCCTCAGAGCAAATACCACGGTTGCCAACTCTATATCATGAGTGGGATAGTTCTTTTCATGTATCTTCAGCTGTCTTGATGCATAAGCTACCATGCCTCTATCGTACATCTATACGCAACCAAGACCCATATGAGAAATATCTCTCTATACTAAGAATCTTTGTCGAGCCTCTAGCAATACCAATACTATTATAATAGTCAACAACATTTTTAGCTAACCAAATGTGTTCTCACATTCCTTAGACCAATTAAATCTAATGTCCTTCTAGGTCAATCTGGTAATCAGTGAAACGATCTTCTAGAAATCCTTCACGAACCTATGATAATATCCTGCTACCCCAGAAAACTCTTGATCTATATAACTAATGTCGGTGTTGGTCAATCCATAATAGCCTGAATCTTGGTTGGATCTATAACACTACTTGTTACTCAACAACATGACCCAAAAACTTGACCTCTGACAGCAAAAAATGACACTTGCTTAACTTGGCATAGAGCTTATGCTCCCTCAAAGTCTCAACGTCTCCCAAAGATGTTGTTGTGATCCTCTTAAGTCCTCGAGTACATCCTTATATCTTCGATGAAAACTATCACAAAGCGGTAAATAAATAATCTCATTACCCTATGCATCAAATCCATAAACATAGCATAAGCATTGGTCAAACCAAATGTCATGAGCGTAAACTAACGGTGTATGTATCTCATGCTGAACTCTATCTTGGACCTATCCTCATCCCTGATCTTAAGCTTATGATACCTTGATCTCACATTTATCTTAAATAAAAAAATGTGCTTCTCTCAGTTGATCAAACAAAATATCAATTCATGTTAAAGGATACTTGTTTGTGACTGTGATCTTGTTTAATTGCCTATAGTCAATACACAACCTCAAAGTGTTGTCCTTCTTCTTCATAAATAAGATAGGTGCTCCCCATGGCGACATAAAAAGTGTGATGAATCCCTTATTTCCCTAATCCTTTAGCTAAAGCCTCAACACCTCAAACTCTCTCATAGCCATGTTGTGCAAAGGTATATAGATAGGTTTAGTGTTTGGTACTAACTTAATAATGAAGTTTATCTCTTAGTGATGGTAAACAGGGTAAATCTTCTAGAAATATGTCTGAAATCTCGCACATAACCAAAATTTACTCAAGTTTAGGTCTTGACTCTCTATTACTATATATATAATGATACCAGAGTCTCCATCTCTCCACTAGTCGCAAGTCGACCTCTAGTGCCCTAGGCTCTCGATGTACTATCACTATATGTGAACATTGGATGTTTGGGATCTCAAATATCATTGTCTTGCTAAAACAGTCGATATAAGCATGATACACCGCTAGCCAATCCATCCTTAATAACACGTTAAAGTTTAAAAACTTGAGAACCCCGAAGCCTACTTGTAAGTCTACCGCCTATCTCCACTGAAAATTTCTTAACAAGATAAAGGTAAACCCAATCTCCAACTGTGGTACTTAAAATCAAATATATGTTAACTCTAACATGTGTTAACTCTAAAATGTTTATCATGCGGTCGTAAATGAAAGATATTGTATAACTCGAATAAAACAAAACATACAAATCTATACCAAAAATGGAAACCGTGCCCTCAATATGTTTTCGAGTAGCCTCTGCATCTGGTTAAGGTACTATATTTACTCCCTCGTGACTTTGTTGTGGAAATACTACAACTGGCTGTGGACAATGTCTCACTATATGTCCTACCTAACCACCTTATAGCAAGTGATCGGCTTGCGCTGACCCACAGCTTGATCTTAGGCCTATCCATGTGATTGTCTCTATCGGGAACCATTTCGGTCTCTACCCCTACATCTCCCTCGGCTTCTACCACAATGCTGCTACTGACGTGGCACCGGTGGTGCTGGAAGAGCTAGTAAAGTAGGAGCTCGTAGTATGTCAACCAACTATACTCTACTATGGAGTCAGGTATGATGCAGAGGGTACAACTATTACAGCTGCCCCTTATCCTTGAGAACCTCTCTTCCATCTCCTCTATACTTAACCCTTTGTCTACTCCTCTTAAACTCTTCAGCCTGATATGCTGACAATGCTAGTCCTAACAGTGACCTATCAACAACTCTACCCAAGTAGTAGGTCTCATGAGAAAGTGAATTCTCTTAAATCTCACCCCAATTCCATACACCAAAACTGACTACATAAAATCCAATATCTAGCCTCAATCCATCTCTAAAAAGATATACATCCTCATATTCATCTCTTACTGAATCCCAAACAAACTATCTTAAATAGCCATATCAATCTCTATAGTGCATCACCAACTCATTAGCTTCTTGTCTTAGATTCATGAATTCCTCCCTCAACCTTTTTATCACTATAGGTTGGAAGTACTACTAATAGAACTTCTTCTTGAATGGATCTTAAAACTCAAAATCACCATCAAAAGCTATCGTCGCTCACCACCAAATATTTGCACATCTCTATAGCATATATGACGAAACCTCAGCTTAAAGTTTATCCTCAATCCTCAAGATTCTAGAAACTTTTCCTGAGACAAGACCCGCTTCTCAATCTTCTTAAACTTTCTTTGAATGTTAAGATAAACTGGCTTCAGTCTGATGAACTCCTTCACCAAATCAACCTTGACTATCAAGCTAGAAGATGTAAAAGTGAAAGACAGTGTATAAATTATTTATGTGGCTAGTGCTGTCCGTATTGATACAATCCGTACTACCAAAGCAGCTGGTGTAGTAGTAGGAAGCTTTGGTCCCACTAATGTGGAAGTAGTAGCGATAGCGATGAAAGCAAAGAGCAAAGCAGCAGCAAGATAGCAGTAGTAGTAGTAGTAGTAGTAGTAGTAGTAGTAGTAGTAGTAGTAGTAGTAGTAGTAGTAGTAGTAGTAGTAGTAGTAGTAGTAGTAGTAGTAGTAGTAGTAGTAGTAGTAAGGGCTGATGTTTGTGGAGGTAAAGCAAAATGTGATGCAATCATGGCAATGAAACCTGTTAAATAATGTCCATGAGCAGCTACTCGGTCAAATAGCCTTTAAAAATCATTAGCATATGGAATATGACACGACTTAGCACCTATATCTGCACTATCAGGTGAATCAGCCATCGACGTATCTAAGTTGATAACAAACATGAATCACCTATTACATGATTAACGCAAATAAATACATATAGAAACTGACATGCACATATAAGAAATCCCAATCTCATTATCACTCAATTCCCAACTAATAGTTTGACGGTAAGGATCATCTAGTTTCCACATCTAAAGTTTTTGTTTTATATAAGTTTATGTATAGCCTATTGAGAAATATTGACTTCTAATATAAACTATAACATTGATATCATATTATGAAATAAACCATATTTCATTATCTAGGCTTTACAAACTTAGGCTCTGATACAAACTATGACATTGGCATCATATTGTAGAATAACTAAATTCCACTACCTAGCTCTATAAACTTAGGCTCTGATACCAATTGTGAGGAACCCTTCTCAAATTAGGGCACCACCCAGCTTAATCCCGTCAGTAAGCCATAATCTTGCCACTTAGGTCTTAACAATGAATTGTTTAGGCTATTTTAAACCATTTAATTACAAGTCAATTTTTTAAATAAGTATTTTCATATCTTATGTTAATTAATAAATCAGAGTTATTCAGTATAAAAACTTCATGATTATTCAATAGAAGTCTTAACAATTTACCAAAAGTTCTTAACGTACTACCTAAGAATAGTGGAAAACTAGGAAATAAAGATCACATGCTTATATATATAACAAAACAGTGATAATATATTAAAATGTATATGGGAAAGGTAATATCTCTCATCCCATATATACAACACCAATAGTATATAAAGACATACTTAAAAGTCATAAATCAAACAAAGAACCTACATTAGCAAAGGTAGCAGTACTCCACTAGCTAAGAAGTAGTCGCCAATCTTCTCCTTGCCTGGTCTGCTACTCGACAGATCTATACCCATCATCATAAATATGACGGTGAGTACTGGAAAGTAGAAAGTAAAACAAATTGACATTTAACATCTTTAACATCTCTAACATCTTTGTAAACTTAACTAATTGTGGATACCTATCCACCGCAACAGTGCAAAAAACTTGATCTCAAAACTACAAGTATAATGGTTAAGTTGTAGTAATAATGTAATCAACAATAAATGATTATGGATATCATCCTCTAGCAAAGGTTTACATGACACAATTCACTTAGTCAATTTCACTTTATTGTTAAGAAAGTCTCTTTTTAATTAATTTAAGAAAACTACTTTATTTGATAAAAAATGTAAATTAACTTGTACTATTATATTGAGAAGAATTTTAGTTTACAACTTTACCTAGATAATGAATTACTATGCTCTCATATCTCACTTCCTTCATCTTTATTATACGTGTGCAATGCTCAATTAGAATAGATAGATTTCCTTTATATTTACTTCAACCTTTGTCGTTGTGGAAAAGATCATAATGGGAAAACTAGAACTCCACCAATCTATATGAATAACATAAGTGTCACATAGCATTAAGTTCCAAATCTTTAGACTCATAACAACATAACTTTACTATATGTGCCTACTTAATGAATGACTATCTATCAATGTTATTAATCTTAGGGTTTTATTGTTCATATCTAGATTAAAAGCTCTAATAGCCATAGTAACTCCTACAACATCTAATTAATAAACTCGTGATCAAGATTTTCATAGCATTGCATATATAATCAATACAAATTCTAACCATTGCATTTTTAATCATTATAATCCATTTTTACTTCTTTTGGCATTGCATTCCTACAATATGGTCCATTATTCCCTAAAATAAATAAACTATTCACTAATCATTCAAATCAACAAACAAATCATAGTATTCATCGCAACTAAAGATTAAATCAAATGACTTTAATTAAATCAAATAAAAATACTAAATAACCTCAAGTGCAATCATCAATGTCTTCCCTTTAAAATTATTCTTAACATTCCAAAATAATGTAAACTATGATATTCTATGGTGGTCTATTAAAATTGGTGATAATGTGTGTGTTTACCACGTTCTAATACCTATTTATACCCTAAGACTCATAAAAATCCAATTGAAATCCTAATGAACAATTCAAAATGAACTAGAGCACCAAAACATTCTATTTTTTCCCGATGCTATCTCTAAGTGATCCATGCCATTTATTTAAATCCATAGATGTTGTAACATCGATCTTGATGTATGTAATTTGTCCTCACAGTAACCTCAGTGGCCTATTTGTACTGACTCGGTGCTATGTGTGTTACCATACAACACCGCAACTGCATCACCTGTAATGTTTCTCTTCCTTGGTCTCCAAACCTTCTATACGCTTTGCCCATGCCTTGCACTCTCTTCCCACGAAGTCACCGGTGTATGCCACGACTTCAAGTATACTTTAGTGATTTTTCTCCTTATTTCATCATGAAATCACTCCTTTGTCTCTTTTATTCCTTGGTTAACCTAAAAAACATAAATGCCATTAATTAGAGCTCATTTTTTGATATTTAGTCCAATTATACAACTAAGTTAGTCTTATATATAAGTCTAAACAAACACTTATCAAGCCTATTCCTTATATCGGAGGAAGTGCACTTGTTTCATAAGTTTTCAGGAGCCGAGTTGGTGGAGCGCATTCCAACCTTAGAAAATAACAACTATGTGATGTGTTTCGATTGGAATTTCTAGAGGTCCTAGGGACTGACTTAGGGATTCTAAATATAGAGTATTATAACTATGTTAACAAAAAAAGGTTTATGATAGATTCTAAAACATTGGGAAAGCTTGAGTGACTCGGAAACCTATGAAATTTTGAAAGGGAACTTAAACTGAAGTAAGTACGGATTCTTTTATTTATCTATGTTGTCTGGTTATATTAGTATATGTAGTTCATATAGTTTTTGGACTGAATGGGGGATATGTACACTGTGATGTGCGTATTAAAGGGAAAATAGTGACAAATGTGATTGGTGAAAGTAAATCCTAGAATTGAGAATAGGTTATATAGGATATGGGTTTGATTCCCAACCTATATGGTAAATCCTATTTAGTTAATAAGGTTGCATGGATTAAATATTAAGTGGAGAGTTTAAGATAGAACCATTGAACATTAATAGATTGGCTAGGCACCACATTGACCAATGTATTGGTTTAGCAATTGCATTAATCGTGTCATTGGGTAATCAACCCTAAGTTTTCAAATAAAATGGAAATAACATTGTAATAGTCATTGATAATTTGACCTGCATCCATTACTTATTAGACTATATGCTTTTTATAATCATGTTTGTTATTTTTGGTGGATATTTATATTGAATATTACTCTTGATTATTAAATGGGATGTTCATGGGTTTATGAATCCTTACTAACTAGGCAAGTTGGAGCGTTTACCCTAAATTTAACATTTCAGGTTCTCGGCCTAGCTTTTTAATGAAAAGAAGTGAGAAGATTTAAGATATTTACTATCTTCTCTACGATGTAATGAGCCTTCTTGTAAATATATATATACATTTTTTGAGTTATTTTATTGTAAATAAAAAGGTTAAGATGTTTTATAATCGAGTTTTGGGTTTTAATAAACTTCGTATTTATGTATATCATTTTGATTATTGAAAAAGTTATAATGTTCCCCTGTGTATATTTTGAATTCTTAATTTGATATCTATCAAGTATAAAAGGATATGCTTCTAGCTCTATTTAAGTCTAACAGGTTTACCGAGGCTTAATTAGGGTTTTAGGCCAAGTATCACCCTAATAAGTATATGGGAAGCTACAACTTAGTATCACAGCCTACTTCATAGTTTAAGGTTATTAGCACAAATGTAGTTTGGTATTAAAGCCTAGTTCTGGGAATAAACTTATTAGTTAGAAATAAGGAATACCTTGAATATAATTTGGCATCGAAGCTCAAACATATTATCTCTAATATACCATAGAATTGGAACCTAAGTTTGCTAACTCTAAGAGTTGTCTCGAGTTATGAATGAGCCGAGAGTATGATAAATGATTTTCATCGTGGTTTTGGGAGGAAACATGAAAAATGAAAATATTATAATACCTTATTTATTGCACTTATTGCTATCTATTATGTAGATATGATTTCCTTGTTTTCTGTAAATGTTATCATTATAGTCTTATCTTTCATTTAAATTGAGAACCTAATGGCAAATCTAGAAAACTTTCGCAGAGGTCGAGTGCTCAAGGTAATCGAGAAACTAAGTATCAATGGAAATCTAGAAGGTAGTAGCAAATGAGACTTCTAATGGAATCTTAGGCAAACTTAATAGCAGTACTGATGCCTTAGATAGGACCACCAATACAGCAATCGAAGGCCCAACTTGCAACCAATCTCGAAGTTAGCATAGCTGAGGAAGGAGCAAAGACAGTAGTAGTTTATGCTCCACCCATTTTAACACATATTTAAGTGCCAAAGATAGCTACTACAATGCCTGTTGATTAAAGAAAGGCTGCATTTCTTAAAACTCGCAAGGAGTTTATGTAATATGACATTGTGAGGTCTAACGACACTATGGAGGAAGGGGTAGCTGAGCTAGATATTGGAAATGGAGTAATAATTTGTTGTGTTAGATATAAAGGGTTTGGTTTAAGATGAAACATGTCACTTTCTTATTGATAGAATCTGCTAAGAATTGGTGGAATTCCACACAGAGGGAAAAATTTAACAAATTTACCAAAGTTCAAGATCGTATTTTACATGCAAAATTCCCAAATCAGTTAGGAACAGTAAGAAGATTGAATTTATCTAGTTGAAAAATGGAGCCATGTCTCTATTGGAATATTAGTAGACATTTACTACGT
Organism: Stephania yunnanensis; assembly: GCA_039657365.1. Classification (NCBI taxonomy): domain Eukaryota; kingdom Viridiplantae; phylum Streptophyta; class Magnoliopsida; order Ranunculales; family Menispermaceae; genus Stephania; species Stephania yunnanensis. Next base: position 527,629 of record JBBNAF010000033.1, on the reverse strand, counting down.
TGACCGAGTTTCTTTTTAAATGGTGGTGTCAAAAGATAACAATGATATATATATATATATATATATATATATATATATTTTCTCAACGGATTCAATTATAACATTCATGTTGTTGTTTCCTCTATCCTTACACTAGTTATGCTTTTATCATTGAGAGTGTGATGGAGGTAGAGTAGACATATTAGTCAAAGTCTTCGGAGTAGTATATATGCTATAATTACTACCATAATTCCCTGAGAGTTAGATAACCTAGGAATTCATTTATTATTATCGGTTGAGGAGACAAAGGAATGCAGTTAGAGTAGCTAAAAAGAGTGGATCTGTAGGGATGACATTTGTTAATTCAATAGTTCCACCTATTTCTTAGGCTTCGGTAGCTAAACAACCTTTGCCACCACCTCATTTTGGAGGTAAGGGCAAGAGTAGGACATAGTCATCAAAGAAGCTAAGCAGATCTAGGTAGTTTCCATAAGCTACTAAATTTTCACAGAGGGCCTAATGATATGTTATCGGTGTAGGCAAGCATGGCATATTTAGCGAGACTGTTCTATGCCACCAATAGCATAAGTAGGCATTAAAGCACAGCCAGCACGAAGATAAACTTATGTATTGATTGAGACATACTCGAGGCTACGAGAAGGGTTGTGAAAAGTATTTAAAACATTTGTGGTTGAGATATGGATGTAATGATTAATGTTGCTCCCACAGTTTCTTTTAATATTGGTTTAATGGTAGATGATTAGAAATTAAAACCTATTAGAGCCGGTATATTACTGATTTTAAGCAAAGCAATGAGTGAGATGGTTTATCCTAACTTAATATATAAAGGTTGCGTAGTCAAATTGGAGAGAATGGACTTTCAATTGATGTGAGGGTAATGGAGATTCTAGTGTATGACGTACTACTAAAGATGGATTGGTCAAAAGCATTCCATGCTTGTATTAACTATTTTTGTTAGAGGATAACCTGTCAGATTCTTAACCTTTCTGAAATCATAGTCTACAAGGTGTACAATCTTTCACGACTTGCAACTCATGGATAGGAAGCTAGTGTTTGAGATTAAGAGGTGATGGCCAAGGTTATTACAAATAAAGAACCTAGTCATGAACTTAATGTTAGTTAGATACCTGTAGTTTTTGAATTTTTGGAAGTTTTTCCATCTGACTTGCATAGACTTCCACTATCACATGTCATTGACTTTATCATTGATCTTATTCCTAGTACTGAACGTATATCTATTCCACCATACCGTATGGCACCAAAGAAATTGAGAGAGTTACATACTCATCTTGAAGAATTGTTACCTAAAGGATTTAACCATCCTAGTATGTCATCGAGGGGAGCACCGATTCATTTTGTAAAGATGAAGGATGGAGCCTTACATATATGCATTGAATATAGACAGCGTAATTGAGTGGCTATTAAGAACAAATACCTATTGCCCAGGATTAATGACTTGTTTGATCCGTTGAAGGATGCCAAATAGTTCTCGAAGATTGACTTGAGGTCAAGTTATCATCATTTAAGGATTCGGGATACTGATATCTCGTAAATCATTTTCAATACTTGATATGCACACTTCAAGTTCACAAAGGATGCTATATGGGCTCACAAATGTTCATGTTATGTTCATGGGATTAATGTATAAGGTATTTAAACCCTATCTCGGAACAGTTTATCATCTTGTTTATCCATGAAATTTTGATCTATTCAAACACTCGGGAAGAGCATTTACCCTACCTCAAAGTCACATTGTAGACTCCCAAGGATAATCAGAAGTATGCGAAGTTTAGTAATTACGAACTCTGGACTTTAGAGGTCAAATTTCTTGGACATAAGGTTAAAGGTGAGGGTATATTGGTTGACCTTATAAAAGTTGAGGTAAACCAAGATTGGCGTACTCCTGCCATAGTGTCAGAGGTTTTGAGTTTCTTGGGGTTAGCAGGTTATTTTAGGCGATTTGTTAATGGTTTCTCTCATATCACTCTGCTAATTGACTTTGCTAACACATAAAAATGTTGAATTTTTTTGGACCAGTGAGTGCAAAGTTGCCTTCAAGGATTCGAGGAGTAGTTTACCGACTACAACGCCTATTTTTACATTACCTAAATTGGGGAAAGATTTGTTGATTTATATTGATGCTTCTAATTCAGGCTTAGGCTGTGAGATGATGCACAAATATAAGGTTGTAGCTTATGCTAGAAGGAAATTCAAGATTCATTAAATAAATTATTAAGTTCATTATATTAAGGTAGTAGCATTGTGTTTGGCATGAAATTTGGAGGCACTATTTGCACGGTGAGAAATTTGTAGTATTTACAGATCGTAAGAGTTTGAAATACTTATTTACTTAGAGTGAATTGAATATGATGCAGTATAGATGGCTTGAGTTCTTTAAAGATTACAATTTCACTATGGATTACCATTCAAGCAAGGTAAATGTGGTTATTAATGCCTTAAGTAAGAGTAGAACAAGCAGAGAAATTATAGCTACTATTAGAGCTTCTCAGTTTAGACTTTTTGAAGAAGAATTTGTGATGATGATTTGGGAAAGTCCAGTAGGCACTTCTTCAATTGAGAGAAATAGTTCCAAAATAACGAATTTATTCTTATAAGCTCAGATTCAGGCTGAACCAGAGATGATTCAACAGTTGATTAATTGTCAAAAAGGTGATCAAGATTATGTAGCGTGTCTAAGGTTAGCCGCTAGTATGGATCATCCTGATTGGTCAGCTTCTGGGATAATGCTTTATGATCCAGAGATAGATTATGGTTTCCAGATCGGGATCAATTGAGGAAGGAGGTGTTTTAGGAGTCTCACATATCTTTTTACTTTATTCACATGGGTAACATTTAGATGTATTTCCATATTATTTGTACTTATTGGATGCCTGGGATGAGGACTAATATTGTTAAGTTCATAAATGGATGTTAGATTTGTCAGCAAGTTAAGGCTGAACATAAAAAACCTAGAGGGTTATCGCATTCATTAGCGATTCATGAGTGGAAATGGAAACATAAATCAATCGATTTTGTTTTTGGTCTACATCTGAGTCGCCTTAAGCAATATGTTGTATGGGTTGTAGTTGACAGTTTGATAAAGTTTATGCATTTCTTGCTAGTTTCCATGCAAGGTCTTCTTTACAAATTATGTGAGGTATACATATGTAAAGTGTTGAGATTTAATGGAGTTTGAGTGTCGATTACTTCTGATAGAGATTCAAGATTCACATCCACAATGTTGAGTGAATTGTAGAGAAAACTTGGAAATGTTATTAACCTGAGTATTACATACCATATGCAGACTAATAGGTAGAAATACATTCCTCTATATAAGATCTCTTATAATTAAAACTATGATGCTAGCATTGGAATGGCTCCTTTTGAAGGTCTGTATGGTTGGCCTTCTTGTTCTCCTGCTTATTGGGCAGAGGTCGGAGATATAGTTATGTTGTGGCCAAAATTAATTGAAGACTACATAGAGGGGATTCAGTAGATTCTCTAGTATTTGACTACGACACAGCTAAAACAAAAGAGATATGTCGATAAACATAATAGGCTTTTGAACTTTTCAAAGAATGATTACGTTTTGTCGAAAGTTTCACCTATTAAAGGGATGTACATGTTTTGATTGCAGGGTGAGATAGCTCAAAGTTTTATTATGTTGTTCAAACTAAAAGAAAAAGTTGGTCCCATTGCTTACAAGTTATAGCTACCTCCTTAACTGCCTAAAGTTTATAATGTCTTCTACGTGTTTATGCTTCATAAAAATGAGACTCAGTTCACTCAAAGGATTGAATGGAATGAATTTGATCTTTAAGAAGACTTATCTTACCATGAACAACCAATTCAAATTCTTGATCATAAGATTCAGAGGTTGAAAACCAAAGAAACTCCTTTCGTTAAGGTGAAATGACAATTTCATGAAGAAGAGGAGCTAGCATGGGAGCTGGAATCTTATATTAAGGAGCAGTTTCCTTTTCTCTTCAAAACTACATGTAATATTAAGTTTATTTTAATTTTGAGGATGAAATTGCTTTAAATTAAGGAAATTGTAGCAACTTGTTACCTTAAGCTAGTGATTAGTATAAACTCGAATACTAACCAACCCGAGTTAGGCTTATGGTTAATTTCGTATACCTAAATTAGAATGTGCATAGGTTTGCGTGATGATTTATATTTGTACGATATGTTTGGGTGGATTTATGGGTTGTAGTTTAAAAGGGAAATTTATATATAAGCCTATAATTGAAAAATAAATAATTTATAATAAATTAGAGGTACACTATATATGACGATGGGTTCATGATATTAATATGCACACTTGAAAATACTCATAGGCTTGTCTAGAGAATCTATTAATGTGAAAATACACAAAGTATACATATATTTATATATAATTGATATTTAAATACATATAATTAAAACTATAAGTTTTATTTTAATTATATGGACCATTGGATCACCTCGAGATGATCGTAAGTGGTTATGGTATTAACGTGTAAGCACTTTAGGATGTGTCACTTTAACACATTATTCACTTGATAAGCCTCGAGATAACTCGATGCGTATCTCAAGAAATATTCATATATAAAAATCAAAATGTTATAAGCTTATCCTCACTATTTCCCTGATCGATAGAGGAGTGAGAGAAAGATCAAGTAGCTAAGGGTTTAATTTCTTAGAGTGAATTAATAGAGTAATTTGGTTGATTTTATGAGATTAAAACACAACTAAACCAGGATTCATCACTTTGGTCAGTTAGTTTTAGTGTTTTTGAGTTGAATTCAATGGTAGATGATGAGTTCTTTATTTTTGTTGTTATTGATCATTAAAAATGGCTTTATACATCGCAAGAGGTCTTCACTTATGTGTTTGGGGAGTGTTTTATGTTGTTGTGATTTAGAAATGGAATAGTGGTTGTTGCCATGTTCATTATTGTCACAGTTAAGGATGTCGTGTGCTCCCCTTATACGTTGTAAGGAGCTCATTTTGTTGAGCACGCCCCACCAAGTAAGGGAGCGCACTCCAACCTCAGAAAACGTAAATTATGTTATGTTTTGATTATAATTTTGTGAGGTTTTAAGGACAAACTTAAGGGTTTAAAATATAATGTATTAGACCTATGTTAACCAAAAATGGTTTTTAATAGGTCTTGGAACGTTTGGAAAACTTGAGTGACCAGGAAAGTTAGGAGATTTCTAAACGAAACTTAAACTAAGTTAAGCACGGATTCATTTGTTTATCAATGTTGCTTGGTTATGGTAGTAGATATAGTTCATATAGTATATAGAATAAATGGTGGCTATTTACACTGTGATGTGTTTAACAAATAGAAAAGGTGTCTGATGCGATTGGAGAGAGTAAATTTTGGAACTGAGAATAGGTTATATAGGATATGGGCTTGATTTCTAACCTATATGGTAAATCCTACATTGCTAATCAGGTTGAATGGATTACATATTAACTAAAGAGGTTGGGATAGAACCATTGAATATTAATGTATTGACTAGGTAGCATATCGGCCAATATGTTGGTCTACCAATCGCATTAATGGTGTAAATGGATAATCAACCTTATATTTACAAATGAAATGGGAATCGCACTGAAATAGTCATTGATGGTCTAACTTGCATCCATTATTTATCGGATTATATGCTTTTCATAATCCTGTCATTTATATTTAGTGTGTATTGTTATTTTATGTTACTCTCGATTATTATATAGAATATTGATGGTTTTATAAATATTTACTTAGTGAGAAAGTTGGAGCGCTCAACATAAATTTAGTATTTCAGGTTCTCGTCCTAGCGCTTCACTGAAGAATAAAGAGAAGATTTAGGAGTTTTACTATCTTCTCTATGATGTAATAAGCCATCATATATATATATATATATTTACACACATACTGTTTAACTTATTTTATTGTAATAAATAGGGTTGGGAGGTTTTATAATCAAGTTTTCAATTTTAATAAACACCTTATTAATTTATATTATTTGATTATCATAAAAGTTTTAATTTTTTGTTGCATATATTTTGAATTCATAATTCAATATCGATATACATTTTGAGTTTATTAGGAAGAGAAGGAGAGGCTTGTGGCTCTAGTAAAGTCTAATAGTGTTAGTGGGGCTTAATTAGGGTTTCATGCCAAGAATTGCCTTAATTGAAATAGAGGATGCTAAAACCAAAGTTTATTAGATAGGTGTTGTTATTGCAAGATTTTGGTTTGGAAATCATAGGACTTTAAACAAAGCGCTACTCAGAGGTAGCCATTAATATTAGTTTTTAAATTTCTATTATTTATTTTCTTTTGATAGAGCAATCAAAACGTTTTCATAGTTTCCTAATTTTAAAAGTTTTGTGCTAAATGTGTAGGAAAAACTATTTGTCATGTGACTTTTCCTCGAAATGGAGAAGTCTCTACTTGAGGAGCATACTTACACGATAATCAGGGAGATGAGGGACACTTAAATATTTATTATTTTTAATTCGAGATATTTTGACAATTTAGTAGTTAATTAAATTTTCGGTTTATGCATTATTATATTTAGTATTATGATGCAGTTATCAAAAATTTATAATAGATGTTTGTGTGTTTAATGTTTTTATGTTTCAGGTTTATTTGTAAATCTTGAGGACAAGGTTTGTTTAAGTTTGAGGGGCATCAACACAATGGGAAGTGGTAAGAAAGGATAAATTAAGGATAAACAATACAGGTGTGATATTAAGATTTCATTTTTGAAGATGTTAAAGAGGAAAGAATGGTAGTGTATTTTATTTAATTCTTTTTCATTTACTTATTATTGAGATGCGTAGAGTTAGTATAAATTAGGTTATATAGTACTATACTAATGATTGAATAATTCATTTGCAAAGTTCATGCCTTTAATTGAGGATGAGTAAGAATACAAGTATCTAATTAATATGAAACTCGATAAAATATTATAATTTTTGGAAAAAAAAAACATAAGAATTATAGCTAAAAATGGTAAAATATCATTATTAGAAACATAGATTTAGTGAAGAGCATTGACTTGAAACAAAAGCAAGACGAATATCAAAGCACTTCTTGTGGAAAAAAGTTAGATCTCTAAAGAATTATATAATTCTTACTTTGACTATAATGTAAATAAATAGTTAGTACTAAAAAAGGAATAGATAGGCATGGTGTTTAATAGAAAGTTAGAAATAAAAATTACTTATTAAAGTGAAAGTGAGAAGTGCTAATAAGAGTTTTAAATAATAAAAATTAGAGTCCTACAAGTTCTATAGGAAAAAGATCAAAGAACTTTGCAGTTGGAAAAAATGAGAAAAACTAGAATCCAAAGGAAAAGGAGCGGGGACCATACAATTAAATATATATATATATATATATATATATATATATGAGGAGAAAAGAAAAGAGATATATATAAAGAAACAAAGGCAGAAGTCATATTAAATCTCTTCAAATGAAAATTTTTTGCCAGAGTACAAGTAACTTAGTTGAGCTCCGTTTTCCTTCCAACTATATGAAGTCCAAAGGACTCTTGAAGTAATAAAATTTACAAAAAATAGTATAATCTACACTTATTTGAGAATTATTGAGCTAAATGTGAAATCATGAGATTGTACACTTGTTATTTAAGTGTTGAGGTGAAGTAAACTTGTTAGTAGTGAATGTTTTGGTTATGAACTACTTTTGAGTTTGAAAAGTGAATTATGTGTTGTTAAATTTAAATGGTTTGAAAGTATTAATTTTCGTAAAAAAAAAAATCTTCAGTTGATTATAAACTTAAACTTATTTGAATAAAAGGATACTCCATGAACTACGTAAAATGTATAAGTACTAAAAGTAGTAGTATGCATACTTTGTAGATTAAACTTTTGCTCAGGACTTGCAAAATCATAAGTTTGGGGCTATTTGATAAGTTCTTCATTAGACTTTCATATATGACTAGTTTAGTTATATAATTAGCGTAAATATCATGGAATAAGATCTAATCGATGGTATGTATGTCTTTTAAGGTCTACAAGACATAAAAGAGACAAAGAAATGATTTTATGATGAAATAAGGATAAAAAGTACAAAACTGCGCTTGATGTCGTGGCATATACACTTGATGCCATAGGAAGTGAACACAAGGCATGGGAAAGCGTGGAGATCAAAGGAAGAGATGCAGTAGAGGTGACGTAATGGCGGCATTGTTGGTTAAGACAAATGACATCGGGCAAGTGTATAGAGGGTTGATTCTAATGTGAAGAGAATATACACATAAGGTTGACACTGTGGTGACGTTGTGACTTTACACACTGTGGTGATGCTGTGACTTTACACAATGAGTGTGGATCACTTAGAGAAAGCATAAGGATAAAATAATAGAAATTTTTCGAATTTTAGTACATTTGGAATTGTTAATTTTAGAAATATTCGGAGTATAAAAAGGTATTTTTATGTGGTAAACTCAACATAATAGACCCATTATCATAGTTTGCAAACTAATAAAATTAGCATAGTTTTGAATATTGATAGAAGTTTTGAAGGAAAAACATTGAGAACTTATATGTTTCAATTCAATCATTGTTTCACTGATTTAGTTAAGGGTAATATTTAGTTTAATCACTAATCATAATGATGTTTATGATTTGTAAGATGTTGATTTCAATGATGAGTGAGTAGTTTATTTATTTTAGGGATCTATGGATTTTATTGTATGAATACTATGCAAAAAAAGAAATATGAATGATTTATAATGTCTTGAAGTGCAATGGTTAGATTTTTTTATTTTATCTGTACTGTTATGAACATCATGATCACATGTTTATTGGTTTGGGGTTTTAGGAGTTATCATGGTCATTAGAGCTTTTAAGCTTACTATGAACAATAGAACTGTGAAATATATAACATCGATAAATAGTTGTTGATTAGGGAGACATGGATAGTAAACTTAAAAGGTTATGAGTCTAAAGATTTGGAATGTAATACTACGTGAGACTTACACTATTCACACTGATAGGTGGAGTTTTAATGTGCACATTATGATCTTTTTACCACGGTAGTAGGTTGAAGTGAATAATAAGAAAATCTATATATTCTATTTTCACATTGCACACACATAATAAAAATGAAGGAAATATGAGATACGAAGCATAGCAATTCATTACCTAAGTGAAATTGTGAACTAAGAGTTTTTTTCAATATAAGAACACAAGTAAATTTACATTGTTTTACAGAATATAGTAGTTTAGTTTAAATAAATTAAAAAAAAAATTCTTAATAATTGAGTGGACTTAACTAAGTGGCGTGTGTCCGAATACATTTGTCCTAAAGGAATGATATCCATAGTCAATCTTTTTTGCTCACATTATTACTACAATTGGACTATTATACTTCCAGTTATGATCAATAGTGTGTTGCTATTGATTCAAAGTGGCACATCCTTGGCCACTCCTATTTGTTGAATTTAAGTTTCATCTAGTAAAGAGAATAGTTCAAAAGCAAGTGAATTCAACTCCAATTGAGTGTAGTGAAAGATATGTATGGGCATGAGATTTACATTAGAACTATTATCACATTGAGCTCCTATGTACCAAGCCCATTTGTCATTGATGGGTAAGTGTATATCTTCAGGATCATTAATCTTTAAAGGGCTTAAATTCGGGTTCTTTTTTTTTTAGTATTGTATTTGGATCTAGTTACTTCGGGCTTGTTAGTGTTTTTCCATTCTTTGGTTGCTTTACTCTCTATTCTTGGGTTCTTTTCTTTTCTTTGAAAGTTTTTTAGTTGATTCTTTTTTTTGGAATCTCTTTATCACTTTCCATTGGTAATGCATTAATTCCATAAATCTCAACAATAAAAGGTATCATAATAGTTTAAATCTAAAAATTCAGTATTATCAATTTCGTTATCAAATAATTCATCATATTCTTCATAAGAATCATAGTTTTATTCATAGTTAATTTTGAATTTTAAAATATTATCTTCAAACTCAATAGACAATGTTCTTTCAAAAATATTTAACTTAGTTCTAACTTTCTTAAGAAAATGTGTACCTAATAATATAGGTAAAGGAATGGATGATATTTGATCTCCCATTTCCACGACACAAAAGTTAGCTAAAAATACTAAGTCATGTACTTGTAATAAGATGTCTGATAATAATCAGTAAAGTTTAATTAGATTATTATTTGCTAAGTAAGATTAATAAGTATATTAGTTAATGATCCTTTTTTCAATGATTCATAAAGTTTAAGCAACATAACATTAATTGATGCTCTAAGATCACACATAAAAAATTCAATAAAAATATTTTCTCTTGTGATGTGTCGGAAAATTTCTCACACATTCTCTTTAAGGATGATATCTTTTGACTTAAATTTCGATTTTACTCTTCAAAGATTTTGTTCTTTATATTCATAAAATTCTTTATTAACTTCATCATGATTTGATCACATTAAATCTTTATTAATTTTTTTATTTCTTAAGTGATTCATACATGTCTCCTTTAGTTTCTTCCTTTCTAGCATTTGCTAGTCATTGTGGAAAGCTAGAACTAGAATGCCTATCTTCAATTGATTCATAAATATTGTTTACTTTGTCTTAGTTAACTAATTAAGAATTTTCTAGAAATTTTTCATAGGCTTCAACTATGGTTAAATAACATGAGTATAGTATTTTGGGAAATGTGTGTATTTCAATTGTTCAGCCATCTATGCAGTAGCGGAAATAATATTTGCCAACATTTATTCTTCTTGCTCTATTATCCTATGTACTTTGTTTTTTCTTTCCCTTTTTTTCTGTCTGTTCTTGCATTTGAATTTCTCTTTCATTTTTTATAAAATAAAGCGTTAACTTGTGCTAAATTAGTAGTGTTTATAGGTTGAGTAGATACCTTAGTTTGATTACATAAATGATTTGAAAGACATTTAATTTAATGGATTTTTTAGCTCGTTCATAGACGTATCAGTTTTAATTTAATTTTGAGAAACTTGCGTAAGGATTTGATGACTTTGGGTCGTAAAATTATGTAATATTTTTTGTAAATTTGGTTTCGTAGGTTGAATAGTTTGTTAAGGTAGTTGCATTGGCGTAGTTTGTGTATGTGCTCTCGGTCTATAAGCAGTATAATTTAGAATTTGTAAACCATATCTAAGATTTTTATTTTTTTCCAAGGTAATAATTGTTATTATTATATTTATTTCTAGGAGGACCGAATATTGGTTAGTAACTGCGTTAACTTCTTTAATGTTATGTTCTTGTAAATTAGGGCACAAATCCATTGGATGTGTAACTTCATTACAAATCCACATGGTTTCATTTTAGTTGATCTATCTTTTGGTAGCAGTTTAACCATCATAGATAATTCATCAATTTTTTTGTCAAATCTATTACTTGTTTTATTGTTAACTTCATAAACTTTCTTTCTTGAATATTGTTCTTTTCATGATATTGTTTAGATTGTTTGGCCTTCTTATTAATAGCACATTTTGCTAAAGTAAGTGTAACATCGAATAATGATCCACCACACACGGTATATAATAGTCTTTGTCCAAAATGATTTAGTACTTTATAGAAGTATTATAATAAAGCTCTTTAAATGTATCCATGATACGGAAAAGATGAAATTATTGTTTGAAATATATCCGAAAATTCATTAAAGTTTTTATCATCTTTCATTTTCACGACTAACTTTTCTTGCATGCATATATTGATATCGGAAAGCTTTTTATATTCAAGCCCATGTTTCTATCAAATCTTAAGGAAGATAAAACAACTAATATTGTGCTTCATCTTTTAATATAAAAGGAAAAGCTTTAAGTTTGAATTATTCTAACGTGCAATCTTTAGGTTTATCCTATTAATTTTGTGTTTGTATTTCCTTATAAATTTTTATGGGGTCTTCAATGTCTTTATTGTATATGTTAGGTAGAGCACTAATGAATCCAGATTTAATTTCAAATTTAGGAAATCCCTCATGATAGGGAACGAACATTCGTTTATAAGCAGTGATATTTTGATTAGTTTGCCTCAAGGTACATTCTTTATTATCATTATTATTATTAATATTAATTTCCATTATGGTAGTTTGGAGTTCTCTACGATGTTATTGTCTTAAATTACTATTAGAACAACGGAGCGGATATACCATATAACGTCTAAAACCTCTAAAGAATTATGTTTAAATCCACGACAATAGCGCCAAAAATTGACACGTAACAAGTGTGTATAATAAGTTTCCTGTATACTCTTATTATATGTATAAGTAATAAGTGGGATCGTCTCCGTAGGGATTTATCATACTCCTTTAAGAAAAAGTGTATTCTAATGGTTTTTAATATTTTCTTACTTTAATTTATTTAATTTAACTAAAATGGGAATAAAAATCACTAATTCAATCTATTATAAAATATAATAATTAACTAAACTAATTAAACTAACTTAACCAACACATTTCAAAATCAATAACATTCAAATCAATTTAATTCAATAATATAAATAAATATCTAAACAAACATCCAAAACAATGAAACATAAATTTATTTTGCATCCAAAAATTTAACTTCAATCATATAGTTATGAGCATAATTTATAAAGTACAATATATCATTAAACTCTAATCATAATTAAGTAAACAATATTAAGCTACCCATTAGTTTATATTATACCATTGGGAAAGCCATCTTGTAATTTTATTGAGCGAACCCCTTTGAATACACAAAGACACTAACTTCACGCAATAAAACCGTATTACACTTTGTGAGAGCTTCGAACTACTAAATCTAAGACCTTCGAAAAAACACTTCAACATTAGATTTAGATCTAAAATTCACCTAGGATATCGAAACAATTACACTTTTCAAACAATCGTTGTTACTACTTTAAACTAGATGATGAATTAAAATATCTCAATACACATACTAGACTATGCAGGCAATATAGAGTTCATGATTGAAATCCTCAAATAATAATCTATTAAATTAGTAAATCAAAGGATACGATTGTTTTAAAGCATTAAGCACATAATCATCTCACCAAAACTACATTGCAAAACAGATCAAGTTTGTGTTTGAGTTTTATTTAGATTAATAAACTACTCGCTCATAATCATAAATAATATTACAATAATGTAAATAAAAGACAAAGATAAATACCTATTGAGTAAATAATTTGAGTCCTCAAGTCTTCTCCAAAATGAAGGAACAATAAAGTAGTAAATTAAAAAATAAACAATGGCTCCTAGAATAATTGAGTTTTGATATAGGTACTCAACGATAACCAAATTAGTAACTCTAGGGTTTCTTTTTTCTTATTCTAGGTAGTAAACATCCGAAAGAAACTTAAACGTCACATTGTTTTCTAAAATTTTTTAATTTAAACCCAACGATTCCTCATCGATTCAAGTGTAAGTAGAATTGCTATCAAAATCCTTGGAAAAGTGATCACAGTTTCCACCGATCTAAGTAGCGATTTCAGGTACATGACTAATCGATCACAAATCATTGAAATTGAGTTTTCGCACTTTCCTTCACGTGTTGATGATTTTTTCATATTCTTTCCACTCGATTAAGTCCTTCATGATTTTTATTTTTACTTTATTTCTTCATATATTCCATTTATTACCTGAAATAACAAAAAAATAAAAAACCAAGTGTAATATATAGTCTCTTGCATCTAAAGACATCCTAAAATGTAATATAAAATATGTCCAATTATTGAGTTATCACAGATTCTTTTGGATAAGAATCAGTATCCAGAGCACATTTAAACTAAGAATTTTCGGAAAACCACCAAATTATGGATCGTTTTCATCAATGTAAGGTGGTGAATTACATGGCGGCACTATTACATCACATCGTTCAAGGAATAGATTACATTGATGTTTGCAAGGTCATCTATAATTCAATTAGGAATTCCATGACAATACAAAAGAATGAAGGGCTACCTTTTACATTAATGTCAGGAATTTTTCAAACAAGACCAAATTTCTATAATAGGTTGTGTTAAATATTCACCTGAGAGGGCTATTATTGATGAATACATAGTGAACACAAAATTAGTGCTTGGCTATGTCAATTTTTAGGAGGAGCAAGTGAGAAATGAAATACTTAAAAGAGAAGCCATGACAAATTAATAATTAGATTTGTTTTATATTACATTTTACGATGATTTTTTATGTAAAAGACTACTACAATGCATATCATGTAAGTAACAACATATACAAAAGAAGTTAATATGCATGTATCGGGTACATCAATCCTCCCCAAAACCCATAAAATAGTAAATAAATATATATAACAATGTACATAAAATCTAGTGGTGTTTGGCTGCCTCAAAGAGAGTAGCATGGTATCTCTTTTCCCTGACTCGACTGTCGATTTAGAATTTGCAACCATTGTTGTTGTCACATAGCAAAAACAATAGGGGAAATCTTAGTAAGTAAAATTTAGAGAATTTCGGCCAATATTCAAGAGATTCAATAAAACGGCTAAAATTCTTAATAGTAATTTAAAAGATAGGAAAATAAGTAAATCAAAAGAAGATAACTCATAACAGAAGCTAAGGAACATGAGTGTGGGGTCACATCACGTCGAATCGGGGGTTAAAGTCACTAAATCAATTGGGTCCCATTGGCGAGGGACATACACCAATTCCACACGGTCGAATAAGAGTTATCTAGCAGTCGGTAGTCAAACTACCATCCAATCCCTTTTGGGAAGAAGTCGATGACGAAAGTAAACTCACCGCCAACCCTTACGAATCATACACGACATTTACAAGTACCTCTTCCTCGGTTGCCAGCATATGCATACTACTCAAGCAAACCCTGGGTGGTGAGCCCTGAGTTCGAGCGTTTGCCAAACATGAACCCATTGACTAGCTACACAACAATCATAGAAGATACTAAAACATGGATGAAAATAGTAGCATAAATACGAAGTGGAAATAAATAGTGCTGTAACTAAAGGCAAAACAAAATTCTAAATGTTTTACAAACTTCAAAAGATCACACATAACCTTTTAAAATGTCTCGCTCATGCCTCAAAAAGCGCATGACACCCGAATGTAGTCTCTTCATTTTCGGTCTCCAAATAAACCATTTTAAATGTCTTTGGGTCAAATTAATCGAGTTTATAGTATGTGACAAAAAATAAATATTTAAGTCCAAATATTTAATGGTACTTGCTTTATGATTTATACACTTAGTGTGAAACCCTAAAAAGTTTCTCAAAATTGATTTCGTAGTCTTTTCCAATTTTTCATATTTTTCAGTTTTTTATGAATTTTTCCATGATATTTATCTATTTTTTATAATTTATTGTATTTTACATTGTATTCATTTTATTTTTTAAAAAATTAATATTTAAATATGGGGTTGGGCCCATCAAATTCGAGCTCGGTTTGACCCAACTAGGCAGGGTAGAGACTAATTCATCTTTGAAATTTAGACTTCTAATTTTTTTTGTATAAATAACAACACAACAACAACTAATCAATAGCAACAAAAACTAAACAACAACACCATCAACAACAACAACAATTTATTATAATTCATAAATTCATCATTTTTCAATAAATTGTCCTTCTTGGACAAAAAATACCCCATCAAATTTAAATCAACAACAAGATTTCAAAAATAAATTCTTTTTTCATCGATTTCAGTCCCAAGCTAATAAAGGGGCACAAATTCTAGGTATGGATTTCATTTAAAAACAAAAATCTTAATGTTACATACACTCCAAGTTCCAAATTATGAAAATTAAATAAAGGAAAACTAGGATTAATGGTTTATCTAGTCTTTATAGCTTCAATTCTTCAAGTTCATCACCAAATCTCCTTTGAATAACCACCTTGCCCCTACAATTCTTCGTCGATTTCAGTCATTTATGCCACTTTTGAGAAGAACATATCCAGATTTTCTCTTTTTTTGCACGAACAACCATTTTTATTGTTGTAGAGATTTGATCTACACCCTTTATCAAACTTTTGTTTTAGATCACGAGATCTGTCTATGGGTTAGATTGAATCCATTTATGGGCCTTAGAAACCCACTAATGTCCTAGGATTCTTTTGGAATGTGCATTTCAAGGTGCATCAAAGCCCATACAAAAAATTCTCAACTTAAGCATTGTTATTATTTTTATTCCACTTAGCCTAAATTTTTATAACTTTAGGCATATCAAAAATAAATAGCTTAGTTTGTAGATATGACATTTATTTATCTCCATTGTCGACTAAGTTAGTGACTTTTCAGCTCTCTAGTGCCTCTCGTCAATATGCATCTCAAGGCAGACTTCAAGCTTTTATAAAATTTTATTTTGTTTAATTTAGTGACTAAGGCCTTATTTTAATGAATTATATAAACGTTGGCATAGGAAAAATTAGTACTAGCTTTACTAGTTCAATGTAAATTTTATTTGCCTAAATCCTAACCGTCTCATACCTTTGCAATGCGAAAACCAAGGTATCCCACAATCTCAATGCACACGCACAATGCAATGATGGAAACTAACTAGTGCAACGCAGTTTATAAATAAATAATACATCAAAATAGTATACATCACACAAAAATAACAACTTTACGTCAACATTGAGCAAGAGGTGTTGATTAAGTTTAACACATCAACTATATTACAAGTGATTAATCCCTAATTAGAGTATCATCTTAATTTAATTAATTTAGGCTATCATAATTCCACATTTATAACTAAATAAAGGAAAATGAAGAAATGATACCAAAATTGTGGAAAATTTATATAATTTTCAGTCAAATAAATTCTACCTCTTGAGTCTTCTTCCATACTTTGGTTTTTATAGTCTAATTCACTTGCATATCCCAAAACTCATTCCAATTCATGCCCTAATGTTTTAAGATTTTAGTGTGGTTTTTCAAAAGAAAGTAAATATACCTCTTGAAGCATAAAACAATTTAATGTAAATCATAAATTGTTTTTCAAAATTAGCAATAAACATCATATAAAGAGATACATAGTGGAGTAAAGCATTCATTTCTCTTTAATGGTTCAAACAGAGTTCACATGCTACACAAACAAGGAAATACTAAAAGAAATTATGATGTACTATGTGGGTAAGTAAATTTATCATCAGTCTCTTCATCTTAATCGTCATTCCTTGTTGTAGTAGGTTGTGAAGTGTAGCTATCAGCAGGTTATAAACTCCTGATGAAAATGCCAACTAAATCTAAAGAACATCAATGCTCATTTTGGGATCCAGTAAACGATCAATGTTCCTCCTTTCCAACATGGAAGGGTAGCGCACTAGAGTTCTTCAATTCTCTTCTAACATCTTACGATTCCTTAAGATTTACTTCTTCTTAAGTCATAAAGGTGAAAATAAGGATTACAAAAAAAACCTTTCCTTTTAGCTATTATTGTAGATGTAAAATTACTTTCTTCCATCTGAACATGTACTTGAGCCATCATACTCGTTGCTCATCTCGTTTTTTTTGTGCCTGTATGGATTCTCTACCTAGTTCCCGAGTCTTCAATTCTAAACCTTTTTATCTCGTTGATCCCCTATTTTCTTTCGAATCATAATATCCATCAAATTTCCTCATCCTTTTAACTATAGCGTCTTTGATAGTCCTATGACATAGCACGTCAAATTCCATCTCATGGAAACCAACTTTGGGTTTTATACACAGCGAAGTGATTAAAATTGAGAATGGTTGGTTGCCATGCATCATAGTTGTCATTTTCTATCTCACTGTATCATGAATTGCATATCCAATGTTGATATACCTGGTCTTCGTAATGATCTGGTAGAGTAGAGCGACTTTATGAATCTTCACTTTAGTATGTTGCGTAATGAGATATAGGTATGTGTCTATGATGTAGCTGCAACATTTGGTGATGTTTCAAAAATTGGTGGCTTTGATGAACTTTGGCTGACCATATAGATCGAGAGAAAATCCCTATCCGGGAATAACCTCTAAGGTTTCTAGAATTTATAAGGATGAGTATGTTTCCTCAGGGATGTAATTTATGTTGGGATAGTCGGAATCATGCCTAACTCCTACATCCGAAATTCAATAATGTATGTTTAGTGCCATGAGTGAAATATCAATATTTTTTCCTTGAACTATCACTTCTTTATGATTTCAACTTACATATCCGTTCACTTAAGGCGAACTAATTATGAGCATCCCCTCTCTAATCTACATTCATAATCCTTAAGAAGATGTTTCCACTGTCTTTCTCATACAATGCTCACTATTTTGTCTTCATATTTGTTCGGGTATGTTAACACTTTCATATCTCGAAAGTATTTATTTCGTGCTTTGGAACTAAAAAACTTATGTGATCATTAGGGACTTATATGTTTGGGTTTAGGTAGTCAGAATCCTCATTAGAGCAAGGTGGAGTGGTGGTTCTCGACTCAGCCTTTTTGGTTCTTGAATATCTAATGCTAATACCCTGGCGTTGGATAGAAATTTGTTTGCTCGAGTGGTTCTTCTTGGGTTTTTTTATCATATTCCCTTTTGCTTTCTATTTTGAACTACTAGTACATATTCCTCTACCTTGTCACGTCGTAATGATCAAATCACTACTATGAATCGATAAACCAAAATCTTGTATTTAATAGAAAATTGGACTAAAGGCGACTGATTTGTTGAAAATCAAATTGCTATCAAGAAATTTGAGATGTTTATGCACAAAAAGAAGATTTGTACAAAACGTTTTTAAAAATGATGAGAGTAAAGAACACAATATCAGATCTATTGAATGGTCTTTCATGAACTCGTGAATTACACCATTGATTTTTAAAAAATTCAATTTCAAACTTGTTGCAAACATTTTCGACTTTGTGAAAAGTCCAAATATTTTGGGAATATGCTATTTGTAAAACAAAGGTCATTGTTATTACGATATGGAAATGATTAGAACCAATTCATTCAATATACCAAAAACTAATTCACTTAATATACCAAAAGGGAATTCAAAATAACTTTTGAAATCGATTCATAAGTTTTGAACAATCCAACTAGAAATCAAAATTTCATCAAAATAAAGGGCTAGGGTTGTGTTATTACCTTCATGAGAGTAAATAACTCAAGATGTGTGCTCTTGTACTCCTCTAAACTAATATTTCGAGCTCCAAGTCCATATTCCTTAAATCCTAACTTGGTTCTACTCTCTAAAATTCAAAGATTATAGTGTTGGATGAAGCAAGGTAGAGGTGGAAAACACTTAAATACACTATGATTAAGATTAGGACGGATTAATCTAGGCAAGAAACTGATTGTGAGGGGAAAATGTGTGACAATTTGTGCGTAAAGATAGGTTTTTTAGGTTTGCGATATGGGTTTTATTTTTAAGAACAAAAATCATTCCTAGGGATTTCAGTGTAAGTGGAATCGCTGAAAAATCGCTAAGCAAATATGTGGGTTATGAGCTGTAGTGAACCACTTATCTGAGCAGCAGTTCTTGTACAAAAGGAATCATTGAGGAATTGTTAGACCTAGATTTTACCTCAATTCAATGGTTTCTGCTACAAATTTTTCCAGCGATTCCTACGATTATTTGGAATCGATGGTGAATCTCTATGCTTTATTTTACTGTTTTGCAATTTTATTTCATACGTCACTTATGTACCCTTTATAAAGTTGAATGTAAAGGTAAAATTGATTAAAAAATTTAAATATTTCATAAATTTGATCGGGATATGTACCTAACTATTAATTTTTTTAACGAAATAAATAAATAAATAAATAAGCAATTTTATAATGCAAACTTGCCTAAGGCCATAATTTATGAATGAAATAAATAAATAAATAAGCAAGTTTATAATGCGAACGTGTCTAAGGCCATAAAAATAAAAACAACTCGATTACCCATCTCTATTTGCAGCTAATTCGGTTCGTGACTTCAGAAAGTAATTCCAAAACAAAGTTAAAAGGAGAAAGAATAAATATGAACTATATTAAAGCTAGATGTCCTACTATATAAAAAAATAACTAGAATAAATAAGTAATTTGGGATACCACTCATAGAGCAATGTAATTTAATATCGTTTTCTCAATTGTTAGAGGAATCGATCTTCATTGAGTGTGATCGAATCAATCTTCACTTAAAGTGGTTCCTCATTAAAACATGTTTGTCGTCATTGTTTTTATCACCATCATTCAATTGCCCTACTACCATATCGTGGCAAAGTTCTCTCCCATTTTAGAAAGATATCACTTCATTACCCATCCTTAGTGTAACTACGCGCTCACATACATCGATGATAACTTTGGCAGTAGATAAGAATGGTATACCCAATAATATTTGATCTATGGAATGGCTTTTCGCATGACTAGGAAGTGTGTAATGATGGTGAGCCTACCCACCCTTACATGCATATTCTTTGATATCCCTAATGGTATTGTATAAGTTTCATTTGGCTTGTACACCGTAATGGGAGATTTGCAATGAATCCTCAATTTTGTAAGAAGAAACAAATATTTAGGCATAAGATTCATAGCAGCTCTTGTTTCGAGTTGGACTTCGTAAAATGACATCTCACTGATTTGTATGCTAAGGTAGGCGTGTTCTAAATCCTCTGCTAAGTTTTAAAAAAAATTGCGATTTGTACCCGACTCCACGAAATCTAAGTCAACCATGTCGCACTCATAGGTCTCTGACGAGTTGTATTTCCTTTATGAATTTTTATTCTTCATCTTTCTTGGTGTCTTAATAATCCATAGCTTGAATGTTTCATTAAAATTAATGGTTATGATATGCTTCTCAAAGTTTTCAATTCATCTGATGAGTTATCAACTAGGTTAAAGGTAATGATCCCCATATCTTAAGGATTATGTTAATGGCAATGAACATTAGATATTCTCTCTGTTTTTTATTTTTTTTTTTATAGCACCATTGAAAAAGTCAATAATTATACATGTTATATTGTGAAATATAAGTTTATTTTAGATATAAATGATGATATTACACAAAGTATTCCCATGTTTTTATGATTTAAGGATCTAATTAGGTAAATGAAGAAATGAAAGAAAAAGAGGATGAAAAATAAAACAATGAACTAAGAGAAGTTTCAGTGAATCATAAGCGATACGATATTACATGGGAATCGCTACTTAAATTGAAGGCAAATAAGAGCCATCGATTAGCCTACGAATTGAGATTTACAAAGGAATCGCCAAATGAGTGAATGAAGTACATAGAGGTATTTTGATTGATTAACTAAGCGATTTGTGAATAAGAAAAGATTCACAAACAAATTGCTGAGGTCAATAACGATTTTTTTTATTATTACAAAATAATTGAGTTTATATAACATTTGTGTAACTTAGGATAATATAATTAGAACCTTGGGGCTTCAAAATTAAGAGCTCTCTTTTCTCTTAACAAGTTTGTAAAAGCCATAATATGTTTTTATTGAGTTTATGTTTGAAGCAACATTGGAGCTTTTGTTATTTCAATAAGAGGTATTTATTTAATTATGTCTTTCAATTATATTATTGCGTTTTTTATTTCCATCATGAGTGATTAGTTTATTAATCTAAATAAACCCTACATTGTATATAGTTTGGATTGTTACATAGTTATAATTGAGGAATCATGTACTTAATGCTTTAAATATATTCATACATTATATTAACACTTTAAATAAGTTATTTTTTCATACTACAACTCATAAGGATTGTATGGCATGCATAGTTGCAAATATGTATTGTGATATTCGTTTTTCTAAATCTATATCTATGATTGTTGACAATAATTATAGAAGTAGTAACTAAGATTAATGCATAGGGAAAAATTACCTGAGTGGATGTTCTAGGTGATTGTGTTCTAAGTTATTTATTGATTTACATATTCTGATTAATATTTAGTTTAGATTAGGCATTATTTTCATTGAGTGTTAATGCTATCGTAATTCTATTTTATTGCATTTTATCCAATTTATAGGTTCACAATTATAAGGATATGGATATTTTCCATTGATTATAGAAAAATCGATGGATTGCTAAAGGCTATCTAACTATTATGAATTAGGATTTAATGATTCTAAAATTCCCCATGATATAATTAAAACTAAGTTACGAGGTAACATTATGTTCTAGTGTTTGAATGCAATCCAAGTATATTACACTGTTTAGTGGGGGTTTGTTTAGATGTTTATTAATATATTTATATTATATTGAACTTTAATTTCATTTAATTAAGTTTGTATTGAATTATTTATTTTAGTTTTGTTAGTTATGTTTATTAAGTTACTAGTCATAGTTTTTAGTTATTTAGCATTTCCATTCTCGTTTAAATAGATTAACTAAATTAAGAAAAATTAAAAAAATTATTTCCTAAGAAGTTTGCAAAATCCCTTTGGTGAAGATATATCACTTACCACTACAACACACAATAAAAAAAATATGAGTATCTATTGTGCTCTCGACGAGTGTCAAATTTTGTCTCCATTGTCGGTGATTTTTAAATAATTTCTTAGCTTTTTGGACGTCGCATGGTCTATGTACTTCAACGTTCTTATTTTACTGGATCTTTACATTCGTTAGATCTTGAAATAAATAGAACTTTCAATAGAAATTTAAGACAACAACTTAGGGAAAATTTAGCTAATAAGATGGAGGATAACAATAATATTGATAATGACAATGTCATTAATAATAATAATAATGCAAATACAATTATCAACAATAATGATAATAATAATAATAATAATGATAATAATAATAATAATAATTGAGAACTTACCTAACTTATATGGTGAAGAAAATGAAGACCCCAAGAAATTCATAAGGGAGTATCCACGTAAATTTACAATGTGAAACTGAAAGAAGGTACCCTAGAACAAGGAAAACTTAAAGCTTTTTCTTTTGCATTGAAAGATCAAGCAAAAGATTGGTGATTCTATCTCCCTTAAGATTCAATAAAAACATGGACTCAAATGTAATAAGCTTTCCTAAATGAATATATGCTTGTTAGAAGAATTGCATCCTATAGAAAGCAAATGAAGTTTGCAAAGATGAAAGATTATTAGAATTTTAGTGAATTCTTTGATAGATTCCAAAGATTTATTTTTTCTTGTCCATAACATGAATATAGTCAAAGGGCTTTCTAATAATATTTTTATGAAGGACTTAATCACTTTGAACAAATGTTATTAGACACAGTATATAGTGGATTTTTATTTGAAACAACACCTACTTTAGCAAAGGAAATAATTAATAAAATGTCTAAACAATCTAAAACATTAGGTAAAAATATTTAATCCTCAAGAAAGAAACTTTATGAAGCTGATAAGAGAAGAAATAATATGTTCGATGATAAAATCGATGAATGATCTAATATGGTTAAGCTGTTAATTAAATATAGATCTAATCAAGTTAAGGCTAGTGGATACTGTAATAAGGTTACACTTCCTACGGATGCGTTTCCTATTCTACCTGAAGAAAATACTAAAGACGTTAATACAATCATGAACCAATTTTCTGGTCCTCCAAGAAATAAATATAATAATGATAGTTATTATCCTAGAAGACATTATCTAAAACTTAGTTACGGTCCTCAAAATCAAAATTTTAATAATTATAGATCAAGAGCTTAAATGCAACTGCACCTTATTAGCAGCCTCAATAAAATACTCAATCTACGAATTCAAATTTTGAGCAATTGTTGCATAATTTTATGAACTAAAGTCATCAAAACTTTAAATAGATTTATAAAAACCAAATTAAGACTCATACTATTATTAATGAATTGAAAAATTAGTTAAGTCAAATGAACTTATAAATTAATATGTTTAGTACTCAATTGAGTAATCAAGCTAAAGCACCTACTCAAGCTATTATTGTTCATACTAACAAGCACAAGTCGATGCTTTATTGAGTGATGAATAAGACACACCTATAATTGGAAAGATACTAAAACAAGGAAATAAAAAGAAAACACTAAAAACTATTCAAGAAGAGGAATAATAAAAACAAGAACAAGAAATGATGGCTAATGTCATTCCTACTCAGGAATTGGATGGCTGAACAATTGAAATATACAACTTTTCCTAAAAGGCTATACCCATGGTATTTAGCAAGAGTTGAAGCATATGAAAACTCTTTACAAAAGTCTAAAATAATTGAAAGAGATGAAAATGATAAGATTTCTGATAATTTAAATGAAGATATGTTCATATTCTACCATTCCACAATGATTAGCGGATTCTAGCAAGGAACAAAACAATGAAGACATTCTTGAAGCATTTAAGAAAATAAAAATAAAAAAACTTTAATGGAATCAATTATGCAGTTTTCTAATTATGATGGAGTTTTGAAAGAATTCTTTGAATCTAAAGATAGTTTTTTAGAAAAAATATAAAAAGATATATGAGAAATGTTTTGATCCAAGAATGTTTGGAACTCCTATTACATTAGGAACTTAACATTAGGAACTTATTTTATAAATTTTGCAATGCATGCTCATGGAGCATCAATTATCGTTATGTCACTTATATGTTATGATTCATTGAAAATAGGTTCATTGATTAATACACCAATTAATCTTACCCTAGCTGCAACACAGTTATTTGACCTTATGGTTTACTAGAATGTGTCAAAGTAAAAGTAAATGACTTAGTATTTCTAGCTAACTTTTATATAATAGACGTAAGAGACTTAATATCACCTAAATCTCCATCTATACTTTTAGGAAGACCATTTCTTAAAACAACTAAAATAAAGTTAGATTAACAATTCTCATAAAATTTGAAAATAAATTTTTTATTTTTTAATTTAATAATGAAGATGTATTTGATAATTATGATGAATTTAATAAGGAACAAACTAGTGATAATAAATCTTTGGAATTAAATTATCATAATTTAAAAGTTGAAGTATATGTTATTAATGCAGTAACAATGGAGGAGGAAAATGTTATGACAAAGAATGAGCGAGTTGAAGATACTTTAAATAAAAAGATAATAGCTAAGGAATGTAGGGCTAAGCAATCAAACAAAGTTCAAAATGATCTTAAAATGAATGAGTTTAAAGTTAAGATGATTAAAAAGAAGAAAAAGAATAATCTAGCAATTGTCAAGCATAATGATCTAAGAGATATATACATTAACATAAAAGTTAAATGGGCTTGTTATTTTAAAGCAATTTGTGATACGGGTTCAAGAACAAACTAAATATCAATTCACTTATTTTTTCATACTCAACTAGAGTTGGAAGTACTTGTTTTTGAAAAAGTTCTTCTACCAAATAGTTATTTAGTGAAACCACTATAATTTTTTACTAATGTAACAGTTTAAATTGACAAGTACATTATTCCCATAAACTTTTTGGTTATGTCACGCTTCGTTAATGAATATCCTCCAATAATGTTAGGAAATTTTTTCTTAGCCACTTCGCAAGTTGTCATAGATATTCTGAACAAGACAATCGCTTTTAGAGTGCACGGCTAACCAATAACTTTCAGGAATGACACTGGAGTGGACAATCCTGCAATTAGGTTTATTGAACTAGTTTAGAACAGCATAGCTTAGTCAAGCCAACGAAAGTAAACAAAAGCGCTATTTGGTAGGCGTCCCATATTTTATCTTTACTTTCAGTTTTAGTATTAGGTTTAGTTTGTTGTTTTTATTTTATCTATACTTTTGACTTCTATAATGAGGATATTTTAGGAAATTTATTTTGGAATAATTTCATATAAGGACTGTTTATCGAGCCAATGTCTATCCATATTATATTGTCTTTATGCATAAATTTTTCCATTAGTTGGTTATTTATATTAATGAAATTATTATTTACTGCAAATCATAGTCAAATTTTGATCATTTAGAATAATTATGCCTTTTATTGGTTATGTATGTGATAAATATATGGGAAAATTAATTCAATTGAAAAAAAATAGTTACAATAGGCTAGTGACTCAGTTTGTAACGGAATTCACTGAGAAAATCAAGCTCAGTTTGTAAGATTTTTAATGTAATTGTAGGTCAGCAATTTGTCAGCGATTTGCACTTATACCAAGAATTTGATGAACTAGTCCGTGAGCCACTGAGGCACATTTTCAATGTTCTAAGTAGCGATTTCCTAATATTCCATTTAAATGTTGATTCGTTGAGAATGAATAAGCTTCTTAAATAAAAAAAAAATCGACCATATTTACTCACTTCATACTCACAAACCATTGCAACTTTTCAATCCAAAGATCAAATTCTCGACTAGATTCAACCTTCCAAAACTATATTTAATCGTCACAAATTCAAGCCAAGATTTGGTGTGTTTTGAGAGAATAGAAAGGGGAATTCGAAGCTGGAGCTTGAAGGAATGTTCTGGAGGAGTTTTAAAGTTCAAGTCTTAATATATTCACTTTCAAGAATGTAATCAATGAAAACTAAATCCTTTTATTGATTATATATTTGGTTTTTCATTGATTTTTGTACTTTTATTTAGGTTAAGGCCTAAATTTCAGAATTTATTCGCTAAATTTGTTGTAATGCCGAATTATTTCAATTATGATACTAGTATGGGAGTAGTTTGTGCTTCATGACATGGTTCATCACTTAGTAACATCCCCACAACTTGGTTCTCCTTAAACTCAAGCACAACCACTTGTCTTGCATTTATGAAAATTCCAATTTTGCTCTAAGTTATTTTCCAAATTAAAGAAAACCTGCTCTTCTTCAACCTCTTTAATGTTAAATGATTGTACCAAAATCTTGAATCCTTTCTCATACTTATTAAGACTATTCTCACTCTACTCAGCCATTTTTTGTATCATTTGCTCTAAAAACATAACAGATAATTGTTTATCCATCATTTTATCTCGTCGTGATTACCAGTTGTTGTAAGAACTCTATGATGATTGATAAACATTTTGATGGTGAGGGTTGCAGAAGTTTGATAGGTCTGCCATGACTCTTTTTTTTATGTGTAGTTGCAATGCTATTGACTTCCCATTAATTCATTAAATCCGTAAGTGTTATAATATGCTTGATGATATCTCGTCCGTTCCAAAGCACTCGAGATTGGTTGTGCTTTGTATGTGATATTGTCTCAAACCGCTTCACTTTGATAGACCGACCTTAAGATTCGATCAATAATTTCACTATTTGATTCCTTAACATGATAACTATACTTTGTTTACATCCCTAAGACACCAAAGATAAAAGAAAGTAGATCAAGTGCAGTAGGGTTAATCTATTTTAAACTTTTTATTTTATTCTTTTTGTTTTTATAAACTTGAAAGTAATGTAATTAAAATAAAACTTTGCAACTTTTCAAACTAAGTAATACTAAGGGGCTACCAATCCCTAGCAACAATGCAAAATGCTTGACCTTGATCGCAAGTATAACTGCTTGATCGTAGTAATAGTGTACTCAAATTACGTTCACTACTGATATCGTCCTAAGGGAAAGGCGTATGCACTCACTATGCACTTAGATACGATGAATTTATTCTTAAGGAGTCCTTTTTAAAATGTTTTATAACTAAACTAACTAATCAAACAAATTAATGCAATTTACTTAAATTCATATTTTAAAAGTATCTTACTTCACAACTTCACATAGGAAATAAAATATTATGCTTTTCAACCACTTTATCATCTTATTATGTTGTGTGTAATGCCTAATTAGAATAGACATATTTCTTTCAAAGCTACTTTAACCTACTTTTATAAAGGAAAACATTCAAATGTGCAAACTAGAACCTAACTATCGGAGTGAGTAACGTAAGCTCCATCTTGCATTAATGTTCCAAATCTTTAGATTCATAACCAATTGAATTTATTATATGTGCCTCCCTAATCAACAAGTATCACTCGATGTTGTATATTTTACGATTGTATCATTCATGTATGACTTAAAATCTTAATTGGCTATGATAACTTCTAAACCTAATTTCAATAAGGATGTGATTAAGATGTTTATAGAATTACGCTCAAAATCAACACAAATTTTAACAATTGCATTTTTCATACTTAATTTCTTCCCATGTTCGTAGTATAGTATTCATATCATATGATTCATTTATCTATAAAATTTATAGACTCCTCACATATTATTGAAATAGACATGCACATAATGGTATTCTTTTAAATTAGAGATAAATTGAAATACTTCAAATAATATCAATAAGAAAATACCTAAGTCACCATACGTGAGTCTTTAATGTCTTCGCTCCACAAATCATTTTAATACTACAAAATTAGTAATGTTAAAATACTATAATCGTGGCTAATGATTCATCTATGATAAGCCGGTAGTTATAGGTTATTAGTTGATTTTACTATATTAAATATGTAAAGTCTCTAAAATATATATTTAATTATATTTATTTGTCGTTTTCAGGTGAAATAGAGTGCGTAGTTGAATCTAGGGCAGACAAATACTCAAAATGGAGTTTTCACATGCAGTGGTTAGATGGTAAAAGATTTTCCTCGAGTTACGTGCTCTGCAGTGGGTAGAATAGGAGGCAGCTAACCAAAAAATGCAGAGAAGTGACATAGTCAAGTCACTTGAAAACAGATGTTGTTAGATTACGTCGAGATGCGTGCCTCATATTCACCCACAAATGCAAAAAATAGTGTGTTTTCTTCTTTCTAGCAACCACGTGTCACCTCCCGGTTCGTCCACCACGTCATACACCAGCTCTTCAAAAATTAGACGTAGCCACGTGGCGTTAGTACATCATCAGGCACAACTATTTCTTTTGAGGGCCGCTAAGGGCACCCCACCTATTAATGAAGGCACCCAAATTTTTTGTAAAAATTTCAGCAAAACTGGAAAAGACTCTTTTGCCCCTGTATATATAATGATTCAAATCCCACAAATTATTTTGACAAAGAAAAAGGGCACCCCACCACAAGGTTGAACCACAAATCCACACTGCGTTTGTCGGCTTTTTATCGATTCTTGCGGATTGACATCATCCGACAGCGAGTTAACAATGTTTGACAACTATATGATAGTTTATTAGAACTGTTTAGTTGTGGAAAACAATGAAAATGATGATTTGTTTGTCAACGTAGGGTTTGGTAATTTGCTCAAATCCGAACTTGTTTCCACTATATAGTGGAGGATTGTACTGCTACGATGCAAGAGGAGGTCGAAGTTGAGGTAATTTTGCAAATTTATTGTGTTTCTTTTGGGTTTTCCGAAGTTTCTGTCGATGTGCGCGATTGTATCGGCCTCGCAGGACCGAGATGTATGGTGATGTCTCGGTCATAAAGGACCGAGAGGTGTACTTAGGTCACGGTATGGTACGCCAGTGTACAACCGAGAGTATGAGCACATTCTCGGTTGTACACCACCGACACCACATTACCTACCACTAATAGTTGCTCTCGTCATGTCTCGACCGAGAGAACTAGAGTACTCTCGGCCATGCGTAACTGAGACACTGTGAACTCTTCCGGCCTTTGTGGCCGAGACTTCGAGTTCCCAAAAATGTAGCTTCTGTCTCGGCCATGCGAGGCCGAGACAGTTAGCACAGTCTCTGGACTGTGTGGCCGAGAACCGTGAATTCCCATTTCTTTAACTATTCAACTGAACCCTAACTTGGAGACGAAATCGGCTCACACTACGACCCTACGAACTGCAAAAAAATCGTAAATCGAAGGAGAAACACAAGGCGAGACACGGGAAACACGATTTCGGGGATTCCTCTCACTGGTCGGTTCAAACCAAATGAGTTTTTGCACAACAGTTCGGTGGAGGTGGGGTGGTGCTCAGGGTTCGGTGAAGGTGGTGGTGGGGGTGGTGGGGTGCTCAGGTAGGGGTGGTGGGGTGAGAGAGTTTTTGCACGAGGGGCATTTTTGGTATTTTGGGTTTAATATTTGGGTGCCCTAGGTAAATCGATTTGTGCCCACATTAATTGGGTGCATTCATTAATAGGTGGGGTGCCCTTAGCGACCCTCTTTCTTTTTCCTCGCTTCAGCTGATTTGGATGTTCCTTGGGATTGATGCCCATGTACTCTCCTAGGTTTTTGCATAAAATCTTGTGAGATTTCTCACCGGTTCCCTTGCTACCAGGTGTCACGCTTTCATGTGTCCACCGTGTCAACAACACATTTCTCCACAAAAAATTGCGTGCCCCATCAGTAGTTCATGGCAACCGAACAAATAACAAGTATACACGTGGCGTGGAGCAGAAAAACAACGTATCGGCTGTAGACACGTGTCACTCCACCAGCCCCCAAAATTAGTTTCTCACCTTCCGAAACCAATTTTTATTTGTTTTATATATTAGGAACCTTAGGTATTGTATTGGGAACATCGACTATTATATTTTTTACCATCGACTTCTCTTAAAGATTGCATAGGTCGGGGGGGGGGAAACAAGTCAGGATCATAGATTCATGACATATTATGTTAGATCTTTTACATTATTATTTGATTTAATTTAATTCTCCTATTACGTTGTTGTTGATTTTAATGAATATTGTTTAGATTTAGGATATGTATATTACCAGTGCATGTTTTTCAAGGGATAACCTATAGTTATTTGGAACGATAGTATCCGTGTAATTGTACTTTTGGACCAATAAAGTGATGAACACTCACCCATTTACAGTAAACCCTTTCGGCTCTTGAGCGTGTAACAATTGAATCTATGTTAAGCAAGAAGTGGGTGCAATTTGGAATCGGATAAGATCCAATTATTTAGAATTAGTGTCCCACATATCCATATTATTGCGGTTAGTGTGTTAAACTTGATTGGCAGATGTATAGGGTTATGCATTAACTAGAGAAATAGTTAGTGGCTGATGTCTTGGATATCTAGATTAGTGGAATAAGGAATTTCTGGCGGATGTCTATTTTCTATAGCTAATCCAGGAAAACTTAAATTAATAAGTTTTTGGGAAACATTGACGACCATGATGTGTCATTGAATCTTGATTATGATTTGTGAAACTGTAGACCTAGGTACTACCTTAATGATTAACTAATTGTTTTGAAAGTTATTTTAATTATTTTATTTATTTAGTTTAGTTAGATTAGTTAGTCCAATTATTTATTTAACACCCCAAATTTTCCCTTTTCGTTATTTTTAACCTTAGAAAGACCACCAATCTCTATGGGATCGTCCCTTTGTCAGTATTCTACAAAATAGTTGATTTAGGAATCTTTATTTTATTGACTCTTCGGTGTGCGTCAGTTTTTGGCGCCACTATCAGGGATTGGTTTTCTTTCTTTAGTATTTCTTTATTATTTATATTTATATTATTAATATTATTTATTTTTCTTTATTTACTTATTTTAATAAATTGGAGCACTTCGTGAGTTTTGTTAGGTTTGACTATGGATTATATTTTCTTAGCATAAAACGTGAGAATATTTTTTAGAAATTAAGATGTTTATAGGATTTTAGGTGTTTTAAGACTTGGTTGGGGCATGTCCTACTTATGTCACTGCAGTAGTGGCGGGTTTTTTAGTAGACCCAAAACCCTGGACTTCATTCCATCATCTTGTTGATTTCACCCTTAGTTGAAAAACTTTAAGCTCGTAAGATTTGATTGCAATCTTTTGAGTTAACTCCTATGTTTACTAGTTCATGCTTTTATTATGATTGTTCTTTCATAGTTTCCTTAGTCAGCTACATATGAGAGCTTTTACGTGTTCATTAGTTTTTAGAGACTTTTTGTTATGCATGCATTTGTATCATCTTCTTATTATTTCTCCATGTTCCATTCTTTTTCTTTTTGTTGGATGGATTCTTTGACTTGTTATGAACATTGAGGAAAAGGTTCGGAATAAGTTTGGGGGTATTTTTGGGATTGTGGATTGAGTAGGATGGATTCTTTGCAAAAGACCGCAGGTGCGATCGTTTTATTTTTTTTATGCGGTTATATGCAATTATCGTATGGTAATGGTGGTGTTTTATATCATTTCTTTCATTTCATTCATTTCATGTCCCTCCATATTTCTTTCTTATTTCATTAGTATTTGATAAACTTTCATGCATATGTGTTTATTATATTTTTTCTAGTTTTTATTCATTAGAGTCACCCAAAACTTTGTTTCATGCCTTTGGTTGTTAATGAGTACATTATGGTTACATTTTTGACTTGAAACTTAGGAAAAATTATGAGAAACACTTAATTGAATCCGTAGCCAAACATTTTTACGATTTCTTGATTAGGGACTTACTTAGTTGTTAAATTCTAAGCTAGATAACAAATGAGAAGGCAGTCAAAATTGTGAAAGTGAGACTATTTTAACCCGCATTATGGAATTTGCTTGATTATAGTGAAAGTGAGAAATGCTAAAAAAGAGTTTTTTTTAATATAGAGAGCCCAGCAAGTTTCCATAGAAAATGGAGCAGGGAAATTTGTAGTAGGAAAATGTGAGAAAACCGATCAATAGGAAATGGAGCAAATATCATATTTGTTGAAAAAAGAAGAAAAAATAGAGAATATAAAATAATGGATAAAGGTGGAAGTTGTGAAACTCTTCAAATAAAAGATTTAATTCGAGTGCTTTCACTAAATTACGAAGTGAGAATTTAACTTGTTTATTTGAATAAATAGAACAAGAAAACTTGTGAGTAGTTGATGGGCTTTGTTTTGACGGAATCTATATCTTCAAAGTATGATCTTAATT
The DNA here is from genome assembly GCA_039657365.1 of Stephania yunnanensis. NCBI lineage: Eukaryota > Viridiplantae > Streptophyta > Magnoliopsida > Ranunculales > Menispermaceae > Stephania > Stephania yunnanensis. The sequence goes on along the minus strand of JBBNAF010000033.1, from coordinate 495,062 downwards.
GTGTTTGGGTCGCGAGTCTTGACATATCATAACTCCGAAATTTTTTTCAGTGGCTTGTTAACTTGGCGATTATATAAACCAAAGGAAATCCATGAATTTTGGGTCGATTATAAGATTATTAGGTCATTGCATATTTATGTTAAGAGTCTAGTTTAGTTTGTGTTGTTATCTACACCTTTGCTCGGGACGTGCAAAGTCTAAATTTTAGGGGTATTAGATAAGTCGATATTCATAGGTTTTTATTAGTTGATTTTAATATATTTAATATCTAAAATCTCTAAAATAAATATTTAATTATATTTATTGGTTGTTTATAGGTGAAACGGAATGCGCAGTTAACTCCAGGGTAGAAAAATACTCAAAATAGAGTATTTAGATGCAGTGATCAGATACCAAAATATTTACCTCGAGTTACATGTTGTGCATTAGGTATAATAGGATACAGCAAACCAAATAATGCAAGGGAGTCACACAGTCAAGTCACTTGAAAACAACTACCGTTAGATTGCTTCAAGATGCGTGCATCACAGTCACCCACAAATGTTGTATCATGCATTTTCTTCTCTTTTAGCAGCCGCGTGTCGCCTCCCGGTTCGTCCAAAGAGTCATACACCAGCTCTCCACTGGTCAAATGCAACCACATGGTGTTAATACGTCATCATGCACAACCATTTCTTCCTCCTCGCCTCAGTTGCTTTGGATGTTCCTCTCGATTCATGCCCGTGCATTCTCCCAGATTTTTACACAAATCATGTGAGCTTTCTCATTGCCTCCCTTACTGCCACGTGTTGCGCTCTCCTATGTCCACCACGTCAACAACACATTTCTCCACCAATAATCATGTGCCCCGTCAGCAGTTCACAACAACCAAACAAATAACAAGTGGACACATGGCGTGCAACAGACAAAACAGCCTATCGGCTGTAGACAAGTGGGGAACAGTAGTTTTTAACCCAAAAACAACCCCTAGATGCTCCTCGATGCACGTGTCACTCCACCAACCCGTAAAATTAGTTTCTCTTACCTATCGATACCAATTTTTAGTAGTTTTATATATTAGGGACCTTATGTATTATATTGAGAACACCAACTATTATATTTTTAGCATCGACTTCCCTTAACGATTACGTAGGTCATAAGGGAAACAAGTCGGGATAATGGATTCATGGCATATTATGTTACATCTTTAATTTTATTATTTAATTTAATTTTTTCTTATTTTGTTATTGTTGACTTTAATGAATATGGTTTAGATCTAGGGTATGTATGTGGCAAATGCATGCTTTTAGGGGGACAACCTATAGTTATTTGGACTGATAGTATCCGTGTAATTGTACTTTTAGACCAATAAAGTTACGAACACTCACCCGTCTGCCATAAAATCTTTCGGTTCTTGAGTGTGCAACAATTTAATCTACATTAAACCGCCAGAAGTGGATGCGATCCGAAAGTAGATGCGATCCAATTTTTTAGAATTAGTGTTCCCACGGATCCTTATTACTGTGGTTAGTATGTTAAACCTTATTGGTGGATGTCTAGGGTTATGCATTAATTAGGGAAATAGTTAGTGGCGGATGTCCTTGATATCGAGATTAGCGGAATGAGGAATTTCTGGCGAATGTCAATTTTTTATAGCTAATCTACGAGAACATAAATTAATAATTTTTTGGGAAGGATTGACGACCATGATGTGTCATTAAATCTCGATTCTGAGTTGTAGAACTGTAGACATAGGTTTTACCTTGATGATTAATCAATTGCTTTGAAGGTTATTTTAATTATTTTATTTATTTATTTAAAACCCCTAATTTTTCCTAATTTTTCCTTTTCGTTAAATTATTTATTTAAAACACCTAATTTTTCCTTTTCGTTGTTTTTAACCTTAAAAAGACTACCAATCTCTATGGGATCGACCATTCCACAAAATATTTGGTTTAGGAATCTTTATTTTATTGACGCATTTGGCGCACTTCAATATCTTTTCAATTTACCACATCCCAATGTGTATTTACACTTCCTAATTACGACTAGAAACCGTACTTTACTATTTCACTCAAAATAAAACTCTAACTTTCTAATTTCATTCAATTCGACGCTATCATTTAAGTCTCAATGTCGTGTGTGTTAAGCTACGATGTCGCCTCTTGTGCATGTCTTTCCTTGCCTCAATGCCCTTGGTGCCCTGCCTTACATCACTTGTGCCGTCTCTTTTAGCTCCACAACGCCACCACTGCCAGCTACTTCATCAAGCCTCCAAATTTGATCTTCTTCACTTTTCTTCTCTTTTACACCATGCCTAGGTCCTCCACATTTTCCTTGGTGTTCCTACTTCGCCAACCTCACATGGCATAGTGCCGAGCCTAGCTAAGTGGGTTTCAGTTTTTTTTCTTCTTGTTTTTGCCCAATTCATTCCTTTACATTGTAATTACCTGAAAATTCATAAAGACTATAAATTAGAGCTCATTTAGGGAAATTTATACTAAATGTACTTCTAAACTAAACCTATATATAATTCTAAATAAACACTTATCAGTCTTTAGCAAGGAGCATTCACAAGATGGAGAGGAAGATGTCAAAAAGACATAAAAGACGAGGTGGCATAGAGATTCATATACCATCTACATAAATTATGGTATTGATTAATGGTATTTTTGATGATCAACTTCTGCCACGTGAGGAAAACAACCTCTATGATCCTGCTGCAAGGATAGATCCAATGGACGATGATGATGATGTGTCTTCAGGATGAAGACAATAATTTTTTTAGTCTACATTATCTTCTTTGTCTCTAAGTGATGATGCATGAAGTCTTGCATGTAACTGTAGTAATTATAATATATGATGTGTACTAATGATATACAATATTTTATATTATGCTTAATGATGTGATTCCATTAATACATTTAATGATGATGCTACAATTGATATATATTGGTGATAATTATTCATATTCTTAATGCACTTTGTTTGATGAATACTCCTATAGTGACTTTCTATATTGATTATTCAATTTATGATTATTCAAATTGTTTATACTTCGTGAGGTACAATATTTTTGTTGGAATCCCGACTTTTTTTTTTAACCTTGAGGACAAGGTTTGAAATGAGTTTGGGAGTATTTTAGGTGAAGCATATCAATAGCAATAGCAAGGAAAGAAAAGAAAGGTAGAAGATAAGTTTAGAATTGATACAAAGTTCAAACTTTTTTACTAATATTCGAGTGAGTTAATTAAAATTTTCAAATTTCTACCAAATTCAAGTAAGTATAAATTTCATTTTACTTTACTTTTAGTTTGGAAAAGAATGAAAATTGATATATACATTGGTATTGAAATTTTTCAAATTTCTTCTAAATTCAAGTAAGCACTTGAGTGAAGTATTTCATAGTCTAACACGTTTTAAATGATATATTCGTTGTTACTTGTAAAAATTCTTACTAATTATGATTGTTGTGCTATTATAAGGTATTTTTAAAGTTAAGACTAATCTAGTGGTTTTTCTGTTTTGAGATTGTATACTAGTCATCCTAAGCTTGATGGTTGTCAATGGTGATTGAGAAAACATATATTGTGTACTGGCCTTGGTATTGATTGAGCTTTAAGTTTAAAGGGTTATTGCATTGGATCATTAAAGGATGGTCGTTTCTTTTTTTCTAAATCATTGTATTCAATCATAACTTTTATTTACTTGTAAGTAATATGTTTCTAATTCAAGATCACTTCTATTTAAATTTTTTTTACTAAAATTAAGATGAATTAGATTGAAATCATGATATAAAAGTTAAAAAAAAAAATATGATTGAGAGTATTCTTTTCCTTGGGACATCAAAGTGTTGAATTTGTGGGTAATTTATAAGTCAATTATTACATATGTTTTATAGTGTAATTTAGGTTAAATTTAGATATAAATGATGATATAAAACTGATATTCTCTTATTTTTGTGATTTGAGGATTTAATTAGGAAAAATGAAGAAATTGAAGAAAAAAAGGAATGATAAAAAACAATCAACTAAAGAGAAGCTTTAGTGAATCATTAGTAATACGAGATCACATAAGAATCGTTGCCTAAATCGGAAGCAGAGAAGAGACATTGATTAGCCTACGAATAGGGATTTACAAAGGAATCGGCAGATGAATCGGTAGAGCATATAGAGATATTTTTAGTGATTAACTAAGCCATTTGTGAACAACATAAGAATCACAAACAAATAGCTAAGGTCGGTGATGAGTTTTTTTAGATTATTACAAAAAATCCGAGTTTATTTAAGATTTATATAGCTTAGGAAACTATAAATAGAACTTTAAGGCTTCGAAATTAAGAGCCCTTTTTTTCTCTTAACAAGTAAGTGAGAGTCGTACTTTACTTTTTACTACGTTTATATTTGAAGCAACATTAGAGCTTTGTTTATTTTAATGAGAGATATTTATTTAATTATATATTTCAAATATAATATTATGTTGTTTATTTACTGTATGACTGAATAGTTTATTAATCTAAACAAAACCTAGACATGTATATACTTTGGATTGCTATATTGTTATAATTAAGGAATCATATACTTAATGCTTTAAATCTATTCATATACAATAATCACCGTTTTAATAAGTTTTTTTTTTATGTATTTCAACTAATGCGGATTGTATTGCATGCATAATTGCAAATATGCATAGTGATATTCGATTTTCAGAATCTATGTTTATGATTATTAATAACAATTGTGGAAGTAGTAACCAAGATTAATCTATAGTGCAAAATTACCCGAGTGTATGTTCTAGGTGATTATGTTCTAAGTTAGTTATTGATTGCCATGTTCTGATTAATATTTGATTTAGAATAGGCATGATTTTCATTGAGTGTTAATGCAATAGTATTGGGTTTTAATATTTAGTGTATTATACAGTTATGTTTTTATACATTTTTGGGTTTTATATTAGGTCAAGTGTTTAGTTCCCCGACTTATGATGACCATCACATTGTTTATATTCACCTCTTTATTATATATATGCATGTGATCATTATTTCCTGATTTCCATGCATAGGATTTAATTTATTGCTTCCGCACAATCTATTATAACAACAACAACAACAATAACAACAACAACATAGCCTCAGTCCCAAATTAATTGGGGTCGGCTACATGGATCAAACTTTTCCATTGTGCTCGATTAAGTGCAATTGATGGTGAGCTTTGCAAACCATTCAAATCCATCCTAATTAACGCATCCCATGTTAACTTTGGTCTGCCCCTATCTCGTCAAATTTCTACAGTTTCTATTGAGTCAAGTTTTCTAGTTGGAGCATTTGTAGGCCGTCTTTGCAGGTGACCAAACCATCGCAACCGCCCTTCCCTAATCTTTGTATCAATTGGTGCTACTCCTACTTGTCTTTGAATTTCTATATTTCTTATTCTATCTTTACGAGTTTTACCACATATCCACCTAAGCATCCTCATTTCTGCTACGTTCATTTTATGTAATTGTTGTTGCTTTGCCGCCCAACATTCACTTCCATAGAGCATAGCTGGCCTAATTGCGGTCCTATAAAATTCTCCTTTTAACTTATTAGGGACATTTCGATCACAAATCACCCATGTTGCACCCCGCCATTTCTTCCATCCAGCTTGAATTCTATGTGTGACATCATTCTCAATGTTACCATCATTTTGTATGATTGATCCTAGGTATCTAAAGTAGTTTACCTTAGGAACTTCTATTTCCCCTAATTTTATCACTCCTTCATCTCGATGTCTAGTGTTTCTAAACTCATAGTGCATGTATTCGGTTTTCGTCCTACTCAACTTAAAGCCTTTATATTCTAATGTATTCCTCCAGAGTTCTAATTTCCTATTCACTCCATCTTTAGTTTCATCCACTAAGACAATATCATCTGCAAATAGTATACACCATGGTGTATCCTCTTGAATATGTCTAGTTAGTTCATCCATAACTAAAGTAAATAGATATGGGCTTAAAGCCGATCCTTGATGTAGTCCTATCGTAATGGGAAATTCTTTTGTAGCTCCTCCAAATGTCTTTATATTCGTTATTACTTCATCATACATATCCTTAATAGTGTCTATGTATCTAGCATGCACTCTTTTTCTTTCTAGAACCCACCAAAGAACATCTCTAGGGACCCTATCATATGCAATTTCTAAATCTACGAATACCATATGAAGATCTTTTTTCTTTTCTCTATATTTTTCTAACAATTGTCTTACAAGGAAAATCGCCTCTATAGTTAACCTCCCAGGCATGAAACCAAATTGGTTATCTGATATTGTTGTTTCTCTTCTTAGCCTATTGTCAATTATCCTCTCCCATAGTTTCATAGTTTGACTCGTAAGTTTAATTCTCCGGTAGTTTGAGCAACTTTGAATGTCTCCTTTCTTATTGAAGATTGGCACAAGCGTGCTTCTTCTCTAATCCATTGACATCCGTTTTGATTTTGAGATTTTATTGAAAAGTTTTGTTAACCAAGTTAATCCAATTTCTCCTAAGCATTTCCAAACCTCTATGGGTATTTCATCTGGGCCATATGTTTTTCCTATTTGCATTCTTTTCAATGCCTCTTTAACTTCTACAATTCTAATATTGCGTGTATAATTTACATTTCTTTCTTGGTGTGGGTTTTCATCTATTATAGTATCAACTTGGTCATCATTAAATAAACTATCGAAGTAACTTCTCCATCTCTCCTTAATATCCTCCTCGCGCGTTAAAACATTTTGATTTTCGTCCTTAATACATCTTACATGACTTAGGTCTTGTTTATTTTTATCTCTTAATTTGGCTAGCATATATATATATATATATATATATATATATATATATATATATATATATTTCGCCATCTCTATTACTTAACCTTGTATATAGATCTTCTATGAAATTTGTTTTAGCTTGACTAACTACTTTTTTAGCTCGTTTTCTAGCTTCTCTATATTGATTGTACACATCTTCATCTTGACATTTAGGTATTTTTCTATACATGTCTCTTTTAGTCTTAATTGCTCATTGGACATCCTCATTCCACCACCATGTTTCCTTCTTTGGAGGTCTCAAGCCCTTAGATATACCTAATACGTTTGATCCCACTTTCCTTATGCAACTACTCATTTCTAGCCACATTATATTAGCATCTAAGTCAAGATTCCAAACATTTTCCTTTAGTAATTTTTCTCTAAACTCTACTTGTTTACTATGTTTTAGGTTCCACCACTTTATTCTAGGGTCGCTAACTCTTTTATTCATATTATGTCGTCATGTTAGCTTAATATCAAGTACTACTAACTTATGTTGGGTAGTAAGTGCTTCACCAGGTATTACTTTGCAGTCTCTACATATTTTTCTATCTATTTTTCTTGTTAAAAAAATCTATTTGACTCTTGTTATGACCACTACTAAAAGCAATTGTATGCGACTCCCTCTTCCTAAAACTAGTATTTGCGAAGACCAGATCGTATGCTGAAGCGAATTCTAAGATTGATTCTCCTTTTTCATTTCTATTACCGTAACCAAAACCTCCATAAACTCTCTCAAACCCATCGTTACTTGCCCTGACATGCCCATTTAAATCTCCTCCAATAAAAACCTTTTCATCTAATGGTATACTTTGCATAAATCCATCCATATAATCCCAAAACTTGCGTTTGATGCTCTCGCTTAATCCTACTTGTGGTGCATAGGAGCTAAGTATGTTAGTTTTTTCATCTCCAATAATTAATTTAACTAGAATCAATATATCTTCCATTCTTTTAACCTCTATGACCTTATCCTTATAATCATTATCCACCACAATTCCTACTCCATTGGATTTTCTATCTATATCAGTGTACCACAATTTAAACCCTGTGCTTCCTATTTCTCTACTATTTTCTCCTACCCATTTCGTCTCTTGGAGGCAAGCAATATTGACTCTCCTTCTAATCATGGTATCTACTAGTTCTATTGACTTCCCCGTAAGTGTTCCTATGTTCCATGTTCCTAAACGAATTTTTTCTCCCCTTTGTATTTGTTTTCCTTTTCTATTTCTATTTTGTCTAAAAGATCTAGTGTCTGTATCTATGGTTTTGTTTTTGTTTTCGCGTTTGTTTTGAACTAGCTTCTTTACCCACACCTGTCCTTTGTGTAGGAACCCTTGCTCATTTTTCTTCAGATCCGGGCGACGATGTGAAGGGACTAGCTTCTTTACCCACACACGTCCTATGTGTGGGAACCCTTGCTCATTTTTCTTCACCCAGGTGGCGATGTGAAACACACCCTTGCTCATTTCTCACTACACCCGGGCTTTGATGCAGCGCGTCGCTAGGTAGGAATGCCCCAACGTTTATATTTGTTTAATCCATTTCATGAAAAATGACAAAAGTTTTGCGCTGGCTGTCAACCTATCGCAACTCTCCTCCATCTTCCAAGAATGAAAAATGAGCTTGGGGCCTCTCTCCCCCGCTTTTCAGGTATGAAAAGTGAGTTTGGGACCTCCCTTACCCATTTTTCGGTAAGAAAAAAATGTGCGTCAGAGTCCTCCTTTATCCGAATTTTTATCCACTAAATGTTGTAACTCTTAAAAAGTATTTAATTACGTTGAAATCTATTGATATGTCGATATGTGTATTACTTATTCTAAAAGTATATAACAAGGAGAATAGGATAAAAGGCTAACTAATGTGTAGTTAAGTCCTACACGGCTAAGATTAGGGCTTAAAAATAAGATTAGGTCAGGCGGAGCCCTAGATTTTGGAAAGGGCCATCACAGTTGGTATTTGAGCCATGATTTCTTAATAAGTGAAGTACAAACATGAATAAAAGCACAAGTATTAGATATGGAAACTAGATGATCGTTACCTAGAAACCATTAGTTAGAAAGTTAGTGACACTGTGATGGAGATTTCTTATATGTACATGTTCATTACTATATGTACATATATCGCGAACGTCGTCAACTCGTACAGCACGATGGCAGATTGAAGCAAGATTTAGAGATTGCAACAGTTCTACTTCTGCACACTCTTCCAGTCATGACCACACTTGTAGTAGAGACAGCTGAGACTGTACCATTCCCGTCGCCCTCATCTTCCAGCATATCATTCGAGGTCCTACTTATGAAGGACTTTATAAAACCCAAGCTAGCCTATTATGAAGGAGTGAGGAACTTTGAGAAGATTGAAAAATGGGTACTATCTCATGAGAAACTTTATAGGATACTGAAGATCGTAGATAGACTTCAAGCGGAGATCTCATCATACATACTTGATAGAGATGCTGATGTTTGGTGGCATATGACAATAGCTGCTCATGTTGAGTATGAGATAAGGTATGGATAGGCTATCTACATACCAAGCTCGTATTGAGTATTTCAGTTAGATAGTGATATTTGAAGTATTAGGGATTCTAATATTCACCAATAGATGTAGTTCAGAAATGATAGTAGGAAAGAGAGGTCGACCTCCGATTAGATAGGAAAAGGAGGCATTCATTGCACTATACAAGTGGCAGAGTGTCGGGGACCTAAACTTGAGGATATACCGATTGTTAGAGAGTTCCTAAATGTGTTTTAGAAGGTTTTACATGAACTACCATTGTCGCGAGAGGTTGATTTTATTATTGAGTTGGTACCGCGCACTAGATTGATTTCCATACTATCATATCGTGTAGTAGTATAGGAGTTAGAGGAGTTAAAGGCTCAATTATAGGACTTGGGACATAAGGGATTCCTCATACCCTCTATGCGCCATGGAGAGCACCCATCCCTTTCATGAAGAAAAATGATGACACATTGAAATTGTATATCGACTACAAACTATTGAATGAGGTTACTATCAGGAACAAGTATCCTCTGTTGAGAATTGATGACTTATTGGATCAGCTTAGAGGAGAACATTATTTGTCTAAAATAGAGCTACGATCAGGGTATCATCATCTTAGAATTAGGGATGAGGATAGGTCCAAAATAGCTTTTAGCACGAGATATGAACATTATCAATTCACCGTCATGACATTTGGGCTTACTAATGCCTATGCAGTATTTATGGATTTGATGCATCGCATTTTTAAACCATTTTGACTGCTTCTTGATAGACTTCATCAATAATATTCTGATATATTCAAGAACCCAGGAGGATCATGGGCAGCATCTTAGGGAGATGTTGCAGACCTTAATGGAGCACAGATACTACGCTAAGTTAAGCTAGTGTGAATCTTTGCTTTCAGAGATCAAGATTCTAGGCCATGTTATTGGAGCAGCAAGAATTGCAATGGATCTATCCAAGATTTAAGCTATCATGGATAGGCTAGCACCGATGTTAGTGATAGAGATTAGGAGTTTTCTTGGTTTGGCATGGTACTGCCATGGGTTTGTGAATGAGTTTTTGAAAATCGCTTCACCAATTAACAGATTGACATAAAAGGGAATGGCATTTTAGTGGACCGAGGCTTGAATGAGGCATTTGTTGAGTTGAAATGATTGTTGACTATTGCGACAATATTGATATTGCCAGAGGCTGGACAAGGATTTCTAGTTTATAATGATGCTTCTCATACAGGTTTAGGTTATGTACCGATGCAAGATGGATGAGTTGTTACTTACACTTCCAGACGATAAAACATACATGAGAAAAACTATCCCTCACTCGATTTGGAGTTAGCAATGATTGTGTTTGCACTAAAGGTATAGGAAAATCATCTATATGTAGAAAAACTTACACTTTTTATATATCACAAGATTTTGAAATATTTTTTCATACAGAAGAAGTTAAATATGAGACAGTGTAGATGGTTGGAGTTTCTGAAGGACTATGTTTTCTCCTTGGAGTATCACCTGGGAAAAGCCGATGTATTCGCATAGGCTCTAAGTAGGATATTGGTTAGAGATGTTGAGGTTGTCAGTGCAACATGATGTATGAGTTCATCATTATCCATGGGATCTGTCAGAAAGTGAAGGCTAAGAATTGCAAACCAAGATGGTTGCCACAGCTTCTTCCCATTCCATAATGGAAGTGGAAGGAAAACTTTATGAATTTTGTGAGGGGATTATCAAGGACCACCATGATAGATTATTCTATATGGTTAATGGTGGACAAACTAATGAAGTGTGCTCATTTTCTACCAATAGTCGTTCATTACATTTGATCAATTAAGTATACTATTTGAGAAAAAAATTATCAAGTTGCACGGAGTACCATTAACTATTACATTTGATAGAGATGTAATGTATACATCCCAGATATGGTGAAGTATGTAGGAAAAGTATGGTACATGCCTACAGTTCAGCATGGCTTTTCATCCTCAAACTAACGGGCACACTAGGAGATTGGTTCGGGTCATCGAGGATACATGTTTAATTGAAATAATTATGGAGTGGTTGTGGATTATTACTAAACTTATAAATGAATTGTAGGATCGTAATAGGAACCCCGTGTGGACTAGTTTACCAACTCAAAGTGCAAGGGAGTTGTGGTATCGCGTTCCTAAGGTTAAGTAAATCCTATAGTAACCTTTACATTTTATGATTATAAATTTCTTATGAATTTCATTAATCTTTGCTATTGCATTATTTGTTGTACATGCATGCACGGCTGGTGGATACTGTCGATTTAAGTCTCCTTATAGTGTTTACTATACCTTAGTTATAGGGATTATATTATGCTTGAGGACCTAGAGTCACTGATACTTTTTGTCAATAGGAATTGTAGAAACTGGACGAGGTAGGGGTAGACCAAAGTTAATATATGATGCATTACTTATGAGGGATTTGAATGGTTTTGAAAGCTCACCATCAATTGCACTTAATTGAACACAATGGAAAAGTTTGATCCATGTAGCCAATCCCAATTAATTTGGACTGAGGCCATGTTGTTGTTATTGTTGTATATGATTGTGGTCGAATAATAGAAATGAGATGGATTCATGATTGTATTTGCTTTCCTTTGATTATATTGTTCATTTAATATATTCAATTATTATGCATTTGATTATTACAAGTGTACTGAATAGTGTCGGATTTACTTATTTGACATTATCGAGTTTTTATAATAATTAATGATAGGTACAACGACGACAAAGGAAAAAGGAAGCTATCAATTTTTTTGTGAATTGATTATTTCCTTTCTCTCTATGTATGTATTATTTTTTAATATACTATATCATATAAATAGGCTTTTAGGTTTGTGTGTGGTTAGGATCTTCTTTAGAATGGTTGTAATAGTTTAGGGTTGGATTGGAATAAGGTAGAGCTAAGGTAATGATGGTTTATGAATTTTTAAAACCAAAGATAGGTAGAATGAGTAAATAACTTTTGTTAATGCAATATATATTCTTATGGGTGGATTGTAAGTCCTTCAGCATTTCTACCAAGATGAGTAGGTTTTGTTAAAGGCTTTCGAAGATTGAGTTTTTCATGTAGCCTTAAAATTAGAGGAAGTTCTGATGAAAAACTTTTTATGAGATTTTAAGAATAATGTAATACAACAAACGAACTTTATATTTTCTTTTGATTTCCCTATGATTGGTTATGTATTTTATGAAATAATTAAGACGATAGACTTTGTGATTATTGATGGTAAGATTAAGGTTCTAGATTATAATGGGATTAAGTTAATCTAGGCCAATCAGATGCCCTAAATAGATGGGTTTTGACACCCTTTAGACAACTATTTGTTCTCCATATACCGGTAAAAAAGTCACATTCTAATTTTAATTAGCTAACTCATTAGAAAACACAAAGAATTAACTTTACACCATAAAAATGCATTACACTTTGTTAAATCTTCGTACTACTAAATCTAACACATTCAAAAAGCCACTTCAATATTAGATTTAAATCTGAAATTCACCTATGGTATCTAAATGGTCATACCTTTTAAACAATCCTAGTTACAAATTTAAATTAGTTAATGAATCAAAATATCACATTACACATTTTTCACTTTGCACATAACACTTAGATTCATGATTGTAACCCATAAATAATTAATAACCTATAAAATAAGTTAATTAAAGAAGACGATTAGTTTAATGTAATGAGCATGTATTCGTCATATCATGATTACTTTGCAAAACGGATCTAGTTCGTGTTTTAAGTTTTGTTTAGATTAACAAACTACTCACTTATGATAATAAATAACACCATAACTAAATAATAAAAAGATATAATTAAAAATTATTTAATGATAACTTTAATATTCAATCTTCTCTAAATGTAATAAAAACAATAATGAATGGCTTTTAAACTAAAGCAAAAAATGTAAAACCATAGAAAGACTCTCGAATTCATAGTTTAGGTTTTATATTTATAGTATATTACCTATTACATATCTTAAACTAAATCAAATTACATATCTTAAACTAAATCAAAATCCCTTATGTAATCTAAAATACACGAAATCGTCACAAATGATTCCTTAGCGATTTTTTTTTAAGTGAAATTGCTGGGGAAGTCCTTGGAATTGAAATATCTAAGTCCTTGGACCTTATTTCATATTCTTCTTTGATTAACAGGTTATGATTCTTTGTGTAATCTTTCCTTTTGGTCAAATCTGTATTTTTTTCTCTTTTCACTCATTATTTCAAAATATCCCAATTATCAGCATAAATCTCAAAAATTAGAGAAAAACTCATGTAATATAGTATTTTACATCTAAAATCATTCTAAAATATACTATACAACATGTCTAATTATTGACTTATACGATTCTCCCAGTGGTTCCACATAAACCATAATCGTTGAGAAATTGTTGGATTCAATTTTAAAGATTTTCGATAACAACGAGGAATTTGGGTTACTTTGGGATGTTTATTACCTATAATACTATAAATATGATCCTAAGGTTACGAATTCGGATGCCCTTGTATATTTATATCAATATTCATAGTTGTAGGTGCCATTGTATATTGTTTTAGTTTATTACTTTATTATTCATTCTTTTAGGAGAAGATTTGAGGATTCGAAGTATTTATTCTAGTGGTATTTATTTATATCTTTTATTTACATTATTTCAATATTATTTGTAAATATGAGTGAGTTTTTTATCAATGAAAAGAAATTCCAAACATGAACTTGATCCATTTTACAATGTAGTTATGATGAGATAATCATGTGTTTGATGCTTAAAACCAATCGTATTCCTTGATTCGCTGATTTAATAGATTATTATTTAAGGGTTTTAATCATAATATTTAAATTTGTAATTAGGATTGTTTGAAAGGTGTTACACTTTAGATGTCCTATGTGAATTTAAGATTTAAATCTAATATTAAAGTGGCTTTCTGAAGGCGTTAGATCTAGTAGTTTAAATTCTCAAAAAATGTAAGCCATTTTTACTGTGTGAAGTTAATGTCTTCGTTTATTCAAATGGGTTAGCTCAATAAAATTAGAATGTTGCTTTTCTATCAGTATAAGGAGAATTAATAGCTAGCTAAAGGCTTTTTAATTACTAATTATTATAGTTTAATGATTTATAGTATTTTACAATGTATGCTCATAACTATATGATTGAAGTGACATGTTTCGATGTTAAAGGGATTCGTGTTTTCTTTTTCTGGATGTTTGTTTAGATATATATATATATATATATATATATATATATATATATATTTTGTTATTGAATTGAATTGATTTGAATATTAGTGAATTTGAATTTTGATAGTTAAGTTAGTTTAATAATATTAGTTAATTATTATTATATTATTAATTTAATTTTTGATTTTTCATTCCCATTTTAATTAAGTTAGAAAATTATTAAAATATTTTTTTCCTAGAGAAGTGTGATAAATCTTTTAGAGATGATCCCACTTATTATTACTACATATAATAAGGATGCTCAAAAACTTATTGTATACGCTCGACATGTGCAAATATTTGGCACCGTTACTGGGGATTTAACACAATTTCATAGGAGTTTTGGATGTTGTATGATCTATCCATTTCATCATTCTAATTGCATGGAATCCTTACATTGATCACGAGGTAGATAGGATATTTAATCATAAATTCAAATAACATTGACGTAGAGAACACAAGACTACCATAATGGAAACCAATATCATTTTAATATTAATAACAAAAATGATAATTAAAAACTTAATTTTAAGCAAGCTAATCAAAATATCATTGCTTCTAAACTGATATGTATTGCCTATTTTGAAGGATTTCTAGAATTTGAACTTAAATAAGGATTCGTTAGTGTTATACCTAACTTATACAATAAATACAATGAAGACCCACAAAAGTTGTATGAGAATACCAAGACAAAGTAAATGGGATGAAACCTAAAGACTGCACATTAGAACAAGTCACTTAAAGCTTTTCCTTTTGAATTGAATGACCAAGTGCAAGATTGGTTGTTTTATCTTCCTCAATATTCAATAACCACGTGGGCTTAAGTGTTAGAAGCTTTAGCAGAAGAATATATGCATCTAATAAAAAGTAGTACTTATATAAGGCAAATGACATTGGTGAAAATGAAAGATGATGAAAATTTTAATTAATTTTGGGATAGATTTCAAAGATTAGTTTCATTTTGTCCACATCATGAATACACCCAAAGAGCTTTATTTGAATACATATATGAATAACTAAATCATTTTGAATAAAGAATACAAGATATCGTATGTGGTCAATCATTATTCGATATTACACCAATTATAGCAAAAGCAGCTATTAATAAGATGGACACAATCTAAACAATATTATGAAAAGAATGATACAACAAGAAAGAAAGTTTATGCAGTTTATAATAAAAACAATTAATAAATTTGATGAAAAAGTAAATGAATTATCTAACATGGCTAAACTACTACTAAATGTTAGTTCAACTCAAGTGAAACAATGTGGATTTTGTAATGAAGTTATACATCTTAGGGATGTGTATCCTACATTACAAAGATAACACCTTATAAGTCAACGCAGTTATGAACCAATATTCTGGTCCCTTAGAAATTAATATAGTAACAACAACTAATACACTGAAAAACCAAATTCAAATCTTAGCTACAATCCACAAAATCATAATTACATAACGTATAGACCGAGAGCAACAAAACAACCTATACCAATGCCACAATCTCAACAAATTATTTAACCTAAGCAGACAAATTTAGAATAAATACTACATAATTTTATGATCCAAAGTCATCGAAACTTAACGCATATTTCACAAAATCAAATTAAGAATGATAGGTCTATTTAAGGAGATAAAAATTCAGGTAAGTTAAATGACTTTACAAATCAACAAGTTAAGTAGTCAAAGTAAAGTATCAACTAAACCTACAAATGCTACTAGTTAAGCACAAGTTAACGCTTTATTTTGTAATAACGAAAAGAAAAGCATATGTAAGAAAAGACACCAAAAAAAGTAAAAAGAAAATCAAAATACATAAGACAATAGAACAAGTAGAGGAAGAGATGATGACTAATGTAATTCCCACTAAGAAATGGATGGTCGAATAACTGAAATACACTTCTTTTCTCAAAAGATTATACTAATAATATTTAGCAAAAGTTGAAGCCTATGAAAAATGTCTAAAGAATTTTAAATTATTAAACCAAAACAAAGTAAACTATATTTATGAATCAAATAAAGATATGCATTCTAATTCTACATTTCCACAACGATTAACAAATACTAAGGAGGAAAAACCTAAAGAAGACATATCTGAATTATTTAAGAAATTGAAAGTTAATAAAATCTTAATGTAGTCAAATAAAGAATTCTATGAATAAAAAGACATAATTTTGAGAATAATCTAATGAAAATTTAGGACAAAAGATTTCACCCTTAAAGAAAGTCCCTAAGAAATGTCTTGTTCCAAGAATATTTTTCATACTCATCACAATACGAAATTCTTTTATTGAATTAGCTTTATGTGATCTTGGAGCATCAAATTATGTGCCTATTAATCTTATTTTAGCAAATAAAACAATTATTTAGCTGTATGGATTGTTAGAATACATCTTACTACGAGTATATGACATTATTTCCAGCTGACTTCTATGTAATGGAAATGTAAGATCCAATATCACCCAATCTTTTAACTATAACATTAGATAGATCGCTTCTTAAGTCGGCAAAAACTAAGCTAGATATTTTTAACAAAAAATGTATGTGAAGTATGAAGATAAAAAATTTTAAATTCAAAAATAACAATGAACATAACCAGAACACTTATGATGAATATGATGAGTTTTCGATAATGAAGTGTAAAATAATGAATTTCACTTAAACTATTATGATAACTTTAATGTAGAAATTTGTGCAATTATTGCACTAACAATGGAAATTGATAAAGAGATTTCAAAGAAAGAACAATTCGAAGACACTTTAAAAGAGAAAAAGTAACTCGAGAATGGAAAGTTAAGCAACCGGATAATTGAAAAAGCATTAATAATCCCAAAGTTTCTAGATCTAAGTACAACGACAAAAAAACCCTGGATTTAAGCTCTATGAAGCTTAATTATCTTAAAGATATATTGTAGCACATCAAAATGAAATGGGCTTAGTACTTTAGAGATGACGATTCAATAATTAGACATTTTCGTAATACATTCTAGGACGGTTTTAGATGTAATAGACTATATTACATGGGGTTTTCTCTTGTTTTTGGTATTTCAGGTTATAAATAGAGAATTTGAAGAAAAGTAGAAAAAAAGGAAGAAAATGAAAGAATTGACCGAGTGAAATGGTTGCACAAAGAATCAATACCAAGGAAGTAAGGAAAAATTGGGTTGTGAACTAGCAATTCCCAGCGATTCACATGACACCTGAATCGGTGAAACCAAATTACTTCAAATCTTGGGTTTTCTGAGCGATTCCACTTACACAATGAATCACTAGGAATCCCTGGTTATGAACTTGTTGATTTTGGATTACAACAAGATCCTTGAAATAGTTTATTATATGTATTACCTAATATACTATAAATATAAACCCAAGAACTATAAATTAAGGGCCTTTTGGTTAATTTCACACTTTTACTTAAGTTTAAAGGCCATTCTTTATCATTTTTCTTTTTGGAGAAAATTGAAGACTCAAGTTTCTATAATTATACTATTAATAATGTCTTTTAATTCTAATGTTATGATGTTATTTATTATCATGACTGAAGTGTTTTATAATCTAAATAAATTCATAGCAAGAACTAGATCCGTTTACAATGTATGATGAGATAAATTTGTACTTAATGTTTTAAATCAATTGTATTCTTTGATTCACTATTTTTATAGATTGTTATTTATAGATTGCAATGAAGTATTTGACTATTATGTGCATAGTAGCCACTATCTATGTGATATTTTGATTCATTATCTATTTGAAGTACTAACTAGGATTATTTGAAAGGAAAACACCTTTTAAAAATTCTTGGTGAATTTGAGATGTAAATTTAATGTTGAAGTTATTTTCTGAAGGTATTAGATTTAGTAGTTTCAAGTTTTCATAGAAATAATGCGGTTTTAATTTGTGAAGTTAATGTATTTGTGCAAATAAAGAGGATAGCTTAATAAAATTAGAATATGGTTTTTCTACCGGTATAAGGAGAACAAATGGCTGGCTAAGGATTTTTACTTACATATGATTAGGTTTTAACGATCTGCGATACTTTATCAAGTTTGTTCATGACAATTTGATTTGAGTAACACGTTTGGAATGCAAAATAGATTAAAGTTTCATTGTCTAGGAGTATTGTTTAGATGTTTATTTATAATTAGTTTCATTAAATTGAAATGATTTTATTTAGTGAACATGATTTATGTTATTTAAGTAATTTTAGTCAATTTAAATTTATTTTTATTAACTTAAAAGTATAAAAAATAAAACATCTTCTCTTATGGAATTTGCAAAATCCTTATGGAGACGATTCCCATTTACCACTAATATAAAATATTAAAAGTATAATAAAGGTGGAGAATTTATTGTTCACGTTTGTCATGTGTTAATTTTGGCGCCATTACTGGGGATTTTAAAATAATTTCTTAAGAATCTTTCTCATTGCATGTCAATAAAAATATCACAGCTTTTAGGCAAGTTAATAAAAATGTCACAGCTTGTGAACCTATATATATATTGTTTTTCCGTGGAATTCCCTATTTTGAGTTAAAACTAGAATTCATCAATTATTTAACTCACTTTCAAAGTGAAGGTTATGAAGATCTTGTGCAATTTATTAGAATATACCCGTATATAATAAGTGTAATGAAATCCAAAAAGATAGAATTAGATTTTGTCAAACTAAAGGCTTTCCCTTCTTCTTTAATAGGTCAAGCTCATGATTGGCTATTCTTCATCCCTCAAAATTCCATAACCACATGGCCCAAAATGGTTGGAACCTTCTTAGATCAATACATTCTAGTATGTAAAATTAAATTTGATAGGAAACGAATTAGCAATGCTAAGATGAACCCCAAGGAGTTTTTTTGGAAAGTTTTGGGATTGATACGAAAGATTAATATCATTATGTCCACAACATGGAATTTCAGAAAAAACTTTATTAGAATACTTTTACGAAGGATTAAGAAATTCTGAACAATGATTATTAGGCATGATATGGGAAGGATCTTTATTCGACATAACGTTAACAATATCAGAGATACTATTATCAAAATGGCTAAACAATCAAAACAATATCGCCAGAAAAACAAATGTATTAAAGGATATTCTTATGAAATCAATAGCAATATAGTCAAGACATTGGATGATAAATTTGATTAATTGAAAAGTACGGTTGAATTGCAATTAAAAATAGGTCAGTCTAAACTAAAGTTTTTTTATTTTTGCAATGAGGTCAATCATCTACAAGATGAATGTCCAATATGGATAATTTGGGTAGAGAATCTGAATTTTCAAGGATATAGAACACTGACATTAACAAATACAATAATAGTACTAGAAAATTCGAATAAAGGAGAAGATAAAAAATTCAAGGCTTAGAAGATAATATAGTTGAACTATAAAATCCACTAAGTCAAATAGAAATGCAAATAAGTCTATGGGTTAACCAAGGAAATTTACTATCTCAACCTTTACCCTAGTTCGAATGCCAAAGTGCTAACTTCGAGAAGAAGTAAACAAATGAAAGAACCAAAAATGCCAGAACAATTAGTTCTTCAAAAAGAATTAAAGGCTGAATTCGAAAAGGAAGCATAAATTAAAGATAACAAAATTCAAAAGGAAAATGATTTTGAAGAGAATAAACCAAGTATACTAAGACCACTACTACCCCATCGTTTAAAAAACAACAAAAAGGTCAAAAAATTACGAGAACGGAGAAATCCTAGAAAATTTAAGGAAATATAAACATACCTTTATTCGATGTCATACAAAACGTACTTAAATATAAAATAATTTACAAAAGACATACACTTATAAAACAAAACCTAATAAAAGAGTAAGCCTAGTAGAACTTGTGTCAAAAACAACCCAAAAGAAACTAAACCTAATTGTTCTGCTTTTTGAATGTTTTTCGTTCCATGCACAATAGAAAACATAAGGATATCCAAAGCATTATGTGATTAGGCTCCTCAATCAACGTAATGCCTTTGTCAAAATATTGACAACTGACAAACATACCCTTTGAAGAAACTTTTCAGAAGTATAATTAACAAGTAGATTTACTATTTAACCATTACGAGTATTAGAAGATGTACTTGTTAGGGTTAATGACTTACTTTTCTCTGCCGAGGTTTATGTCAGACAGGAAAGAAGACGGATTTTGTAGTAAAAATTCTCTTATCTTTAAATGCTAATTCTTATAAATGACAAAAGCCAAAATAGATGTTTTTAATAGAATTCTAAAAATTGAAGTAGATAATGAAATGGTAAAGTTTTAATATCCAAAACGTTATGAAATATCCTTTAGATGTTTCATCGGTATGCACCATAGATATGTTCAATCCTGTAATAGCTATTTCTTTTAGATATGATAAGTCAAATAAACTTGAAAAAGTTATAAAGTATCTAAATGAAAACGATGATAAAGATGAAGAGACAAGGGAGATAATTAATGCGTTAGAGAATCTTATAACTCTCTTATGATATAGATCTACTAATAAATTATTCAAAACTTTAACCCTCTATACTAAAAGCTCCAAAACTAAACTTAAAAGTCCTGCCAAATCATTTGAAATAAGCATACTTAGAAATTAACAACTCCTTACAAGATATAATTTCTAATAAATTATCAAACATATAAGAGGAGAAGTTAGTTCATGTTCTTAAGGAATTCAAGAAAGCAATAGGATGGACAATAGCCAATATTAAAGGAATAAATCTTTGCACATGCATCCATAAAATCAATCTTGAAACATATACAAACCCTTTAGGCAAGGTCAATGTAGATTAAATCCACTAATAATGGAAATAGTAAAGAAAAAAAAACTAAAATTACTAGACACCTGAATGATAGTCCAAATAGAATATAGTAATTAGGTCAGCCTAGTATAAGAGTTCTAAAAAGACAAGGATAATAGTTATAACAAATGAACATGGAGAACTAGTACTAACTAGAACCCGAAACGGATGGAGATTGTGTATAGATTATATGAAGCTTAACACCGCAACTAGAAAAAATTCCTATCTACTTCTTTTTATAGATCAAATGATAGAAAGACTAGTTGGACAAACCCATTATTATTGCTTAGATAGATACTTAGGATTCCATCAGATTCTTATAGCCCCAGAAGATCAGGAATCACCTTTACTTTCTCTTTCGGTACATTTACTTACAAGCGTATGCCTTTTGACTTATGTAATACACCCGTTAAATTCCAAAGATGTATGATTAGTATTTTCTCAGATTACGTTGTACATTTTATTGAAGTCTTCATGGATGATTTTACCGTGTACATTAATTCTTTCAAAGAGTGCTTAATTCACGTTACTAAAGTATTTAAAAGATGTATAGAAAAAAATCTAGTATTGAACTATGGAAGATATTATTTTGAGGTAAATCAAGGACTTATATAAGGACAAATAGTTTAAGCAAAAGTAGTAAAGAATGCCCCTCTAAAATTCAAGTTATAAAAACATTGCCTTACCTCACCACTGTGAGAGAGATAAGATCGTTCCTTAGCCATGAGGATTCTATAGACAATTTGTGAAATACTTTTTCAAAATAACACAACCCCTTTGTAAACTATTTTAAAAAGATGTTATCTTTGAGTTCACACTGAAAAAAAGATAGCTCTTAATAAGCTAAAAGACGCCCTTATCACCACAACCGTGATAAAGTCACCGACTTGTCACAACCCTTTGAAATAATATGTGATGCAAGCAACTATGCAGTAGGAACTAATTTAGGTAAAAATTAAGGAAATGATTTTAATGTCATAAATTAGGCATCAAGAACTTCGGATCCCACCCAGCTAAACTATACCACTACAAAAAAGAACTTCTAGCAGTTATGTTCACATTAGAAAAGTTTCGAGCATATTTCCTTGGAACAAAAGTAATAGTTTACTTAGATCATGCCTTATTAAAGTATTTGAAGGAAACAAAATATGCTAAACCAAGATTAACAAGATGCATCTTATTGTTAGAAGAGTTTGATCTCAGTATAAAAGAAAACAAAGGTACCAAAAACTTAGTAGCAAACCATCTAAGTAGACTAGAAAATGGTGAACCTGAAATACCACTAAAAGATGATTTTCCTAACGAACACCTATATAAGATAGTTATTACTAGTCCATGGTATGTCGATATAGTCAATTGCCTCATTACTACTAGTCTATAAACCCTATTGTACCAATTAAACCATTTGAAGATATTATCCACAAACGAAAATACAATTCTTCATGGCTCATTGCCATACTTATGCTTACGGAGGGCATTTTGGTCTACGTTGCACAGCCCATAAAATATTGGAATCTAAATTCTTCTGTCCTACTTTATTTCATGATTGTTATGTTTACTCATAAACTTATCCAAATTGTCAAAGAACCGGAAACATAAACTATTGGAACCAAATGCCCTTGTGTCATATTTTATTTTGCGAAGTATTTAATATTTGGAAAATGGATTTTATTGGACCTTTTTCACCATCCGATGGAAATATTTACATCTTGTTTGTCGTAGACTATGTGTCCAAATAGGTAGAAGCAATAGCCAATAAATTTAATGATTATAAAATAGTAGTTAATTTCCTTAAATCAAAGATCCTTATTATTTTTGGAGCACCTAGAACATTGATTAGCGACATAGGTTCACACATTTGTAATAAAATTGTAAGTACTATAATTCATAAGTATAATGTTACACATAGAACATCTATTGCATATCACCAACAAATAGGTAATCAAATCAATTTTATGAAAGACAATATGTTCAACACGTAAAGACTAGTTATAAATTTATAAGATTCATTAAGGGCATAAAAGACTGCATTTAAGACACCTATATGTATGATACCTTATAGACTAGTTTTTGGTAAAGCAAGTCATTTACCAGTCGAATTAGAACATAAGGCATACTGGGCAATTAAGACATTTAATATAAATTACAATAATGTAGGTAAATAATGTAAACTTAGTACCAAAGAGTTAAAAGAATTGAGAAATAATGCTAATGAAAGTGCTTTTATTTATAGGAACAAAACTAAAGCTCTTCATGACAATAAATTGAATATTAAGAATATTGAATTAGGACAAAAAGTTTTACTCTTTTTTTCTTGTCCTAAATTATTTCTTTGGAACTTCGCTCGAGATGGACATGACTTTTGTAGTCACACACGTATTTGTCAATGGTGCTATTGAAATAGGAAGAAAATATACCATTAAGAATCTTTAAAGTTAACGGTCATAGTCTAAAACGTTATCATGAAAATTTTGTCTCACAAGATATGGAGATTGTTAACTTTGACCCAATAAACAACTCATTACATGAATTGAACACCATGGAAACACATATCGTAAAATTTAATTCCAGTGAAATAATCAAGTCGTGGATGGCAAAAATACCAAGAAATAAGAAGAATAAGAAATCAATGAATGACAAATAAGAAGAATGGTAATCCTATCAAAGTCTTTGCATAGGATCTAGGGTAGACCTACCTCGACATTAAAATCAATGAGATGTCCCTTTACGAAGTTCAACTTGATACAGGAGCTGAAATGACTCTTATACTAGTACATTGGTTTCTCCTGTGAAAATTGAAGATCTATTGAAAACCTCCTATTACAATGTGAAAGCCAAATGGCACTTGTGTAGTCGTGTTGGAGTATCAAATAATGTGCTTGTGAAAGTTGGTAGGCTCACCATCACTATAAATTTTCTAAACATGCCAAAAACTACCAAGTTGATCAAATAATATAAGGTAGACCATTCTTATCAAATGTCGGAGCTATCATCAACATACATGAGTGCATAGTTGCACTGAGGATGGGTGACAAAATAGTATCATTTAAAAATGATAGAGAACTTTGCGATGATATAGAATAAGGGAAATTTAATGTCGGTAATGAGATAATTGATGGCAGATGTTTTTAGATCCTAGTGAGGGCATTCTAAGCGAGGAACCAATTGATGTGAAGATTGATTCACTTACACCCAAAGAAGATTGATTCCTATATCAGTCGAGCAAACGACTATAAACCACGCTTTATGGGAGGCAACCCATATTCATTATTTCTTAAAGTTATTTCAATTTAAGTAGGACACCTAGTTTTATTATAGTTTGTTTTTATTCTCTCTTTTCGACTCACTTTTAGATTTACTTTCGAAAGTTATGCTCCGGAGTAGCTTCATTTAGAAAGGGGATGATTGAATTATTTTTATTTTCATGGCCTTTATACAAGTTCGCATTATGAACTTGTTTATTTGTTTATTTATCTATTTCATTAATAAATATAATTATTAGTTAGATATAAACCCGAATCAAGCAAATGAATTTTTGTAATACTTTTTAGTCTATCTTACCCTTATATTTACATTTAGGACAGATATATAAGTTGCTTAAGAAGTAAAATTGCAAAAATAGTAAAAATGGGGACTAGCGATTCCCAGCGATTCTAAATAAAACTAGGAATTGCTGGAAAAATACATGTCAGAACAAAAGGAATCTCAGTGTCTATTTAGAGCATAGCGATTCCCAAAGATTGACACTAACATAGGAATCGCAGGCTAGATCTGGTAAAATAGTACTTTCCCTTATATCTATTTACACGCGTAACTCCTAACAATTCCATTAACATAGGTATCATTGGATGAGTTATAATTACTAAAAACAAAACCCTAAATCGTCACTCTCTAATGCTTCTAGTGACTCTACTTGTTTAGTTACATTCTTACAAGGAACTTCACTTGTTGTTATAGCATCATCACCATCAGTTTCATAGTTCATCAAAAGGCACTCAAGTGTACTCTTCCTACTAGTAGTAACATGAATAATAGCAATTAGATCAAAGTGTAAATCAGTGAAATTACCTTGATCATCTCCCTTATCTCGAAACTCAATAGGTAAGGTGACTTCCTTTGTCATATTAGGAAGTGGAGCAGATGAACTTGCACCTTATGGTGAAACAGGTAGAAAATAGTCTGTCCCGCAGCAGCAAGAAGAGAATCTTCCCCTCTTACAATTTTCTCTCTTTAAAGCTTCACACCAATGGACTGGTGTCATTATTAGAAACATCAATAATCTTTGATTTGGGAATTCTTTTAGACTTCTATATTGGCTTAGTAGAAGGGGTCGAACTGGAAGCATTAGTAGTAGCTTTGATAGTAGCAACAATTGGAACATTTGATGACTTTTTGGTACATATGATAAGTCGATATCAACGATGAAAATGCTTCTTCCAAATAATGATGTTAAGAAGCATGATAGATATAACATGTTATGGTTCTTCCCAATACGTACCGAGAAGTCATAGATATCCTTCTTAACGTTTAACTTTACCTATGGCACGTTCATAGATTAGTAGCACCCTCCCCTTGAACACTTATTTCTTATGAGAAGTGGCCACTACACTTATACTTCAAAAACTTCCACACCATGTACGCCTCGCAAGTTAGCTTAGTAGTAAGAAACCCAAAGGTGTTGTTAAAGGCCCATGTTTTAAGAATCCATCCAGTAAGCATAAAGACAAAATCATCAAGCTTCAGCATCAAACCCTTCTTATCAACAAGCGTCTCGAATCAAGAAATTCCTAGCATACAGTTGACAGAGGTAGTACTAAATAGAATGTAATATCTACGAACAAATACCTTCTCCGTAGTAGCATCCCAAGAATTTCTAGGAAGATTGCTATATAATTAATTTACAATTGAGTCATTGTAGAAGCCTTCATAATTTACCAAACTGTAAATACCAATTTGTACCAACAACTTGTCTAAGCCAATGTAATGAATATGTGACACATTGATTGGTTAATCATACTAGTATATTCTCTTCAACGTATCTTTGAAGTTCTTTCTTACATTCCAGTGACAAAAATGGCCAAATGCATATTGAGCAGTTAAAAAAGTACTATGAGATTAAAACAATCTTCTCACCCTATATAGTAGTTCTGACTTTCTTGGATGATCTAGTTTTCCTGATTTATTGACATTTTTAAACAACCATGACTTCAACCTTGTACTCTTTATAGCAACTCGAGGATCTGACAGTATGCTATTGTTTATTTTATTTGAATGAGCATGATGTTGATGCCCTTCATCTCCAGCCTCGAAAGATGGACCGTAGTAGTAAAGTCACTGTGCGTAGTCGAATAAGATGACTGAGGCATTTTCATAGTAACTCGAGCAAGAAAGTTAAAAATATGTCTGAAATGGAAATGAGATCAAAGCGAGAGAGAAAAGCTTGAATTGGAAATACTAATTTTTGGGAACAAGATAATTGTGTAAAATCAGTAAAGATAATCCAAGTTTACAGCTGAAATCTCGCTTATATCCCTTAAGATTTAATATGTTGTCTAACGAAATAGTATTTACTCGCCCTCAACCAAATGTAACGGCTAGTTTTTTTTACAATTAACTTAATAGGAGCAACATGTATTGCAATTAAGTCCAAGTGGTAGTTTTTTAGTCTAATATTAAAATAACTCACAACAAAATGTCAAACATATATAAATGCGTATATGCACAGAACTGCCAGGTTGCAGTAAGAGCGCATGCGGGTGAGAGCAAACGCTAATATCATGGCACAATCTCTCAAAAATTTGTGTCAAGAGCTTTTGTAAATATATTAGCTAACTATCTTTCAGTAGGAACATGTAGAATAAGAATTAATCCTCTTTCCATTAGATCCCTGATATAATGATGATGAATATCAATATGCTTCATCCTACAGTGTTTGACTAGATTTTTTGAAATATCAATGGCAATCTTATTATTACAGTAAATTTTTAGCTGAGATAAGCCAATACCATGATCTTAGAGCATTTGTTGCATCCATATTGACTACGTACAACAACTACTAGTAGCAATGTATTTGGCATTAGCAGTAGATAGTGAAATGTAGTTTTGTTTCTTGCTAATCCAAGTAACACGATTAGAACCCATGTAGTAACATCCACATGTAGTACTCTTTCGATCATTGATATTTCTAGCCTAATCTCATCACTATACTCGATTGAGTCACTAGAACCACCCTTAGTAAGTGGTATACCAAAGTTAGTTGTTCCATGCATATAACGCATAATCCTTTTCATAGCAACCAGATGAGTCTATTTTGGACATGCCTAATAGTAAGCACAAACTCCAACACTGAAAGCAAATTATAGTCTACTTGAAATAAGATATAATAAGCTACAATTTATGCCTCTATATAATGTATAATCGACATCAACACATTTGTTATCCTTATGAATCTTGTCACTAGAGCTCATATTTGTTCGAATAGACTTACCAGTGTCCTATCCAAAATGTTTAATAAGAGATTTAGCATATTTATTATGAGATATAGATTTATATATATTGTCTTGAGACTGGGTAATCTACAAAAACAAGAAGAAAGTAAGATCTCCAACCATGCCCATCTCAAATTATTTTTTAATCAAATCAATAAACTTTGAAGCTAGATTTACGGATGTAGCCCCGAACACAATATGATTGACATAAATTCGCGAAATCAGAAACTGTTTATTCTATTTTTATGAAACATAGTATTTCGATAGAATCTACATTGTATCTATTCTACATCAAATAGGTAGCCAACCTTTCATAACAAGCTCGTGAATCTTGCTTCAAACCATAAAGTGCCTTTTTAAGATGATAGACGTCATTAGGTTTTTCATGAACCTCAAATCCTTTAGGTTATGCAACACAGACTACTTCTTGCAAATAGCCATTTAGGAAAGCACTTCTAACATCCATTTGATATTGCTTGAATCCTTTATTACGAGCAATGGCTAATAGTAGACGAATAGATTCCAATCTTGCAACTAGATCTAAAATCTTAATAAAATCAATACCTTCAACCTATGTGTATCATTGTGCAACCAATCTAGTTTTGTTGCAAACAATAATACCATTCTCATCTATCTTGTCATGTAATAACTTAGCACCAATGATATTTACATTAGTAGGTCATGGAAAAGGCTCCCATACATATTGTCTAGAAACTCATAAGTTCCCCTTATATGGCATTTATCCAGTATTCATCCATTGGAGCCTTCTTGAGATTTTTAGGCTCAATTAGTGAATTAAAACATGCAAAATGAACCATGTTCCTGTTATTAATAGGGGGAATATCTTTGGTTTGCACCGATTCATTAACGAAGCCAATAATTTTCTCAATTATATGATCTCTTAGTATCCTTATCTGTGGAGTAGCGGATCTAGAAGATGAACCATGTTTTATAGTAGCATGTGATTTTAAATCATCATCATCATAATTTTCTTCTTCAGATGGAGTTGATATATTTTAATCATATGTTTTAGAAGTAGGTTTAGTTATAGGTGTTGAGCTAATTGTTTTTGGTAGCTTATCATCATCATCATCCTTTTGAATGGAAAACTATTTTTTTCTTGCATAATCATTAACTATAACCTTTATAGACTCCATTACAGCCATAGTCCACTTATTTTAGACTCTATAAGTTTTATTATTTGAAGAGTATCCAAGAAAAATTACAACATGACTTTTGGAATCAAACTTTCTTCGGTGATCTCTATCATTTAATATGAAATAGGTATTGACATATACATGAATATGTTTGATAGATGATTTTTCTGCCTTTCTAGATTTCATATGGAGTTTTTGTAGTCAGTGGCCTAAAATAAACTCTGATGATAATGTAGGTAGTAGTATTTACTGCTTCTCCCCAAACATTCTTAGGCAGATTCTTCTTAGTTAACATGACCTTTGTCATCTCTTGAATTATGTGATTTTTCCTTTCAATGACATCATTATGTGGTGTTGTCTTACAAGCAGTAAATTCATGCTTAATCTTAAATTCATCCCAATAATAAAAAAATCATTGATTCATAAATTATATTGCATGATCACTGCGAAATCAATCAATAGAAACATCCTCATCTCTTTTCTTATTCAGAAATCAAACAGTTAACTTCCTGACTCATCAAAAGTTTTTGCTTTATCGAGCAGTAAACTAATCCAAGTAAACTTTGAGTAGTCATCAACAATGAAAAAAACATATTGATTTCTCCCAAGACATTCAACTTGAATTGGGCCAAGCAAGTCCATATGAAATAATTCTAACACATGCGATGTCAATATATCATTGAGGCCAACATGTGAAGAACAATGTTGTTTACTCCATGTACATGGCTTACAATTAGAATTAAACTTAGATGATAGTTTAGAAATACCATTAATAACATCATGAGATTGCAATTTCTAATGCTGCTTAAAATTAAGCTGACCTAGCCTTCTATGCCAAAGCTTTATACTAGTTAAAAAAACAAAGTTGCATATAACTTGCAACTTGTGAAGAATACAGAATGTTGAAACAGCATATAGCAATTTTCTAATGTCTGGATCTCAAACATGGTACATTGTTTTTTTATTGATTTTTTAACAATGATTTTTAATAGAGTTAACAAACAACTCCTAATCATACAACTGACGATGGTAATCAGATAAGATTTCAACCCATCAACAAGCATAATTTCCTTGAGATTAGGCAATCCTACAACACTAAAAGTTCTGTTACGAACAACCTTGCCTTTCTTTCTATCACCAAACATAAAGGAACCATCCTTAAATGACTCAAAACTTTTAAGAAAGCTTTTGTTACCAGTCATATTTTTGGAACATCCACTATCGAAATAACAAAACTCAGTCATATTTGTAAAGAGTTGCAGATGCATTGTCATTGCCTTTGAGATTTAACTCTTTAAACCTTCTTAGATGTTTTCTTCTTTTCAATTATGCAAATCTTTAAACATCTTATAGCATCATGGTCAAATATGATTAAAAATCCTACAATAATTATATGTAGGAGATGGTATTTTTTTCGAAACATCATTCACCTTTTTCGTTGGGTTTGTAGCAACTTTCTGTGGCTAATTTTTTTTTCTTTTTATCGCATCAACTTAAGTCTTAATTTATTGACCCTCATTGATTATAGTGCCTTTGATAGAGATGGTAGGTGCATTTGCATATCCTTCAGTATAACCAAGTCCATGCTTAACTTGTGAAGATTGACCAATTTGCAACATTTCATTCAATTTTTGAGAACCCGAATGGAACTTTGCAGTAACTGCCTCAAAATTAGAAAGAACTTTCTTCAATATAGAGATTCCAATCTCACGCCCTTTCAGTAGTCCATGACTAGTCATATGTTCTCTTTTAAAAGTTTTGTACTCCAATTTGATAAAGAGTAATTTCTTTTTTAAATCATAATTGTGATCATAAAGAAATGTCCATTTAGCGAATAATAGATCATAAAAGCCTAAATATCTTTTGCAAAATCCTCATCATTCATAGAAACATATATATCCTTGGCCTTTTCCTTACTCTTATCCGTGTTAGATATTACATAATCATGTTCAAGAATAGCGATAGCAGATGGAGAAGCAACAACAACATTTGACTCTGTTAATATAACATTAAGTGATGTAGTCGAATCATTCAGCTTTTTATCACTGTCATATGAGACATCATCACTCCAAGAACCATTCAAGGACTTATTCTTCTTGTAAGTAGGACATTTAAATTGAATATGTCCACTACCTCCACACTAATGACATCGAATGCCCTTGAGGTTATTCTTAGCATATGTCTTCTTATCATCAATAGAAGGCTTATTGTTATCATTACCCTTCTTGTAATTAGGTCCTGTAGGATTTCTCTTATAGTTTTTTAGAAATTTTGAGAAATTATTTGGCATCATAGCAAACTCAACTCCCATAGTCATCAGAACTAGTAGTATCAACGTGATAAGCATTCTTACAAGAATTGATTTTTTAATCATATTCGTCTCAAATGTTTGCAGAGAACCCATTAATTCGTCGAGAGACGTCTTAGTAATATCACAACATTATTCGATTGTAGTAATCGTTGAGTCGATTCATGAAAGAAGAGCACACAGAGCACATCCTACTAACTGCTCTTCAATATACTTTTAATCAAGTTGAAAAGCTTGATTAATGATGTCTCAGAGATGACCATTGAAAGAGGCAATATTTTCATCCTTTTTCTTCTAAAAATGATCAAGCATAGAACTTTGTTGCTATAACTTGGGAATTTTGACAAAACTCATACCTTCAAAGATTGTCTTTATGTGCCTACCTAAAACCCAATAGACTTGCCTTAGGGTAATTTAGTAACTTTCCAAACCCTACACTAAATTAGCCCTAATATAAAAATCAAATCGTAAACCCAAGCTCTCTTTGTTCAAAATCAACATGTTTGAAAGAGAGGGAAAATTGGAACTAGTCGGATTTGCTAACTCAAAGAAACACCATCTGTAAGGTAACTCTCACCCTCATCTTCTTCATCATGCTCCCTTTTAAAAGTTCTCAATGGTTTACACATGTTGAATTAGTACAAAAGAAGAGAAAACCTTATCCAAAGGTGGCATCACCCCAATGTAGTCGGAAGTGGAGGACGACACCACTGCCGTTGCTGACAGAGGAAGGCGGCGGCCGAGGGCGGCGGCCTCACCATTGTCGCTACTGTCCCAAGAGGATGCCTCCATTATAGGCCTCTGAAAGGAAAGGCAAGGGGAGGGGTGGCACTAGAGCCACCCCCATGACCGCCGTCACCGGCAGGGATGTCCCAAGCACAGTTCTCGAGGATGACGACCGTCTAGGGATAGTCATTGCCCAATGCATTCAGGGTGGTGCACCTTAAACTAAAGGCCAAACAGGTCTTGGACTGGTGAACATGTATTTATCAGTCAACAATAAATAAAATAAATAAAATAATATATATTATGAATATGCAAATAATATATTTAGATATAAAATAAAGAAATAGCAAATATTTTCTTTCAAACAGGGCACTACCGCGTGTCCGAGGGAAACCAACCGGGTCTCACCCCTCGACCCTCACATCTAGTGACCGGGGACCCGCGAGACCTACACAAGTGGATCCCAAAGATCAATAAATGGATGATTTACTTAACTTTAAACAAAACATTTATTTATGATATGGGTTATGGTTGTATAATGTCGTGCGAAGATTCATATCTGGCATACCAGTTGTTGCTATAGGAGTCGCGGCGAGTTGAGGTAAATGGGGGGCTTCGCTCATGCATTAAATGTGACTTGAATATTAGATATAATAGAAATCTCACATTTTTATTGAAAGACTTGAGATTAGGTTGCATTTAGTCAAATTTATGAATATGCTAATATATGGAATGCATGTGACGTGAACAATTTTGTTATTTAATCAAAATGTGGTGATATGGCAATACGCTCATCAATAGACAGTAGTCTGTGGCAGGAATAGTGGTGGTGTGGTAGTGTGCCTACTAACAAAGAGTGGTTTGTGCCATGATTAGTAGTGGTATGGCTATGATCCCACCAAAAAGAGAGTGGTCTGCACCTTGAAGTATCAAGTTCACAAGTGGTCATAGTCCATGATGGCTTGGAAACATTTATTATTGGTTTGATGGATTCAAATGGATATCACAACGGCCATTATGACAACTAATCATTCACATCACCTCGAGGGTGAGTGTTTGGATCATTGAATTTATACTATTAGCTAGAATGCATTAAATGGAACAACAACTTTTATGTATTGTTTATTTCTTATGGTAAATCTCACGTTGAGCCCCGTTACATGAATAAATGGATTTTATTTACGAACTTGTGAATTCTCTTGCATGATGTGGTTTCAAAAGAATGCTGATTTCCTTGCTTGTCAAAATATGAATATACTTTTAAGTATTATTGGATGTGGAACTTGTTTACACACCCTTTTATGAACAAGGATTATGTCTTCATTTCTTTTCATTAAATGCTTCACAACTTGGTTTGCTACTTCATATGTAGAATTCTTTTTTATAGGTAATACTCGCATGTTTAGTGTTTGAGCAAGCCTTCTCTCTTATTGATCTCCATTAGTTCTTTAGCTCACCCCACTTACTCTCCAGGTACATCCACATTCACAATAGTTCATGATAAAGGAAAGGCATGCACTTTAAGTCTTTCCTTGCATTGTGAGCGATTGCATGCTCTTACTATCTATTTATTTGTTTTTTAGAATAATAAATTTGGGTGTAACTTTAAGTAGGTTATTTGGGTATTTTCCAACCTTCCATATCTATTATGGACTATTTGGAAGCTTTTTAGGTTGATTGAAAGTATTAGACTTTTGAACATTTACCACTTTAATTAGACGATTTATAAAATTCTAGTTTTGATTTCACTTTTGCATTTATTATTCTATATGGTTATTATGCTATTCTGCACGTTGAAATATGCATGCTAAAGTATTATTTGGGCCTGGTTCGAGTGTAGGGCTCAATTAAGCCTTTAACTTTAAAGGTCGAGTTTAAGTTGAACAACTCAAGGGTATGGGACATTGGTTCAAGTCGACTTAAAGCGCACAAAAGACCAATCCTAAAATGGGAAGGGATTGAAAGCATGAAATAAAACATGAATGTAATGTTATTTTCTTTGTAATGTAATATCTATAGTGTTTATATATTCTTGCCTACTTTCTTATCTTGTGGGACTAATTCCATTTTCGTTGGTCTACAGTGCACGCAAGCCGAACGCGTTAATATAATATATTTTCTAAAACAACTATTTTGTAGATAGTTGTAGTGGGTCAATCCTACCGAGATTGATATTCTTAGTAAGGTTTCAAAAGAAGGAGAAAATGGGGGTTTTGAGATAATAAAAAACTTAACTAATTTAAATAACAATAAAATAAATAAAGCAATGGAAATCGTTTTGAAATAAACGAATGAGAATACCTAGGTCAAGACATACAAGTTTGGTTCGATAAAAGATTGGATTTGGTCATCAATCAATGTCAAGTATGCAAACCAAAAGTATCCCAATGTAGCTATAGACGTGGTAACGTACACGGTTCCTCCCAATTCTGATTCTCGATAGTTAAGGTATGCCAATGACTATTTCCCTATCAAGACTTATAACCTTATAATCAAGTATTGGGTTTAACACAATGACAGAAATGGATTTTTCGAAGGCACTACACCTATTCAAGCGGATCACTAGTGTGTCTGATTTAACTTAGATCTTTAAAGTATTCAATCAGTCCCAAAATGGCATAATCAATTGGTAAGGTCAATTTCCACTTGTGTATTTTTATTGAAAGAGGATGCATGTTTAGGACTCGCTAGAAAAAGAATCAAGGTTTAAATCTAAAATTAACACTAACTATTTAATCAATATCAAAGGGAATAAAATAACAATAAAAAGCAATGAAATTAAAATTTATAAATCTTACAAATCCATTAATAAGAGTAGTTGAACCTCCCTCGCAATCATACCTCGGTCATAAGATTAGTATCTCATGGATGAAAAACACAAAACAAAATAAAAAATAGAAGTCGAGGAAGAGAGCGAAAATAGAAGTCGAGAGAGAGAGGGAATAGAATACGTCGTAGAGAGCTCTCCAATAAAACCTTAAGTCCTAATTATAAAAACCATCTAATTTTGCTAGCGAAAAGAGAGAGAAAGTTGTTTTCGTTATGTGTAGAATGACATATGCACTGAGGAAAATCTATAGCAATTTTGGATTAAATTCAGGAAAAATTTACAAAAGTACAAAACTTTTTACTTTAAAAGAGGTAAGTAGGGGTGGTTAATTTATTTTTCCCAAAACTAACCAATAACGTCTATTCATTAGGCGTTATTGATGACGTGGCAACAGAGAGACCCAATAGTGCCTTCTCCGAAGGCGCTATTGATGCCACGTGGACAAAACCAGTTTTGGTCAGTCCACGTGGAGACACGTAGCAATAGCGCCTTCTCCGAATGCGCTATTCCTTGTGGCCTTCTGATCCACGTGGATCCACGTGTATCCACGTGGATTAGTTGAAGGGTTGCAATGATAGCGCCTTCTGAGAAGGCGCTATCATCGCAAATGGTTTTCTTCTTCCCGTGACCGACCGCAACGATACAGGGGTAGGCATATAGGGGTAGGGGAGCTAGGTACGGGGAGGTAGGGGTCACGGGATTGTAATCCCGTGATCAAAACAGGGAGACGCAGCGCCTAGAAAATGAGGGGACGGGGAGGAGCAAGGTGGAGAGAGGCCGGAAGAAAAGAGAGACGCGGCGGAGAAAGAGGGCGTACGTGCAGCTGTTCGCGGCGGAGAAGGAGGAGAAAGAAGATTGTGGGCGCACCGGGATAAACAAAGGCTGTGGGACGTGGAGTGAGCAGCGGCAGCGAAGGACCCAACATAGGCAGCAGGAAGGAGCAGCAGAGGAGGAAGGAGGCTGTTGGGTTTTGGGGTTCATACGCAGCGGAAATTACAAAACAATTTTGACAAAAACCCCAACAGGATCCGAATCTAATTCCATTAAAAACGTTTAAACCATGAAAACTTAATCATACCTCGGTCGCAATATACCTTTCTGAAGGTTGATCGATCTCTAAGGCGTTGCCAACGACGAACGCCCTCTATCAGCAGTCCACACACGAACGGCGGCCGAGATTCGAAGTGCTAGCTTCGAGAGAATACCAAATTTTTTTGTTTCTCTCCAAAACGATCCAGAGCATACCAAAAAACCCTAAGTCGTTTCTTAAACGAAAAAGGAGTTTTGGCCTTTTGATCTTTCGTTTGTGTATTGTAACTTAAAGCGTCTATTTATACAACCTTTGTATATAGACGGTTATGTAAATTACACATATACCCTTACTTAAAGAAGTATAAGTGTAATACACCACAAGGACGTTTCTGTCATGAATTTTATCACATAAAATTCATTTTTCTGAATTGCCTTAAAATCTCGCAAAACCATTCTTAGTGTGCGACCCAATAGGCTCATAAAACGTTGGTAGTGTACCAAAACATATTTTGGTATACAAGTCATAAGCGGCCTCTAGCAAGACATTATGACTACCCAAGTCGTATGAATATCAAATCGATATAACCTAATCAATAGTGTATATAACATCCTTTTGTCACACGATATCCTTTTGATAAAACATAAGGCATGGAATTGTCATCCAACATGTTCAATCGTACTAGTCTCGATCTCTAGGTAGACTGAAAACATCCAAGTGACATTGATCAATATCAATTCACTTAGACTAGGCCTTTAAACAGTCTAACACATCGAGGGATCCACTAGATATCTCTCTTTATATAAGAGGGACAAATTCTATCTCGATTACACAACTTCATCACATTGCTCACACAGTAACCAATCACAACCTTTATAATCGTCCGGTTAAAGACAACGTTTGATTGTGTCAAATCACTGTGTTCCTAATGTTGAAGTCTCTGGTAATCTCAAGTCAGAGGACTGGAATATATACCTATCATGAGAAACAATTGACTTAATCCATGTGATGTTCTCATAGCGGGTCGGTCCAGTACTTTGTTCCCTAACAAGTACTCGTGATCTTGATTCGTATCCCTATACGTATAATCATCATATGATTATCAATCAAGACTCACACTAGTCTTAATTCATTATAGTTCCCAGTATAATGATCGACTAGGGACATTTAGGATATTTATGTAAATACCCATGGATCTTATTATAATGTAAACATGCAAATTAATTATAATAAACAAGAAATGAAATCCTCTATTTTTATTAACTAAAAGTATTCATAAAGACAGCTTAATGGATTGACCTAGGGCACATGCCCCATCATCTCCCACTTGCACTAGGGCCAATCATACATGCATCTAATGCCTAATGATCTAACATGACCATCATGTTTTGCTTGTGGAAGAGCTTTTGTCAATGGATCCGCAACGTTGTCTTCGCAGGTACTCGCAAATCTTTACGTCTCCCCTCTCAATAATTTCTTTGATGAGATGAAAACGCTGAGTATATGTTTGGATCTGTGGTGTGATCTAGGTTCCTTGGCTGTGCTATTGCCCCGTTATTGTCACAATACAAACAAACAGGGTTAGCAATACTCGGAACCACACCTAGTTCGAGAAATGAACTTTTTGATCCAAATCGCTCCTTTCTTTGCATCGGACGCCGCAATATACTCGGCTTCATTGTAGAATCCGCCACGCCTCTCTTGCTTCGAACTTTTCCACTTACTTCGCACCCCCATTCAAAGTAAACACATATCCAGATCGCGATCTAAAATCATCTATATCGGTTTGAAAACTTGCATCTCGTGTAACCATTTACAACTAGATCATTTTCAAAACCTCCATAGACCAAGAACACTTCCTTAGTCCTTCTTAAGTACTTAAGAATGTTCTTTATTGCTATCCAAAGTGACTCTCACCCGGATCTCGACGATATCTCGCTTGTAGTGCTCAAAGCATATGATACATCGTGTCGAGTGCATAACATGGCATACATGATAGATCCAATAGCCGATGCATATGGAATCTTATTCATACGGTCTCGCTCATCATTTGTCTTAGGACATTGAGTCTTCTTGAGACTTATCCCATGAGACATTGGCAACAATCCTCTTTTAGAGTCTTGCAAACCGAACCTATTCAAGACCTTGTCTATGTAAGCACTCGACTTAGACCGATTAGCCTCTTAGATCTATCCCTATAGATCTTTATCCCTAGGATATAGGTTTCATCTCTTAAGTCTTTCATTGAGAAACACTTCCCTAACCAAAACTTGACATTCTCGCAATGTTGGGATGTCATTTCCAATGAGTAATATATCATCAACATACAAGTACTTAAAAACAACTACACTCCCACCGACCATCTTGTATACACAAGGCTCATCTTCGTTCTTAATAAAACCAAAATCCTTGATTGCTTAATCAAAACGAAGATTCCAACTCCGAGAAGCTTGCTTTAATCCATAAATGGATCTTTGAAGCTTGCATACCTTCCTAGAATTCTCGGGATGTACAAAACATTCGGGTTGTGTCATATACACGTCCTCAAGCAAATTTTCGATTAAGAAATGTTGTTTTTACATCCATTTGCCATATTTCATAGTCATAATATGCAGCAATAGCAATTAAAATTCTTATGGATTTAAGCATGGCTACTGGCGAAAAAGTTTCATCATAATCAACTCCTTGAGTCTGCCTGAATCCTTTTGCTACAAGTCTTGCTTTAAAAGTATGCACTTTGCCATCCATGTCAGTTTTCTTCTTGAAAACCCATTTACATCCAATGGTCTTACCACCTTCTGGTAAATCAACCAAGTTCCAAACTTGGTTATCATACATGGATTGCATTTCAGAGTTCATGGCACTTAGCCATTTATTTGAGTCTAGTCCAGACATAGCCTCCTGATAAGTGGTGGGCTCATTTTCGTCTATAAGCAACACATCACGACTATCAGTAATGGGAAATCCGAATCTCTCTGGCTCATGTCTTACCCTACTAGATTTACGTGGGCCTTGTGTCACTTGTGGAGGTTCAACTGGTTCGCAACGTTGTTGAACTTCCAAAGATGTCAAGATGTTTACTTGTGATTCTTGAACTTCTTCAAGATTTATCTCTCTCCCACTAGTGTCTTTTGAAATAAACTGTTTTTCCATAAAAGGCACCATACCGAGCAACAAACACTTTGTTCTTAGTGGGATTATAAAAGTAATATCCCATTGTTTCCTTAGGATACCGCACAAATAAACACTTGTCAGATTTAGGTGCTAGTTTTTATGAGACTTGTCGCTTTACGTAAGCCTCACAACCCCAAATCTTAAGAAAAGACAAACTAGGTCTCTTCCCGTACCATATCTCATATGGTGTTTTATCAACTGCTTTAGAAGGAACTCGATTTAGAGTGAAAGCTGCAGTTTGTAATTCATAACCCCAAAAGGATAATGGAAGATCTGCATGACTCATCATAGATTGAACCATATCTAATAAGGTTCGATTTCTCCTTTCGGAAACTCCATTCCATTGTGGAGTTGCTGGTGGAGTCAATTGGGAGACAATCCCACAATTTCTAAGATGATCATCAAATTCTTGGCTTAAATACTCACCACCTCGATCTGATCGAAGTGTTTTGATAGTTTTACCAAGTTGATTACGCACTTCATTTTGAAATGTTCGAAACATCTCAAATGATTCACTTTTATGTTTCATAAGATATACATAACCATATCTGCTTTAAAATCATCGGTAAAATGTAATGAAGTACGATAACCTCTTCTAGCCATTGTGTTTATAAGACCGCATACATCAGTATGTATTAGACCCAATAAATCACTTGCCCTTTCACTGTGTCCAGTAAAGGGACTTTTAGTCATCTTGCCCAGTAAACAAGATACGCACGTTTCATATGTTTCTAAATCAAATGAATCTAGAAGTCCATTTTATGGAGCTTCGTTATGCGTTTCTCATTTATGTGCCCGAGACGACAATGCCAAAGATAGGTTTGATTCAAATCATTTGACTTGAATCTCTTTGTATTTATGTTAAAGACTGGAGTATCAGTGGACTTTTTCGTGCTTAGAATATAAAGACCATCATACAAATCAGCATTTGCATAAAATATGCCTTTACGAGAAATGGAACATTTATTATTAGCAATAATAAAATCAAAACCATCCATATCCAAACATGAAACA
This sequence comes from Stephania yunnanensis, assembly GCA_039657365.1. Classification (NCBI taxonomy): domain Eukaryota; kingdom Viridiplantae; phylum Streptophyta; class Magnoliopsida; order Ranunculales; family Menispermaceae; genus Stephania; species Stephania yunnanensis. The sequence continues at coordinate 454,997 of JBBNAF010000033.1, read as the reverse complement.
TAAATGATGTTTCTGCTCAAGGCAGGCACAAAATAACAATTATTTAAAGTTAAAATAAGTCCACTAGATAAAACTAAGTCATATGATCCAACGGCCAGGGCAGCAACTCTTGCTCCATTCCCTACGCGGAGGATGACTTCTCCTTTCTTCAACTTTCTACTTCAGTGAGTCCCTACACATTTATACAAATGTGAGATCCACATCCAGTATCTAATACCCAGGAATCACTAGTAGATAAATTAATTTCAACAACATAAATACCTGTAGTGGTAGTCGCACTACCCTTTTTCTTCCTTAGATCTTCTAGATAGAGTTTGCAATTTCGAACCAATGTCCAGTGCATGACGAAATGAAAATTTCCTTCTTTTTCTTTTGGGTGTTTTGAAGCGAACAGTGGGGGCCCGACTTGTTCCACGAGCTTTGCGACAGTGCGAGAATGTTTTGGCAACTCTAGCCTTGCCTTTTCCTTTGTTCTTCGTTCCCTTTCCCTTCGGACCATCAACACATTACTAGAGGTTTCTTGATATTTTGTTCAAGAGCTTTTGAGCATCAAATGCAACTCGAAATTGATTTCTCCATATTATTCATATTGTAGTTCATCACAAATTGTGAGTAACTCTCTGGTAATGAATTCGAGATCAAATCTGTAGCCAACTCTTGGCTTATGGGGAATCCGAGTCTATCAAGCTGGTCAACATAGCCCTTCATCTTAAGAACGTGAGGACTAACTGACGCACCCTCAGTCATCTTGCAAGAATGTAGATTTTTGACTGTCTCGAACCTTTCTTGCCTAGCTTGCTGTTGGAACATTTCATTCAGCGTATAATCATGTCGTAGGCTTCCATTAGTTCCATGTCCTTCGAAGTTCGGAACCATAGTTGCCGCATAATACATGCAACATCGGTAGAATCGTTGACATGCTTACTATGCGCATCCTTCACAAACTTTCGTAGCATTGGGTGGTGAGTCCTCGGGGATTGGAGCATCCAGGACATACAACTTGCGTTCATGCTTAAGAACAATTCTCAAGTTTCGAACCAATCAAGAAAGTTAGTCCCAGATAGCTTATCCTTCTCAAGGATGGATCGCGATGACAGGGGATTATTGTTACTTGAAGAGGCCATTGATCTACAATAAAGATTATGCAAAGTTTATTTTAGTATAGAGGAATAGACTCCCACTAAATTATCAACCCTCCTAAAACACACTGTTTATTTAGGGGACTAAAATCCATATTTCACCTAATTCTATGACAGCTATGGCATGAAACACAGAACTAGATTATTTAGGTAGGTAATGATTACCAATTACATCTTATGTAATTTTTAGATCCTTTTATGAGATATGGGACATCTTATGTCTTAGCATGTTTTTATCTCATCATTTGCCTAAAGCTCAAAACTATTTTGATGGCTTTATTAAGTCGGACCATTTGAAACATTGAGGTAACTCTTACCCAAGTTGTCTCACCAAGATAACACAATACACCCAGCTATAGCTGAAACTATATTAGTGTGATCGAGGCCTTGACAAGTGTTTAAAATGGATGACAAGAGACTTAAAATTTAATAGAGGGATTTTATTCAGTTTTAGTGATTTTATGTAAACAATGAAATAGCATATATTTTATTGATTTGTTCAATCACTAAACAATTTGGAGATTTTTTTTTTTTTTTTGAAGACGAATCTCAATTCCGAAAATTAAAATTCGCTATAGAAAATCATAATTTTCGCTGATTTTATTATCATAAATTAACCCCTTAATTTATCCGAAATTAAGTCAATTAAAACATTTAAATTAACTCGGGCCCACATCTAACTAATCATCTTATCCTAATCCAATTAGGACTAATCTTATCCTAATCCAATTAGGACTTTTCTTATCCTAATCCAATTAGGACTAATCTTATCCTAATCCTATTAGGACTAATCTTATCCTAATCCAATTAGGACTTATCTTATCCTAATCCAATTAGGACTAATCTTATCCTAATCCTATTAGGACTAAAGATATTTGAATCCTAGCATATCACCAATAACAAGAATCTTTATATTTATCTCATATTCTAATTTGTTATCTATCTTTATCAAATAGAAACTTCATAACAAAATAGATATAACAATAAAAATAATTAATTTCGAAAATTAATTACTTATTTTGAATTTAAGATATTTGAATCCTAGAATATCACCAATAACAAGATTTTTGATATTTATCTCATATTCTAATTTGTTATCTATCTTTATCAAATAGAAACTTCATAACAAAATAGATATAACAATATAAATAATTAATTTCGAAAATTAATTATTTAATTTGGATTTAAGATATTTGAATCCTAGTATATCACCAATAACAAGATTCTTGATATTTATCTCATATTCTGATTTGTTATCTATCTTTATAAAATAGAAACTTCATAACAAAATAGATATAACAAGAAAAATAAATAATTTCGAAAATTAATTATTTATAAATAAATAATTTCGAAAATTAATTATTTGCAATTTCGGTCTTCATCCAAACAATCACAAACATGTAATTGAATCATGAACTACTATCCCAATCGAACCTAATGGTATCATGGATCATAGAACTCAAAACTAATTTCAATTAAATCACGAATATATGTATCATATACACAAAACATGATAATAAATCTCACAGAAAACTTATGTATATCACATATATATCAACTATTAACATGCTTTCAATCATATATCATGTATATATCAGAAGAAAACATGGAATGAGTTTAATGGAATCGAACTCGATGGCTCTGATACCACTGTTGGGTTTTGGGGTTCATACGCAGCGGAAATTACAAAACAATTTTGACAAAAACCCCAACATGATCGGAATCTAATTCCATTAAAAACATTTAAACCATGAAAACTTAATCATACCTCAGTCGCAATATACCTTTCTGAAGGTTGATCAATCTCTAAGGCGTTGCCAACGACGAACGCCTCTATCAGCAGTCCACACACGAACGGCGGCCGAGATTCGAAGTGCTAGCTTCGAGAAAATACCAAATTTTTTTGTTTCTCTCCAAAACGATCCAGAGCATACCAAAAAACCCTAAGTCATTTCTTAACGAAATAGGAGTTTTGGCCTTTTGATCTTTCGTTTGTGTATTGTAACTTAAAGCGTCTATTTATACAACCTTTGTATATAGATGGTTAAGTAAATTACACATATACCCTTACTGAAGTATAAGTGTAATACACCACAAGGACGTTTCTGTCATGAATTTTATCACATAAAATTCATTTTTCTGAATCGTCTTAAAATCTCGCAAAACTATTCTTAGTGTGCGACCCAATAGGCTCATAAAACGTTGGTAGTGTACCAAAACATATTTTGGTATACAAGTCATAAGCGGCCTCTAGCAAGACATTATGACTACCCAAGTCGTACGAATATCAAATCGATAAAACCTAATCAATAGTGTATATAACATCCTTTTGTCACACGATATCCTTTTGATCAAACATAAGGCATGGAATTGTGATCCAACATGTTCAATCGTACTAGTCTCGATCTCTAGGTAGACCGAAAACATCCAAGTGGCATTGATCATTATCAATTCACTTAGACTAGGCCTTTTAACAGTCTAACACATCGAGGGATCCACTAGATATCTCTCTTTATATGAGAGGGACAAATTCTATCTCGATTACACAACTTCATCACATTGCTCACACAAGAACCAATCACAACCTTTATAATCGTCCTAAGGTTAAAGACAACGTTTGATTGTGTCAAATCACCGTGTTCCTAATGTTGAAGTCTCTGGTAATCTCAAGTCGAGGACTGGAATATATACCTATCATGAGAAACAACTATGACTTAATCCATGTGATGTTCTCATAGCGGGTCGGTCCAAAGACTTTGTTCCATAACAAGTACTCGTGATCTTGATTCGTATCCCTATACGTATAATCATCATATGATTATCAATCAAGACTCACACTAGTCTTAATTCATTATAGTTCCCAGTATAATGATCGACTAGGGACATTTAGGATATTTATGTAAATACCCATGGATCTTATTATAATGTAAACATGCAAATTAATTATAATAAACAGCAAATGAAATCCTCTATTTTTATTAACTAAAAGTATTCATAAAGACAGTTAATGGATTGACCTAGGGCACATGCCCCATCAGAGGCCCGGCAGCGTAGGCGGAGGAAGGAGGCCCAGCGGCGGCAGCGGAGAAGGTCAAGCGTAGCAGCAGAGGAGAACGGTAGAGGTTAGTGTTGTTTAGTAAGTTGTGGTCGTTAGTTTTGTTTGTTAAGTTATTTTAGGTTATATGTTAGTGGTTAAATTAAGTGGTTAGATTAGTATGTTTGTTTATGTTAGTTTAGTTTGTTAATTAAGTTTATTTAAGTGAGTTAGGTGTAGTTTAGTGAGTTTGTTTACGTTTGTTTAGTAAGTTGTGGTTGTTAGTTTTGTTTGTTAAGTTATTTTAGGTTATATGTAAGTGGTTATATTAAGTGGTTAGATAATTAAGTTTGTTTGAGGTCTTTTAGTTAATTTACCGAAGGAGGAGGTATGCTTAGTTAATTAAGTTTGTTTAAGTTAGTATAGGTAGTTTAGGTTAGATGTCTAGGTTAGGTATTGGTGGTTAGTTTAGTTTAGGTAATGAAGTTTGTTTAAGTTAGTTTAGTATGTTAAGTTTATGTATTAGTTTAGTTAGTATAGTTTCTTTAGTTTAGTTTAGTTTAGTATATGTATTTATGTTTGTTAAGGTAAGTAAGTTTAAGTTTGTTTAAGTAAGTTTAGTTAGTTTGTTTTAGTTTAGTTAGTTAAATAAGTTTGTTTAAGTTAGTTTTAAGTTTGTTTAAGTGAGTGTAGTTAATTAAGTTTGTTTAAGTTAGTTTAAGTATGTTTAAGTTAATTAAGTTTGATTAAGTTAGTTTAGTTAGTTAATTAAGAGTGGTTAGATTAGTTATGTATAATTTAGATTAGTTTGTTTTAGTTAGTTTAGTTAATTAGGTTTGTTTAAGTTAGTTTACTTAATTAAGTTTAGTGAATTATGTTTAGTTAATTAAGTTTGTTTGAGGTCTTTTAGTTAATTTACCGAAGGAGGAGGTATGTTTAGTTAATTACGTTTGTTTAAGGTAGTTTAATTAGTTTAGGTTAGATGTTTAGTTGAGGTATTTAACTTAGTTAAGGTTCGGTAATTTAGTTTGGTTAGTTTAGTTTAGTTACGTGTTAGCAGCATGTGCCTTTGTTCGAGTGAGCTACGCGCAGTTCATCGAGCCATACTACAGGATGGATGTGTACGCACAATGCTACTCATACAATTTCAAGGCCATCCCAGATGAGAAGTATTGGCCGACTTTTGGGACGAAGATCATACTCGACCCAAGATGCAGACGTGGCCGAGGGAGGCCTAAGGGATCACGAAGACATACCGAGATGGATCTACCTAATGTCCAAAGACCTTTGCGATGTGGGATATGTCATCAAAAAGGACATAGAAGAACAACATGTCCAAATAGAAACCGTGAACGAGTCCAAACTAGGAAGAACCGGTGTGGTATTTGTCGTTTAGAGGGACATAACAAAAAAGATTGTCCAAGGAGACCTTAGCCATCCAATGAGAACATATAGTCGATTTTGTATAATGTGTGAAGTAACTTAAGTTCGTACACATGTTGCTTTTTGAACATTTTCGTCGTGTGTTTTTGTGTGAAAATTTAGTAAATACTTATCGATTGGTTTCGTACAACACTCAGTTTCTTTTTATAACCTTCTTTTAAGTTGTACTGCAATGGATCCAGGACCTTCAGATCCATCACTGTTGCAACTCCAATTTACACACAGATCAACGCGAACCTGGAGGGGCGAGGTAACATGTTTTTCCTCAATACGTCAAATTTACAACAACAATGTATCAAAAACTTAAGTTAATATATTTTCAATTACAAGGTGTACGAAACAATGAGCGTACGTCGAAGACGTGGGGTCGTCGATCGAACGATGCAGTATCATTCTCGAATGATCCCATATCTTCATTCCAGTGGGTTTTATGGGATATCTCGGGTATCATTTTTCAGCCTTGATTGGGCTTTGATTACTGCGTTTGTAGAGAGATAGCGCCCTGAGACGCATACGTTTCATATCCATTGTGGGGAGTGCAGCATTACACTCCAAGACGTGCAGGTACAGCTTGGATTGCCTATCGAAGGTATGCCTGTGACGGGAACGACGGACGCAAACTATGCTGATGTCTGCGAGAGGCTGCTTGGACGAACTCCTGGTGGAGATGACGTCTTTGGTTGTAAACTTAAGGTCGATTGGCTCGAGCGTCACGTACCGACAATAGATGATGATAGCGATGAGGAGTCGGTCCAAGGTTACGTTCGATCGTACATACTACAACTCATCGGTGGTTGTCTTTTCGCCGACAAGTCCAATCGGTTCGTACATTTGATGTTCCTACCTTTGCTGGAGGATTTCCAAGTAGCATGCCAATATAGTTGGGGGAGTGCATGTTTGGCTTATTTGTACAGGGAGTTGTGTCGCGGATCTCGCGCAGGGGCACATGAGGTTGCTGGCGCCTCCATTCTTGTACAACTGTGGGCATGGGATAGATTTCCATTCATAGCACTGCGACGTCTGCGTGTATCTAGAGCTCAATAGCAAACGGTGGATGGCCAAAATATGCTTATGGACGTTCCACTCGGACACAGGTATTAAAGTCGATTTTTCATTACTTTGCAAATAATTCTTGTCTATGTTCATTTATCATAACTTATTGTTTCCTACACAGATGGCTCGATGCATTTTCGGTTTCACAACATGCGACGCACGTCGTATCGGCATACCGTGATGCACTCGACTCTCAGAGGCATGAGGATGATGTGGTGTGGCAACCATATAATGAACTCATGGGGTCTCTTCCCGAGTACTGTACAAATGGTCAAGGCAGTTGGCTCTTGACGTGTCCCCTTATTTGTTTCCACATTATGGAGTGGCATCGACCTGAAAGGGTCATGAGACAATTCGGCATGGTACAAGTAGTGCCACCTAATTGTGCTTACGACGCCCAACTGCACCGCATCGAATTGCGTGGACATCATCATGAAAATTGGGTTACTTTTCACGCAAGCTACATAAACATGTGGGAAAATCGTGGGGACACCATTGCGACGGCGGCACTGAATGAAGGGCATGACCATCAAGACTACATGACGTGGTATCGATCGGTCACTAGGAGATTCATAGGACACGACGGGGCATTACGTGACTACTCGGTAATCTTCTAACTCTAACTTTTCCTCAAATAGTTAATAATTTTATATTGAGTGATTTGAGGTCTTATTTTTGTTATATCAGCGTAACTTGGTGCATCGACTTAGGCGTGTGTTTATTGAGGATGGGTACGAGCGAGGTCTTGCTGCCCTTGATGAAGGGATTAAAATTTTGGACGAAGATGAAAGACAAAGGTCTAATCTTTCGCATGACGGAATTGACGTCCAACAAGACATAGATGAGGATATTGAACAAGAAGATGAAGAAGACGATCAAGGTGAACCAAACATAGAGGTGAGAAGAAGACGGACACGACCAGAGACTGTGCGGGAACGCACCAGACGTCCTCGTCCCCCACGTCCATCTACTCAGACTGAGGTTGCTGCAGAGAGTAGTAGACCTTCTCCTCCAGCACGTTCATCTCGTTCGAGAGTGAGTAGAAGAGAGAATGTTGGCGAGAGTAGTCATTCTTCTCATAGGTATATACCTGCATCTTCCACACCCCAACCAGAACCTCATATGTTTGTACCCAGGCCGCCGAGCGTGAATCTTCCTCCTTACCATTTTGATCCGTACGCACCTGGGCCTTCGTCTTCATATGTGGACCATGAAATGCCTCATCATCAAACGTATCCATCACTCCCTCCATACATGCCTAGTCCATACACTCCTACTCCGTATAATTACAATATGGCGTATAGTGGAGACCCTTCATTCATGAACTTGTTGACCATGCCGCAGCCTCATGTTCCATTCCCCCAACCCCATGCAGAAGCCGATTTTCGGGATGGTTCCACCTCCTATTTTTGGTAGCATCAGTAGCAGAGGTGAGTCGAGTCAAGAACCAGAGGAAACGCATCAATCTACTCGACTTGATTCATCGCAAGACCAGCTACCTCAACCGGATGTACAACCACATCGTCCAACTAGACAAAGAGTACGTCCGGTTTGCTTCACCGAGGAACAACGTCAACGGAACCGAAAATAGACCTGCATGATGAGTTTACTTGATGTCATAGTGATTTGTAAATAACTTATATTTTGGGTTGACGAAGTAAGTGTATTCAACCTTCTCATTGAATAAACTTATTTCTCATGTTTTCTATATTATTATAATTTCGTAGATTTGATTACTCTTCAATAGTTAGTTTAGTTTGTTAAATGGGTTTAGGTTATATGTTTAATTTAACTTAAGTGGTTAGCTTAGTTAGTTAGGTGTCGGTGGTTATAAAGGCCAGTTTACTTAATTTCAGTTTGTCTGCCACGTGGACGCCGCGTCAATGCCACCTCAACTACACATTTACCTGATAACGCCTTTTCAAAAGGCGTTATCAGGTAACCGTGGGTTGGCGACGACGTGTCGTCCACGTGGCTGCCACATGTACAGATAGCGCCTTCTCAAAAGGTGCTATCTGTACAAATCCAATCCACGTGGACGCCACGTCACCGCCTACCAAATCATCTCCCCACAATAACGCCTTTTGGGAAGGCGTTATTGCCTATTCCGGTAATAAAAAAAAAACCTCCCTATTTTGTGAATTAAATTTAAAATCCACCCTAGTTTTCGAAAAACCCCTAAATTCAGGGTCAAGATATGTGTCGGCGGTGATTGGGTGAGCTCGCTATTGTAGATGACACGGTAGGTAGCGATTGGAGGCGGTGGCTAACGAGGAACATGCAGATGAGTGGAAAGCTACCACGTGGCAGCTGCTATGAGGTGAGGAGACAAATGAGTGCTCGTGGGAAAATTTAGGAGAGAGTAACGCACGCATCCCGAAGATCATCCAACACCTGTTATGGAAAAGGAAGGCATATAGAGACAGCAAAATCATGGGAGACCTCAATTGACGCATCTTGAGGCTCAATGTATGGCTACCGAACTGATAAAAGAATTTGTATAGAGATCGAAATTTTGGGAGACCGTGACGCATGGATCTCAAGATTTAATGAACGCTTAGGATGCCGAGTGATTTAAATGTGTTACCTCTGTGCATCTGTTCAACTGCTCTCTATCTCTTTATGAGTGCAAAACATATGTCTCGAGGCATATCCTCTGGTAAGTGTTCACACTACAGACAAATACTCCACTTTGAGCAGTTTTTCACCTCGGTTTCAACTACACACTCCAGTAGCCCTAAAAATAATAAATGAGGAAAATCGGACTAATATTTTAGAGACTTAACAATAAATATATATAAATATCCTATATATTACTTCATAATTATTGATTTATCAATAGTGCACCACGAGCAACCACTGAGGGACATCCTATAACCTGAGGGAGACTTAAAAAAGGGAAGAAAGGTAACATCGCATTTAGATGGAACAACGCATGTCTGCTATGACTGAGACACATCAGTAGGCCATACATGACTTGACCATCACGTAGGACCTTAGGATTGTTGACTTAGCTCAATCTCAAGAAAGGAACATGGCACGAATTCTAGACCTATAGCAAAATCAAAGGAATGATGGAGAAGTCAGACATGCACCAGTGGGGCCAAGGCCTGATCCTTCGCTACCACCAAAACACGATGACCATCCCATTGAGGAAAGTGTTGATTCTATCATTGCTTTAAATTGCAGTGGCCATACCTATAGTTAATGAAGAGAATGAGGCATACCGAAGGGGTAGGATTAAGAAGGAGTTCATGATATATGATGTGCCACACTTCTTTGGGGACACTAATTTTATTGTTGCGGAAGCTTGTATATTGAACATGGATAAGAGGAAGGATAATATAGGAAATTATGATAAGACTATGGTACCATTATTGACCTTTTTGCTGGAACATCAGGTGCATAAGTGGTGTTTGTTTATTTTAAGAAATCGAGGACAAAAAATGAGTAGGCAGCAGTTCAAGCAGTTGTTTTATGACGAGTATTTCTTAGATATCATTAAGGGAGACAAGATCAGATAGGTTCTTACCTTGGCGGAAGGCAACATGACTGCGACCATATATGTATCAAAGATCAATGAGCTAGCTGAGCTCGTGTACGAGTACGTTCCATCTGAGGCAACTCGTAAGAGACGATTTATTCAGGGACTTACTGGCAAGCCTACCATTAGGCACTCGAGTGTGAATCGACACTTCTTTATGAACATGATATGCAGTTTTAGGAGGGATCCGATTGGTATAGTCAAGGCAAGTGCAATTTCAGTAGTTTTTAAAGAGATCGTGGAAGGGATTTTAAGAAGCATAAATTTGGGGGATCAACCTAACCATGCATCATTTGGTAGAGCTTTGAGGGTACCACATGCTCTGAAGGGGACCACCAAACATTCATGTGTCCACGCCCCCTTAGCTTCTTAAGTTGTGACAATTAGGCTACTGCGTCCACCACAACAACCTCAAAAGAGCGGGGGCAGAGGGCTAGCAGAGCCCAGACTGAGTGCATCAGCCAGTGTCACATAGGACCCTCCAACTTACTAGAAGCCTCATGTGATCTATTATCAGTTTGGGACTCTAGGGCACTACCAAAACAAATGCCCTAACCCACCAATATCTGAGGGTAGCACATCCCTAGCTGTTCTAGGAGGATTCATGTAGTTGTTCAGTACGATAGAGAGGCCTTGCGTCAGTTGTTAGCAGGTACAATTCCCATTAATGGTCGAGATATGCATATATTGTTTGATTCTTGTTCTATTGTATTGCTCGTATCGGATAGTTCATTCTTTGGGGTTTACACCAGTTAGAGCACACGCCTACATGATTTTGAACATGGTCTCTACCAAATGGATTTCTCCTAATATGGTATATGAGGGGTACAAAATTAAAATTGAGGATCACATGATGATATTTGATTTGCATGTCATAGAGTACTTGAGTTTGATGTATTATTAGGCATGCACTGGTTAGCAATGTATCACGCCAAGCTAGATTCTTTTCATAAAATTGTAATTTTCCAAATCCTGAGCTATCCAGCATTTAAACTCAAAGGTTATACAGCGGCCAACATTACCACCTATGGTAGGATTGCGAGTTTGGCTAAGATAGAGACCATTGCATGGTTGACTTCGATAGGAGAGGAAGGACAGGAAGTTCTAATTGAGAAGATTCCAGTGTTTAAGGACTTTTCATATGATTTCCCTTCATATCTTTCAGGAATCCCTCATCGTCAGGAGATGGGATTTATAATTGACCATATACCTAGTATGAGACTAGTTTTTAAGACACCTTACTATACAGTGGCTACTAAGTTGATGGAGCTCAAAACACAATTAGAGGAGTTAACTCAGAAAGTCTTTATAAATCCTAGAAGAAGGACGGCAGTCTAAGGGTGTGTAATGATTATCAGCAATTAAATAAATATTCGGAACAAGAATCCACTTCCTAGGATCGAAAGCTTGTTTAACCTATTGAGGGGATTAAAGCTCTTCACTATGCTAGATTTGAGATCGAGTTATCATCAATTGCATATACGAGATGATGACATACTTTAGCACTCATAATAGACACTTTCAAATAATTGTAATGTCGTTTGGGCTCACTAATGCACCAACAATATTGATGGACTTGATGTACCATGTCTTCTAGCCATTCCTTGACCAGTTTGTGATTATGTTCATTGATTACATCATGATATACTCCAAGGCTGAGTCAGATCACAAGAAGCACCTCAAGAAAGTGTTGCAGACTTTGAGGGAACGCAAACTTCATGCTATGTTGAGCAAATGCGAGTTTTGGGTTTTAGAAGATAAGTTTTTAAGACACGTGGTGATTAAAAAAAAGATATCAATTGATCTTGCGAATTCGTGGTGATCTTTAGGTGGCCACCAGCCACTAATGCATTTAAGATTCAGCGTTTTCTATGCTTGGTAGGATACTATCGACGATTCATGCAAGGTTTCTCGTCGATTGTTTCACCGCTCACAAACTTGACTAGGAAGGATGTTGACTATGTATGGGATTATTCATGTGAGGTGGCCTTTTAGATGTTGACTATGTATGGGACTATTTAACTACTACAGCGGTTTTGATTTTATCGAAGGCCGATATGGAATTTTCAGTGTATACCAATGCATTGGAGACTTGTTTTGGAGGTGTGTATTGCAAGAAAATAAATTAAATGCTTAAATGTCTAGCCAATTGAAAGTACATGAGAATAACTATCCATTGCACGACTTAGATTTAGTGATAGTTGTGTTTGCTTTAAAGTTGTGGAGGCACTACTTATATGGGGAAAAGTCCACTATCTACTATGATCACAAGAGTTTGAAGTACCTATTCAGCCTAAGTGAGTTGAACAAAGGGCAAAGGAGATGGTTAGAACTCATAAAATACTACGACTTCACTCTTGAGTACCACCCAGGGAAAACTAATGTAGTGGTAGATGCTCTAAGCCGTGTACGATAAGAGATAGAGAATGAGACTGTAATGAGTGTTCAGGGGGTACACACATTTGGCTCAGTTGTTGGCTCAGATGTCTCAGAAGTTCTAGCACGAGTTCATATGAAAGTAGAGTCAGTAGCTATGTTTAGAGTTGTTGACTATTAGAGAGTCGATTCAGAGTACGAGAAGTACAAGTCACTTGCAGATAGCAGTGATGAAGTGGATTGGAGACTTTCAACTTACGGGGCATTGAGATTTCGAGAGAGAATGTGGATATCATCTCATAGATAGTTAAGAGATGACCGACTCTGAAAAACATGTAGATCGCAGTTCATTGTTCATCCTGAGGGTAACAAGATGTATTTGTAGCCGGGGATGAAGGTGGATATCGCTACATATATCTAGAATAATGAGATTTGTCAGCAAGTGAAAGCAGACCACTGAAAGCCGACGGGATTGTTGCAACAGTTGCCTATTCCATAATGGAAGTGGGAACATATAGCTAAGGATTTTGTTTTGGGGCTACCGATGACTCAGAAAAGGCATGATGCGGTTTAAATTTTCATGGATCGGATGACTAAATCAGTGCACTGCATCCTTATTTTGATGGAGTATTTAACATATCGATTGGGGGTACATACCAAGACAAGATCTTGAGATTGCATGGAGTCCTAATTTCCATTGTGTCAGATCACGATCCGAGGTTTTCCTCTTAATTTTAGAATGGTTTTGAGCACTAGATAAGGACTCACCTTAATCTGAGTATAGTCATTCACCTTCAAACATATGAGCAAATCAAGAGATTAATTCAGATACTTAAGGATGTGCTCAGAGATTATATGCGGGATTTTCTATGGGAGTTGGGAGAAGTATATTCCATTTTGCGAGTTTATGTACAATAACAGTTTTCAAGCAAGTATTGGCATGGTACCGTTCGAGGCGCTTTATGGGAGACTGTGTACATTTCTAGTTTGTTGGACTAAGGTTGGAGATGTCGTGTTGGTTTTTCTGGAACATGTGCATGACCAAACCAAGAGGACAAATCAGGCAATGATTAGAGAACACCCAAAACCGCCAAAAGAAGTATGCTTACAAGGACCATCGAGATGTTCTGTTCAGTAAAAGAGAATTTGTAGAAAGTGTCACCAATGAAAGAGCATTCCCTATTCATATTGAAGAGAAAGTTATCTCCCAAGTTCATCACACCTTTCAAGATCAAGTAGCATATAGGCTCGGTAACTTTTCGCCTAGAGTTGCCACCACAGTTAGGTAGAGTTCATGATGTCTTTTCATATTTTTATGTTGAGGAAGACACATAACAAACATGCACTGATGATCGATTGGGGCCAAATCAATTTTAGTGAGGACGTGTCATACGACGAGCAATCAATTCAGATCATGGATAAGAAAGTTCATAAACTTTGGAATAAAGAACTTTCTGTTTCTTTTCGAACCATAAGGTTTGACTTTATTTTTTTTCAAGGACGAAATTTCTTTAAAATTAGGGATGTTGTTATGACCCAAAACCCAATAGAGCTACCTTGAGGGCAATTTAGTAATTTCCCAAACCTACACTAAATTAGCCCTAATATAAAAAACAAATTGTAAACCTTAGCCTCTTTTGTTCAAAATTAAAACCTTTGAGAGAAAGGGAAAATTAGAACTAGTTGGATTTGTTAACTTAAAGAGACACAACCTAGAAGGTAATTCTTACCCTCATCTTCTTCATTATGTTCCTTTTAAAAAAATTTCAATGTTTTACAAACTTTGGATTTGTAGAAAAGAATAGAAAACCTTATCTTGAGGCGGCGCCACCGCAACACAGTCGAAAATGGACAGCGACGCCACTGCCATTACTGCTGGTGGAAGATGGCGACATCATTGTCGTCGTCCCCATACGAAGAGAGAGCCTCCATTAGAGGACTCCGCAGTGAAGGGATAAGGGAGAGGCGGCATTAGCGCGACCCCCATGACCACCGTAGCCGATAGAGACGTCCCCAACACTACTTTTGAGGATGTTGGATGCCAAAGGTGTGTTTTTCCCATGGATATTAGACCAGGGCCCAAATTGCTCCTGGACCAATCAATATGTATTGACCGGTGAACAATAAATTAAAAATAAATAAGTAAACAAATAATATATATTATAAATAAACCAAAATATTTTATAAACATATATAGGAAAATAAAAGCAAACATTTTCTTTCAAATGGGGCACTACCACGTCTCCGAGGGAGATCGACCGCATCGCAACCTGGCACGACACGATGGGTGACCGGTAGGACCCATATAAGTGGATCCCAAAGATCAATAAATGGAAGATTTACTCTACTTTAAATCAAAATACTTATTTATGATATTTGTTATGGTTGTATAATGTCGCGTGAAGGTTCATAACCATCGATAGGCGTGCCAGGAGTTGTTATGGGAGTCATGGTAAGTCGATTAAAATAAGTAGCTTCGCTCATGCATTAAATGTGGCTTGAATATTAGATATAATAAAATTTTCACATTCTTATCGAAAGACTTGGGATTGGGTTGCATGTAGTTAAATGTATGAATATGTTTATTTATGGAATGCATGTGACTTGAGCAATTTCATTATTCAATCCATACGCGGTGATGTGGCAATATGCTCATCAAAAGAGAATAGTCTGTACTATGAGTAGCAATGGTGTCGCAGTGTGTATACCAACGAAGAGTGGTACGCGCCACGATTTGCAGTGTTATGGCTATGATCCCACCAAAAAATGATTGGTATACATAACGAAGTATCAAGTTCACGAGTTGTCACAATCAGTGATGGCTCTGAAACATTTACAGTTGGTTTAATTGAACAAAATGGAGATCTCAACGACCATTATGACCACCAATGGTCATAATCACCTTGTTGGTGAATGCTTCAGTCACTGAATTCATAATATTAGCTAGAATGCATTTAATGGAACAACGACTTTTACATATTATCTATTTCTTATGGTAAATCTCATGTTGAACCCCGTTGCAAAAATTTATGGATTTCATTTTCAAACTCTTAAATTCTCTTGCATGATGTGGTTTTAAAAGAATGTTCATTTCCATGCTTGTTGAATTATGAATCTACTTTTGAATGTTATTGGATATGGAACTTGTTTACACCCCCTTTTTATGATCAAGAATCAGGTATTCGTTTCTTTTCATTAAATGTTTTACAACTTCGTTTACTACTCATGTGTAGAATTGTTTTGCTTTATAGGTAATACTTGCTTGTTTTGTTTTTTGAGCAATACTTCTTTCTTATTGAGCCCCGTTCGTTTTTAGCTCACCCCACTTACTCTTTAAGTACATCCACATCTGCATTAGTTCATGATAAAGGAAAGGTACCTGCTTGAAGTCTTTCTTTGCATTGTGAGCAACTGCATGCTCTTACTATCTATTTATTTATTTTTGAGTATAATAAATTTGGGGAGTAAGTTTAAGTAGGTTATTTGGACAGTTTGGAACCCTCCTTATCTATTATGGACTATTGGAAAGCTTTTTGGGATGATTAAAACTATTTAGACCTTTGAACACTAATCACTTTTATTAGATGATTTATGAAATTCTAGTTTGATTTCACTTCTTCATTTATTATTCTATATGGTTAGTATATTATTTCATTTGTTGAAATAGGCATGTCAGGCTATTCTTTGGGCATGATTTAGGCATCAGGCTTAAGTAATGTTTTAGGCTAGGTGACCTGACCCTAGTTAAAGTGAGGTCGTTTTACTTTAAGACATCCCATGCTTTTTTGTCGTACTGTAATTTGCAACTAATTTCAAGTCTTCGACATCAATAATAATGAAGATAGAATTGATTGCCTTACGATTGGCAAAATTATCTTTTTTCTCGGCGTCTGTCTACAAAAATGCAAGTTTTGGAACAACTTTTCCATCTATATCTAGTTACGTTGGAGCAGTGTATTCTCTCTCAAGTAATTCTCTAGCAATTTCATCAATGATATAGATAAAGTGAACTATTCAAATCTTCTAGTTTGCATACTTGGCTCCTTCCAACGATATTGGTGAGTTATCAATCCACCTTTGTGCCCTTCACCAGTTCGTTTTCATAATAACTCATTAATCGATCCTATGGCGATATTCCCAAGAATCTCACTCTTCTACGCTTGTAGAAATAAAAAAGTGACAAAGCACTTATAGCAATGTTAAAGTATTGGAAACCAGAGCAACTGAGATTGACAAATTAGTGATGAATAGTAAACAAACATCAAAACTAAACAAGAATTGGCATCCCAGTAAGACTTGAATGCTTTCCTCTGTGTAGGCTCAGCCTGAATAATCAATTAATCATATTAATAATATGTACAACCACTATAATGATCTCTTGTTCTCACGAAGCTCGAGTAATGAACGATGACCCATACAATGACGATTTTTAGTATTTATAGACTCAGTCTATCTACTCTATCTAGGAATTCAGTCATAAATATAACAGAACTCGGAAAACCACCTCGGTCTCCAATTGCAAACACTATTGGAATCATCTAATATTCAACAATTAATTCTTCTATTCCTTCAAGAATCATAACTTGTCATTTCCATAAAGTTCTTCAGCCCTTTATATAGCTTTCTCTCGGATTTTGTAGTTGTAAACCATATCAAAGTTCTATGTTTGTTGTATCGAACTTATTCATTATTGTAGGCTAATAATGATAGTTTTTCTATTTCAGTATCAAACTCATATTCAACTCATGCTTCAACTTCAGATCTGTCTTCATTTTCGACCAACTTTGATACTGTAATCTTCATTGGAACATGCATTGAAGTCTTTCTCTAAGTTTTATCTACAATCGAGCATCTTGCTTAGTCAGGCTTCTATCTAGATTACAACATCTACCTAAGTACTTATCTCTTGTGTTTGACAATATACTACTAATAAGGATAGACCGACCCAAACACAGTAAACTAGGGTCTAATAGTTTGAGTTAGTTTTGTATATTTACTACCTAAAATATTATAAATACGACCCAAGGCTTACGAAATTAGTTGCCTTTGAGTACTTAGATCAATATTTCATTGCTCTAGGATCCATCATTTATTGTTTTAGTTTATTGCTTTATTGTTCATTGCTTTTAGAGAAAACTTGAGGATTCAGAGTATTTATTCTAGTGGTGTTTATCTATGTTTTTTATTTACACAATTGCAATACCATTTTATGAATATGAGTGTATAGCTTATCAATTTATACAAATTCTAAACAAGAACTTGATCCTTTTTGCAATGTACTTATGATGAGATGATCATGTGCTTAATGCTTTAAACCAATCTTATTATTTTCCGTCAATATAAAGAGAACTAATTGCTGGTTAAAGGCTTTTTACTTACTTATAAGTAGAGTTTAATGATTTATATTTTTTATCAAGTATGCTCATAATCATAACTATATGATTGAAGTTACATATTTGGATGTTAAACAGATTGATGTTTCATTTTTCTGGAAGTTTCTTTAGATACTTATTTATTATTGAATTGAATTGATTTAAATATTAGTATATTTGAATTATGGTAACTAAATTACTTTAATTAGTTAGTTAATTATTATAAAATTACATATTTAATTACTAACTTTTAATTATCATTTTAATTAAATTAATTAATTTTAAGTAAAAATAATAAAAATGATTAAAAGATTTTTTTCCTAAAGAAGATTGATAAATCCCATTAGAGACGATCATCCTACTTATCATTACTACATATAATAAGGATATACAAGAAACGTATTATACATGCTCGACACGTGTTAGACCAAGGAGAGAAGAATAGTACGAACGGAAAATATGAGAGTTTTGAAATAAATGCAATTAATGAGAGGATGAACCGAGCTCGAACTACTGCTTGAAGATTTCACTAGCACCGACATGCACGCCAAGAGACGAAGTTGGCCACAATGGGGTTAATCTTGCGGAACCAAGTGCAAATCTGCGTAATTAAAAGTTTATGTTTCAGAACTAACATGAAATAGCGTGGAACTTGCACGTGTTCAAAAAATGTATTGCCAGAAAAATGCAACTGAGGAGCTGAAATTCTAATAACATATACCTAATTAAGATTATTGAATTTTGGAGTGGCCTACATAATCTATGATCCTGGAGCGAGCGATCAATCTCAACAGCATGAGCAAGGGGATGGTAGTGATTATGCGACTTCTGGATGATGGTTCTGATATATTTTCTTCCCTATTTAGTTTATCTCTAAGTGGAATTGTGTAAGGTTTTGTGATGTAATACGATATTATGTTCTATGTGATGTGTTGTAATACTTGCTACATTATTAATGATTCTGGGAGATTTGAGTTTTTCATGTTTTCTCTATTTGTGAGAATTCATTCTTACGATAATTTTCTCATTATTTATTTATTATTTTATGTTTAGTTCGCTTATGCTCCGCGAGGTATGTTTGTTTTGTTAGAAACCCCACTTAAGGAAAAAGTTTGGAATGAGTTTGGGGGTATTTAGGTAAAGTGGAGTATAAAGAAGTAAAATATGAAAGACTCGAGAGGTTGAATCTATTCATTCAATGTTCAAGGTTCACTAAAATTTTTCAAATTTTTGAAGATACGAGTAATATTTCTTCATTTTACTTTATTTCGTAAGGAATATGAATTGAATATAATTTTAATTTAAATAGAAGTTAAATTTTTACCACCCATGAAAAATAGTAAGTTTATGATATAAAGGATTTGTTATACCCTTTTTTACTTATGCTAGATTATTGTACATTAAAGGAGTTTATCTGAATTGATTAATTTGTGTTATGTTGGGTAGAAGATCGAAACAAAACGCAAGATAGAAAATATGATTTCTAAGCATCTTGTTATACAAAGATTATTGGTCAAGTATTTTATATTTATGTATATATATGATGAAAATAACTTATGCAAGAATTAAGGGTAGAAATAGGAAATTAGGTATTAAACTTTACTTATAAAGAATGTTTCCTTAACTATAGTGAAAGTGAGTAGAGCTAAAAAAGTTTTAAAAAATAGAGAGACACTTAGATTCCAAAGGAAATAGAGCAGAGAATCTAGTGGTTGGAAAAATGTGAGGAAAAATTCCAATAAATAGAATAACTATGTCCAAAGGAAATTAAGCAGGAAAATGAATGAATATAAAGAAAAGAAAAGAATATATTGAACGAAAAAGAAAAAAAGAAATAGAGAGATATAGAAAAAATGGAATAACATTTATGAAAAACTTTTTAGCTAAAAGATTTAACTCAAGTGCTCAAGGCTAAGTTGAGTGAAGTATTTTCCTTTTCCAACATTCCAATAATTGAATATGATAATGATAATTATTTGTGATTAAAAACTCTTATTGAATTTGATTATGGTGGCATTTTAAATATTATTTGAAATTGAGATTTATTAAGCGATTTTTCTCTTTTGAGATTCTATATTAGTCTCGGATCTCGTGTCTTATTTGTGAAATATTACTCGTAATAGGTTACTAAATCCTACTGGAATGTAGTAGAGGTAAAAATGGGGTCGAATCTATTGGATTCAATCAAACTGAGTTCAACAAAAAGAAAAGTAATTCAAGGGGTCATTCGAAAGAGTTTTATCTAAAAGCCTAATAAACTATAAAGTAAAATAGTTGTAAACAGAGAATAAAAACATACCCAAGTCTAGGAATCCACAATCTAGCCCTATATTGTTTCCATGTTTTATATAATTGACTTTATAAGATGTGTTTCAAACATTTTTCCCTAGCTAAGCCATAGGTGTTTGGTTCACCACTATCGTTGTCCCCTATTCTCGATAGATAGGGCAACCACTCTTTAAGTAATTTTCTTACTCTATCACACAACTTTAAGCAACCACTCTCGCATTTAGCATGATTAATTAACAGCTCCATGGAAACGCCTACCACTAGACAACCTTAGGTAACCACTCTCAAGATTTAGCCTAGTTTTCAATGTTAGTGACTTAGAGCAATAAGTGTGCCAAGTTTCTGGCTCTAGGTAATTGCCACTTCTTAACATGGTTGGTATCACGAACTCAACCTAATTGATAGCTGGTCAATGGGTTTATGCCTAGAAATTTACAATGAATATACAAAATCTATACAATAGTAAGACTTCTTTAAAAATAGCAATGCAAAGATAGATAACTAAAATAAAACACTATTATTAAAGAAAATCTCAACAAGAAATAGAAAACAACCTACTACTTGTTAACAAGCTTCATCCTCGGCCTATTTATTAAAGAACTTATTCGAACATGACTACTCTACCTTGTTCTACTCTTACATCACTCTGAATACAAAATATTTTTATTTATTGTATTCCCTCCTTTATATAAGTGACCCTGTGCAAGAATAGGAAAGCCCGGGAAATAAAAACTTTGTAAAAAACACAAAAACTTCTATTAGGCGATCCAGGCGCCATCGTGGTGCCCCCATTATAGATAGACAACGCAGTGTCAAGGCGTGGTATCTTCATGGAATGTCTTGGTCTTCTAATGAGCTGAAACTTCTATTCCTGAATTTGGTGCTTTTGGTGATGCCATATTTGTTGATTCTGGTGTCGTTAGTTCATTTTTGTCGCCATATATTATTCTGCTCCGATGTCTTAGTGGCAGTGTCTGTTCTATGCTTGTGCTATGTGTTCTTTGCATGGCATCAAGCTTTATAAATCGCGTTGACCATTAGTTGACTTCTTTCCTAGAATTGTCTAATTCATGCATAGATACTCAAATATCCTGTAAATCTCTAAAGTAAACATATAGAGCCATAAACAAGACTTTAGACTTGATTCACAAAGAAAGAAACCTATGAAAGAGTACACAAATAATAACTAATCAAATACCCGCAAACCAAGAACTTTGTATGTCCCAAGCAACGAATTATCTCGACCACAACAACTAAATATAATGTAGCAAAACATAGAGATGACTATTCTAAGACTTTATACCCATGAGTCAAAATAATGGATTCCTTTCAATCTAAACTTGGTCAATTTGTTTAACAAGAGACTTGGAATTTTTAGAGGCTGGTTCGATTGCTCAAACTTAGTTACCTCTCAAAACTACATTTCTTTAAAACTTGAAGCATACCAAACCACAATCTCAAACTTACTCATAGGTTTTCTTAATCTCCTTATCAATACGGTGGATCCAATTTGTCTCCTTAGTAGGTGGATTATTTTAAACAAATTTCATCACCACTTTTCATTTATATGCAATTTTTTACACCTATAAGGGTCCATATGACTTATTTAAGGGTAGGTTATTGTTTAACTCAAGACATTGAAAAAACAAACTTAATCATAGTTTTTAAGCTCTACAGCTAAATCTTTTTAAATGAGTTTTTTTGTGCATCCACCTTAATCTTTTTCTACTTTAATGTTGGTTTTATGTATGGTCCCTACTCCATTTCTTGTGGATACTAATTTCTTTATAATTTTTCCAACTATCAGGGTCTCTGCTCCATTTTTTCTGCAACTTGCGGGAATCTCTAGGACTCCTAGTAGCTCTTATCAATTTTCTAAAATCAATGTAGCCCTCTAATGTAGAATTATCAAGCCCATAATTCTACTTGTTCCCCTTACAAATATTAGATCCATGACAATTATACTCCAAGTGAATTAGTTCTAGTTTTAGAATCTTAGAGATTTGGACTTTCCTACAAGGATAATTCGACTGTCTACCTACTTTGATATCAAATTATGATTTGTCCATACTCTTTGTTTCTATTTATATTGTCAAGGAGGTGAAAAAAGCTTTTTTTTTTTACTTCTTTTAAGCCTAGAGGTAGACAATTTGACCAATTTATACTCGTAATAATTGAAAGAAAAATCTTACTCATGGGTAAGTCTCTATAAATCTATTAGACTACCTAATCATGCATGCATTGTTGTATCAAACTCTAAATTAAAAGAAATGGGAGATATGAAATGGAAATGAAGATAAGATAATACATGTGAGTTTGAAAGAAAAATTCTAAGTTGAACTCATACAAGCGAGGCTTTCATCAAGTACTCTGTCTCCATATTTCTTACCCCAATACTTATTCTGAACCTTATCATCAAGGTTCAAAATCAAGCGATGAAAATCAAATGAAGGAAATACATGACCGATAAAAACACAATATAGCATGCAAGAGAAGTATCTTCAAAATAAATAAACCAAGGTTAAACAAATTTGTCTCCAAAATAATAAAACAGTAAAGATAGTTTGGTAAATCCTCTCTCTCTCAATCCTAACTAGTGGAATCATCTTTGACGTTGCCTAATCCTGATTCGTTATCGAAAGAAAGTGTAAGTGTTCCTTTTCTTATGTTCCAATCAACCTTTCGATCATTAGTAAAGATGTCAAGCGAGTAGGAAATGGATGGTCTTATCAGAGGATCGGCGTTGTATGCTATGCCAATATCTGATTAAGTCTATTTGGTGTCGTCTGACAGTGTTGAGGCCGTACTGGTTCTAGATTTGATCCTGCAGGTACTACACTCTTTTAGGGTGATATAGTGCACTATCATCATGGTATGTCATAAAAAATTCCTCGAACCTCTAGGAATCTGATTTAGGTTTGGAGGCTGCTGCCAAGGGGACTAGTTGTGGTGCATGAGAACAAATAAGTTCCTCAACATAAAAAACAATATCCTTAAACCAATAATTTGCTACAAATCTAGGGTTCTGGATGTTTACTCCTTCAGCTTAGAGTTCAATAATAAGTTTTCCTCTAGTGGGTTGAGATTTTAGATCAATGGTTTATCGTTGATGTGTCGTTGCTATATTTTGTCTTTCAGTTTCTATCTACACTCCTTTTTCATCCACTGAGTCCTTATAGCCTCCCTATCAGTCACCCTACGAAGTAAATAACCCATCATCCAAAATTGTCCATAGACTAACATCCATGTCCTCAACACAAAATGGTAACTCGACCTCATGACATAGTGTCGTGATCAATAAAGGGAAGTCTTGTACTTCTCCCAGTTGTCATAGCCTCTTGAATTCTTTGCAACATAATCTACTCAATATCGACATATCCTCCTCTTACTATCTCATAAAGAAGACTCGCTTGCACTCAGTTGATCTCGTTCTCCTAGGTAGTTGGGGGGAGTGAAGCACAAACAAAGTAATTCCACATTTTGTAGACCTTGCGAAAACCCTCTTTAAGCAATTGAAGATTAGTCCCTTTTTTATTTGTTCACAAAGTCCTCAATCTTGGAATAACCAATTTATTAATGATGTCATCATACGGGTATGCATTAAATGGGTTGCAGTAAAGGAGATGGGGAAATCGGGGCTCAAAAGTACTAATTGATTTGTGTTGAGCGTGCACAATAATTTTCCGTATTTTTCTACTATTTGTAGGAGTGTTAAATGGGATATCGTTTCCACAGGGATTTTGTAAACTTAAAAAAAATATTTTTTCTATTTTTTTCTTGATTTAATTAAACTAATTAAACGGTAAAATACTAAAAAACTAAAAATTATAACTACTAACTTAATTAACCAAACTAACTAAATTAATTTAAACAATTTAATGCATGCTAAATTAAACATTATTCAAATTTAATATAAATATAAATATCTAAACAAGCATCTAAACAAACCCACACAAAATAATGTAGTATAATTGGATTGTATTCAAACACTTGAACATATGGTCACTTCATAACATAGTTATAATCATAACATATGGAATCTAAAAACCATTAAATACTAATTCAAAATAGGTTAATATCCATTAGCTAGCCACCTATTTTCCTTAATTCAATGGAAAAACCATATTCTTACATTTATAGATCTACTAATTCAAAATAGGTTAATATTCTTACATTTGTAGAAATATGATAACATTAACACTGAATGAAAACAATGCCTAATCTAAATAAAAAAAATAAGAATATGCAGAAGAATAAATAACTTAAAACACAATCACCTAGAACATCCACTAGGGAAAATGCAGTTTAGATTAATCCTAGTTACTACTTCCATAAATGTTGTCAATAATCATAGACATAGATTCATAATCAAATTACCCAATACACATTTGCAACTATGCATGCAATATTAATATTCGTTAATTGTAATACGCGAAAACAACTTGATAAATCTATTGTTGAAATGTATGAATAGGTTTAAAGCATTAAGTTCATGATTTCTTAATTATAAACACATAGCAATCCAAAGTATGTATATGTTGTTGGGGCATGTGCCCTAGGTCAATCCATTAACTGTCTTTATGAATACTTTTAGTTAATAAAAATAGAGGATTTCATTTGCTGTTTATTATAATTAATTTGCATGTTTACATTATAATAAGATCCATGGGAATTTACGAAATATCCTAAATGTCCCTAATCGATCATTATACTGGGAACTATAATGAATTAAAACTAGTGTAAGTCTTGATTGATGATCATATGATGATTATACGTATAGGGATACGAATCAAGATCATGAGTACTTGTTAGGGAACAAAGTACTGGACCGACCCGCTATGAGAACATCACATGGATTAATTCATAGTTGTTTTCATGATAGGTATATTTTTCAGTCCTCTGACTTGAGATTACCAGACACTTCAACATTAGGAACATAGTGATTTGACACAATCAAACGTTGTCTTTAACCGGACGATTATAATGGTTGTGATTGGTTACTGTGTGAGAAATGTGATGAAGTTTTATAATCAAGATAGAATTTGTCCCTTTCATATAAAGAGAGATATCCAATGGATCCCTCAATGTGTTAGACTGTTAAAAGGCATAGTCTAAGTGAATTGATATTGATCAAAGTCACTTGGATGTTTCCAATCTACCTAGAGAACGAGACTAGTATGATTGAACATGTTGGATGACAATTATATGCCTTATGTTTGATTAAAAGAATATCGTGTGACAAAATGATGTTATATACAAGATTGATTAGGTTGTATCGATTTGATATTCGTACAACTTGGGTAGTCATAATGTCTTGCTAGAGGCCGCTTATGACTTGTATACCAAAATGTGCTTTGGTACACTGCCAACGTTGTATGAGCCTATTGGGTCGCACACTTAGAATGGTTTTGCGAGATTTTAAGATGGTTCAGAAAAATGAATTTTATATGATAAAATTCATGACAGAAACGTCCTTGTGGTGTATTACACTTATACTTCTTTAAGTAGGGGTATATGTGTAATTTACTTAACCGTCTATATACAAGGGTTGTATAAATAGACTCTTTAAGTTAGAATACACGTACGAAAGATTAAAAGGCTGAAACTCTATTTTCGTTTTAGAAACGACTTAGGTTTTTGGTATGCTCTGAATTTTTTTGGAGAGAAACAAAAGGTTTGGTATTCTTTCAAAGCTAGCATTTCGAATCTCGGCCGCCGTTCGTGTGTGGACTACCGGTAGAGGGCGTTCGTCGTTGGCAGCGCCTTAAAAATCTATCAACCTTCAGAAAGGTAAATTGTGACTGAGGTATGATTAAGTTTTTCATGGTTTAAACATTTTTAATGGAATTAGATTCGGATCCTGTTGGGGTTTTTGTCAAAAATATTTTTGTAATCTCCGCTTCGTATAAACCTTAAAACACAACATATGTCTAGGGTTTGTTTAGATTGATAAATTACTCACTCATACAGGAAGTAAACAATGCAAATATATAATTAAAAGACATAATAAAATAAATAAATAATTACCTCTTAAGCAAATTAAAGCTCCAATGTACCTTCAAACATAGACTAAACTAATACAAAACTTATTAAATATGTGAAATATATTGGAAAAAGCTTTATTTCGAAGCCCTCTGGTCCTATTTATAGTCTCCTAAGTTATACAAATCCTAGATAGACTCAAATTCTTTATATTAATCTAAAAAATACATAACCGGCCTCAGCGGTTTGTCAGCGATCCTTAAGTTATACATGAATCGCTATGCTAGTCGCTAGATTTGGTTCTCTATGCTCCAATAATTTAGCTGGCAATTTCTAGTATAATTTCCAACTCACTGAGGATTTGCTGACGTTTTTTTTGCTGCCAATTTAGGTGGCAATTCTTAGTGTAAATGCAAATCAGTGGACTTCTTCTCCAATTGACTGATTGTTTTGCACTTCTTCCTCTTTTTCTTCCATTTCTTCATTTTTCTAATTAAATCTTGAAATCATAAACAATAGAGAATACCTAGTGAAATATCATAATTTATATCGAAAAGCAACCTATATTACATTATGAAACGTGTCTAATTATTGAATTTTCAAATACCCTCAAACTCACCACTTTGCAGTCCCGAGCAAAGAAATACTCTTAATCATATTCTCTTTTCATTCATTACAAATTGATTTCAATGTAAATTATCTTAACTTTGAATAATAGAAATTTTATTATTGAAGTGATTTTCAAATGGAAATATATTACCCAGAAGTAAATGAAAGTTCTTATAAAATAGAATGATTTAAACAAAAAAAAAACATCTCTTAATGATATATCAACTACCCAATGCAAAACCTTAGAACTCAAAGGTCATTCATTACCAAGGCCAGTACACAATATAGGTTTTCTCAATCTCTACTGACGAGCATCAAACTTACGATAACTATTATAGAATATCAAAACTCAAAAACCACTAGATTAATTTTAATTTTTTGAAAATATTTTATAATAGCACCACAATCTAAATCAATACGAATTTTTTCAAGATACCAATGAATATATCATTTAACATATTATAGATTAAGAAATATTCCATTCAACTACTTTCAAGCACTCGAGTTAATTCTTTTCTTTGAAGAGCTTAAGAACATCCATCTTTTTCATCTCCCATTTTTTTCTACTTCATCTTAATTATTGTTTCTTTATTATTTTTCCTTTTTTGCTTTTGAGTTCCTGCCCCATTTGCTATGGAGATTCTCATATTTTCCTACTATATATTCCTTGCCCCATTTTCTATGGAATCTATAGGACTTTATATATATTTGTAAACTATTATTAACATTTCACTGTCCACTAAAGTTGAAGAAAGCATTCTTTGTGACTTATTAAAATTTATCAGTTTCTTACCTATTTCTTCTTTCAATTGTGGTATAATAAGTTTCTATATATACTATAAAAGTCTTTAATCAATAGATTTTGTATCATAAGATTCATAAAAATCTGTCTTATTCATCTTGCATTATTGTTTTGATCTTCTATCCATTCTTACGACTAACCCAAGTCATTGAATTAAGAGTACACATTAACTAGTAAAGTGTATAACATTTGATTCCTTCTATCATAGAATTCACTTGGGTAAAAATATATTTTCCATTTGAAAATCTATTTATTATATTCATTCTCATTATCATTCTTTTCTTAACTAAAATTAAAGTAAAATGAAATTCATAATTACTCGAGTTCAAAAGAAATTTGAAAAATATCATCTACTAAATTAGATATCGGATCTTTTTGAACTTTGCATCTATTCTTGATGTATTTTCTTCCTTTCCTTGCTTTTTTTGCTATCATTGTCATACTTCACCTCAATACCCCCAAACGCGTTTGAAACCTCGTCCTCAAATTTCTAAAATAAAATCGAGATTTCTAACAAAATAAATATAGCACGTGAAGTATAAAAGAATTGATATAATCATAAAATGGACAAACAATCAATATAAATTAACTTAGTATCGACTTTTCATTAAACATAGTGCATAAAACTATAATAAACATCATCTATGTATTACAAATGTATCCAATTAACAATCATAGAGCACATAGTATAGCATAACCCAAAAATAAAGTATCACCATACATCATAAAGTATATCACCATAACCAGAGTTACATTGAAGACCTCACACAATGTCACTCATATACAAATAAGATAAATAGAATGATGAAATCAATGTCATTTGAAAGTCGCATCATCATCATCATCATCCACTGGATAAATCTTTTGGAACTAGTAACTCGTAGCTGAGTTATAGAGGTGTTAGTCTTGACCTAGTTATGTTGGAACTTTTGCCACTCCTTGTCATTTATATCTTCTTTACATTGTTCGCTCCATCCTACAATACTCATTATTAAGGCTTCCAGGTTCTTGAACACCAGTTCTTGATTTCTAAGAGTTGTCATTTGATTGCGTAGAATTATACCCATAAAGGCCAACTCTGACTCCTCAATGTAATGGCCATCATAATCTCTAACACGTTGCTCCACATCCGAATCATGTCTAGCTTCTGATATTTCCTCCGAAGTTCTTCTAATGTCATCTCTGATTATTCTTCTCAGCTTAGTCTATCTTTTGGCTATCTCAGCCTGTTCTCTCTCATCCTCGATGTCATCAGAACTATTTACTTGTCCATATCTCTCCATAACCTTATAAGTGATGGTTTTCTTAGGTGCAACATCCATATCAAGCCCTACCATGTTTACTACATCGGCCCTACAAAAAGTCGTAATCATTAAAGGAAAAGGTAGTTCTTCATTTTTTTGTGGCAATGGCATTCGTTATCAACTCATAGATAATTTTGGCAACATATAAATATCCTAAATCCATGATGATGTGGTAAAGTAAGGCGACTTTATAGTTCACTATCTCATAATATTGTAAGCCTGGTTGTAAGCAGCGTTGATAAAAAACACCAAGGTTTAGTAATTTTCTTAAACAATTTGGTGGTTTTTTGCTTTGGGTACCCTTCCATATCAAAAATGAATCCATTAACATAGATTGCCTCTAAGCCTACCCTAATTGTCTCCATTGGGTAGTGGTACTTAATGGCATACTTAGGCTTCGGGTACTCATCATTTTATTTTTGGTGAAATTGTTGTAAACCAAAATATCGATTTATTATTACAGTGGAACGATCCACTATTCTTCCTCGAACTCGTGATTGTGTTTTACTCTCACTTTCGTAAGCATTTGAATAAAACACTTACCCCAGAATATCACATCCCTTGTTACTTGAAACATCTTTTAGGTCTATAGTCCCAAGTCAACCATCTTCAGTCCCTTGCCTTAACGATATCTAGGGTCTTTGGACTGTATTTCAATTCATTCTTCACATTTAATCCCTTCTCCGGGATCAACTTCCTATCTTTCACTAAATCATTCCTAAATTTGTCAACAGTCTTGCCATTGAAAAAGCTTTCTTTCTTACGTACATAATTTTTCACCCCTGTTAGTATGCCTTCTTCTAATTCTTCCTCCTCCTCCACCTTTTCTACATAATAATCCTTAGTGTTATAGCTAATAGTTGAAGGTGGAGAAAGCTCTCTTTGTGGTTTAATTATACGTCTGTTAAAATAAATTGACATGGGTTTAATTTAGGAAGCTTTTAGATTTGTTCTTTATTTTGTCTACTAACTTCCTCTTTTCCTTTCTCCTCTAACTTTTCCACTTCCGACCATTTGGATAAGTACAAGTAAAAGAATGAACTTGTAAAACCATTTAAAATAAAAATTTTCGAAAAAGTGTTTTATAAAATTCAACATATCTATCTAAGAAGGAGAAATTCATTAGAAAAGTGATTTATAAATCAAGAGTTTGATTTTTATTAATCAAATATTATTTGTAAGAATAATCTTTCGTAAGTAACTCAAATCAAGCAATAGGCAAACACATATCCCCCAAATTCATTTGAAACTTAGCCT
The DNA here is from genome assembly GCA_039657365.1 of Stephania yunnanensis. NCBI lineage: Eukaryota > Viridiplantae > Streptophyta > Magnoliopsida > Ranunculales > Menispermaceae > Stephania > Stephania yunnanensis. The sequence goes on along the minus strand of JBBNAF010000033.1, from coordinate 424,793 downwards.
CAAATTAGTCTGCATATAAAATTCAAATTGATTCGCCATATATGAAAAATAGTATAGAAATTCGATAACAATAAACAAATCATCAAAACATTTTCATACTAGTATTGTAATTCAAAACATTCAATATCAAAAACAATTTAGAGTAAAATTTTTGAAAAGTAGCTTCTAACCTATTAAAAATACAAAATCAATGAAAATATAAAAAATTTAACAAAAAATGGTTAGCATTTTCATTAATTACCTTCTTGAAAGTGATTATTTAAAGATTGGAATGCTAAACCCCTTTAGAACACTTCTCCAAGCTCTAATTTGAATTGCCCTTGCTCAAACCCTAGGTGGCTCTACATACTCAAAACTCACAAAGTTATTTTGATTTGATATGGAAGATTAAGGTGGGAATCACATAAATACACTACAATCTAGCCTTAGAAGGTTGAATCTAGTCTGAATTTTGTCTCTTGATCATAAAAGTTACAATAGCTTGTGATTGCGGAATAAATGAATGTGACGATTTGTGGTTTATGTTTCTAATAACTCGTATTCGTTCTCAACGAATATGGGTTTTCAAGTAGATTCGTTGAGAAATCGCTGACAAAATCACTTAAAACGAGCCTTAGTGGCTCAACGATTAGTTCAGTGAATCTTACTTATAAGTTTAAATCGACGACAAATCGTTGACTTAGAATTACACTGAAGATTTTGCACAATGCTACCAATTTTCTAAGCAATTTTCGGTATATAAACTAGAATCACTGGGAAATTGCCAGCCTATTTTAACTATTTTTCAAATTTAATTGATTTGCCTTATATTTATCAAATATATATATCAATTAAAAAGGTATAATTATCAAAAATTGTCAGAATTTAACTATGATTTATTCGAAATAAAATTATCTTTACTATAAATAGCCAACAAACATAAAACTAATGCATAAAAACTAATATAATGCAGACAGAAGTTGGCTTGATCAACCTCCCTTAATAGATATTATTCTAGAATTAAATTTCTAGAATATCCAAATTATAAGAGTAACAAGTTGAGAAAATTTAAAAATAACTAACTAGTCCTAATACTAAAACTGAAAGTAAAGATAAAGTTTGGGCTACCTTCCATATAATGCTTTTGTTTACTATTATTGGCTTGGTCTTAACTACGCAGCTTCTAGACTAGTTTTATAAACTTAAGTGTAAATTTGGGAACTCCTGAGCCATTCCGTAAAGTGATTGCTTGGCCATAAACCCTAAAACATTATCTTGTGCTTGATTAGTTGGAGCAACAAAGAGTTTGAGTAGTTGTTTGAGCTTGATTACTCTGTTAAGTACTTAACCTATTTATTTGTAAAGTTATTTGACTTAACTAATATTTTAATTCATTAATAGTAGTAGTATCAGTCTTAATCTAATTTCGAGAAATCTGTGTAAATTCTTGATGACTTTGGTTCATAAAATTATGCAAGATTTGCTTTCGATTTAGGTTTTTTGGTTGAGCATTTTGTAGAGGTTGTAGATTAGGTGCAATTTGCATCTGAGCTCTTGGTCTATAAGTATTAGATTTTTATTTTGAAGACCATAACTAAGATTTGAGTTTGGTCTTCCAGGATAATAAGTATTATTATTTTATTGATTTCTTAGGGGACTAAAAATTGATTCATCATTGCATTAACTTCTTCAAGATTTTCTTCATGTAAAGGACATACATTCATAGGATGTGTAACCTCATTACTGAATCCATAAGCTTTAACTTGATTGGATCTATCATTAATTAACATTTTAACTATCTTAGATAGTTCATCAATTTTATCAGATGCAATATCAATTTCTTTTATAATCTACTCCATAAAGTTTCTTAAATGATTCAACCTTTTCACCGTATTGATTAGATTGTTTTGCCATTTTATTGATTTCTTCTTTTAACAAAGTAGGTGTCATTTCAAATAAAATTTCACCACACACTGTGTCTAATAACCTTGATTCAAAATGATTGAGTCCTTCATAAAAATAATCTAATAATGCTCTTTCAGTATATCCATGTTGTGGTCAAGAAGAAATAAATCTTTTGAATCCATCTCAAAATTCATTAAAATTTTCATTATATTTAATCTTTGCAACTGTGATTTGCTTTCTATAGGAATTAATTTTTTAAGCTGGCATATATTCATCTAGGAAAGCTTCTAACATTAGAGTCCATGTAGTTATTGAATCTTGTGGGTGATAGAGCAACCAATCTTGTGCTTGATCTTTCAATGCAAAAGGAAAAGCTAATAAATTCAAATCTAATTTCAAATTAAGGAAATCCATTGGGATATGCTACGTACATAGGCTCACATGTTGTAACATTTTGATTTGCTTGTCTGAAAGTGAGTTCTCTATTATTTTTTAGAACTCTATTATCACTATTATTATTAATGACATTTTCATTAATATCATTGTTGGTATCCTTCATTCTATTAGCTAAATTTTCCATAGGTTGTCGTTATCTTAAACTTAGATTAAAAGTTATATCTATTTCAAAGACGAGAAAGTGTGTAGACCTTACAACGTCTAAAATCCTAATAAATAATTTAAAAATCCATGGCAATCTGTGCCAAAAAACTCGACACGTGTCGAGTGTGCATAATAGTTTCCCGTATTTTCTTATTATTTGCATTAGTCATAAATGGGATATCATCTCCACAAGGATTTTGCAAACTTCAAAAGAAAGTACTTTTCTTGTTTTTCTTAATTTAGTTAATTTAATTAAACGGAATTAAAATACCAATTAGCTAAAAATGATAAGTACTAACTTAATTAACCAAACTAAATAAACTAATTTATACAATATAATGCAAACTAAATTAAACAATATTCAAATTAAATATAATTTAATTATCTAAAACAAACATCTAAAAAACCCCACTAAAAATGTAATATACTTGAATTGCTTTTAAACACTATAACATATCATCACTTCATAACATAGTTATAATTATAATTCGTAATAAGATAATAGCCTTTAGCCATCCACCGATTATCTAAAATTCAATGGAAAGTAATATTTTTATCATTGTAGATCAACCTATTTGATAAAACGTAATACCATGCAAATACTATAGCATTAACACTCAATGAAAATCATGTCGAATCTAAATAAAATATAAATAAGAATATGCTAATAAATAAATAACTAAGAACACAATTAGCTTCAATATCCTGAAAAAAACCTATAGATTAATCCTAGTTACTACTTTTATAATTGTTATCAATAATCATAGCCATAGATTCATAATTCAAATACCACAATACACGTTTGCAACTATGCATGCAATATTAATTTTCATTAGTTGTAATACGCAAAACAGTTTGCTAAATATCTAATTGACATGTATGAATAGATTGTAAGCATTATGTTTATGATTCATTTATTATAACTACATAGCAATCCAAAGTATATACATGTCTAGTGTTTGTTTAAATTGATAAACAACTCTCTCATGAAGGCAATGAAAAATGCAAATACATAATTAAAAGACTTATAAAATAAATAAATAAATACCTCTTAAATAAACGATGCTCCAATGTAGCTTCAAAGATATACTAAACTAATGAAAGACTTATTGAATATGTGAAATAGGTCGAGAGAGAGCTTTATTTTGATGTCCTCTTGTCCTATTTATAGTCTCCAAAGTTATACATATCCTTGATGAACTTAAATTCTTCATATTAATCTAAAAAATGTAACCGACCTTAACAACTAGTCATTAATTCCTAAGTTGTGCACAAATTGCTAAGTTAATAACTTGATTTGGTTCTCTCGTGCTCCACCGACTCAATGGCGATTTCTAGTATAATTTTTTATTCATTGAGGATTCATTAACAAGTCTCTACTCGCCTATTTAGGAGGTGATTCTTCGTATAAATGTACATCACCAGCTGATCGCTAGATGTTTTCTCCAATTGACTATTTTGCTCTTCTACCAAATTTTCTTCCATTTCTTCATTTTTCTAATTAAATTCTGAAATCACAAGGATAAGAAAATACCAAGTGTGATATCATAATTTATATCAAAAATCAACCTAAATTACACTATAAAACATGTCTAATTATTGACTTGTCACTAATCACTAAGGACCCAAAATATTAATTAATGGTGTATGCTTCATAGTGAACAAGAACTCCCTTAACTTTCAATGGTCGATCATTTTTAGTGTGATACCTATTAGCGTAGAACTCTTGACATATCTCAATTCAACCCATGATTCGTTCATAAATGTAATCCCTAATGTTTTTGCCAATTTTGTGCCCAAATAAGGTTTTTAACCTTGTGGTCATATTTTTCAATAAATTAATCCCTTTCTCCAAAATGAACTGTCGACCTTGGTCCTCCTTGTACTTCTTCTTGGCCTTTTTGTCAATGAATTTATTGGATTTGAATGGCCTAGATGGTTATGGATATTTAGATGTGGAAGCCTTGCCCGTAATAGCCTTAGTCCTTAAAGGGTGCACTCTTCCCATAGTGTTCATCATTTTACTGAGGAGATCTCAAGGGTTCAACGAAACCTAAGTATGACATTTATGAATTAACACAAATTTCATATAACCCTAATTGAAGTTATACAGTCCTATCATCAATAGAGCAAACTTCCTAAAGTATTGAATCATCAAATAAATGGTGAATCAAAATTAGGAAACATTTACCATATTTATTTCCAAATAACGTTGCACCATAGTGCCTTTTGTAGTTCATCAATACCCCAAGTCTGCTTCTTTGGTTATATGTCATGCCCTATTTGCTCAAACCACCCTTCACACCATAAATAGAGTTAGAGTTATGGTCTTTAATGGTTGTGGGAGCTTCTAGAGGGTCAAAAATGGCTCGGGTGAGGGTTATAGCTATAGTAACGCCATGGTAGGAGTGAGAAAATTCAATAATAAAAAGGACATTCGAGCGTTATAACTCAAGTTTGGTTATGTTAGTTCTACTAGCGGCATCACCATGGCGCTAGGGATGATGTTGTGTGAAGAGGTTTCTAATGCATGAAGCGGGGGAAGAGGTTTCTAATGCATGACGCAGGGGACTTCCTTGACTATACTTCCAAGTATGTTTTGTACATCATAGTTATGCTTCAAGGTTTAGAGATTAGATTTATACTAAAGAAATTTTAACACTAAAAAGACTAAAAGAAATTAAAATCAGGGCTTCCTTCCAGTAGTGTTCGTATTTACAGTCTATGGCCCAACATATTTCTAATTTTATCAATGTCAATCCCTGCCTTCCTCTCCTTACTAAGGTTACACTACAAGAAAAAAAGCAAACAACAACAAACTAATCTGTTGTTGAATTGGTACGAATTTGTTGCTAAGGGACTCCGCAATAGATCAGCAACAGATTAGAGGTGTTGCTAAACTCTTTGTTGCAGATTGAAGTTAGCAACAGATTTTGGTTATGTTCTTGTTAATGTACAGAATTATGTAATCTGTTCTTTGAACAACAAAGAATGTAAATAAATATGTTGCAGATTGAAAAAGGAGTTTCTTTGCTAATCTGCAAAATCAAGAATAGATCGTAATGTTCATTCTTTGATTTGCCCAACAAGAAAAAGTTGTCTGTTGTTGATCTTTGCAAATCAATGCGACAGATCAGCAACAGATCTCTTTTTGCTGACTGGGCAAATCAGCAACAGACTTGGCATTGTCCTTACTCTTCCCGGGGACACTCATAATTGTATTAAAAATGTTGTCGAAAACATTTTTTTCAATGTGCATGACATCCAAATTGTGTCTAATGAGATTTGTTTTCCAATATGGTAAGTCCCAAAATATGCTTCGTTTCCTCCACCCTGAATACTTGGCAATCTCTTTGTTCACATGAACAGCTTCGATTTCGGTTACTTTCATCGGTCCCAAAGCTTCAATTTCAGCCGAATTTCTTCCCACGACTTTAATCTCGGTGGTCCTTTTCGACAAGTTGTATCGCGTTTGAATCCGTTCTTATCACTTCTTAAAATTGGACCCCACGGTAGGAACCGACGATGACAATCAAACCAAGAGGTTTTTCCACCATGTTTTAATTGGAATGCATCTGTGTCATCCATACAATAAGGACAAGCTCTCCTTCCGTGTGTGCTCCAACCAGACAACATACCATATGCAGGGTAGTCGCTAACAGTCCACATTAGTGCAGCTCGAAGTTGGAAGTTGGTCTTGGTGGAAATGTCATAGGTAAGTACCCCATCATGCCACAAATCTTGCAACTCTTTTATCAAAGGTTGTAGGAAGACGTCAATATGATTTGAAGGATTTGTCGGCCCCGGTACAATGACAGTTAAAAACATGAACTTCTTCTTCATGCACATTGAGGGGGGTAAGTTGTAAGGAGTGAGAATTACAGGCCACGATGAGTATTGTTTTCCGGATTGGCCAAATGGTTGGAAACCATCCGTACACAAACCTAAACGAACATTACGAATTTCGGCGCTGAATTCGATGTGCACATCATTGAAATGTTTCCATGCAGTAGAATCGAGCAATGTTGCATGACGATGCCATCTGAAACGTGTTCCCCATGCCAACGCATATGTCTCGCAGTCGCTTCTGACGCGAATAAACGTTGTAATCGAGTGCTAGGGGAAGTAATACATTTTTTCCGAGCCCGCGGCACGCCACTTCGTCCATCATTTCTAGTTTGTTCGTACCTTGACTCACCGCAAAACTTACACGTCCTCAACTCTGAATCATCGCCCAAGTAAATCATGCACATTGACTTGCAACAATCAATTTGTTTGGATTTAGTAGCCCCATTCCTTGCATTAGTCGTTTCGTGTCGTAAAAGCTATCGACTAAACAATTGTTACTCGGCAATGCATCTTTACAAAATTGAAGAATTTCATCGAACGCCTTTTCAGAAATGTGATGTTCTGCTTTTAATTTTAGGAGTCTCGCGACTGCCGACAATTTCGTCATCTTCTCGCACCCCTGCCATAGCGGCTGACTTGTTGCGTCCAACATATCATACAAATTTTCTGCTCCTGGAGTTGGTCGTTCCGCATGGCTCCAACTAAAACTCGGACCAGCCAAGTTGTGCACCATTTCATGATACGATGTACAATAATTGACCGTCTGTGTCCCTTCGTGGTCTTCAACTATCGTCGTATTGCTAGGTTCGTCAAGCACATTTTGAGTGTACATATTATCTTCTTCCCCGTGTTCCGACCAACATTGATATCCCGGAACAAAGCCCCGACGAAGAATATGAAGTTCTACGGTGTCAACATCATAATATGAACGATTACAACACTTCGTATGGTTGCATGGACATCGAATTTTTCCCTCACTATTTGCGAATGTCTGCGGCGTCTTCGCGTATGTGATGAACTCGTTCACGCCGTTTATGAACTCTCATCGAGTGAAGCCATTTTCAATACGACTATACATCCATTCTCGATTAGTAGACATCTCGATCCTAAGTTTTATCAACCGAGCATGGGAAAAAATCTAATCAACTCTTAAATAAATTTAACATATATAAATCCTACAAATTAACTATATATTCGAAAATAATCCAATTAATACTCTTAAATAACCTCTAACTACCTTCAAGAATCATGTAAATTTCATACTTACATTCAAGATGCAATAATTTATGCATATTTTTATAAATTAATAAGTATTTCATAGAGCCATGTATTTCTCGATCCTATAGTGTTGTATAATAGTTTGAAAAAATGGAAAGGAATAATTGTTTTATTTTCCTTTGTTGTTGTAATAAATTTTTAAATTTGTATGTTCTTAATCATTTATATAAACTTATAAAATTTTAAATACAACAACAACAAGAAGAAGAAGAAGATAGCCTCACTCCCAATTATAAAAGCTTAAATAAAAAAATAAATAAATGTAATGTAACATACCATGATAACAATTAAAGATAAACTGGGGATTCTTGCTTTTGTTCTAGCTAGATTGCATGCAAATACTAAAAATGTTGATTGGTCATCAATGCAACAATAATATTGATAGCTAGATTATTTTTAAATTTGTATGTTCTTAATCAATTATATAAACTTATAAAATTTTAAATACAACAGCAACAACAACAACAAGATAGCCTCACTCCCAATTATAAAAGCTTAATTAAAAAAAATAAATAAATTAAATGTACCATACCATGATAATAATTAAAGATCAACTGGGGACTTAATTTATTCTTGCTTTTGTTCTACCTAGATTGCATGCACATACTAAAAATGTTGATTGGTCATCAATGCAACAATAATATTGATAGCTAGAATATTTTTAAATTTGTATGTTCTTAATCATTTATATAAACTTATAAAATTTTAAATACAACAACAACAACAACAAGTTAACTGTATTACTAATGTACAGTCCAAATCCAATAAACTAAAAATAGCGTTAAGAAATAGACAGTAATCTTCCCAACACAAATCTACCTGAGAAGGACTACTTAGATGTGATTATAGTGCCTTATATTTAGATAAAACATAGTTAGCTTTTAGATTATATATATGTTGAAGATCAATTAGGTCCATTTCTTTATTCGTATGTGTAGAATGTTACTCTAATTTAATCAATCTTTTATTATAAAAAATCTCCAACCATGACGAATCTATGGTCCTACGGAGCTATTACTTAGTTGGCAAAAATTGTATAATTTTATTAATTATAATATGAGATATGTTATATAAGATTTTTTTTCACCGTGATTTTATATTGAGGTGTTTTTGGTTCAATTGAACAAGCATATATTACAAATAGATCTTGCATCAATGAAGCATGAAAAGAATTTTGAAAATGAGCACACTATCGTGCCACCCCAATCAACCCAATCCCAAGGTAAGGAAAACCACCCCAACGGAGAGCTATATAAAATTCAAATGTTAGTATGTTGATATCATATCTATACAACATCAATAAACCCTCATATCTCAAATTAATTAGAGTGTGCTATACGTGGATCCTATGTTTCAACTCATATTTTTTTAATATAAATATGTGTTAATTCCAAAGCATATACAAGTTAGTTAGAATTAGTTTTTACGTTGATTTGTTAGCGACATAGTGTTTTGACGTTGATTTGTTGCTATTTAACTACAAAAAATTGACGTTGATTTGTTGCTATGTTAACAACATAGATATATAAATTTCAGCAAAAACATAAATAATTTAAAATAACCAAAATAGCTTCTCATGAAGAAAACGCAAACCGCAGATAAAGCTTGTGCGACAATGAGGAGGAGTCGAGCCGAGCAGCAGCGCGGCGGCGGAGCGGGCCCAAACAAATGCGGCGAAGATTGCGGAGGCGATGAGGCGAAGAGCGCGGCGGGGGGATATCCTTCGAGCTGCGACGACGGGATTCGACCAGCGGATGGCGGCGCAGACCGCGGAAGGGCGGCGCAAGGACCGCGGAAGAGGGGCGCAACTCGACCAGCGCGCGGGCGCTTGGCGGGCGGCATGGCGGGCGGGACCGGCAGCGCGAGGGACCGACCAGCGCGAGGGGAGAAAGGTGCGCGGTTCACGGGTTCGGCTAGCGGCGCGGGGGACCAAACAATGCGGCGCTTGGATCCAGCAGGCGGCGCGGGACCAAACGAGAGAGGCGGCGCGAGGGACCGACAGCAGGAGGGAGAAGGGTGCGGCGGTTCGATGGCGCGGGTTCGGCTAGCGGCGGCTCACGCGGCGTCCAACCAGCGGCGGCGACGCGACGCGATCTGGTGGCGAGGGGCGGCGGCGTGAGTGGCGGCGAGGCGACGATCTGATGAGAGGGGCGGCGGATCGGCCTTGAGCGTGGCCACGCACGGCTCACAAGCAACCTCTCGTGGCGACGGTGAAGAGACGGTGAGCGCGCGGTGCGGCGGGTCTCCGGCGCAGCGGTGAAAATGGAATGGGTTTGGATGGTGGTAAAAATGGGATGGGTTTGGAGGTAAAAATGGGTTTGGAGGGTGGAAATGGTTTGTAAAAACCATTTAGAAATTAATTTTTAAATGGTTTGTTGCTAGTTTGTTGTTTGTTCAAAGAACAGATCTAAATCATTGTGATTAGCCTACGTGGACGACCTACGTGGCATTTGTTGTCTTTTTTTGTTGTTGTTCAAACAAATCAAAATCTGTTGTTGATCACCTACGTGGATACCGACAGTCTGTTGCTGATTTGTTGCTATTCAACACTGTATTTACACTATTAACTTTTTATCATTTTTTTATTCAATTCGATTTGCAATCTCAAAATAATAAAATTAGAAAGATATTTTAAAAAAAATTACAAAAACAAAAAATAATAAAAATTAATTAATAATAATATGATATGTGAATAGTGCCACACCAAAATGATGTGACACTATTCATTCAACTTCATGAGATTTTGGCAATACATCACTGTAGCTCCACCACCTTGGCGCTTTAATTATCGAAATCGAAAAAAAAAAAAAAAAAAAAAAAAAAACTTAATATATCCGAACTTCTAATATTAATAGAAAATTTAAATTAAATCTATATGTATATATGTTTTCAATTTAATTTCAACATCTCATGAAAAAAAAAAAAATTTCAACTAAAAATTTTAATTTCAACTACATTGCCTAGCTAATTAAGGCGACCATGCGTTTACGATCATTCCTGAGTCCAAGGATAAGAAAAACAAAGCATATATATATTTTGATGTAACTACATATAAGGGCTTCCGAATTTGTTTTCAGCCATTTTTTTAAATTTGGCTCATCCAATCTAATGGAAGTCGATCGGCTGTCCCAACTCCATGGTTCGAAAGAAACCAATAAAATATAGTTGTAAGAATTAAACTTGATGTCTCAGCCTCAATAATTAGATTATGGATGCTAATTTTTTTTGCCACTATGCACGCTATACCCCTTAAGGACCGTGAAGATTAAATATAAATAAACACATGTGGGTTGTTTTGATGATGTTGATATTTCGAAATGTATAGTTTGACAATTCAATTAATTTCATTATATATGTTTGGTGGTACAAATTTCGACAATGCCCTTAATTATGTCTGTTTGGGCTTAATCTGGCTAACTATATACAAAACTAATCTTAATAAGATTAATCGAGTAGCTAATTAATTTAAGTTTTCATGTACAATCGAGATATATCTTTTAATTAAAAATGGGGTTTTTCTAAAGTAGCTTCAAAGCAATTTTTTTTTGTTGCTCTAGCCTAGCTATGACAAAATTGAAAGTAGGGGCACATTAGGAAATTAAGCAATTTGGCCATTAATATTGAATAGATAGATATATATATAGATATAGTATACATATAGATATAGATCTTGAAAAAAATAATTTTTGGGTTCCAAAATTTTTAAAACGTGGTTTTTATTTTATTTATGTAAAGGTGTTAATTAATCAATTCGCAAGTTTTTGTTCTAAGTGCAATTTGCAACATAAAACACCAATATAAAAGGGATTTTTTTTAACTTACTACATTACCTTAAAATTAAACAATATATTGGATTTTTTTATCCAAAAAGGAGAGCCCCTGGATTGAAAAAACCATTTAAAATTTAGTGACATATCGAATGAAGTAGAGTAGTTCTTCATTGATTTGTTTGTTGCTAATTTGTCGCTAATTAGCGACAGATCACAAACATATTTTTTTGTTCTTGACAATCTGTTGTTGATTTGTCGCTAATCGAAATAACAAATTGAATCTGTTGTTGATTAGCGACAGATCAACAACATAATTAAATATGTCGCTTGATCTGTAGCAGATCTGTCACGCATTTTAACTACAGATCGTGACAAACTAGGTTCTCAGAGCTGATCTGTCATGAGATCTGTCACAAAATGGGCGGGAAAATATTAAGCGGAGAAATCAAGAACAGATCAATGACAAAAAAAAATTTGTCACAATTGTTGTCACAAATCATCAGCGATTTGTTGCTTTTTGGTCAACCGAGTCAAAATCTCTATCGATGCAAAATTGTTGTTGATTTGTTGTTGTTTAACAACAGATTCAATCTATTGCAATGTTTTGATGCTATTCCACATTTTTCTTGTAGTGTTAAGAACCTTAAGCAAATCAAAATATGGAATTTGTGGGTGCAATCATCTTTTCGTAGCCTTTTGGGATTTTTATCAACTTACCACCTGTAATAATAGCATGAATTCATCAAGTTGTTTCAAAGATAATTATTTTTTGGGACATGTCAATCAATGCACAAACAAGATCTAAGAAATGTTGCCTTTATATCATTGGGTGTTTTTTTCATGTAAGTTTAATAAGACTTTGAAGTCGATTCTATAAGAAAATTTACATATTTGTATAATAAGATCTTTCACTCTTCCCGTTGCTTTGGCCAAATATATCATCTTCTATTATTACCGAATACTCGCTAGAACATTAAACTTAAGTTTTGTTTTCTTAATAACATTTTATGGCATTACATTAGTGGTTGCTCTGGTGTTAAAAATTTCTTATAGTTCACGAAGTCCTTTACCTTCACATGTACTTTGAAGGGTCTCGTTGTCTTTCTCCTTCCTAGTGGTCCTTTAAGGTCTTTTATGCTATAAATAGGTTGATCTTCATTCTTGTGGTTTTTATGAAGGGACTCCTAAGTAGTATAAAAAAGGAATTTAGGAATTGTTCTACATCTTTCATATCTACCACATAAAAAATATGCAAGAAATGGGAATTCATTTATCGTTACTAGTATGTCTTATAATACACTTACTTGGTCTTATCACCAATCTATCTCGCCAATTGAATCACAGCTCATGTTTCTTCTAAAGGTCCAATATTGAGTTTTTCATAAATAGATAGAGAATACTATTTATGGAAGCACACATCCTATTTATGGAAGCACCAAGGTCGCACATCTCCATTAGAATAGTAGCATCCCCTATAATGCCAGGTATCGGTAACATCCCAGGATCCTTACATTAAAGGGGGAGTGTTTTTTGAAGGATAGTTGTGACATTTTCTCCTACCCGAATCCTCTTGTCGCATTTCAATATTCTTTCGTTAGTGTAGATCTCCTATAGAAGTCTTACGTGCCTTGAATTTATTTTAGTACATCAAGAAATGGAATTTGAATTTCTACTTTCTTATACGTCTCCAAAATCTCTTTCTCTTCCTATTTTTTTCTATTTCTCATTAAACGTTAGGGAAAATGAGGTTTAACATTATAAATAGGTGGAGTTTCCTTTTTCGAAAGTTTCAATTGTTTAGGGGTTGGCTTTAAGATCTCTATTCATTTTCTTCCTCATTGAACGGTTCCTTTAAAGTGATTGGTTTGTCTGGGTTTTTGGGTCCCATACCCTTTGCCACTACTAAGTGTAATGGTGTTGGCATATCTGTTTAGGTCTAGGGAAGTCTACATAGGCGACTTTCCTTTCTCTCGCTAATTCTCCCAATTTTTGTGCAATTACATCCACTTAGACACCCGGGTTTCAGATTGCGACATTTATAATACTTAAAGCATTCTCAGTGTTTATGTGGATCTAGACAATCCTTCTAGAAAATTGGCTTTATTGAGCAACTACAAATTGATCATATCCTCTAAGGAGGAATGATTAGTTACTGATTCAGGTAACGATTTTCCTCTTAGGGCAAAGGATTAGTAGTTTTGGTTTTGAGACCCATAAATAAAGTTAGGGTTGTTCCTCATCATTGCTTATTGGTAGGTATTTTAGAAAAGCACTCGGGTTTACCCTTTGAATTGGTTGCCCATCATATTTACATGCTAATGGTCCTCAAATAAAGTAGGACATTCACCAGTCATTTGGCTTATGACATATCAAAATCCATAAGCCTTAACATGGGCTTGGCCATTACTCAAGAGATGTTCCAGTAGGGAAGTCTATAGATCAATTTTTTTATTAGTGGAGCTAATAGCCACTCTAGCTGATATACTTTAGCGCGCGTCAACACCGATATCCCCGTATAGTCGGGACTATTTCATTATTTCCTCATAGATTTACTTCATCTGTGTTGGGGTTTTGTCATGAATGTGACCACCACAAGCATTGTCAATCAAACGCCTCACTATGGGGGACATGCTGACATAGAAATATCATACAATGGCCCTGTTTCGGATTGGCAATACTATGTACAATTGCAATTCGGCACTTATAACAGTCCTAATAATTACCAAAAGACCCACCGGTCTTCATTTTTATGTCACATATCTCAAAGATTAGTTGGGCTACCTTATCGTTAGGGAAATATTCCCTAAGGAACTCATATATCATGTCGTGCCATGAGTCAATGCGGTTAAAGCAATGATAGAAGAGCTATTATTTGGCTTAATCCCTTAAGTATAATAGGAAAACCTTAGGCTTTACCTCATTTTATTCCACTTGAAATGGACTTGTAGATTGTCTGAAACTCCTTCAAAAATCCACCGATCTTTACACACCATGCCACGGAAGGTGAGCAGGAGGTGAATAAAGCAAGATTTAAGCTCAAAAGCTTTGCCATTTGGTGAGAAGTTTATACAGATGGGCAAGCGAGTAAGAAGATTTTTGATATATTCATTGATGCGCTCAGTGGTAATTTGGTGATCACCGCCAACGTGGCGAGCATCAATAGCCAAAATAGGTTGATGGAAATTAAAATCTCTATTTAGAGCTTCTCTAGCCAACCTCCAATAGGTTCTATAGATTTCTAAATCGAAAGGTAACACTGAACCCATTGTCTTAGATCAAGTTATCCGACCGTACATAAACTAGTAGACTTAAAGAACAAAACAAAAATAAAAATAAAATAAAAATCTAACTCTATTTGGAATTAAATCCCCGGCAACAACATGAAAATTTGATCATATGTCGCACGAAATATAAGTCATCATGGGTTACCAAATCCTACTAGAATGCGAACATGATAAGAACATGGTCGAATCAACAGGATTAAGTGAAACTAAGTTCTAGAAATATAAAGTAACTCTCGAGTCTTTTGAAAGAATTTTATCTAAAAGCCTACAAAATAAGAAAGTAAAATGGTCGTAAAACAGTGAATAAAGACATACCTAAGTCTAGGAATCCATAACTAAGCCATGTGTTGTTTCCATGTCTTATATCATTAACTTTTAAAGAAGGGTTTCAAAATTGTTTTCCCTAGATAGCGTATAGGTGTTAGGAACTAACACCTTAGTCCCCCCTATTCTCAATACATAGGGCAACCGCTCTTTTTAAATATTTATGTTACTCTAGCAGTCAATGGGTTTATGCCTAGAAATTTGCATGGAATATAAAAACTCTAAACCACCATTGAGACATTGTTAAAAACAATAACACAAAGATAGAGAACTGAAGTAAAACATTATTATTATTATTAATCTTAACAAGACATAGAAAAAACCTACTATTGGCTAGAGAGCTTCATCCCTTGCCTAGGTATTAAAGAACCTAGCCAGAGATGGCTACTCTACCTTGTTCTACTATAAAATAACTCTAAATACACAATATTTTTGTTCATTATGTTTCCTCCTTTATATAGTTGATTCAGGGTAAAACAATAAGAATGCTCAAAAAATAAGAACCTTCTAAAAAACATAAAACTTATATTCCGCGATTGCAACATTCTAATGGCGCCGCCATTATGTATGGACAACGCTGGGTCAAGGCGTAGGATATTAATAGAAATTCTTGGTTTCCAAGTCCACTGAAACTTCTATTTTTGAACTTAGCGTCATTGTTGACGTTGCCTATATTAATTATAACGTCATCAATTTAGTTTTGGCATTGTCCGTTATTCGGCCTTATGTCTTGGTGCCGCTTAGTTTGTTCACTTGCTAGTGCCATCTCGTTCTTTAAATTGCATCAAGCTTGTTGTTGCTTTAACCATTAATTGTTTTTTTTTTCGCAAAATTTTCTAATTCACGCAAGAATACTCAAATACCTCATAAATCTCAAAAGTAAAAATATAGTGCCGTAAAATACGACTTTGGACTTGATTCACATAGCAAAATGCCTATGAACTAGTGCACAAATAATAGCTCATCAATCATCGTAAGCTTGATGCTTGTCATTGGAGATTGAGAAAACCTATATATTGATTTGTCCATGGTAATTGATTCAACTTTGAGTAATGAGGTGTGTTGCATTACTAGAAGGTTGAGTTGTCAAATAAAGGGTTTTTTTTAAAATCTTTCTATTCTATAATAGTTTTATTTTTATGAGGTTAATATGTTTCTATTTAGTTATCACTACTTTTTAAGAATAAGAATAAGTAATTATGAAATCACACTAATGGATGAAAAGATAATATAATTTAAAATATTCCTTTGCTCGAGACAACAAAGTACTGAATATGAGGGTATTTGATAAGTCAATAATTAGAAAGTGTTTTGTAGTATATTTTGGGATGATTTTGGAAGTAAAGCACTACATTACACTAGTTTTCTCTATTTTTATTAGTTAAAGTTAAAAGTAGATTATGTAGAAAAATGAATGAAAAAGGAATAAATTAAATAGTTTAATCAAGTGGAAAAAATGCACAACAATTCAATAGTGAATCAAGAGTGAACCAAAAATCACTATTAGCAAATCAACATAGTTTATATACCAATTGCTAGACTAATCGGTGAAGCACATTGACATATTTCCACCAATTTGCTCGGCGAATCATGTTTTAGGTGGAATCCTTCATGAATCATTGGAATCGATTTCAAGAATATTAGATAACTACGATGAGTTGAAGTTTGTTTGGAATATATACTACCTAGAATACTATATATATAAACCTAGGGCATTGAGATTAATTCCACTTGAATACCTTAGATCAATTGTCATTGCTCTTCAAGTCATATTTACTAGTTTTTTTTAGTTTAGAATTATCGTTCACTACTTTTCGAGACGATTTGAAGATTCAAAGTTTTCAATAAGAGGTATTTATTTATGTCACTTATTTACTTTATTGTGACGTTTATTATGAATAAGAGTGGGTAGTTTATTAATCTAAAAAAATTGAATATGAACTTGATTCGATTTGTTATTTAGTCATAATGAGGATAGATTTGTATTTAATGCTTTAAGCAAGTAATATTCTTTGATTCACTAATTTAATAGATTATTATTTGTGTATTTTAATCATGAAGTCTTGTATTGCATGCATAGTCCAGAATGTGTATTTTGATATTTAGATTCAATATCTAGTTTAAAGTAGTAACAAGGATTGTTCAAAGTGGTCTTTTACCGTTTAAATCTCCTAGGTAGATTGATATCTAAGTTTGATATTGTAGTGGCTTTCCGAAGGTATTAGCCTTAGTAGTTCAAATTTTCTACAAAATCTAATGTTGTTTTAGTATCCAATGAAGTTCTTCGAGCGTTCAAAAGATTAATTCAATAAAATTAGGTTGTGGTTTTTCTATTGATATAAGAGGAATTAATGGTTTGCTAACGACTATCTATTTACTTATGATTTTAATTTAATGATCTAAAAATACTTTATGGAAAGATTAAAGTATGCTCATGGCTATGATTTGAGTATTATAATACAAGATGGATTAATATTTCATCTTTTGGATGTTTGTTTTCTAATGAGTTGAATTGATTAGAATTTAGTGAATTTGAGTTATGATATTTAAGTTAGTACAATTAGTTTAATTGATTGATTATAATCTTATTAAGTGATTTTTAATTCATGTTTTAATTAAAGCAAAAATAAATATAAAACCCTTGAAAAACCTTTATCCTAATGAAGATTGCAAATTTCTTCTGGAGACATTCGCTTATCACTGCTACAATATTAAAGATATACTGGAAACTTATTCTACATGCTCGACACATGTCAGCTAGTTTGACAATTCGATCTCAAACTTAAGTAAAAGAATCGACATCAAAGTTCTTACTTACTATAAACTTATAATCGGTTTTTCTAGACTTTCATAATTATGAAACAATCTTGCAATAAATTCAAGTCTTTTTAAATAAAACACACCCCCAAACTCATTTAAAACTTAGTTTTAAACCAATTGTGTATATTAACATTTGAATCGATAAGAATTTGCTTTGTAAAATGAGTTCCAATAACACGCTTTTTGAAATCAATAAAAAAATTTACTAAAATTCATCAAAAATGAAATATTTTAAATTTAAAAAGCTAGGGTTTATTTGTGGTTTCCTTTTTTAGAGTGAATCCCTCAAAATGTAAGTTCTTGAACTCCTCTAAATTTCTCTTTCAAACTCCTACTCTAAATTCCCTTGCTTCTGCCCTAGTTTGGCTCTTAACTCTTAATTTGCTCTATTTTGAGCTAAACGAAACAAGATTGAGGTAGAAATCACTTAAATACATTATAATTTATCTTAGGATAGTTGAATTTAGACGATAAATTGGTCTTTCAATCGAGTTGGAGTAATGGTTAATATGTGTGACACGAGTTATTGTGTGGCGAATTGGGGGTTTTGTTTTAACAACTCAGAATTATTAATGACTCAAATTTTTTATTTGATGATTAATTGACAATCTCAAATTATTAGTAGTTAATACCTGACCAAGATTCATGGGGATATAAAATAATTTTTCATTATGTCTGGTGTGCTACTGTGTAGTATATAGTAGTGCGACATTATTTCAACTTAATCAAAATTAAACTCATTCGACGATGAGACTTTAGGCTATTAATTTATTTAAAAATGGCTAAGAAATGGTTCAAACAAAGGTTGTGCACGCTAATTGTATAAATGTCGTAGTCACAAAGTGATTGGGAGAAATAAAGACCCTCATATCTAATTTCAAGTGGAAAATATCAACCATAGATCATGTTATTTCTCGAATCGAGAAAGAGATGGGTGGATGAGATTTTTTCCTCCAAAAAAAAATGGGTTGAACGAAATAATGTCTTGCCCTATTTCGTTTAACAAGCGAACACACTTGGAGGAAGGGCAGCCATGGTGGAGATCCAAAAGGGAGACTCACCATAAAATGTAGAAAAGGTTTAGGTGTAAATTAATATGAGAATAACTTATAAACTCATTTTACTATCACATGGACGTAGGCTTGCATATTTAAAAGGTCTATTTAATATTAATGCTAGACTTGCGTAATCAACTATGGCATTTGGAAGCTATATTTTGTAGTTATTTGAATCTAAGAAATGAACTCAACCTCATGTTAATATAGAATTTTGACTTAAAAATTTGGTTTGAAAATATGGATCTTCTATTTGACTCTAATTTATGAAATAGATTTGATTTAAGTTGCATGAAAGAATTATTGTTGTTTCAAGGGGTTTTAACTTAAGCCTAATTTAATAATTCATGGATGGAATGAAAAGTATTGTGTTGCTTGAGCTCTTCCAAACTTAGAAGCAAGTATTATCGATCTGTAATTTTACATACATGTCAAGTTTGATGTAAAAGAGAGTTTAATCTATTTTCTTAAAAATGAGCTCAACTTATTGAAGCTATATTTGATCGTTTGATGAATTTAGGAAACTCGACACCTTTGAATAGATTTTCGTATACAACCTAATAGTTGGACAATTGTATTATTTTGGTTTAAATTACTAGAACAAATGTTTTATGAACTTGGGATTTCCAAACTTATAGTCATTAAGTTCAAGAGTGAAAGTGTTGTATTAGTATATTAAGCCATTTGTTTAATGACTTGAGTCTTTAAACAAACTAATTGATGAATTAGTTTATTTGAGCTACACATATGACATCTATTTATCAAATAGTCCCTAAAACAACATTGTTATACCATGTATAATTGTAGATACATAAGAAGGACTCAATTAGGCTATTCAAATGATCGATTTAACTTGGCAATTTATGAGATTGTATTGTCAGTAAACTAGTAAGAAATTCAATATTAATTATTTTTCTTTCTTGCATATTTTTGATGGAAATGAAACCTATTTTTGGACTCTACTTCCCTACCGAGTGACCTAAGGTCCAAGTGGTCGAACTGAGTCATTGTTTACTCGTTACTATAATTTGTACATTGCATCCGTTGTATGGGGTTTCCGCATTTTACCTTCCACACCTAGAACTCATTGTGCGTTAAATTTATTTGTTATCAATTTTTCACTATATTTAAATTTCTCTGCATATGATTTCGTATATATATATATATATGTTTATGTATACTTTGTTGTGTAGACTATCCCAGATCATGAATCGACTTGTGAGGTGACTAGGCCTTTATTAACTTCGCACCGATTTATTGGGGTTAAAGGAGGCCTAGTATCAAGCGGCCCAATTTGTAGGGATAAGGCCGTCACAAAATCAAACTTAGCAAATTAAGGTTATAAGTGGATTTGATGCTTATTTGCTACTTAAATTGATGAAAATGAGATTCTATGCCCCACCGATATTTCCAGTGATTCCAGTTATAGTGTTGATTCACTATTAAATCACTACTTTTGAATTTCATTTAAATTTTTTGTTAATTGTCACTATTTTTCCCTGCGAATCGTAGTACTATGAACCCACATCGTTGCAGATTCACTAGACATAAAGTAATGTTTTTCCAAATTTAATTCATAATTATCAAATGTATAAATCATGATAATCAATATAAAGTTACAATTCACTGGAAATTCAAAAATTTGAGTACGATATGTAACTGACAAATAATTGTATTTCTTTATTCATTAAATAATTTGACAAATAATATAGATTTGCAAAAATGCCATAATATATTTGCAAAGGGAATATAACAACTCCATTACCCCTTGAAGCTACTTCACGAGTTAAAATTTAAAAATATTTCCAAAAGAAAGAGTCAAAACATCATAGATAAAAAAACACATTATACTAATAAAATATAAATAAATATTGAATATGGGATGCCTCCTATAGAGCGCTTTTATTTACTTTCGTTGTGCGATCAACCATTCCAATGTTAAACCAGATCTCCAAACTTGAATATAAGATTATCCACTCTAATGTCATTCTTGAAAGTAATTTCACAGCCATTCATAGTTAAAGTGATTGCTTTATTCATAATATCCGAAAGGAAAATACTGCAATGACAACAAGGTCACACCATGAAAATTGGCTAAGAAATGACATCCTAAAATTAAAGAAAGATCTTCATTAACGAAATGTGGCATTATCAAAAAATTTATGGGTAAAATATACTTGTCTACTTGGAATTGTACATTCAAAACGCCCTTATTGGTTTAATTCAAAAACCATTTGGTTAAGGAACACGTTCAAAAGCGAGTTCATCCAACTCCAATTAATTATGTAGAAAGAACGGTATCGACATAAGATTACCATAAGAATCTATATCACATTAAGCTATAAAGTACCAAGCCCATTTGATTTTTATATTCAAATATATATCTCCAGGATCATTCAGCTTTACAAGACATAAACTCATCTTTTACTTCTTACTCTTCTTAACTTTAAAATCATCTGGCTTAATAATACTCATCCCATTCTCCACTTTCCTAACTCTCCATTCATGAGTTACTTGCTTTTCATTTGGAAAGACTTCGACTTGTTCTTTCTTTGAAAAAATTTTTCAGTCTCCTTTGTTACCGCATGAATTGCATATATATATATAAGCATTTAGATAATTATAGTAATTTAATTCTAAATAATCATACTCATTAATTTATTTATCAAGTAATTCATCAGAATAATCGTAATTATGCTCATCATTGAATTTGAATGTAACAATTTTGTCTTCTAATTCCAAAGACACCACCCTTTAAAAATATCTAACTTGCTTTTAGTTGTTTTAAGAAAAGGTCTACCTAATAATATAGGTGGAGAATTAGGTGATATTGAATCTCACATTTCAATCGATATAAAAGTCACCTCGACATAAAAGTCACCTAGAAATAAAAGTCATTCACTTTTACTAAAACCTCTTCTAATAATCCATATGGTAAAAGTAACTATATTATTAGCTAAAGTAAGATTAATAGGTGTTTCAATAAACGACCCTATTTCAATTATTCTTATAATATAAGTGAAATTACATTATTTGATGCTCCAAGATCACATATAAACAAGTTTAATAGAAGAAGTTCCTATTATGATAGGTATTCCAAACATTCTTGGAACATAACATTTCTCTAGATTTTTTTTCTTTTTTGTTAAATCTAACACATTTTGCGTTAAGTTTACTTTAGATTTATCTTAAAAGTCTCCCTTCAGATTTAAAGAATTATTTCAAAACTTCATCATAATTAGACCATTGCATGATCGATATCATCAAAGGTTTATTAATTTCTATTTTCCTAAATGCTTCAAAAAAATTTTCTTTAATTTTCTCATTCCAAGCATTTGCTAATCGATGTGGAACAAAATAAATAGAATACATATCTTCATTTAATTTATCATGAATGTTGTCATCTTTTTCTTGATTAACTATTTCATAAGTCTGTAAAGATTTTTCATAAGCATCAACTATAGCTAAATATCGTGGGTACAATCTATTAGGAAAAGGTGTATCTTTCAATTGTTTAATCATCCATTCTCTAGTAAAAATTACAATGGCCATCATCTCTCCTTATTTTTCTTCTATTATTTTCTTTTTCTTTATACACCTCTTTGGTATCATTTTTGGTTTACATGTCTCTTTTTCATCATCGCAAAATAAAACATTAACTTGTGCTTAATTAGTAGAAGTGGTAATGTAAGTAGATGCTTTAGTTTGATTACTTAGTCTACTAATTTGTAGGTTTATCTGCCATAATCAAAATTCTCAACTCATTTTATAGATGTACCAGTTTTAACTTAATTTTTTCTATAAGTGGTATAATTTGTATTTTGTAGACCATAACTAAGATTTGAATGTGGCATTTTTGTATAATAACTATTGTTATTATATTGATTCCTAGGAGGACCAAAAAATTTGTTCGTAACTGTATTAACTTCTTTAGAATTATCTTCGTGCAAAGTAAGGCACACATTTGTAGAATGTATAACTTCATAACAAAATCTACACAGTTTTACTCGCTTTAATCTATCTTTTAAGAACAAATTAAGCATGCTAGATAACTCGTCAACATTTTCACCAAATGTACTACTTCTCTTATTATTAAGTTCATAAAGTTTCTCCCATAATGTCTCATTCTTTTTACCATATTGTTTAGATTTTTTAGCCATTATATTAATATACTCTTTTGCTAAAGTTATTAGATTGATTAAGGATAGTCATATCCATATTTTCATCTTGTTCAGTATTGTCATAATCATACTTTCATCTTACAAAAAAACATCTAAAGAAATATTTAGAACAATAAAATATTAATCCGTTTTGAATCCAAACATATTACTAAAAGCATAGTCATAATCATAGTTTCATGTTACTATAAACTATTTTTAGATCATTAATCCTAAATCATAAGAAATCTTTATAGCCTTTATCAAGCCATTAGTTTTCTTTTTATCAATGGAAAACCATATCCTGATTTTATTACTATCAATCCCTCAAAAGCTCAAAGATAATTAAGAGAAATAAAACATATTTAGACTTTATGAAAATATCTTACTACTAAGCTATTATTATCAAAAAAGACGTATCAATATCATACATAAAAAACAATTCATGTAGGACATCTAATGGTAATAGATCTTTTAAATTAATTCTACTTACTACTTTAAATTAGATATAGAACCTAATTATCATAGTACACATTTTAGACTATATATGTTGTAACAACTCATGTCCTTAACCTGATGATTAATATTAATCTGAAAGTTAATAAACCCGACTTAAGCTCGTGGTCAAGCTTATTGGGGGCATGTGTCATATGTCAATCTTATGAATAATGTTTTTATTTCTATTTTAGTTAATAAAATAGAGAATTTAATTTGTTGTTCATTATTATAATTTTTTCCATGTTTACATTATAATAGCATCCATAGATGTTTACTGAATCATCCTAAATATACCTAGTCGGTCATTATATTGGGAACAATACTAAGTTATGACTAGTATGAGGATTCATTGATGGTCATATGATGATCAAGATACGATTCAAGATCATGAATACCAACTAGCGAATGAGGTACATGATCGACCGGCTTTGAGAACGCCACGTGGATTAGGTTGTAGGTGTTACTCATGATAAATATATCATTTAGTCCTTTAACTTGAGATTACCAAAGACTTGAACAATAGGATCATAGTGATTTTACACAATTAAACGTTGACTTTAATAAGATAATTATAAAGGTAGTGATTGGTCACTATGTAAATAATTAGTAAAGGTGTGTAATCGAGATAGAATTTGCCCCTCTTGTTTAGAGAGATATTAGCGGATCCCTCGATATGTTAGAACAAAAATGACTAAGTTAAATTGAATTGATATGATTAATGTCACTTAGATGTTTTCGGATAACCTAGATATCGAGACTAGTATGATCAAACATTAAGGGTGACTTTTTCATGCCTTGTAGAGTATTCAAAAGATATCGTATGAAAAAAGGATATGATATACACTATTGATTAGGTTGTATTGATTTTAATCTTCATCATAATGATGGCTAGAGATTGCTTATGACTCTTGTACTAAAATAGTTTTCGTTTTCTGCTAACGTTGCATGAACCTATTGGGCTGCACACGATGAATGGTTTTTGCGAGATTTTGAATGACTGAGAATAATGAATTTGGTACCGTAAGATTCATAATATTATGACGTGTCATATTAATACCACTATAAGTAACGGTATAATGGTAATTCACTTACCTAGCTCTATACGAGGGTTGTATAAATATACGTGTTAAGTGATTTCACATTTTAGGAAAAATTAAAGTTGGAATCTAATTTATGTTTTTTTTAAAACAATTTAGATTTTTTAGCCGTTCTAGATTTTTGAAGGAGAACAAAAAATGGTTTTTGTGTTCTTTATAAGGCTAGAACTTTGATTCTAGCCCACTATTCGTATGTGAGTTTTTGATAGAGGACGTTCATCTTTGCCTACATCTTAAATATCGATCAACATAAAGAAGTAAACTAGCATTTGAGGTATGATTTACTTTTGTTAATCACTTTAATGGAATTCGAATTTGATCCTATAGGGGTTTCGAAGTAAAAATCTTAATATTTTTGCTACGTTTTGAACCTTAAAAACTCAAGAAAGTCGACTTGTCTCGATTAGTTTGTGCGTGGATTTACGTGCCATTTGATGTTTTAACTGATTGCACTATTAATTATGGAAGTAATTGGATTAATTTGCCTATAATTGAATATTGGAAAACTTTTAAGACTTCGAATGCCGTGTACGGGTCAAGGATGAAGCCCATGGGTCATTGGTTAGCATGCATGCCCGAATGTACTCATTGGCACGCACAACAAAATTATAGGAGCGTGGATATATAGATGTATTATACATATATTGAAAAATAATTAATAAATTGGTGGACGCCTAGTGACACGCGGGGTCGAGGAAGACAGGCGTGTGATATACAATAGTGTACACACTTGAGGGTGGTTGTTGTCGCTCATGGTGAATTTATATGCTTGGAAATACATAGTTATCTATATATATATATATATATATGTATATATAAAAGGTGTAGCATGTATTTCGAGGAGGTAAATAGTGAACGTTGGTGATTTTGTAGAGGTTTATACATTGCTCGAGTTGCGTGCAACCACATCTAAAAAATAATCAATGTGCAAGTTGACACATTTCGAGCGTGTACAATACGTTTCTCATATATCCTTATTATTTGTAGTAGTGAAAAGTAAGATCATCTCCATAAAGATTTATCAAACTTTTCTAGGAAAAAGGTCTTTCAATCGTATTTATTTTTCTTATTTTAATTTGACTAATCGAATTAATTTAATTAAAATAAGAATTAAAAATAACTAAACCACTCTATAATACTATAATAGTTAACAAAACTAATTAAACTATATAAACTATCACGGTTCAAGTTCACTAATATTCCAATAAATTCAATTCAATAATAGATAAATATCTAAACAAACATCCAAAATAATGAAAACATCAATCCGTTTTGCATCCAAATACGTTAATTCAATCATATAGTTATGAACGTACTTTATAAAGTTCCGTAGATCATTAAACTTTAATCATAAGTAATTAAAATACCTTTAGCAAGCCATTAGTTCTCCTTATACCAGTGAAAATGACATGTTTTAATTTTATTGAGCTAACCCATTTGAATACACAAAGATATTAACATCACGCAATAAAGCGACAATACACTTTAAGAGAACATCGAACTACTTAATCTAAAACACTCGAAAAGTCACTTCCAACATTAGATTTAGATCTCAAATTTACCTTGGGAATCTAAATGGTAACATCTTGAAAACAATCCTAGTTACTATTTTAACCTAGATAATGAATTCAAATATCCCAATAAACATTCTATACTTGCATGCAATACAAAGTTCATGATTAAAATCCTTAAATAATAATCTAATAAATTAGTAAATCAAATAATACTATTACTTTAAACCATCAAGCACATGATCATTTCATCATAAGCACTGAGCAAAACAGATCTAGTTCATGTTTGGACTTTTTTTTAGATTAATAAACTACTCACCCATAATCATAAATAGCATCGCAATAATATAAATATAAGAAATAGATAATTACCTTGGAATAAGTACTTTGAATCCTTAAGACTTCTCAAAAAGCAATGAATAATAAAGTAATAAACTAAAACAATAAACAATGGCTTTTAGAGCAATTAAATACTTTGCTCTAAGTACTCGGGGCAATGATTTTGTAGCCCTAGAGTCGTATTTATAGTATTGTAGGAATTAAACATCCAAAACTAACTCGACGTCTAGTGGTTATCAAAAATTATTGAAATTTGACCTAGCGATTCCTCATCAATTCATGTTTAAGCGAAATCATTAGGATAAACCTTGGGTAATTGATCTCGCTTCCACCGATCTGAGCAAATGATTCTTGTATGTGTAGCAACCAATCAAAAATCGCTGGACTTGAATTCCAATATTTATCCTTTACTTGTTTATAATTCTTTGCATACTCTTTCCACTTAATCCATTCCTTCATAATCTTCCCTTTTTACTCCATTTCTTCATATAATCCATTTTCACCTCAAATAAGAAAAACAAGAGAAAACCTCATGTAATATTGTATTTTACATCTAAAATCATCCTAAAATGTATTGAAAAATTATTTCTAATTATTTACTTATAAAATACCCTAAAACTCAAGCACAATGTTGTCTCAAGTAAAGGAATACTCTTAATTATTTTTTTTCTTCCTCATTCTCGATTTCATAATTATATAATCTTATCATTAAACATAAATTATGTTTAAATAGAAACATATTACCTTCATACAAATAAGATTCATGATAAAATAGAAAGATTTAATTAACATCCCTTTATTTGAAAACTCAACCTATAATTGTGCAATACACCTCATACTTTAAAGCTAAGCCAATCACCAAGGTCAAGCCATTATATAGGTTTTCTCAACCTCCATTGACAAGCATCAAACTTACGATAATAATATAGAATTTCATGATACAAAAATCACTAAATCAATCTGATTTTCAAACAATATTTCAAACATCACCACAATGATAGTCGATAGGAGTTTTTATTCACAAATAATCATCTGTATATATTCATTTGTTGGAATAAAAACATATACTTCACTTAACTCAGCTATAAGCACTCAAACTAAATCTTTTATTTAAAGAGTTATTCATAAACTTTCTTCCTTTATTTTTATATCTCCATTTCTTTCTTATTGAATATATGTTTTTTTTTTCTTTATATTTTATTCATACGGTTCTCTACTTCATTTCCTTTAGAATCAGTTATATCTTTTATAGTAATTTTTTCTCTAATTTCTTACACCACTAGGTTCCTGGCTCCATTCCCTTTGGAATATGTGGATTTTTCTATTTTTTTTTATCTCTAATTAGCTCTACTCACTTTTACTATAATCAATGAAGTATTCTTTATAAGTAAAGCTTATTAGCTATTTCTTATTTTTTTCATCAATTGTTGCATAAGGTCTTTTCAATACATTTATATATATAGTAATTTATCAATAACCTTTGTAATAAGATTCTAAGAAATATGTCTTTTTTATTTTAAACTTTTTTTCGATCTTCTAACCATTATAATGTATAACATAAAGTAATCAATCCCCTCTAAGCTCCTCTAGTGTAGACACAATCTAGGTTAAATCAAATAGGGTATAACAATTCCTTACCATCATAAAATTTATATTTTCATGTTTCGTAATAATATATTACTTCAATTTAAATCAAATTTATATTCAATTCCATATTCATAATTAAATAGAGTGAAAAGGAATGGAAAAATATTACCTTTTTTATGGGAAATTTTGAAAAATTTACAATGTTCAACTATATTCTACAACTCATTTGAATACTTCACTTTTTCCTATTTTATTTAAGCTAATACCCAAAACTCATTCCATACCTTGCCCTCAGGTTTAAAAATTAAGTCGGATTTCCAATAAAAGATAAAAAATACTTTGTGAAACATAAACAAATAAACTTATTAAATAAATACCTTACATAAGAATGAGTTGCATGAGCAAAGAAAATCTTAATAAATTGAAACATTCTAAACATCGTAGGATAAAATTGAGTATATCAAACAAATGAATAATAAAAGAACACAAAAACAAATGTATAATAGTAACTTACCACATCAACTATATCATAGCATTACAAACAAAGACCTCTTACAAAAACACTTAGAAATTGATTACGTAAAGAAGAATTAAACATCATAACCACCATCCGTAAGTTGCATCATCACCACCATCCCCATGATCCGTCATTGAGATTGGATGCTCATTGCGGGATCATATAACATGTAATCCATTCCCAAAACTAGATTGTCTTATGAAAAGACTCCCTGGTTGGGCATTCTCAGTTAAGTAGATGGCATTTGATTGTTAGTCCCCCACTTAAAATCCTTTTGGTCAAGTATCGCTCGAATCCATAGATGCTCCTTGCAATCAGGCGTTAGTTTTGGAACATTAATTTTTAATGTCTTAGATTTCTCTTCGGGTTTCACAAAACTGACTTCATCATGGCTAGAAGTGGTAGAGATAGAAGCTAATGAGAGGAGAAGAGGAAGGCACCTATGGGTTATTGTTTTGGTTTATTTACCATTGTTTCCTTCCTCTCATCCTCTCGTAAGCCTCTACCTCTACCACTTACGGCCATTGTCTTAAATAAATAACTCACAAGTCCAAAATTAAATAAACCTGTAGATCACAAAAAATAACATTTGTTCAAAATAGTTTAGTAAACTGAAGACTTTATTTTAAAAGGATAAGGGCAAAGCTATGTGCACCCCACAAAACCTTATGCGCAAGCCATCAAAAACTATTGAAACCATTTCCAAAATTTCCTTTTGTCCTAATGGCCTATTTACCCCTAAAAACTAGAGAGAAGACTTCCTAGTCTTTCTTCTCTGTCATGATTGGGCACCCCACAAACCACCATCTTTGTCTTCGACGATCTCTTCCGACCACCAGCAACTACCAAGGACAAGAAGTTGTTCGGCGAACAATACCATTGTAAGATTTGATCTGTTCATGCATTTTCATGAAAGTTGATAGTTTGAAAGTCTTGATTTGGTTTAATGGAGTTGTACAAAATTTTATGTTGTAGATCATTGTTCATTGTTATTGTTTGGTGTTTATTAAGCTCCCAAAATAGAGGATGAACGTCAAGGTGCGAATGTGCAAGATACATAGGTATTTCTTCTTATTTTATTTGTTTGTAAAGTTTGTTGTATTTTTTTGGACTGTTTTTGCCCGCCACTTTGTTCGGTTAGACAAGACCATTCGAATGTGTTTTGTTTGGTTGATACCCACCACCCAATCAATCAGGTTAGTTGTGTGTAACCAAACAGTTGATGTGTACTCAGTTGGACGTGGGCGAACTACTTAAATTGTGTTGTCTTATGTGAGTATTGATTGAAGGGACTTCAAAATGTTGTTAGTTACTATTTTACATGGATTGTTGTATTTTTTTGACTTTGTGGACTACACAAATGACTTCATCCACAACAGACCATTTTTAAGTAAGGATGAGTCTATAAAATGAGTTCAAAATTGGGGATCAAGTAAAAATTTTGTTATTGTCATGTAGGATTTTGATGCAAGAGGTGATGGTCGCGCCGGGGGAGGGTTAACATGTTGTGCAAGAGGTATGGTAGTTTTAGGGGTGATGCCCACAGACTTATGAAAATGAAATCTTGTCAAGAAAAAGTTATTGGTAAGCAAAAAATTATGATGGATTAGAAAGGGGAGGTTTTGAAAGAGATATCAAGGAAAAGAATCGGGACAAAAAAAATGTGGATGTCCATTCGCTATAAACATAAAGGAACATGAAGACCATTTATGGCATGTGACAGTGATGCGAGTGGCATAATCATGAAGTTGATTGTTATAAAGAGGGTCACTCATATCACAGTCGGTTAGTTTCGAAAGAACGCGTTGTGGTTATACAGATGATGCAAGGAAACATTAAGCCCCGAGAAATATTGGACACCTTAAAGAAAATGGATGTAGATAACGCACCAACCTTGCGCACAATATGAAACGTAAAGCAAAAATAAAGGCTAGCCGAGGCTGGGGGAGAGTACAAATGCGACAACTCGTGCATTTGTTGGACACACATAGTTATCTTTCGTGGCATAGGAAAGACGTGGAAATTGATATTGTGACAGATTTGTTTTGATCTCATCTTGACTCCATAAAATTACTCTAATGTTTTCCTTTTGTTTTGGTTATGGGTTGCACCTACAAGACCAATCTCTATTGCATGCCATTGTTTGAGATCATCAGTGTGACTTCAACTGAGCGTACGTTTGCTATCGGATTTGCATTTATGTCAATGGAGATGAAAGAGAACTAGATGTGTATGTTAGAAAATGTTAATAACCTTATGGATTGGTGGGGTAAACTAAATATGATTGTAACTGATAAGGAGTTGGGATTGATGAAAATAATTGAGTTATTGTTTCCCACGTCCACTCACCTTCTTTGCACTTGGCACATTAATCAAGGTGTGGTAGCGAAAATGAAGAAATTTTTCGCACGGATGGAATACTTCAACCTTTTCCAAAGTAGGTGGAATGCTTTTATAAGTGCTTGCTTTTGAAGTTGTATTCAACAAGAGGATGTCAAGTATGGTAGCCGAATATGCTTGTGTCCATGGATTGCTTGATTATCTGATGGATACATGGATTAGAGATTACAAGGAACGATTTTTCAAAGCATGGACTAGCCAATCATTGCATTTTGGATAGACTATGACCGACATAATCAAAAGTGCACATAATACCTTTAAATGACATCTTAGTCGTTCGCAAGGAACGTTTGTGGATTTGTGGCGTGCAATTGAAAGTATGGTTGTTGGCCAACATACTAAGATCAAGGCGTCTTTCAAGACAAGTTTGAATGTAGTGCAACACGAATTTGGTGACACCTTTTACCTTGTCTTGCAAGGTTTTATTTCACAAGCGTCATTGGGTAAAATCCAAAAAGAGTTGGAAATGGCCGAAAATATTGGGACCGATCCAAATAGATGTCATTGTGTTTTGCGCAAGACATTTGGACTTCCTTATGCCCATGAACTTACAAGTCACCAATTGGCAACTTCACCAATACTATTTGATGATATCCATATTTAATGGCAAAAGTTAAGCATGAATCCCAAGCAAGCAGTAAATCGGATAGAGTACAATTTTAAAGCGGAAGTCCAAAGGGTGATTTAGAGGTTTAAAACTATTGAAACCGAGGATATGGGCATGAGGATTGTGCAACAACTTCGAGAGATTAGTTATCCCTCATTCATGTTCTTGATTGTTCCAAGAGTTAAAGTGAAGACAAGGGGAAACCCAACACAACATGGTAAAGGAAGAAAGAGGAAGGTAAGTAAGGCCGAACTTGATGTCGAGATTGGTGACACATCCACAAAGAGAAATCCATCTCACTTTGAGCATGTACTTCACCCAAAAACGATACCAAAGAAGATTACTCATCTAGTACCTCACATGGTTCACAGAACGCGTACCTTAATGCATGTAGTGTGTAGGGAACATTATTCTGGTGTCGCGCTGGAAGACTGGCTTGATCACATTGCGAGGGTTGATGATGTAAAAGGAGATGGTAATTGTGGCTACCGTGTCATTGCAACTAGTCTAGAGCATCACGAAGATGACGCATGGAAACAAATCGAAAATGACATGTACTAGGAGCTTCAAGGCCACCAAAATATTTGGCGTCCAATCCTTGGTAGGGATCAATTTGATATGGTCTTACTCTCCATCCAACATTACCACGATAGCAATGATGCTCAACTTGAAAAGTGGATGTGTATGCCCGATTTGGGGTAATGGTGATTGCTACGTGTTACAATATCATTCTTGTGTCCCTATAACCCTTGGGTAGTACGACATTCCTTCAACTTAGGGGCACACCACCAATTTCGTTGAGTGATCAAGTTGTAATTGGGATGACCCATGTTAATAACAACCATTGGGTAAAGTCATATAAATGTATACCTCTTTATACATCTTTAATTCTTGCCTAAGGTTCACGTGTTAAAGTTTTTTTACAGGTGTTGTTCAAGGCGGATGCTCTTTTTCCTCCATTGTATCCAGGTGACGAAATAACATATAACTAAAGCCTTTACCTTAGTGTGCGAACTTGAATTAGAAACTCCCAACGACTCCTACTTTCGGTACTCATACTACCATTTTCTTGGACACACCATGATTGTAGTGGGTTTCTATAACAAGTTTGTGACATCCGATTTTGGTAAATTCAAAATAAAAAAATTGTTGAATTGTCATTGTAATGGTCTTATTCGGTACTCCCATTACATTGAACATCGTTGGATGATATTTTTGTACATTGTCAAATACCTTAATTTTAAATTTCATATATAGATATTGAATAGTATGAAATAGGTTGTGTTATTTGTCCCATGAGTTTCATTTTCCATGAACAATATATGTCATAACTCTGTTCGATCGCATACAATCGTGGAAACAATGTCCCCTCGGTCAGAGCTTACCGAATGTTATTATATTAGTTGGTGCACTATCACCAAACGAATTCTTTATATCTCAAAATATAATATTCGCTTGTTTGTTACCGAGAATATTATATATAATCGGTCGACTCATACCGTACTATTTTATATCATTTGGTTGTTTGGCACCAAAATATACTATTATCCATTATAACGTGTTGTTCGGTGGTACGTGCCCGAGTATTTCATAATCGCTCGGTCGAGAATAAACGAACTAGCTAATTTTCTTTGGTGGTGTCCTACCGAGTAAAACCAATATCCATATAGCAATATTATTCAGTTGAACTGTATGTCGAGTATTTCATAACTGCTCAGTCGAAAATAATTGAACTAGCTTATTTTATTATGTTGTGTCCTACTGAGTAAAACCAACATCCATATAGCAATGTTATTCATTGAACCGTAGGCCAAACTATTATGGTGGATCTTGTGACCAACAGAACGAAAATGAGACCGACTTGTATGACTGATCAAGCGAGAAATCACTAAATTTATGTTCAAATGATGCGCAGAATAAGCAAGAACCATTCAACAAGCTTTACAACAAGTTCAACCATATATGAAGAATATAAACCATTCGAATAGGGGTTGAATTGTGACCAAAACTTAATAATTAGATACAAAGTTGTAAACAATGAGAACAAGTGCAAGACACATTAAATGACAAAAAGAACATAGAGGTTTTGCACATTAATAACAAGTTCAACACTTAAAACTCTTGACCGGTTATTCATATGTTACTGGCTCTTTTCCTTTACCCCTAAGCGAAACACCATCTCCCGTATTGCTCGTACGTTGGGACTCGGTGGTATCAGATATGGCAGTGCCCGATGGACCAAAAGCACCAATGGCCATTAGGTGCTTCAACACCTCATCAGCCATCTTCAATGTGAATGCCCTGTCTCCCTCACTTGTGGGTAACGCCTTCCAAGCTATCACAACATCTACGGCCCGCTTCACTCGCTATGGAAACAACGCATCACGAAACAACCGAATGAATTTACTTTAATGTTATATTTTAAATTGACAAATGAAAGCAATTTTATATGGAACTGACATCTTAGATGTCATCCTCACGATCACCTTCGACATTTGTTAGCACAGGATTTGTAATGATCGAGTGTGAAATCTCATTGAACCACCCGATGTAATCCTAAGTCGCCTCCCATAGCATACTAGCACGCAGTCTTCATGATCTAGCAGACAAAACGTGATCTTGCCACCTCTCCTAGATCTCGGCTTGGAGATTGTACTTCACTATGTAACTAGCTACGACCTTATCTCGTTGTGCTCGTTTAATTTTGTATGAAGCCGAAAGGATGCACTACACGTGCCCGAGTTGTCACAAGAATCTATTAGGGTGATATGGCTCAACAATCCCAATGTACTTTGTAGTCCCCTTATAGAAAGCGAGCTCCGCAATGTCCTCATCCCTTTGAATAGTGGAGTAAGGGTCCCAGGTAACCTAATAAAGGAAGATATAAGCGAAATCACCTGACAAGCTATAGAAATAACGTAAGTTGTAATGAAATCAAGTTGTAAACCCGCCTTATTAGATCGAGCATTTTCATCTCTTCTGCGAAGCCTCTGGAGGTGATCAACATTAAGCCCTTACTCTTTCTTAACAACTCACCTACTGACACGTAGGAGGGTGTCAACATACACCGTGTTCCTGTGGGCTTCATGAAGATCAAAGTGCTCGTACACCCATCCCTGCAAAGGAGTAACACAAATAAGTCATTAAATATTACAAAATATAACAAATACCACATTAAAAAGACAAATAACGTAAATTCCTCAAGCAACGTCAGATATCTCACAATCTGACAAACATCTACCCGAGTTGCCGCCCCAAGCTATCGGTATATGTAGGTAAAGCTGCTGCACCCCGTGTATATGTCCTAATCTAGTCCAAGTCCTCTAGCAACTGCAGAAGCTTACCGACACCAGGGTCCTCGACTTGTCAACAAAAAGAGTGCACCAGAGCATGTACAACAAGTATGCTCGGGCTGTGCACTCAACTGGGGGGAATAACTCGGTCTTGATATTACCTTTCTTCGACAGCTTGGGTTTGACACCCCATTACCCCTTAAGCCATGATTTGTTCAATTTTAAATCTTTATTGACTTGCTTCTTGGCATCGGCCACCTATACACTAAGAGCCCGACACACCAACTCTATTACTTCGCCACTTGACATGCCTTCACAATCAACTACCTTTCCCATCACAGGAATCTGCAAGAACCTGATAACGTCCTGCAATGTATTAGACATTTTACCAAAGGGGAGGTGAAATATGTTGGTATTCGATCGCCATCTCTCCACAAAGCCAGATATGAGCATCTTGTATGCCTTCCCGTATGAGCAGTGTGCCGGTGACCTAAGCTAAAATGCTCGAATGATCCTATCTAGGCCAGCTGCATCTCGGTGACACTTACTCAAATCCTAACTTGCCAACTGGGCACCTTGATTAATGCATCTAAGCAATGGACATTCCTAAAGGATAAAAAATTAAATGTTACAAGTAATTGAATTATTGAAACTACACATAGCCAAAGTAAATTTGATTATGAATTGAGAAAAGTCACCTTGTTGTTCCAAATGGTTGCGCCGACGTGATAGTTATAACTCTTCAACACACTCTTATTTGATGGCCCACCGAGAAAAAGTCTTGAAAGGTCATCATTTGCTACCCTTTGGAAAGACTTGTTCCCTGATGTGGAACCCTTAGCATTACTACCTAGGCCTTTATCACGCGATCCTCTTTCTTTAACCACTTGCTCGTGTATATCCTCCTCTTCGCTCTCCCCTTCTTCTTCTTCTTCTTCTTCTTCTTCTTCTTCTTCTTCTTCTTCTTCTTCTTCTTCTTCTTCTTCTTCTTCTTCTTTTTCTTCCCTCTTCACCCTCCCCTTCCTCATCTCCGTCACTATCACTATCTCCATTTTCTCGATCCACTCTTCTCCGATTTCCTTTTTAGTGGAATCCCCTTCCTCAACACCCTGTTCCCTATCTTCTTCACTTGAATTCAATGAAAAAGATTATGCTGAGTCGTGGGGTCTTATGAATTGACAGTTCCCTCCTTTGTACATCCTCGACCTGTGCCCCGAAACCCTCATCAAGGTCCTTACATTCTCATCCCAATTCCTTATATTTCCTATAAGAAGAGGTTTGAGCTCTCCAGCTAGGACGCTCGCTATTCGAGGCACTATTATTCTCTCCACTTTTAGTAGTCTTAATATGAGCCATACCTATAAGAAAGTAAAGAAGATTTATCCCTAAATCAATACATAATCATTCATATATTAATATATAATCACTTAATAATTGGTGCCTACAAATGGGTATGTTCGGTGGATACTGACCAAACAAACTCAAACTGTTCAATAGGTACCAACGAGCAAATTCATTTAGCTCAGAGCAATAATGGTTAACTCAATTGATACATACCAAATTAAACTAATACTTAACAAATAATTAATTACCCAATTTGCTCGGTTGTATATGACCGAATGAGTAATACTTTGTTCAGTCACACACTATCAAACATTCCATATCAATGCAATCAACCTATTTCATACACAAATATCCAATTTGTACGATCAAATTTGACCACAATCAAGAACAAATTGAGTGATGTCTATCGCGGCTTTACCCTACAACCAAACATATAGGCTCTACTTTAGTCACCTTCGACCGAGCGAGGGTCGTCTTTTCAGTCATGTGTGACTAAACTAGAGACGACCAGATAATTTCAATAAAACTACCTAATACTTCAACCCATTTCACAATAACATGTATACAAACATACAACTTCAACAATAACATAAAAAACACCAACAATCTCACCTTACGAACATAAAAATGATGAAAACCCAAATCGGAACCACCATAGCCACACACGTAGCCTACGTGCTCTTCCTCTAATCCACGAAACCAACTTTCGGGGCTCGTGCTGCGTCGCCTCGCTCCCGTCCACAAATTGTCTGCAAAAAGTATTGGCTAGGGCTTCTTTTTCACATTTTCCCTCGATTTAATTTTTTGAATTTGCTCTATGGGGTGATTTCCAAATTTTAGGAAAAAAAAATGTTTTCTTGGTGCCTTTAACAATATGTGGTGTGTACTAATCATGTGGCTTGCATATAAGGTTTTGTGGGGTGCACATAGCTTGCCCCAAAGGATAAATATGTTTGGAAAGCTCGCTTGAAGTTCATCATAAATTTAAAATAAAATTGGTATTGAAGTGTTAAATTAAATACAAACCTTAAAATCAATTTTCAAGACATCGTAAATAAATTGTATGATAGATCATAGTTTTTTAAAGATAAAGCAAATTAAACTAAAATAAACTCCATATCCAAACCTCTAACTCATTTTAAACTTAATATTTTAAACCATTTTCAATAGTGTATAAAAGTACCAAACTTTTGAAATTGTTGAATTTGTAAACCAATGATCAATGGAAACGTGATGCCTAGTCTATTGGAATCATTGAAACCTTTTGTTCAAGAAAATTGAATAAATCCCAACAAATCAATTATCAAAAACATTTAAAAATTTGTGAAAATCCTTCAACTCAAAAATTTGTTAAAGTAAAGAGCTAGGGTTGATGTAATTACCTCCTTGAGAGTGAATCTCTCAAAATTTAAGCTCTCTAACTTCTCTAGATCATTCCTCCGAGCTCTAGGCTGAATTCTCTATAGCCCTAGTTTGGCTCAATATTTCCAAAATCGAAAAATTCTGCTTTGGATGAGACTATGTTTAGGTGAGAATCACTTAAATACTATGGTATTGAGTTTAGGATGGATGAATCTAGGCTAGAAATTGAGATTTTGGTGAAGGGTCGAAAAAGTTTGGTAATGTGAATGGGTTTGTGTTTTTGACAATTTAGGGTTTTGTTTTAAGAAACCTAAAATCGTGCTCAGCGATTCCTGTGTTAAGTGGAATAGCTGGGAAAAGGTGAATCGCTAAGGATTTGTTAGACTCCAAACTTTCATTAATTTTGTTGTATTCTACTACTGATTTTGCCAGCAGTTCGTAGTGTTGTTTCAAATCGTGGGAAATCACAATGCCTAATTCACTATTATTTCACTTTGTTCCATAACTAACTTATATATCATTCATTAAAAGTTATGTTAATGTGGAATTGACTGAAAATTTGAAAGTTTGAGTGAGATGTACTAGCGAAATGTACTTATTAATTAAATAAATTAACATATAAATAAGCAAGCAAGTAAATAATGCAATTTGATGTACTAGCGAAATGTACTTATTAATATATTTCCAATATATGAGTTAAAAATTGAGAGAATAAAAATATACTAAACTAAACAAAACTATAATCCTAATAAAACTAAATAAGCATAGAATAAACATAGAATATGGGTTGTCTCTCATAGAAAGCTTTTGTTTATTGTCGTTAGCTCGACTTAGCCTTTCCAAAATTAGGTTGGATCTTTAAACTTGAATTTAGGATTTTCCATTATAGTGTCATTCCAAAAAGTGAGTGCTCAGCCATTAATCATAAGAGTAACTATTTTGTTAAGAATATCCATAACAGCTTGAGTAGTGGCTAAGAAATGTCATCCTAAAATTAAAGGAGGATATTCATTAATAAATTATGGCATGACCAAAGATTCCGTGGGTATTGTTGGACTAAGTGTTCTGACACTTACACTCCACCTGAGACTTTAATGGAAACAAATAAAGTGAAAGGATACTGATAAGAGTGCTTCAGAATATCAGACTTCATTAGGAATCACAAGTTCAAAGGAAAAGTTGAGCTTTTACAAGTTCTAGCCAAATGAGCAAAATGAAGTTGGATAAAAACAATAATCGACAAATAAAATGATAACATAACAGGAAAGCCAAAGCTATCAATTGTAAAATTTATGTAAAGTATATAAGTTGTATTCCTACAAGCTAAATGCATTAGAATCAGCATTACACGAATCATGGTCTTGAAAGTTCTTAAAGACATAAATTTTATGATTTACAACTCTATGAGCTTCAAAATTATTTAAATCATGCAAACAATTTTATAGCATGTATTTAAGGTGTAGAAATTGTTGAAATTATTTTTAAATGCACCAAATTCATTGGGACACTTTTTGGGGTTTCATTTATAATATTTGTAGAAAAGCCCAATACGTTTCAAGAAATTAGGATTCTTGATTTTTTGGGTTTTTGATATCATTCAGGATATCCAAACACATTTTATAGACCCTACTAAATATGTGTGGAGTGCTTTCAGAGGTTTAATAGAGTTTTAAGACCGTTAATGAGTAAATTTGCAAAACCAGAAAAATCATTGTATTGAAACCCTTGTCCCTAGTGTGCTAGGTAATAAGGATAGCAAGCTACCTCTAGATAGCGTGCTATCCAGACTACCTATATGTAATGTTTTGACAGCTTTTTTAAGTATACATCTCCACCTTTAATATGAATTTTTAGGCAAATCACGACCCTTAGATCAACACATTGGTCACCTACTCCTTATTATGGCTTGAAACAAAAGCAAAAGAAGAAGAAGAGACATTGAACCAATTTTAGTCCCATACTCTCAAATATTCAAGTTTGCACTCAAATTTTTGAGTTTTATGCTCATAAGAATCTTTGAAAGTCATTGATTAGCTTCTGAAATTAGTACTAAAGAAGTGTTTTGAGCCTTGCATCTCACACTCTAAATCTAATTTTTGAATCCTATAATTGGTGTTGTAAGATCTCTTGAATTTCTACTTTATTTATGCTTAATCTATACTCTTTGATTAGAATTTTGTGTGGAATCATTATAGTGTTCTTTAACACATTTGTCTTATGTTTTCGCACTTAAACTTGGTCTCTTAAACCCTTGGATCATTTCAACGAGTTCTTACACTTAATCTTGATTTTCTATAAAACCACTTGTTCACTTGCTTTGAAACCATGCTTGTTTTAATTAATTTTAATTTGTTGATTTCTTCACTAAAATCCGCACATACTCACTAAATTTATTAGTATCTTAGTTACGTCTGTACTTGCATTCGTTATACTGGTTTAGCTATAGGAGGCTTATTAGAATTGGACTTATTACCGCTTTACTTTGTAATGGAAAGTTTTATTATAATCATCAATCTTCAAAGTAAGTTGTAGATCATGAGACATAATGGGATCTAAGTCTAGGGAAGACCTAGTTAAGGCTAGGCGGAAGACTTAATTTTTAATTAGGCATTCTAGGCTTGAAAGCTTAAGTTGTAACACTTATTGGTAATATAAGTTGGGTTTTAAAAATCCCAACTGGGTAGGTTATGTAGTAGAGGTAGATTGGTTAGATCGAACCACTATAAATCTCATGTGTCAATTTCCTTCTCCTCTACCTCATTTACCTTCACATTAATTTGTTTTTTATTACTTTTATGGGTGTTTAGCACTATTAGTTGATTTCAAGTTATAAAAAGGCGATAACCTCTTTGTACGCCCAATTTACCCACCTCTTGGGTGTGGTTTCAATTGGTATTAAAGCAAGTTATTGCTTAAAGTTCTATATGAGAGCACAAGGTAGAAGCTTGTGGGATTATATAAAAAAAGGCTACACCCCACCCAACAAGGCTGAAAAGTGCTACACTAACAATGAAACAAAAATTGAGCTATACAATGATTGGGCCATGAATCACATGTTTTATGCACTTAGTGAAAATGAGCTCAACCGAGTGAGTGCATGGGACACGGCTAAGGAATTATGAGAGACACTTGAAGTGCATTATGAAAGTACTATTCGTGTGAAGAAAACAAAGTTGAGGATTCTTGAGGAGCATTATGAAACTTTACGAGTTGGCCCCGACGAAGCGAATGCCACATAAATGACTCATTTTATGAGGCTTTTG
This sequence comes from Stephania yunnanensis, assembly GCA_039657365.1. Taxonomy (NCBI): domain Eukaryota; kingdom Viridiplantae; phylum Streptophyta; class Magnoliopsida; order Ranunculales; family Menispermaceae; genus Stephania; species Stephania yunnanensis. The sequence continues at coordinate 383,954 of JBBNAF010000033.1, read as the reverse complement.
AATAAGGTAAAGAATCTCAGAAAGCATTATGATCAAGAGAACTCGGTGTATAGTTTCCTTAAAAGCTTGCCTATGGAATGGGATGCAAAGACGTATTATCTTCAATCGGCACAAAATCTTGGTGAGTATGCCTTCGACGATCTATGTGGAGAGTTAACGGTTTAAGAGTTCGAGCTGAAGGATCGAGCTAGATTAGAAGTACCTAGTAGTACATTAAAAAAAGAGTCAAAGAAGTAGATAGCTTTGAAGGCAGATAGTACATCGATCAAGTTGAAAGCTCCTAACCTATGGGTTGAGATTAATGGTGATGATGAGCGTTTTGATGAAAATGAACATGAGGAGAAAGTTGCCATGTTATCCAAAAGGCTTCATAAAGTCGTATATAGGCGTGATAAGTTAAAGAAGAAGTTCAATAGTTGAAGTAAAAGAAGCTAGTCAAGTGAAGTAACTTGCTTCAAGTATGGAAAAATGAGCCATCACAAAGCCATTTGTTGTTCCAAGAAGGGCAAAGACATGAGCAAGGGAAAAAGAGCTTCAAATCTACATGGGATAACTCATCTTCATTTAGTTTCGATTCCGAGTTGGAAAATGAGAAAGCTATCCTTTGTCTAATGGCAAAGACCGACGTATCTGATTCTAAATCTATAAGTTCTGATGATGTTGATGACATAGATAAATAGCTTACCATTATGACCTTACGAAAGAGTTGGAATAAGAGGTCAAAACGAACAAGCAACTCAACAAGAGCTTGATCAAAGCCATTAGTAAGATTGAGAACCAAAATGAGATCATTCACGAACTCCAACAAGATTTGGAATTGGTCATAAATGAGAGAAATGACTTGGTCAAGAAAGTAGAGGACTTAACCACTAAAGTAATTGAGTTTACTAATTTTACCAAAATGTTTGATATGATGTTGGGAGTACAGTAATGTATACTAAATAAGAGAGGCATATGCTACGATGTTAGCCTATCAAGTTATAAGAAGTTGTTGTGCAACACTAATAAGTGCTTAAAGTATAATAGATCACACAATGTTAGCAAATGTGTTTTGAACAAGACCTATAAGGGAAAACAACCTAGCAAAGGTAGTATAGAATTTTTATGATACTAACTTTCTCAGATCCAAAGAAGTTCGGGTACAAAAATTTAGTGCCTTTCACATTGTGTAGGATGCAAGGAGTGGTGCCCTATAGTACTTAGATAATGGGTGCTCAAGACACATGACCATAGACGCAAGTCAATTCATTGAGCTCAAGCGACATAATGGTGGAAAGGTTAACTTTGGTGACAACAACAAAGGAAAAGCAATTGGGATTGGCACCGTGAGTGATGATTCTTTATCCATATCTAATGTCCATCTTGTTGATGGGTTGAAACATAACTTACTTACAATTAGTTAATTGTGTGATAGAGGGTTTCATATCATGGTTGAATCATTGAAATGCATTGTTAAAAATGAAAGGCATGATACTATCTTTGTTGCATATAGAGATAGGAATGTTTATGCCATAAACTTTGATAAGATGCATATGCAAAATGTTTCAGGGTTGAGTGCTTAAAATGAATGTGATGCATGGTTGTTGCACTGTAGACTAGGTCAATTAAGCATGGAGAACTTGTAAAAATTTTTTAAGCTTGACTCAGTTAAAGATATTCCTAAGTGCACCTATAAGAAAGACAAAGAGTATTAATCTTGCATTCTTTTTAAACAAGTGAAATCGTCATTTAAGATGAAAGTAACTAGTGATGTGACTAGAGCCTTAGAATTAGTCCATATGGACTTGTTCGGAACAAAATCTATGTGGTAAGTCATATTGTTTTGTTCTTATTGATGACTTCACTTGATACACATGGGTTTATTTCTTGGCAGACAAACATTAAGTGTTTTAGGTCTCTGTCAAATTTTGCACCTTTGTCGAAAATGAAAAGGGCTACAAAATTGCCATCATTAAAGTGATAGAGGTGGTGAGTTTGTCAATAAAAAGTTGAAAGAATCCATTGTAGCCAAGCACTTTTGAGCTGAAACCATTAACACCGCATGTCATGTCCTAATTAGGACAAGTATTTATCAGAAAGTGAACAAGACTCCTTATGAGCTATAGAAAGGCTGAAGACCTAACAGTGGCTACTTTATGGTGTTTGGTTGCACATGTTGTCTTAAATGATAAGGATCATTTAGGAAAATTTGCCTCAAAGCCAAAATATATGCATATTCATAGGATATTCCATGCATAGTAAGGATTAGAGTGTTCAATATATTATTTAAGACCATAAAAAAGTCAATTAATGTTAAGTTTGATGAGATGGATCCCACAGTGAGATTGAAGCATTACTTGGAACAAACGAGAGTTGATGATGATGATGATGATGATGATATCATTCAAACTCAAGGTTCCCATGAATATGAAGAGGAAGTAAGAGAGGAACCCAAATCTAGTGTGCCTAAGAGTTTTAGACTTCTTATTGCACATCTATCTCATAAAATCATAGTTAACCCAAGCAAGGGAGTATCCACTAGGTCTTCATTAAACCACGATGAAAGGCATATAGCTATTATGTCATAAATTGAGACCACTAAAATAGATGAAGCCTTAGGTGATGAGTTTTGGATCATGACTATGCAAGAGGAGTTAGGACACTTTGTAAGGAACAAGGTGAGGACCATAAATCCTAGACCTAAGAACCAAACAATCATGGGCACCAAATGGGTTTATAGGAACAAAAGGAGCGAAAATGGAGAGATAGTGAGAAATAAGGTAAGGTTGGCTGCACAAGGCTATAATCAAAAAGAAAGAATTGATTATGAAGCCTTTGCACCGATAACAAAACTAGAAGCAATTTGAATGTTGCTTGCTTATGCCTGCTACAATGGTTTTCTACTATACCAAATGGATGTCAAAGGTGCATTTTCAAAATGGCTTTATCAATGAGGAGGTATATTTAGAAAAACCACTGGGATTTGAAGACTATGATTCACCAAATCATGTGTTTCATCTTCAAAAAGCTTTAAATTGAATTAGATAAGCTCCTGGATCATGGTATGATAGGCTAAGTGCATTACTTCTTAACAAGGGATTTAAGAAAGGAACATTCGATCCTATGTTGTTCATTTTGATAATAAAAATGACGATATGCTACTTGTTAAAATTTAAGTGGATGATATCATTTTTTAGTAATGAAAAAAGCATTTATGTGATGAATTTTCATTTTTAATGACACACGAGTTTGAAATAGGCAAGATGGGCGAACTAATATACTTCTTAGGCTTGCAAATCTAGCAATCTAAGAATGGCATTTTCATTAATCAATTAAAGTATGTGAGAGACATGCTTAAGAAATTCAGATTTGAGAATTTGAAGGCATGTGACACTCCTAGTAGTTCAACCATCAAAATTGACAAGGACCCTCTAGGAATGTAAATAGATCCTAAGCTATATTGAGGAATGATAGGAAGTCTACTTTACTTGATCGGTAGTAGATAATACTTTAAGTTTAGCATTTTTCTATGTGCTAGATTTCAATATGAGCCTAAACAGTCACATTTAAACTATGCTAAGAGCATATTTAGATACTTGAGTGGCACACAAGACTTAGGCTTTTAGTTCAAAAAAGTTCCTAAATTTGAACTTAGAAGCTTTGTTAAGTCGGATTATGCAGGAACCCTTGTGGATTGGACGTGCACATCGGGATTTTGTCACTTGATAGGAAATTCCTTGATTTCATGGTTTAGCAACTAGTAAAGTTTTGTCGCATCATCCACCACCGGAGCCGAATATAAGGCAATCAAGATTTGTTGTGCTCAAGTAATATATATGAAGCAACAACTAGAGGATTATCAAATCTATATTGGTTGTGTCCAAATCTTATGTAATAATATAAGTGCAATCAATATTTCGATGAATTCAGTGTTACATTCACACACTAAGCACATTGAGAGTAAACATCATTTCTTCGGGATCAGATGAATGAAAGGAACATTTAATTGATTTGTGTATCCATTGAAGAACAACTTGCGGATATTTTAACCAAACCTTTGCATAGGGACAAACTTTCAAAAACTAGGCAAGAATTAGGCATAATTAGTGAATATGATCTATTGAGTATCTTAATGACTGTCCATCATGTGTGACATGAATCTCAAGGTGCCTAGGTGTGTATGTTGCGATTAATGTATCGTTCTAGAGTCAGAACTGATTTTAAAAAATTAGTCCAGACTCTGGATAGCCTGTTAGCTATCCCTGATAGTGCACTACGTAATGCCTAAGTTCTAGGTCAAAACCCAAAATATATAGCAATCTAGGCCTAGCACATAGCGTGTTTTCCAGTTTGAGTTTGTATTTTTCAAACACCCAAGAGCTTTCTCTCTCCTCTAATTGCTCACTTTTCGGGGCACACCACAGTCCTCACTTTGTGAAATCATTTCTCCTTGATGTTTTGGTGTGATTTCACCCTCTTAAGGTTCACTAATTATTGTTCTTCCTTCATTTCACACTTTGATCCTCCATTTTTGTTGAGAATCTCCATTTGAGCCTTACACACCAAGTGTTTGAAAAAAATGCCTCAACGAGAAATGTCAACACATTTGGCAATCGAACCCACTCCTAAGTGTCCTAGCACATACCAAACAATCCAAGAAACCTCCAGATGTGATTCCAATTCATCCTCATTATCTAAGACCATGGCTCCTTCAAGTACTCGTTGAACTACTTAATCGACTAGCCACCATACCAACAATACTACGCCAACTGGCTCTGTCGATCCTCTGCATCGAAAAGAATTCACTAAAGCACTCCATGATGAGCCATTTACATCATCTATCCATAAGTCAGTCAATTCAAAGTTAATGGATGCCAATAGCATCAAAGCGAGGGTAGTTGATTTTGATTTCATTGATAAGGCTCACTTACCGGTCCATGAAGTTTTAGAGAAGATGTGTTAGGTGCAATTCTGTGGCTACAAGGCCAAGTACTATCCCCTACTAGTTCGAGTGCTCTATTCCAACATGAAGATGAGCAGTGATTTTACCATCAAATCATGCGTTGGACGACAAGAAATTGTGAATACTCCAGATAAGCACCATGAGAAATTTGGGTTACCATTTCATGAGCCTACTATCACATTTCATGGAATAAGTTATGACTTTTGAATTCTTTCCATCGATTTGAAGCGACACTCAATGTTGATCCTAGCAGTCCCACTGACACGGACTTCAAGAATGTGTCACATATCCTACATGGCTTATTGCACAAAGTGATTCTTCCGATGAATGGAAATAAGAATTATGTCATTGCTCTTGACATGTATATCCTTGGGACACTCATTAGAGACATCCAAATTAGTCTATCACACATCATCATTTCTCACATGACATTGTCTTCTGGCACTGATTGACACTTCCCGTATGCTCACTTGTTAACTCATTTCTTCTAATAGGTAGGTGTTAATCAAATTATGGGTGGTGCACCTCTATCCACAAAGGAGACAGTCAGTTCAGCTACACTACATGCAATGAAGTATCGCTACGTTCATATAGTTAGGAAATGGATACGACTTACTAATATTCAAGCAGGCTAAAGTGTGGCGTAGAGTATGGCAATCATAGATTTAGATGTACAATTTGATGAGCAAGAATATCTTGACTACAACATGCTATTTTTGTATTAGGGTGAAGGAAATGATGGTTAGCACATTTCTAAGAACGATGAAGAGTTTCATTAAGAGATTCCAGCTCCATTTGCTCCACAACCACCGTTTGAGGCTCCACCACTATAAGCTCCTTAGCCATACCTATATGATTACATGGCTCAACATTATTATGGGTTGACTCCTCTTATTAACATGCCCCTATTTGCTACATACATTTATGCTCACTCGGATATATGCATGAGTGTATGACCCAGGACATTTACTTGATATCGACACGCACCTTGATCATCAAGGTTATCATCCCTATCGCATTTAGTGACATGTGCTTCCACCACTGGCAAACGGAGGGAGGATGCCTCTTCTTATTCACTCATTGGACTTTTTAGTAAGGATATATAGGAGCATATAATTAGGGAGAGACTCCATATGTCAGGGAGAGCCTTGGGCTAATCATGTCCGTGAGAATTCATTGTAGGATGCATATATATACTCTCCATTTACTTCTGCATGTGCCACATCGTGTCATTATTTCTATTATGTGTATTTTTTACATGATATGAACTTTATGTATTTTTGAGTAATTCTTTATGAATGAATGGCATTTTTTGTTATTTTTTTATCTCTCTTTAGTGCATATGATTGAATGAATTTAACCTTGCTTACATAGTTTTTAAGAAAGAGGGAGAAATATGTATGCAATGCTTTACAGCGGGGGAGGTACATTGCAATAATGAACTTTATATGTATATGCATGTTGATAGGGGAGACTTTCCATTCTCGCTTTTTGATGTTATCAAAAGGGGAGAAATCATTGCGTGTGTACTTGGAATTATGAAATTTATATGTATGTAATTTCTATTTTTTGTTTGTCAAGTTCGTTTTGTTTGTTATCATCCAAAAAAGGAGATTGTCAGACTAAATGTTTCGACACTTACATTTTACTCGATATTTTGATAGCAACAAATAAAGTGAAAGGATTCTAACAAGTCTTCTTAGTGTTTCAGAACATTTTAGGAATCTTAAGTTCAAAGGGAAAGTTGAGTTTTTACAAGTTCAAGTCAAATTAGCAAAATGATGTCGAATAAGATCAATAACTGACACATACAAGGATACAAGGACAGGAAAGCCAAAGCTATCAATTGTATAACCTATGTAATGTATATAAGTTACATTGCTACAAGCCAAATGTATTAGAATCATGCATTACACGAATCATAGATTTCAAAGTACTTAAAATCATGAATTTTATGATTTACAACTCTATGAGCATCAAAATGATTTAAATCATGCAAATACATTTTACATCATGTTTTTAAGGTGTACAAACTATTGAAATTGTTTTTGAAGGCACCAATGTTCATTCGAACGGCTTTTGGGTTCTCATCAAAAATATTTGTAAAAAAGCCATACATGTTTCATGAAATCGGGATTCTTGATTTTTGAGGTTTGTGATATCATTCAAGATGTTCAAACACTTTTTATAGACCCTAGTACATATGTTTAGGGTGTTTTCAGAGGTTTAGTAGAGTGGTAGGACGATTAGGGAGTTGAATTGCAAAATTAGAAAAACCATTATTTTGAAACCCCGATAACATGCTACCTCCAGATAACGTGTTATCCATGTTTCCTAGCATGCTATGAAGAGTTCTAACATCTTTTTTAAAGTACACATCTCCACCTTTAATTTGAAGTTTTAGGAAAGTATAGACCATTAGATCAACACATTGGTCACCTAGTCCTTATTAGGACTTGAGAACTAAAGCAAACAAAGAAGAACATACATTGAACAACTTTTGGTTACATACTCTCAAATATCCACGTTTGCATTCCAATTTCAGAACTTTTTGCTCCCAAGCTCTTGTAGTCTTTAAAAACCAACGATTAGCTCTTGAAGTTCATATAAGAGAAGTGTTCTAATCCTTACAACTCACAATCCAGATATGATTTTCAGAACTCATACTTTTGGCCGAAAGATCTCTTGATTTTCTACTACATTTGTACTTAACCATACTTATTGATTGGAGTTTGATGTGGAAATCATTTTTAGCGTTTTTGAAGACATTCGTCTTTAGTTTTTGCACTTAAAATTGATCTCTTTAACCCTATGACTCATTTGAATGAGTTTTTACTCATAATCTTGATTTTCTACAAAACCACTTGTTTGAGACAACACTTGTTTCAATCAATTTCAATTTGTCGATTTCTTAAATAAGATTTGCGTATACTCGCTAAATTTATTAGTATCTTAGTTTTTTCCATATCTGCATTCAATATAGTGGTTTAGTTCTAGGTGGCCGGAAGGAATAAGACTTATTACCACTTTACTTTATATTGTAGAATTTCAATGTATTCATCAATCTTTATTGTAAGAGGTTGATTGTGAGAGTAGTGGGATCTAAGTGTAGGGAACACCTAGTTGGGGCTAGGGCAAAAGACCAAATTTGTAATTAGGCATCTAGGTTTGTCAGCTTATGTTGTAACATTATTCGTAATATAAGTGGGGGTTTGAAAATCTTAACGAGGGAGCTTAGTTAGTGGATGTCGATCGGTTGGGTCAAACCACTATACCTCCTTTACCTTTGCATTAATTTGTTATTTATTTCTTGTGTGGATGTTTAGCATTACTAAATGATTAAAACTTATGAAAAAGCGATAATCTCTTAGTACACCAAATTTATCCCCTCTTGAGTATGGTTTCAATATTGTTGTTGTTGACTTGAACTAATACAACCATAACCACTCCTATTGGTTGAATCGAAGCTCCATCCAGCAGAGAGAACCATTCAGAAGCAAGTAAATTCAACCCCAAATGAGTATGTAGAAACAAATGTAAAGGCATGAGATTTGCATTTTCATTACATTAAGCTTTATAGGGCTTGAATCTTGCTTTTTCTCTTTTTTATTGTACTTAAGTCTAGAATTTTCTGGCTTGTTAATGTTTCTTCTAATCTTCGGTCGCTTAACTCTCCATTCTTGCGTTACTTTCTTTTCTTTTAAAGCGTCTTCAACTTATTCCTTCTTTGGAATCTTTTTATCAATTTCCATTTTCACTACATTAATTGCATAAATTTCAGTATTAAAGTTATCATAATTTTTTAAATCTAAAAATGCATTATCATCCATTTCACTATCAAATAATTTATTGTATTCTTCAAAAATATCATCGTTGTGTTCGTTATAAATTTTAATTTTGACAATTTATTTTCAAGTTCCATAGATATTGTTCCTTTGGAAATATCTAACTTAGTTATAGCCATCTTAAGAAAAGTTCTACATAATCATATAGGCAAATGATTGGGTGATGTAGAATCTCCTATTTCTATGACATAAAACTCTATTTGAAATACTTAGTCATGTAGTTGTACTAAGATATCTTCTAATAACCCATATGGTATCATAATTGTATTACCTACTAAAGTATGATTAGTAGGCGTATTAGTTAACATTCCTATTCTTAATGATTCATAAAGTCTAAATGGCATAACATTAATTGATGCTCCAAGATCACACATAGCAAGTTCAATATGAGAATTTCCTATTGTTATGGGTATGATAAACATTCCTGGTTTGGAATATTTCTCAAGCATTCTCTTTAATAAGGATCGTCTAGTTTCCATATCTAAGATTTGTGTTTTATTCAAGTGTTGTTATGTACTTATCGAGAACTTAGATTCTCATATCAACCATAACTGAGATATTGGCATCACAATTTTGGATAACTATATAATCTATCCCTAAGGTCTACAAACCTTTGCTCTGATACCAACTATAATATTGGTATCACGTTATATAGTAAACAATACTCCATAACCTAGGCTCTATAAACTTAGGCTCCGATACCAACTATGATGGATCGGTTCCCCAAATCGAGTACTAATTGGCCTAATCCCTTATTTAGCCCTAATCCACACCATGTAGGACTTATCAATGTATTTGTCAGCTTTTCCATTCATTCACCTTGTCACACATGTTTAACATAAATCTTATTCATTTATATTTCATTATGATTTACAGAGTTCATTAAGAAGTTATTAACATTATCTTAATTACCAGCGGAAGACTTAATAAAATTAGCATAAGCATTTATAAAAACACATATTGTGGAAACTAGGCACAAAGACAATCATATCAACCATCCAAAGTAATACATGAAAATGTAAAAAAGTATATTCTCTAATCCCCATAAAAAAAACGTAATGTTATACAAAAAGAAATAAATAATATATACATAAAATGATCGCCTACAAAAGTAGCATAATATATCATCCGTCTACTCAAAGCTAATCATCAATCTTCCTTTTCCCAGGTCTATCGGCTACTAAAAGTATACGCACCCATCATCATAAAAAGGACGGTGAGTACAATAATGTAGAAAGTAACACCGAGATACATTTTTCCACATTACCAAATATACAAGTATTTGAAAGCATAATAATAGGAAAGAAAGCGAAAACAAGAATCACAATAAAAGATATTTAAGTTAAACAATGCAAACTGACACTCGCCTAAGCAGTAATAATCTAGGCCCGGTTAACTATGAAATTAAACCATATCAACTATACTCTACTATTTAGGGTGTAATCATATTTTTGATGCCTTCACATCATTACAATGCCCTTTTTAGATATAAATATATATATATATATATATATATATATATATATATAAATACTTGTTGAAAACATCAGGTCCCACACCCCGTGTGCTCCACAAGCTACTTGTGAGATCTCGACAACTTAAAGAATCTAGTGACCCTGTGTGTCACGCCATTCTCTATATTGGTCCTAGATATAAGAACTACTTTCACATTTCAAGAAATAACACAATAAGGGAATAAAAAATGGAATAGCTCAAACAACACAAAGGAGTATGATTTGTAACATTACAAACCATTCACCTAATAGCTTACTATTTCATTTGACTAAACATCTAGACAATCAAGAATGACATAACACATGATTAAAAGTCAATGAATACCATTTAAACAACAACTAATGCCATGATGGCAAATTCATGGAATGAGAGAGTACAATAAAGTCATGGCATCAAAAGTACAATAGCACATCAGTCCAAGTGAATATAAACAAGAATCATAATGGAAAGAAATATAAATAAATATCTGAATCAGTTTTCTTACAAACCGCGCCAAGCTCTATGCTAATCCGACATCCTGAGACCTTAAAACTCTTATCCGAACCTCCAAGACTCCTCCCTAGGCTCATGCTATGCTTTGACATATTTCGTAATGTGTTCAAACCATCATTTAAGGTGTTAAACTTGTTTAAGGTGTTTCAATTTTAGTTATGAAATTATAGTTTTTATGCAGTCAAAGCACCTTGCATGCCGGATTTCGTGACTAGTGCGCTAATGACCTTATTAGCGCTCTACTCACCCTTACTAGCGCGCTACAGGCAGGTGGCGCTAGCTAGCACGTCTAGCATGTTGTATGCAAGAAAACTCCAAATTTCGCACTTTGAGATTTGAGTTTTCTCTATACATGGCCAAATCCAACATCTTAGGATCTTTTTATTCACCCCTACAGACCCAAACCACCCATTAAAACAATAAGAAATGGCTAACACTCCACAATCTCCATCGACTCATGCATTTAAACTAAATTAATAGTGTAGCTAATCTTACAAAGTTGTAAAACACACATAGCTTGATCTCATAGGCCTTTTTTCCTTGATTAGTACGTTTAGGTGTAAAAATTATCAACCAAACACACCTACAAAAATATTTACAAAACTAACACACTTGTAGCCACGTCAGCGCCACATCACGCGCCACGTCAAGAGTTTGGTTTGGTCACTGGAAAACGTGTCTGCAAGTCACGACTTCCTTCGAAAAAAAAAAATTTTAACTGTCGGCTTGTTTATGATCACTTCACTGTAAATTTATTTTGCAATGTATACCTGCAATGTGCTTCTTATGCTATGTAGTATCCTTGCAGCCCCAAGGAGCATGGCGACATGTGCATCATGTCCACAAGCATGCATTTTCCCTTTCAATTTGCTCTTCTGCTCCCACTCTACTAATTCCTGAAATATGATTTCAAAGCCATTTATGATTCATGAGAGGAGATCAGTGAGAATACAAAAAATGTAGTACCTTTTTCATACACATAATTAACAACAAAGCTTCTATTACAAATTAGTCTGACCATAAACCACAATCTCCCTTGTCGTGCAGTGAACTGAATTCCCTTCAATCAATTCACATGCTAAGCTGAAAACATCTAAAAAATGGCATATAAAAGGTAAGCAAATTAACATTGACAATGCAGCAGAAATGCCCAATATGTACAAGACCAATTTGATAGGAGTAATGAAGATGAAATATTTTTTCATGATTGAGACTAGAAAGAGCATTTGGATTGTTCTCACCAACCCATCAATTCACATATTTTTGTCTCCATTTTTTGATTGGTTGTGCACATGATTTGTGGGTCCAGTGTGTCTCTCTTAACATTGAAGCTTTCAAATGAATTGAAGGTAGAGAACATCGACAAATTGTAACTATGGGAATACAAGGTTAAATGGAGCTGTCAAAGTCGATAATAGCATACACAAAGTTTCAATACAAGAGGTTCAACACATCAAGAAAAAATAAGTTAAAACCCATAAAAAATAAAGAACTCGAAAGTTGAATTGATATAAATGATGAAATTGGTAGGTGATCAACTACAAAGCAAAAATGAATAAGGAGAAAATGTCTTATAACAGTATAGAAAAATTCATAGTCTGACCCCAAATAATGACTTCCAGTCCCACACCGTGTTCTCTTGACGACTCGGACATTACGGTTTAAAGCTAGTGGAATATCCGAATGGCCCACATTAGCCGGATTTTGAGCGTCTTCTCTTTGAATATCATCGTTGTCACGCATTCCGCCATCATGAGTACTTGTACTCCCAGAGAAATTCATCATTATTGGACTTGCATGAAAATGGCGCGAAGATGTAGGTGCCTTGTCAAATGGAAAGGCTTCCATAGCCTCGAATGTCATGTTGGGAGGAACCGATGGAGTATGTGGAGTCCCAAACTCGTTGAGAGGCACTGATGGAGTATGCACTGGAGTATCATGCCTCGAAGGTGTATCAGCATGGGAAGAATGATGAGAAGCTTGAAATGAACTGGGCATATTATGCATCCGATAATCCGCGTGTACTACAGTCAAAGTCGATGCAGCTACATCTCTAATACGTGCAATAGATACATCATCACCCAGTGTCAACCGATGAATTGAAGTAATTCCATGTGCCTACATATGAAATATTTATGACGTTTTATGCGAAAGTACAAGGAAAACAACTATTTGGCAAGGCATCATGACTGAAATAAATGAAATTGTACTTACCAAGGCCTCATCAATAGCTCCACAGGGAGACATGAATCGTCGTGTAATGCGACGATACCATAGCATATACGGGTTGTAAAAGTCCATTGGCTCCTCTAATATTTCATCAGTTGCAATATTGGAGGCACGTTCGTTCCACATGCAGATATAAGCACTATGTTCTGCGCTCCAATCCTTATCCGTCTTCCCTCTCAAGTCAATCTTATGTAGCTGCATGCTTGTGCTCTGTAAAGGTGGTATCCTATGTCTCAAACCAAATTGTCGCATGACTCTTTCGGGATTATACATTTCGACTACACAGAAGAAAATCAAAGGTTCCCTCGTTCGCCAAATAGCACGACCACTGCTACAGTACGCAGTAGGTCCACTATCACTGCCTTAGGATACGGTTCCCATATTACCTGTAGTCAATAAAAACAACTTGAAATGAATAAAAAATGCATTTTACATGATGTCGACATAAGCACTACGTGGAGAAGTAATTCTGTATATCTCTTACTTCATCGGGTGCTTGCATGTCAATCATTTCTATATACTTTGTCAGGACGTGCATTGATGTTCCCGTGGTCCCCAAAGCATGTCTCCACCTACACAAATTGAAAAAAATCACACAATGCATGGATGTCGGCACATGTAGAAAAAAGGAAGAAATTGAAATTATTATGTGAGAAAATACTGATGACCTATGACCAAATGGAGGAGGTGAAAATAATTCTTCGTTTTCTAAGATGTCATCTCGAAGAACGTTTCCCATTATTGGTGCAAGAAATGGCAACCTATCCCATGCCCATAATTGCAATAAGATGACCGGACCTGCAATCTCTGCTCCATCAATGTCGGCTGCAAGACATAATTGTCCGTATAGGTGAGCCAGAGTTGCACTACCCCAACTGTACTGTCCTGCAGCCTCAAAATCCTCCAAAAATTGCAAATATGTGATGTGAACGAGGTTGTTCGACTTGTCTGCAAATCGCGTTCCCCCGAGAAGTTGTAGGATGTATGCTCTCGCATAGCGTTGCACTTCCACATCATTGGCATTGTTTGGAAGGTTTGGGAACCACCTTGAAAGTTGGCGAATTAGAATCCGCCCTCCAGTCATGTTATTTTCGGGGAATGGGAATCCCGGTTGTGTCAAGGACAAGGCATCGTAATCTTGCTCGACGCGGCCGGTAATTGGTAATCCATCGACAGGCAACCCCAAGATGAATTGCACATCTTTGAGGGTTATAGTCATCTCGCCGACGGGGAAATGAAACGTGTGAGTTTCTTGCCTCCACCTCTCTACAAGGGCAGTTATGAGATGCCAATCAATTGATATGAAGCCTACTCGCGCGATCCGTAAAAGCCGACTTCCGAAGATGCCCAACTATGCGTTCATCCAGTGGGACCAACCGATGAAATGCAGCTGAATTACGCCTGATAGTCAATATACCATGCTCCTATTAAGATATGAGATTTAAGTGAAATTAGTTAAAATGTAGCTACGCAGCTACAAAAGTAGAGAAACATGCGAAAAGAAGTACTACCGGTCCATTCCAAACGCGAGTAGATCTATGGAGAGCTTGCATAGTCAAAACCGAGTCATCTATAGGGCCAGGATCCATATCACGCTTAAACCCAAAATCATTACCAATGTTGTCATTAATTCCATTGTGCAATGAAGAAACATGAGAAGTAGCAATACTTTATGTACTAACTGTAAAAAGATGGATTAAATTGGAATTTATTTGTTTTCATTTCCTTGTTTGCAAATTTCAGGATTTGAGACAGTTACCTATATGTTGGAGGTATAAAGTTATCAATTGTGCTTTACATTCTATAAGGAATAATTTAATATATGGTTGCAAATGCAAGCAATGTGAGTATAATGCAATGTGACTTCATTTGTATCATTGCTGATCATATAAGACCTTTAAAAAAGAAAAAAAAAAGAAACAAACAAATCGAATTGATATGAACACTACTGAAGACTTTAATGATGATAGTGCTGCAAACATAGCATATTAGCATGTTTTGTATAACAATTTAACATCAACTAATTGGGAAAAAAGAACAAAGATACCGGATGGAATTAACGTCAAGTTATTCGAAAAAAAAAAAAAAAAAACTCCTGGACATTGACTGTACAAAAAAAAATTAAAACAAAGAAGAAGAAATCAAGTCACGCTTCAAATTGAAAATAAGAGCATGTACCACCAATTCATAAGAAATTGATCAAATACAAGGAAAATATAGGTCAGTGCGACACATAAGACTTGAAAGAGTATTTCACTATGAAGCATTAGACGGTTGTCCTTGCTGACGACGACTGCAAGTGCGTCTATTGTGTCCATCCTGCTTACACTTACTACATCGCAGCGTTGTTGGGGTTTCTCTCCATTCCTTCTCTCGCTGCATATGCCGTGGTTGTTTCTGATTGCCTCTCCAATCCATCTCAGTGCGCAAATAGCTTAATTGAGGACGACCTTTTTCGACTCGCTTACGATATGGATCTGGCAGCAACGTGTGTGGAAGTCTGGAGTTAGGCCAATAATCTTCGTGCGGAATGGGTTGGAAATTCGCAGCATAACATTGACTGTACACAGACAATTTGTAGTATGACTCGATGTACTGTCTGTGATCTATGGCAACACTAGCGCAAACTGCTTGAACATGGGAACATGGAATGCCAAAACACTACCACTTCATACAAGTGCATCTACGGGCCTCCAATTTCACAACTTGCTTGTTACACCCTTTTCTCAAATGATAGCCACGTGGTGCAGTGATGACTTCGAATGTACCATTCTCACGATTTACTAATGTCACATTGTGCCCTCCAGCCACCTTTCCCCAATGTGACAACTTATTCATTGCATACGTTGCGTACATTTCGCCCCTGCCTAGGGCTACACCTATTTCGTCTCGTCTTTTGTTAAAGTATGCCACGATGCACTAAAGCGGTGATGGGGTAAAATCGCGCGCCTTTAAGGACCCCGTTAAAGCATTCTACATTTGTGACAAAAAAAATTCATATATGTATTAGCTTGTAAACGTAATAAATCAAACACATTAAGTAAGTAATAGTAACAAACGTAATAAATCAAACGTAATACCCGCGAGATTTGTAGTCATCCATCCGTATCGATAACCATTGTCGTATGCGTTTGTCCATTGTGCACGATCTAGGTCAGTAAACCACGCAATACATTCGGGATTCATTTTATGGAGTTCTTTCATGGATGCCTTAAATTTTCGTGGTTGATGTTGTGCACCCACTAAGTACACCATATCCTTTAATTCTTTGCTCCCGAATCTCATGTTGAAATTATTGCATATGTGGCGGAGACAAAATCTGTGTTGAGCTCTTTCATGGGTCCATCCATTTCGAGGATTGTTCATTGCCAACAATATACCTGGGTGTCGATAAGAAATGACACATATACCATCCCTATCAGTCACATGATGTCGCAAACAAGTCATAAACCATCCCCTGCTGTCTTGACTTTCCTCATCAACTATGGCAAATGCTAAAGGAAATACATGACTATTACTATCAACAACAGTGGCTATTAGGACTTTATGTTTATATTTTCCATACAAGAATGTGCCAGCAATTTGTATCATTGGTTTGCAATGTCTAAAGCCTGCAATAGCAGGTGCAAATGCCCAAAAAACCTATTTGAAGACAACCTCATTGTTGGCATTAGGCTCGCCATGCCGCCATTCCACACGTGTCCCTGGATTCTTTGTTTGAAGAGCGGTCATCAACCGCGGCAACATTTTATACGATTCTTCCCAATCTCAAAAGACTTTGGCAATTGCTTTCTTCTTCCCCAACCAAACTTTCTTATAATGAACGTCATAATCGAATTTGTCCTTGATAATCGATGAAGCAATGGAACCCCCGAGGTGGACGGATCTCTTCTCACCACATTTTCTACCTCACGACATATAACGGTGGAGTCCAAATGCGCATGATCCTTGGACAGTTTTGCATAGATGCATGTATATGGTCCTGCATATGTACTGATCTCAAACATTCCATGCGATTTTCTTCTCGAACACCGCAACCTCCAAGTACATCCATCTAAATATTTCTTACAACGAACAATCCATACATTTGGTGTAGAATGAGTCACCACAAATCGCCTGTGTCTTTTGATGCTATACAATTTCACAGCATGTTGGATATCTACTTTGCACATGAACCGCATGCCTTTCTCAAATTCTGATGACTCATTCTATAAAGACCTAGAAGGGATCATTGCATTCTCATGGATAGGTTGCATTGCCTCACTACTCAATTCCATAAATACAGATGAAGGTACGACAAATTAGCCTACACCCACGTGCGCACCATCAATTCCAGCAGCCTCTTCATCGAAAAAATCATCGTTCCCAATTTCATTTGAAATTGGAGAACAAGATAATGAGCCATCATCGGCTATGACTCGATTTAACGTATATCGAATCATGCCATCATCAATATGATGACCATCATCCCCTTCATCGTCTGCATCATCATCGCTACTCTCTTCACTAGTATCCCCGTCACTACCGCAATAGTCATCATCTTCACTAGTATTCAAATCATCACAGGAACGAAGATCCTCGTCCATTTTGGGATTTGCGGTCATCAAAGGCGATGCACAATGACTATGTTCATAAATTGGTTGAGTGCTTGGTCCAGCTTTAGAATCTAACACCATATTGCAATTGGAACTATTGTACGGTTGCCTAGGAACTAAATCGATATAAAGCTCCATGCAATGTGGTGGTGGTAATTCTGCCACAATCTCCCAAGCATCTTTGAGACTCGACTCATCATCTATTCGCAAAGGGACGTAGTTGGCCGTTCCACTTCCAATGTACGCTGGATATCGATAGGTCATGTTTAATCTCCGTAATTCATTGTCTATCTGCAATGAATTACAGATACAACGCACAAGTTCATCGTACCCTAAACCCATCTTCGATCTGAGATGTCAAATGGGCGGTTCGTGTACGAAATCCCTGATGGTCCATCAACCATGTCTCCATTCATATAACACAACAACGTTACTCTTCGATCAACCATGCTTGAATCTATTTATGTATAATATAATTGTTACTCAATAGAAGTGATGATAAAGACCTTCTAATTAAAGTTACGACTACGCGCTATAAATCTCGCAATCATCCAATCACTCATATAAAATTAATCATTATAGAAAGAATTCAAATAAATATGACCTTAATTAATTATAAATGAAATCACTTTTCTTTCAAAAAAATATTGCTTAGGCAGCCTAATAGAATTGGTGTAGTGGTAAAGTTATTAATATATATATATATGGTAACTAAATAGCCTAGTGATCAAACCATGCCATCATTTACAAATTAATATGTTGGTTTGCTCAGTTGATTCTCTTGAGATTATTCGAATGTAAGTAGGGAGGGTTCATAAAAGATTTGGGCACCTGCAATTATTAAAAAAAATAAAAATACCCTAGTGAGTTTCATTAATGGTTGAAATTGAGAATCCAGCATAACATGGGACCCGAAATTATAAAACAAAATTGGAGTACATTGGGAAAATGTGGTAATAAAGATTAAGGTCGGGCTTTGGTAGGACTAAAATCATGAACAACACTTCCCTCCCTCCCTCCCTCCCTCCCTCTCTGCATTGCCAATCCTTGCCGTTTCAGAGACAAAAACTGCAACCAAAAAGATAGAAAACTGATCCCACATTTCCTCTACACTACCTTACAAAACATTAATACCATACCCCCTAAACCCCAAATCAAACAATTTCTACTCCCCCCCTTGGGTTCCCCACATGTTTTACATCTCAATATGGGTCAATGACATATATCCACACTAATTAATGTATACATTGTAGTATATTTATATAAATATATGTGTTCTAAAATTAAACTTTCTAGCTATTTAATTAAATAATCGCGCGTATTGATTTTTACAAGGCCTATAGAATTAACATCAAGTAATTTGGCAACAAAACAATCAAAAATAACAGGCGTATATAACTAACATCAAGTAATTGGCAAAATAAACAAAAAAACCATGATAGAACTCACATCAACTACTTGGCAAAAAAAAACCGTATAAAAAACAAAAACAACCGGATACAATATCAACTACCAGATACAAAAAAAAAAATTTAACAACCAACAGTACATGAACCACATGAAACATAAACAAACAAAATCCCGAAAAAAGTAGATCTTACAGAGTTGTATACACAGATTGAGTTGGGGTGGGTTGCGGTTCGGATCTGAAGTTGAAGATAGAGAGAAGATCTGCGCCAATGGGGCCAATCTGGGGTCGCGACCTCGGGTCCGGTGGATTTGAATGAAGAGTGGAGTTCGTTCAGTCCGGGGAGTTGAAGGAATGAAGTGGAGCTGATCTGTTCGTTGGGGGAGTTGAAGGAAAGAAGGAAGAGTTAGTTTCAGATTTGTTTGTGTTTTGTTTGTGTTATGTCCGAACTTAGAGAGAAGTCATGACCTCGGGTCACGATTTCACTTAAACGGAAATCGTGACCCGAGGTCACGATTTGCTGATTTTAAAAAAAGTTTTGTGGAAATCGTGACCTCGGGTCACGATTTCCGTTTAAGTGAAATCGTGACCCGAGGTCACGACTTCTCTCTAAGAAAACAAAATTTCGGACACAATGCCACCTGCCTCGTGATGTGGCGCTGACGTGGGTACAAGTGTGTTAGTTTTGTAAATATTTTGGTGGGTGTGTTGGGTTGATAATTTTTACTCCTAAATGTACTAATCAAGGAAAAAACTCTTGATCTCATACCTTCAATTCTCCAAGATCTTCTTAATAAGTTTGATGACTTCTCCTCTGATCTTTATTCTCTCTACCTTTCCATTTTTAGCAAGCTTATTTTGTAAATGAGATGAATTGTATGAGTTGATCTTTCCAATTTTATATATTAAGATAAGGTTGATTAACAGCCATTTATCTTAATGTGCACAGCTATCTCGAGACTAATCAAATGGTCTAAATCTTGACACAATTTCACTAGCCCGCCACTAACTCCATCTAACTAATGCCAATCGTAACTCAATTGGTCACTTGATGTGACAACACGTATCTCGAAAAATATCAATGCCTAATGTTTTAATTTGCTAACTTAGGTTACATTAATGTAAATTAAAACTATAGCCACATTGATCTAACTATATAAGCCATAATAACTTTGAACTAACACCTACCACATCACTCTCTACCTCAGTCCCTCACCGGAATGCATCTCGAGGCGCGTCCCTACTCACGTCTCGACATATATATTAGTAGGAGTGACTTAGTAGTCTACACATATACATCACACTAGGCATCTATCACTCAAAAATTATATACTACTAAGTACCCACATTAAGTATTCGGTCCGTTTACCTAATCTCAGGCCAGGTCACGGGTCAATAACCTTGATTTAGGACTAATTTACTATTGCAAATCCCGAGCCATTACAAAGACTTAATATAGTATTGAGACTAGTTGAGCAGTAATGAAAGTTATTTAGTAAATAAATTAGTGGTTAAGAATAAGAACCTATTAAAGTTTACAAAACAACTAACGTATTTGTAACAACCCATTACATTAAGCAGATGATTAGTGTTAATTCAAATTTTAATTAACCCAAGTTAGGCTCGTGGTTAAGCTCGGCTTGTCGTGATTAGCATGTACGTATGCGTGTCATTTGGTTTTTTATGTGTATTAGTATTTATAGAGATTAATTGGATTTATTTGCCTATAATTGAACAATTGAGAAATTAATAGGATGTCTAATATTGTGTATGGGTCAAGGGTGATGCACACGAGTTGTGGGGTAGCGTGCATGCCGGAGTGAACTCATTAGCTTACAAGGTGATGTCATAGGCATGTTAATATAGGCTTATATATTTATAGATAAATTGTATATATATTGGAAATTAATAAACAATAACTAACTGGTGGGCGCCTAGTGATACGCGGGGTCGAGGGCGACACAAATGGGATGTATAATACTATGCATGTCCAAGGGTGGTCATTGGCGCCTACAACGAATTTATAGGCATGAAATATAAGTTATATATATAAATGAATCCTAAATTTTAAATCAAATGAAATGATACATTAGGTTTGCCTCGAGATACATGTAGCGTGAGAATTGAGGAAATAAATGGTTGTACATTGGTTAGTATGGTTGAGATTTTTCAGGCTTTGAGATGCGTACAACCACATCTCAAGGAAAATCAAGGTGCAAGGTGCAAGTGTCAAAGTCAATGTCACTTTAAATAGTGACAATTTGATATATGTTCATTAGATCGGTCTCGAGTACGAATCTCTAGAAAATGTAATATACATTCAAACAAGCATCACTGCCTCTTTTGTTTCCAATGAAATCAAAATTTGAAAGAGATAGAAAGAAGAAATTGAGAGATTGAGTGAAAGAGAGGTGATGAGGTGAGTTTTGTTGATTGTTGTTGTTGTGGCTGTTATGTTGCAATGTTATCTTTGTTATTGTTGGTTGTTGATGTAGCTAATGATGTTGTTGATGTTGTTGTAAATTGATGATGGAAATGGGAGATAGAAGAGAAGGGAGCTTGGACGAACTGCTCTCGTAGTTTGTCCGATGAGGGAAACAATGCAAAAATTTGTCTCCCCTCCCCAATTGAGATTTGAGAAAAATTGAAATTGTTGATGTTGAGTTGCAGAAGACGATGAGGAAGAAAGGGTTTGGGTTCGCAGTTTAGGACCATACCATTTTGAAAAAATGCTAAAAAAATAAGGAAAAAATTCCATAAAAATAAGGAAAAATCTAAAAACTATTTTGATTAAATAAATAGATATTGATCAAATTCTATGAAAATGAATAATTTGAGATTTCGAGCGAGACTTTTATTGGGGTTTTTGCCTAAAAAACTTGAAATTGTAAAAATTTCTTAATATATGATAAATTGTTCTGGATTCAATTATGACCATTTTAAGGGTTCTAATTAATGAGTATTGTACCTAAATTAATAAAAATTAGTTTATTTTCGGTTCTTGGTTGACGGGGAAAGGTTTATGGATCTCGAGAATCATTTAAATCGGTAAAATAATTAGAAAAGCTCGACACAAGTAAGTGAGACTCGTACTCTTATCAATTATGCATCATAAAGTAGTTATATTTAGTGCAGCTATTTTATGGGTTGGGGAAATAGGGCAATATACCGTGACTTGAATGTGTTATCAAACTATTTTATGAAACATTACCAGAAAAGAGGTACGACGGGCGAATCGGACTGGAGTTACAATGAGAGTGATTGGCTAGCTACTGACACCTTCCCTTCAATAACATTGAGGTACCCGATTGTTGCTTTCATATTGTTTTTTATCAAAAGGTGAACTTGGATAGGGGTGCAACAGGGAAATATGATTGAGGTTGACAATCGAGGTATTGGTGGGCCAACCATTCCCCTTCCCTCAGATTCTTGACGCTAATCGATTTCTATTTTCCATTTAAGAATGGGTAGCTACGTTATAACTTGATACACTAGTTAATCACAGACGGTTGATTCTGTAGGTCGTAATCCTGGGTGATGGAAGTCTACAACTCTTCTTTTAAATGCAAAAGAAAAAACATATCACTAGTGCAATTTTAATTAACCATCGTATGTGCATTTCATTATGTGTTTTTTTTATCATTTCAATGCCTCAATATATATGTTTAGGCTTCATATGGCTATTCATTGATACATTGATATTTAGATGATAGTTGATGTGATTACGAGCATCACTTACTGACCAAGTTCGAGTGCTCATTCCCCAATTAACATTTTAGGTTAATAAAATATAGAAGATTAGGAGTTTATAGTCTTCTCTAAGGTGAATTGATTGTTGGGTTTTGGGGTTCATACGCAGCAAAAAATTCAAAATTTTTTTTTAAAAACCCCAACAGGATCTATAATAAGTTTCATTAAACTAAATCTATAAAAGTAAATCATATTTGATTTCGTGATTTCCTTTTGATTGTTCAATTTTTGAGACGTTTAAGTGTGCGTCCTCTATCGAAAATCCATACACCAACGTTGACAATTTGGAGTGCTAGCCCCAAGAGAGATTGAAAAATGATTTTTTTTCTCTCCCTAAATCCAAAGAACTCGAGAAATTGTAAAACGAAATCTTATTTCGTTTTTTAGGGATCCACCCTTTATTTATATGTGTAGATAAGCCCTCACTTAAAATCCCGTTCGTAATACAACTATTGTATTTATGCAGTTTAAGCAAATTACACATACGCCCCTATTAATAAGTTATCATACAACAAATCGTAAGGGTTTTTATGCCATAAATTTTATCATATAAAATTTATTACTCTAGACCAATTGAAATTATGCAAAGACATTATTTGTGTGCAACCCAATAGGTTCATGCGACGTTGGCAGTGAACCAAAAACCATTTTGGTACATAAGGCATAAGCGGTCTCTAGCAAGACATTATGACTACCCAAGTAGCATGAATATCAGCATCGATACAACCTAATTAATAACGTATATCATATCCTTTTAACATTCGATATCCCTTGATTAAACATAAGACATGAAAAGTCACCCTTAATGTTCAATAATACTAGTCTTGATCTTAAGGTAAACTAAAAAACAACCAATTGACATTGATCATATCAATTCACATGGACTTAGCCATTATTAGTCTATCTTATCGAGGGATCCACTGTATCTCTCTCTATACAAGAGTGACAAGTTTTATCTTGATTATACACCTTCACATATTATTCACATAGTAACCAATCACAATCTTTATAATTGCCCAGTTAAAGACAACATTTGATTTTGTCAAGTTATCATGCTCCTAATATTGAAGTCTATGGTAATCTCGAGTCAAAGGACTAAATGATATGCCTATCATGAGTAACACCTATGACTTAATCCATGTGGTGTTTGCATAGTAGGTTAGTCCAGTATCTTGTTCCATAATAAGTACTCATGATCTTGATTCGTGTCCTTATACACATGATCATCACATGACCATTTATCAAGATTCACACTAGTTTTAATTCATTATAGTTCTAAGGATAATGACCGACCAAGGACATTTAGGATATTTCAACAAATACTTATGGATCTTACTATAAGGTAAACATGCAATCACTTATAATAAAATAGCAAATAAAACATCTATTTTATTAACTAAAATTATAAGATAAACAATGTTTATAGATTAACCTAGGGCACATGCCCTAACATTGATTTCCCATTATTTATATATTGTATTGAATTACTATTTTGTAACAAACATTGTTAGGATATGGTTTTCAACCGAGGCTTATGTCAGTTTTTGTATACCACATGTTTTATCGAAAGAGTTTTAATTCCGCTGCGTTTTCAATTATTTATTTGATATACAATATATTGTAACTGCGATTATCGAGTATGAAGGATGGCTACACTGTTACTTTAATTGAGTCTGACTGGTGTATTAGGGCTTAATTAGGGTTTCGGGCCAGGTATCACACTAATTAGGATTGAGGATGCTGTAGTTCGGTATTAGAGCCTTAGTTCCAATAGAATTCTAATATTGTGATATTAGAATGTAATTTTTCATAACTTGAGATTATTCAAATTACTAACCAAGTTATGGATTGACTTAGAGGCTGATAAATGGTTTTATCGATGTTTTAGGGTGATGAAAGATAAAAGGCTGAGTAATGTGATATGTGATATATTATATTTATGCGATAGATATACATTTAATGTTTTTCCTATACGTTATCCTAAAGTTCATATCTCCCATCTTTATCTTGGAAGCCAATGAATAGATTGTGATGGTTCTTGGATAAGCTGGACTTTCGGAATATTATAACAAAGGAAAGACATAGGAAATATTACATAGAGGAAATGTATACTTTTTTCCTATTAGACAATCTCTGATGGTCTCTATTCTCACTGATATTATTTGATTAATGATAGTCAGTGAAGAAGTCTTTGTCGACCTGAACTTTGAGACATATATTACGAAGATTGACATTAAGAAGTAAACAAAATAAAAAATGACCTTCAATGAAACTCAAAGGTAATGATTCACTTTGAAAAGAGTATATACTAGTGTTGAGACAATTTAAATAAGAATAAAGGTCATTCGATAAGGAAATTAGTGGTAAAAGATGATAAGAACCGAACTGAGGTTAGATAACCACTAATAAATGAATACTTTATAAATTATTAAGAAGTATAAGATTTCATATATGATATTGATACATATTGGAATAATTAGAAAAAGCTTAACAGTATAGTGGTGATGGAACTGCACATACTAAACCTGAAAGTTAAGAAACTTATAAGAACGTGTAAAGTATGGGTTAGAACATGGTAGTGAGCTAGTAAGATGTCCTAATCTGATCATTTAGACTGGTTTAGTCTAAATTAGGGAGAATGAGTTATCAATGATTCTGAGGACTTAAGAGTCTAAGGAATATTTTACGATACTGGAATTAATAGGTAAGCAGTGTATTAAGAAGTTGGTACTAACTTTGACTTTTAACTAAAAATTGAGTAAATCTCTAAATTTTTACGAATGGTGATTCGTAGAAACAAAGTTATCACTCATGATTCAAGGGTTTGAACTTATTGTAAAATTTATTAGATCCTTAATGAGAATTCAAGCTTGATGAACGAAAATTGTGAATCTAAAAGTTTCAAGAGATTTTTTTATTAGATTCTCTTGAAATTTTGTAACAATTTGAGATTAAATTCATCAAATACTTGATTTTAATGTCAAACCAAAGATCATTTCCATTTTTACTTAGTGTAATATGGAAATTGTATAAGTTAGGGAACTCAACTCAAGTGATAAGTTAACTTTAAGCGAATCAAGGATGAATATTCATTGGCCAAAATTGACAACTCATTTGGATTTATTAAACGAAACTAGTTTTTCTCAATAGTTAATTAAGATTTGGTTACTATTAGTTTAATATCAGAGTTAAGAATGTATGAAAATAAAGCCAAGCAATGGCTTGGTTATGATAGAAATCATGGGAGAAACCATGAAAACTCACTAGAGCTTATGTTATGTTCACAAATGGAAAAACTAGAGTTGTTGAGCTCTACTGAAATAAGATTATCATTATGCTATCAATGATAATATAAAAGGATTGAAGACTTAGAAAAGGCACGGGTATTATTGCAGAGTATTGTGAACTTTGATGATAAATTAGTTTATGTCAAAAGATTATAAATGCAAATGCTAACCTTCAAATTAACTTATGCAGATACGTGTTGAATCCTTATTATGATTCAATGGATTTGACTAAGATTGAGACAATCAAAGAATTGTCTTATATTCAACACAAAAAATCAGAAGGTATTATTATCTTGGAATGATCAAATAATACAAGTAAAGTATACAAAGACTTGTGTATCGTTGTGTTATATATTCAATAAATCTAAAAGTGGAAGTAAAATAAATCGTAAGTGATACAAGGATGCCTTGAGAAGAAATTGAAATGTAGTTTAACTACAATAATTGTTTGGTTATTCCTGGAATATGGAAAAAGTCAATGGTTTAGCTCAAAGGAGAATCAATCTTAGAATTTGCTTCAGCATACAATCTTGTATTAGCAAATACTAGTTTTAAGAAGAGGGAGTCGCATATAATTACTTTTAGTAGTGTTCATAACAAGAGTTAAATAGATTTTCTTTTAACAAGAAAAATAAATAGAAAAATATGTAGAGACTACAAAGTAATACCTGGTGAAGCACTTACTACCCAACATAAGTTAGTAATACTTGATATTAAGCTAACACGACGACATAATATCAATAAGAAAGTTAGCGACCCTAGAATAAAGTGGTGGAACCTAAAACATAGTAAACAAGTAGAGTTTAGAGAAAAACTACTAAAGGAAAATGTTTGGAATCTTGACTTACATGCTAATACAATATGGCTAGAAATGAGTAGTTGCATATCGAAAGTGGGATCAAACGTATTAGGTATATCTAAAAGCTTGGGACCATTAAAGAAGGAAACACGGTGGTGGAACGAGGATGTCCAATGAGCAATTAAGACTAAAAGAGAGATGTATCGGAAAATACCTAAGTGCCAACATGAAGATGTGTACAATCAATATAGAGAAGCTAGAAAACAAGCTAAAAAAGTAGTTAGTCAAGCTAAAACAAATTTCATGGAAGATCTATATACAAAGTTAGGTAATAGAGATGGCGAAAAAATATATGTAGGCTAGCCAAATTAAGAGATAAAAAGAAACGAGACCTAAGCCATGTAAGATGTATTAAGGACGAAAATCAAAATGTTTTAACGCGCGATGATAATATTAAGGAGAGATGGAGAAGTTACTTCAATAGTTTATTTAATGATGGCCAAGATGATACTATAATAGATGAAAAACCCATACCAAGAAAGAAATGTAAACTATTCATGCAATATTAGAATTATAAAAGTTAATGAGGCATCGAAAAGAATGAAAATAGGGAAAGCATGTGGCCCAAATGAAATACCTATAAAGGTTTGGAAATGCTTAGGAGAAATTGGATTGACTTGGTTAACTAAACTTTTCAATAAAATCTCAAAATCAAAATGGATGCCAATGGATTGGAGAAGAAGCACGGTTGTGCCAATCTTCAAAAACAAATGAGATATTCGAAGTCGCTCAAACTGTCATGGAATTAAACTTATGAGTCACACAATGAAAATTTAGGAGAGGATAATCGACAATAGGCTAAGGAGAGAAACAACAATATCAGAGAACCGATTTGATTTCATGTCTGGGAGGTCAATTATGGAGACGATTTTTCTTGTAAGACGATTGTTCAACAAATATAGAGAAAAGAAAAAGATCTTCATATGGTATTCGTAGATTTAGAAAAACATATGATAGGGTCCTTAGAGATGTTCTTTGGTTGGTTTTAGAAATAAAAGAGTGCAGGCTTGATACATAGATACTATTAAGGATATGTATGATTGAGTATTAACGAGTATAAAGACATTTGGAGGAGCAACAAAAGAATTTTCCATTACGGTAGGACTACATCAAGGACCGACGTTTAGCCCATATCTATTTACTTTAGTTATGGATGAACTACCTCGATGTATTCAAAAGGATATACTATGGTGTATGCTATTTGCATATGATATTGTCATAGCGGATGAAACAAAAGATGGAGTGAATAGGAAATTAGAACTCTGGATGAATACATTATAATCTAAAGGCTTTAAGTTGAGTAGGATGAAAACCGAATACATGCACTGTGAGTTTAAAAATGCTAGACATCGAAATGATGGAGTGGTAAAATTAGGGGAAGTAGAAGTTCCTTACGGTAAACCACTTTAAATACCTAGGATCAATCATACGAAATGATGGTAAAATTGAAAATGGTGTCACACATAGAATTCACGCTGGATGGAAGAAATGGCAGAGTGCTACAGGGGTGATTTGTGATCGAAATGTTCCTACTAAGTTAAAAGGAACGTTCTATAGGACCGCAATTAGGCCAGGTACGCTCTACGAAAGTGAATGTTCGGCGATAAAGCAACAACAATTACATAAAACAAACCTAGTAGAAATGAGGATGCTTAGGTGGATGTGTGGTAAAACTTGTAAAGATAGAATAAGAAATATAGAAATTCAAAGACAAGTAGGAGTAGCACCAACTAGAAAACTTAACTCAATAGAAACTGTAGAATTTCGACGAGGTAGGGGCAGACCAAAGTTAACATGGGATGCATTAATTAGGAGGGATTTGAATGGTTTGCAAAACTAGCCATCAATTGCACTTAATCGAGCACAATGGAAAAGTTTGATCCATGTAGCAGACCCCAGTTAATTTGGGACTGAGGCTATATTGTTGTTGTTGTTGTTGTTGTTGTTGTTGTTGTTGTTGTTGTTGTTGTTGTTGTTGTTGTTGTAATGGTACTTAATTGAATAATCAGGTTTTAGGTATTCATTTTTTCTTTTTGGTGAACTTCTGATAAACCAAAATACTGAATTACTCTCACAGCAGAATAATCCACTATTCTTCCTATAACTCATAACTTTGTCTTGTTGTGACTTCCAAAAACATTCGCATAAAACTCTTTCACTAAAATGTCGCATCCCTTCTCACTGGGAATGTTTTCAATGTCTAAATGGTGATAGTCTCTAGTCAATAATCCACAGTTTGATGCATCAATGATATCTTACATCCTAGGCATATATTTGAATGCATTCTTCACATTGAATCCCCTCTTCGGGATCAACTTCCTTTCCTATTCGACATCTTTCTTAATCTTGGCAAAGGCCTTATCATTGACAGAATTTTCCTCCCTAGTAATATACTTATTCACTTCCTTCGGAATCTCTTTTTCTACTCCCTCCTCCCCATCTACATATTTTTCCTCAAAATCATTGCTAAACGATAAAAATGGAGTAGGCTCTCTTCGTGGTTTAATCTTAGGTGTAGTGAAAAAGATTCTCATGGGTATAATTGTGGGAGACTTGGATTTATCTTTGGGTTTCTTTAATAACTTCCCTTTTCCTTCCTCCTCCCTCAAACTTCTACTAATCTCACATATGGCTGCTTTAATAGATACAAGTAAAAAATAAGCCTGTAAAATCATTTAAAACCAAATTGTTGGAAAGGTGTTCGTTAAAATTCAACTTATCTATCTTATAAGGAGAAAATCATTGGAAAATGTCGTTTATAAATCGAGAGATTAAAACTCATTAGAAATTCATTAAGAAAACATCATTGATAAAAACAATCAATTGTAAGTAATTCAAGTCATGCGATAGACAAAAATAACAACCCCACGAATTCATTTGAAACTTAGTCTCAAATTAGTTTGTATAAAATTCTATCCATTCGCCATATACTAAAACAAGTTGGAAGATTCGATATTAATAAACAAATTATCATACCACTCCCATACTAGTATTATAATTGAAAACATTTGAAATCAAAACCAATTTAGAGCAAAAATTTCAAAATTTAGGCTCTTACATAGATAAATATCAGAAAATCCATGACAAACCAAAAATATAATCAGTAAAAGGCTCGGGTTCTCATTGATTACCTTCTTGAAAGTAAATCTTTCAATATTGGAACTCTAGAACTCCTCTAGAACACTTCTCTAACCTCCAATATTGAATATGTGAAGATTAAGTTGGGAATCACCATAATACGCTAAAATCTAGCTTTTGAAGTTAATCTAGTCGAAAGCTTAGTCGTTAGGTCAAAAAGTTGTAATGGTTTTGTGAGTGTGAAGTGAGTAAATGTGGCGATTTTGGGTTTGTTTTTAAAAAATGCATATTCCTTCTTAGCAAATCAGGGGTTATATGAATTCGATGGGAAATTGCTGCTTAAATGGCTGGAAAAGAGCCTCAGTGGCTCACCGACTAGTTCAACGAGTCCTAGTTATAAGTGCAAATGTTGAAAATCGTTGAACTGAAATTAAACTAAAAATTATTCAAACTGAGAATGATTTTCTCGGCGAATTCTAGTGCAAACTGGAACCGCTAGGAAATCACTTGCCTATTATAACAATTTCGAAAATTTAATTCACATTCCAATATATTTATCACATGTATGTACAATAAAAAGATAGAATTATTTAAAATTATAAGAATTTGACTCAGTTTTGTACTAAACAATAATATTATTACAATAAATAACTGACTAACGTAAAAACTAATGCATAAAGACAATATAATATAGAAATACATTGGCTTAATGAACCTCATTTATATAAAATTATTCCAAAATTAAATTTCTAAAATACCCCCATTATAAGAGTCAAAAGTTGAGAGAATATAAAAACAACTAACTAATCATTATACCAAAACTATAAGTAAAGATAGAGTATGGGCTGCCTCCCATAGAGCGCTTTTGTTTATTGTTGTTGGCTCAAATATACCATGCAGTTCTAAACTAGTTCTATAAACTTAAATGTAGGACTGTCCACTCTAGTTCCTTTTTAGAAATTGATTTCTCAACCATGCACCCTAAAAGTGATTATTTTGTTCAGAGAATCCATGACAGCTTGCAAAGTGGCCAAGAAAGATCATCTTAAGATAAATAAAGGATATTCATTGATGAAGTGTGGCATAACCAAAAATTCTGTTGGAATAATGAACTTGTCAATTTGAACTGGTACATTAATAACCACACCTATTGGTTTTATTGAATAATAGTTTGGTAGAGATGTTTTTTTGAAGCAAGTACATCCAACTCCAGTTTAGTCCGAAGAAAGAAGTGAATTGGCATGTCGTTTGCTATAGAACCCGTATCACATATAGCTTTGAAATATCAAGCCAATTTAACTTTTACGTTAATGTATATATCTCCTTGATCATCAAGCTTGGCAATTGCCAGATTCTTATTTTTCTTCTTCTTATCCTTCTTAACTTTAAACTCCTCCATTTTACGATTATTCTCAACATTTTTTGATTTCTTAATCCTCCATTTTTAAGTTATTATCTTTTCATTGGAAGTATTTTCTACTCGCTTATTTTTTGTCATAACATTTTTGTCCTCCATTGTTACAACATTAATAACATATGCTTCTGCTTTTTAAATTATGATGATTTGATTTTAAACAATTATTATCGTTAGTTTTTTCATTATTATATTCATCAGAATTATCATAGACATTTCATCATTAAAATGAAAAGTGAAAATTTTGTCTTTAAATTCCATGGACATTGTTCCTTCAAATATATATATATATATATATATCTTTGTTTTAGCTGTTTTAAGAAATTGTCTTCCTAAAAGTGTAGGTGGAGATTTACTTGATATGGAATCTCCCATTTCCATGACATAGAAGTCAGCTGAAAATACTAAGTCATTTACATTTACTAAGACATCTTTTGGCAAACCTTAAGGTTTAATAACTATAATGTCAGCTTTGGTAAGATTAATAGGTGTATTAGTTAATGAACCTATTTTCAATGACTCATATAGTTTAAGTGATATAACATTAATAGATGCTCCAAGACCAAACATTGCAAAATCTATAAAAGAAGTTCATCTTTGTAATAAGAATTTCAAACATTCTTGGATCGAAACATTATTAGGTACTTTTTTTTAATTAAAGCAAACACCTTTTGTCCTAACTTTTCTTTAAATTCTACTAAAAATATATCCTTAGATTCAGAGAATTCTTTCAAAACTTCATCATAATTAGAAAATTACATAATGGATTCTATCAATGGTTTATAACTTTCTATTTTCCTAAATGCTTTAAGAATGTATTCATTATTTTATTCCTCCATAACATCAGCTAATCCTTATGGAATGGTAGAATATGAATACATATATTCATTAAAATTATCTTAAGTCTTATCATTTTCATCCTTATTAATTATTTCAAACTATTGTAAAGATTTCTCATATGCTTCAACTTTGGCTAAATACCATAGGTATAGTCTTTCAGAAAAAAGTGTATTTTTCAAATGTTCAACCATCTATTCTCTAATAGGAATGACATTAGCCATCATTTCTTTTACTTCTTCATTAGTTTGATGTGATTACTTTTTACTACCTAGTTTAAGTATCTTTCCACTTATAGGTGTGTCTTTTTCATCACATAATAAAACATTGACTTGTGCTTAATTAGTAGGAGTAGTAACAGCTTAAGTAGGTGTTTTAACTTGATTACTTTATTGAGTACTTAACCTATTTATTTGTAAATTCATTTGATGTAACTGATATTTCAGTTCATTAATAAATGTTTTAGTCTTAATCTGATTTTGAGAAATTTGTGTAAGTTTTTAACGACTTATGTTCAAAAAATTATGTAAGATTTGCTCTAAATTGATTAAATAGATTAAGCATTTTTAAGGTTATTGATTAGGTGCATATTCAATTAAAGCTCTTGGTCTATAAGTATTATAATTATTATTTTGAGTACCATGACTAAGATTAGGGTGTTGTCTTCCAAGATAATAATTATTGTTATTGTATTCATTTCTTGGAGGACCAAAACGTTAGTTTATCATTGCACTAACCTGTTCAGTATTCTCTTCAAGTAAAGCAGGACACGCATCTGTAGCATGTGTAACCTCATTACCAAATCCATAAGCTTAAACATGATTAGATGTCTTTCATTAATAGCTTAATCGCATTAGATAATTCATCAATTTTTATCATCAAATGTATTATTTATTCTATTATCCACTTTATAAAGTTTCTTTCTTGAGGATTCAATCTTTTCACCATATTTCTTAGATTGTTTAGCTTTTTTATTAATTGCTTCCTTTGATAAAGTATGTGTTGTTTCAAATAAAGAACCACCATATTATGTATATAATAACCTTTGTTCAAAGTGATTGAGTCCTTCATAAATATTCTAATAAGCACTTTGATTAATTTTTAAATCTATCACATAATTCATTAAAATTTTCATCATATTTCTTCTTTGCAACTATGATTTGTTTTCTATAGAAACTAATTTTTCTAGCAATCATATATTCATCTACGAAACCTTCTAACATTTAACTTCATGCAGTTATTGAATCTTGGGGGAGATTAGAAATTTTATTATGGAAAAGAATAGTTGTACCGTATTTGTTTTAACCTGGATTGTGTATACACTAATGGAGATTAGAGGGAATTGATTGCTTTATGTTAGACATTATAATAGATAGAATATCAAAACAAAGCGCATGATAAACAAGACAAATTTATAAGAATCTTGTAAAACTAATATTATCGATCGAGTATTTTGTATAAGTATATATATAATGAAAGGAGTTTATGCCACAACTGAAACAAAAATAGGAAATTAACCAATAAATTTTACTTAGTTGGAAATAATACTTTCTTTACTATATTGAAAGGGAAATAACTAACAAGATTTTTTTTAAAGAAAAAATAAAAAGTTCCTTAGATTCCAAATAAAATGGAGCAGGGAACCATATGAATATAGTATGATACAAAGAAAATATAATTATAAAAGACAAAAGAAAGAAAGAGAGATATAGAAAGAATGGGAGGAAGTTTAAGAAAAACTCTTCAAATAAAAGATATAACTTGAGTGCTTATAGATATGTTGAATGAAGCATATCTTTTTTCCAACATTCAAATAGATATGAAAAGACAATTATAGGTGATTAAAAACTCTTTTCAACTTTGATTAACGGGATATTTTAAATATTGTTTTTGAAAATGAGACTGATTTTGTAATTTTTGTATCTTGAGATTTTATATTACTCGTCATAAGCTTGATGCTTATTAGTGGAGATTGAGAAAACCTATATAATGATTTAGTCTTAGTGACTAGTTTAACTTTGAGTTTTGAGGTTTATTGTATAACTAGAAGGTTGAATTGTTAAATAATAGGTTGTTCTTTAAATCTTTTTATTATATAATGATTTTTATTTTTATGAGGGTAATGTCTTTCTATTCACTTTTGTATAAGAATAAGAGTATATAATTATGAAATCAAAATGAAGGAAGAAAAGAGAATATAATTGAGAGCATTTCTTTGCTCAAGGGCATCAAAGTGCTGAGTTTGGGATATTTAATAAGTCAATAAATAGATGGTGTTTTATAGTATATTTTAAGGAGATTTTTTATGTAAAAAACTATATAACACAAGGTGTTCTCCTGTTTTTCTTAAATCAGGTAATAATTAGAATACTTGAAGAAATGAAGTAAAAAGGGAAAGATATGAAGAGTATAATCAAGTGGAAAGAGTGTATAAAGATTTATCAGCAAATAAGAAGAAAATTGGAGTTGAAAGCCAACGAATCATCAACAGTTTGAGTTTTGTATTGGGAATCGCTACACAGATCGGTAGAGCACTAAAGCAGTTTTTCAAGGATTTTCTTTGCTATTAGAGTAATAAATTAAATTGCTAAAGAATAGCTAGGCTTGATTTCCTAAATTTTAGATAACTACGAGACATTTAAGTTACTTTGGGATGTGTACTACCTAGAATGCTATATATCTATCACGGCTCAAATTCTTATATCTTAGTTCATTTCTTTAATTAGGATCATTGACCAGTGACGTAGGACCAATATCGCGATGCATGAACTGACCAAGGCAATGTAGCAAAGGTATATGTAAGATTGTTTGTGATATATGCCTAGTATAGGTATATGTGTAGGCTATTAAGTCACTTCTACTTGTGTTTAAGTGTCGGGACATGATTGGGGATACATATCGGGATGCATACCAGTGTGGAACTGAGGTAAAAAATGATGTGGTAAGCTAATTTAATTTAATGTAACTTAAATACTTGAATTTGATATGGCTATAGTTAATTTTATAATAAATCTAAACTAAGTTAACAAATTAAAATATTAGTCATTGATATTCCTTGAGATACATGTTGACATCAGAGACCAATTGAGTTTCAATTTATATTGGTTAGATAGAGTTAGTGGAGATTTAGTGGAATAGGGTCAAGATGTAGGCCATTTGATTAGTCTCGAGATGCATATATAGATTAAGATCAAGGGCTCTAAATCAATCCTAACCCATATATATAAGACTGAATGAGCATACACATGCAAATCATTTCATTTCATTTGTAACCTAGACAAGAAGATTGTGAAGGATAAGAAAACCAGAGGAAAGATCGGCAAGCTATGAAGATTTGGTGATTTGAAGGTGTTGAATCAAACTATAAGTGGTGTGCAAATAGGTAATTCTACTTACACCACCAATTTAGTATACTTTGATGAATTTTTTCATATAAATGATAAGGATTTTAATTGAAATGAGTTAAAAAAAACCTTTTTCACTAATTTTTTGACTTAGTTGAAGCTTTAAATGAGTCTGTGAACCTTGAATTTCAAATTTGAAGTTTTTGGTTAAAAATAATGAGTTTAGTCATGGAATTGTTTTACCAAATTCTAATATAAAGATGTTTTAAATTTAAGAATACAAGAGCATTTTCAATTCATCGTGAAATGTCAATAAACTTGCTATCAAGAAAATCCAGATTACGATTGAAATTGACAAAGCTATGGTATTTTAAAGTCGTAGGTGTTTTGATGAATTTTTTTATGAAAAACTATAATTTTGGTTTTAAACACATGTCTGTAATTTTGGGTAAATTGGTGATGATCAAGCCTAATTTAGGTGTATTGGAGGTGTATGGGTTATTAGAATGAAACGTTGAACTCTTAGTAAAAAACACAGGCTTGACTCCATGGCGACATCGTGGGTGCAGAGTGCACGACGCCACCATAACGTCAAGACCTGAAGAGTAGTGAAATTTCTAATAATAGTTTAGGGATTCTCTAAATGGTTGAAACTAACTTTGATAATATGTATGAGTCCTAAAATACCCTAATTAATCTCAGGAAATTACGGAGGAGCTCGAGGGGTTATTGGTGAGATACGAGGTGTCGAGAGGCTAGATTAGGCTAGGGACTTTGCGTGGATTATAAGTAAACTGATTGAGATAATTATTTGCATTTCATTCCTAATATGTTGTTTATTTACAGTCATTTGGACTGATTTACCTTGTACTCTATATGCCATGACTTGTTGTTATATCTCATTTCATAAGTTTTCCATCATGGCATTATTTGGTGGTTAAATTGTTTCATTAACTCTAAATCATGTGCTATGTTATTCTGATTGTTTAAGTAGTTAATCAAATGAAATAGCAAGCTATTAGGTAGGTGTTAAATGGTATTGTAATTTATTTTCTTTTGTGCATTAGACATGCAATTACATTTGTTAGATTCCCAAACCATGTCATTTCTTGGGTTATGAAAGTAGTTCTTGTATATAGGACCATGATATGATAGAGATGTGCGCGGCACAAGGGTCACTAGACTTTTGGGGTTGTCGGGATTTCACCACTAACTTGTTCAGCACACAAGGTATGGGACCCTAGGTTGTTGGCAAGTACGCATCACATGTGAGAGGCACTTGTGAGTATTCATATATGATATGGGCATTAGTAAGGATGTGAAGGCATTCATAGTATTATTTACTCTCTAAATAGAGGAATAAGGTTGATGTAATGTAGCTCGAAGCCGACCGACCCTAGATCATTATTGCATAGCCGAGTGTTTGTTTCATATTGTTTAACTAAAATATCTTATAGCATGATTCCTTTTCAATATAGTTGTTATCTTTATTTCAGATTTTGTTACCAATGTCATGGTTGGTATCAGAGAAAACGTTAAAAATAATCAATCTATGAATTTCCATAAAACATAAATTTTAGTCGTGGAAAACCAGATGATCTTTGCCTAAAAAAGATTAGTTAGGAAGTGAGCGAAAAGAAGATGGGGATATCTTATATGTACATGTTAGTTTTTATATGTATATATACCTTATCTATGAAGCATCTAGTGTCGTGAACGTCATCCACTTATAGAGCACAATGGAAAATCTATGCAAAATCGAAGATTGCAGCTACTCTGGTAGTATAGACTGCACCGCGATGGACAACACCAGCCATAAAGACAGTTGAAACACCATCTCCCACACCTACATCTTCTACCTCGATAGTAGAGGTCCAGTTGGTGAATGATTTCATCTGACCAGAAGCCAGTTTACTTTGATGGTCAACGAGATTTTGAGAAGATTGAGAAGTGGTATTGTCTCAGGAGAAGCTGCATATTGTCTTGAGGATCGAGGACAAGCTGAGATTTCGTCATAAAAACTATAGAGAGATGCTGATATTTGGTAACGTGCGATTATTGCTTCTTATGGTTATTTCGAATCTTGGAATGCATTCAAGAAGTTTTATCAGTAGTACTTCCCACCTACGGTGATGAAAAGGTTAAGGAAAGAGTTCACGAATCTAAGACAGGAAGCCTATAAGTCGGTAATGAGCTACAAAGATAGATATGGCTATCTGAGATAGTTTGTTAAGGATCTAGTGAGAGATAACTCGAGGATGTATACCATTTTAGATATGGATTGAGGCCAAAAATATGGTTTTATTTTGTCAGTTCAGACGCTCGGACCTTGGGTGAGATATATAAGAGTGCACTTTCTCACGATACCTATTATTTGAGTAGAGTTATCGATGGGACACCATTGGGACAAACTTCGTCATTATGTAAAGTAGCAGAGTTTGAGAGGAGACAGAGAGGTAAAGGACTAAAGATATGAGAGAGAGGTTTTCAGGGATCAGAGATAGCTACCTCAGTTGTGCCCTATGTGCCATTCCCTACGCCATTACGGATTATAATTAGTAGTCCTCCCGAGTAACCACTATTTAGACTGCGTTATCAGCTCCTACTACTTTGCCAGCTCTACTAGCACCACCAGCTCCACATCAGTAGCAGTAGGGTGGTAGAGGCCGACGCAAAAGTAGAGGTAGAGGTCGAGATGGTTCCCAATAGGGAAAAAAATGAGCATAAGCCAAGGATCAGACACAGAGTCAAATGTAGACCGATTACTTGCTATAGTCATGGTCGGTTAGGCATATGATTCGAGATTGTCCAAAGCCCACAGTAGTAATTCCATCGAAAAGTCAAGAAGGAGTACAAATGGTAGCACAATCTGATGTCGAAGCGCACAATGACTCATTTAGGGTATAGTTTATATTTGTAGTAGAAACTCATATGTATTTTTTAATTCGAGTTCAATAGTATCTTTCATTTTCGGTCGCATGATAGGCATCTTAGGGATGTCCATTTAGAGTTTACCCTAATTTTCTTACTAAGGGATGTCCAGTAGAGATAGGTGGGGTAGAGTTACCATCATACTTTAGAGTTCGCAAGTTTTTAAGCTTCAACGCATTATTAGGGATGGATTTTCTAGCAGCATATCATGCTCGTATCAGCTGTTTTAGTAACAAAGTGATATTTGAGGTCCTAGGGCATCCGATATTAACATATAATGGTAGTACATTGAGAGCCAAGGCCACTAAAGGTTGACTTGCGACTAGTGGAAAGATTGAGACTTTGTATCATTATACATAGTAGCAAACAGTCAGGGACCAAACTCGAGGAGATTTTGATTGTATGCGAGTTTCTAGACATGTTTTCGGTGAACTTACCTTGTTTACCACAACCGAGAAAGAAAAACTTTATTATTGAGTTGGTATAAGGCACTAGACCTATTTCTATATGATCGTAGCGCATGGCTCCGAGAGAGTTGGAGGAGTTAAAGAGTCAACTTTAGGATTTGGGATAGAAGTAGTTCATTCACCTTCCATGTCACTATGGGGAGCACCTATCCTGTTTGTGAAGAAGAAGTACGGTATATTGAGGCTCTGTATTGACAACAAATAGTTAAAGAAGGTCACAGTCAGGAACGAGTATCCATTATCGCAAATTGACAATTTATTTGATTAGCTGAGATGAGCACAGTTTTTCTACAAAATATATATGAGATCATGGTATCATTACCTTAAGATTAGGGTTGAGGATAGGTCCACGATTAAGTTCAGCATGAGATTAGAACACTACAAGTTTATAGTCATGCCGTTTGGTTTGACCAACGCTCATGCCATGTTTATGGATTTGATGCATCAAGGGATGAGACTGTTTCTTGGCCACTTTGTGATAGTTTTCATCGATGAATTATTGATATAGTCGAGTACTCAAAAGGATCAAGAGCCGCACCTCAGGGAGACGTTAAAAACTTTAAGGGAGCATATACTCTACGCCAAGTTCAATAAGTGTGAATTTTTGTTGTCGGAGGTAAAGTTTTTTGGAACATGTTATTGGAGCAGCATGTATTGTCGTAGATCAAGCCAAGATTCAGGTTATTATAGATTGGCCAGCACTAACATCAGTTAAGGAGATCAGGAGTTTTTTAGGGTTAGCAGGATATTATAATAGGTTCATGAAATATTTCTCACGGATTGCTTCACCGATTACTAAATTAAAAAGGATGTCAAATTTGATTGGTGTGAGGAATTTGAGGAGACATTTGCTCAGCTGAGAGGTTGTTGACCACTTCACCAGTGTTGATTCTGCTTAAGTTTGTATAGGGATTCCTAGTATATATAGATGCTCATCATACAAGTTTGGTTGTGTGTTGATGCAGGACAAATGAACTGTGCCTTATGAGTCCAGACAACTGAAGATACATGAGAATAATTATCCCACTCATGACTTAGAGTTGGCAGCGGAGATGTTTGCTCTGAAAATATTAAGACGTTATCTGTATGGAGAGAGATTCATACTCTATGTTGATCATAAGAGTCTGAAATACCTCTTCACGTAGTGAGCGAAACATGAGATAGTGCAGATGGTTAGAGTTCCTCAAGCACTACGACTTTTCTTTGGAGTATCACCCATGAAAAGCTAACTTAGTTGTTGAAACGTTGAGTAGGATACCGACTAGAGATGCCGAGGTTGTTAGATTCCATATGACTCATGAGTATAGATTACTTAAAGTAGCATTGATGAGTAAGTTAGATATTCCTACCGACATTTTGGAGATGATTTGTGCACATATAAGGCCATAGACAATTTCTACGCAGAGAGTTTCAAAAGGTTAGAGAGCCGATATCTTGTACCTGAGATTCAGTGAGTTAGCTCAAAGTACTGATTGTACTGACTAGATAGAGATGACAGATCAGTGTCTAACATTTAGAGGCAGAGTGTGGATATCATCAGTGGTAGAGCTGAGAGATAAGATTCTTTAGGATTCACACCATTCCCAGTTCATTGTTCTTCCAAGCAGGACCAAGATGCACAATGACATTAGGAAACATTTTTGGTAGCCTAGGATGAAAGCGGACATATCGGGGTTCATAAGGAATTATGGGATTTGCGAACATGTGAAGGCTGAGCATCATAGACCTGGAGGATTATTACAGTAACTTCCTATTCCACAATAAAAGTGGAAAGACATAGCTACGGATTCTGTTAGAGGATTGCCGAGGACAGCCCATCGAAAATGATTTTATCTAGTTAATAATGGATAAAATGACGAAACGTGCCCATTTCTTACCAGTTGCAACTCACTACATATTTGACCAGTTGAACATATTGTTTGAGAGTGAGATTATCAAGTTGCATGTAGTAGCATTATCTATTACGTCAGACGTAGATGTTATGTATACGTTCAGGATATGGCTAAGTATGTAGGAGCACTATAACACTCATCTAAAGTTCAACACAGCCTTTTACCATCAAACAGATTGGCAGAAGAGAGGTTAATTCAGGTTCTCGAGTATATGCTCAAGGCTTGTGTACTTGAGTTTGGCGAATCTTACGAGGAGGGCCTACCATTGTGTGAGTTTGCATTCAACAACAATTATCAGGCTAGCACTGAGATTGTGCCATTTGAGGCTTTATATGGCAAAACATGTCGTTCGTCATCTTCTTGGACTGAGTCAAAGGACCAGAAGTTGGTAGGACCCGATATTACCGTTGATCACGCGAAGAAGGTGTGACATATTTGTCAAAGGCTTAAAGGGGTTTAAGAGAGACAGAAGAGGTATGCAGACACGTATCACATCGATCTCACGTTTACCAAGCGAGCTTTTGTGTATTTGAAAGTTTCTTCTCGAAATGGTCTTTAT
The DNA here is from genome assembly GCA_039657365.1 of Stephania yunnanensis. Lineage (NCBI taxonomy): Eukaryota > Viridiplantae > Streptophyta > Magnoliopsida > Ranunculales > Menispermaceae > Stephania > Stephania yunnanensis. The sequence continues at coordinate 342,510 of JBBNAF010000033.1, read as the reverse complement.
AGAATTGGTTTGAAATGTAAGTTAGCACCTAGAATCATTAGGTCTTTTAAGATCAAGAGACGCGTAGGGAAGGTTACATATGAGCTTGAGTCACCTCCACGGATGTTGGGGATTCATCTAGCCTTCTATATGTGTATGTTTCGATTAGCTAAGTCAAAGGCAGACATACGATTAATAGTTGACTTGAGCCATATTGACCTTAGCAAAAATGTGTATTATGAAAAGAAACCAATACAGATCCTAGACCAAAAGATACAATAGTTGAGAGGCAAGCCTATCTCGAATGTGTTAGTCAAGTGGCAGTTTCATGGTGCCTCGAAGCTCACTTAGGAACGGGAAGATTATATGCGAATAGGTTTCCGTACCTTTTCAAGTTAGGTATAACTTCTATTTGAGTTCAATCTCGAGGACGAAATTCCATTAGTTGGGAAGATTTGTCATGGCCCAAATTCCTAAATCCTAGTTTAATTCCTTAATCATGATCATCGACATGTGGTGTGGGACCTGCATCGAGATAAGTAAACTTACCAAGGCTATATGGCTGAGTATATGTTAGATTTGTTGTGATGTATGCTTACTGCATTGTATATGTCTAGGCTATTAAGTCACTTTTACTTGTGTTTAGGTGCCGAGACATGAGCGGGGATATAACTTGAGATGCGTATCAGCGTGGGCCCGGGGTAGAGAATGATATGGTAAGCTAATCTATACTATTATAATAGGAATCCTAAAACGATTAACCGTGAAGCCTTTTTGGCTAAAAGTTCCAACAATTGCCTTATTACTTTAAATGAAAACAATTCAAAATATGGACAATTTGGTAAGTTAAACATTAAATCCAATTTAATCGACGGTTTCACATAAAAAAAACCTTGGCAGTTCCACCAATTTTAGAACGAATTGAAAAAGAAAATGGGTTCCTCTCATGGTGGAAGGGGAAAGGAGGCGCAAATCCAAACCCGACGAAAAGAGATATCAAGAAAACCAGCTCCGCAACTTCTTCAATGGCGACCACATCATCTTCGACTTCTTCTTCTTCAATAGATTCGTCTTCTTCATCGTCGCGTTGCGACCGCCGTCTTCGCCGAAAGAATAGGGACTCGATCTAGATCCGCAAGAAGAGGGAGTCGCGATCGAAGCGCAGAAGAAGGCATTGCAATGGCGGCCACACCTTTTCTTCCTCTTCGTTCGATTACAAGTTCTCTTCTTCAACAGATTCGTCTTCTTCATCGTCGCGACCGCCGTCTTCGCCGAAAGAACAGGGACTCGATCAAGATCGGCAAGAAGAGGGAGTTGCGATCGAAATGCGGAAGAAGGCATCGCAACGGCGACCACACCTCTTCTTCCTCTTCGTCCGATTACAGGTTCTCTCTATTATTTAGGAACGGATACTTATTCTTCTTCTTCTCACCACCAAATCAATCACTCTTCTTCACCTCATCACTACTACTCTTTTCCCCACCACCGCCACCGCCACCGCCACCGCCATAGTACATCTTCAAGGCCTTAGGAAGGTAAACAGGGATCAAAAAGCCAAACATATTAAAAGACAACGCCGTTGGCAACCGCAAGTGCCGTGCCTACCAAAATCCTTTTAAATTTGGTTAATTTGCAGAGATTCAAGCCGAATCTGATCGACAACAGGTGAAATTGTGCGTGAATAGTTGAGATAACCTTCGAATATTGAGCGACAGAGAGAGAGAGACTACTTACAGTGAGAACGCAGAGTTCGGTGAATCGCAGAGTTGACGACCCTACAATAGGTGAGGTAAGTGTAAAATTTATTTTTCTGCCATTGGGTTTATTATCTTCTTTACTTCTTTAATAATTCTTCATCATCATGCAAATCACTTTATAGTGAAAGTTTTTCAATATATGTTGTTAGATTTACCCAATAATTGAATCTTCATTGCCAATGGGAAGGCATGCGGTTCAAGTTTATGCCAATAAAGCTGATGGTGGGAAGGAACAATTTACTTAAAAGATATATTGATGAAAGGAACACTTCTGTGGATTTTTTGAATTGAAAGGGAGATGTTATATGTCCATACTTACATGTATATATTTTGTATAGGGGTTGCGGAACAAAAACTCCCATCCTGTTCTTTTGACTTATAAAATATCTCTGAAAAAAAAAAAAAACATTCTTCCCATTTCATGTTTTTTTTTTTTGTTTGGACTCATAATTTCAATTTTGATTTATAGAGCAATACGAGATCAAAGTACCATAAGCGAGCATTTTTGAACTCCCATCATTTCTTTTGACTTATAAAATATCTCTGATAAAAAAAAAAAATTCTTCCCGTTTCATGTTTTTTATTGTTTGGACTCAAAATTTAATTTTGATTTAAAGATATAATTCCATAACCATAGTGACAAAAGGGCTTCGATCAATCTAGCTGGTACGTAATTCCTCGAAACATCGATGTGATTATGAAATAGTTGCTATATATGTACAATACGATAAACACATTATACTTTATCATTTTTTTATTTTTCTTCTTTTAATCAAAAATATGGCTTTCTTAGGGTACATTAATAGGTAAACTGTTGAGATAGAGTTACATTAAAAATTCTCCACTAAATTATTAGTTCACACAATAACCATTGATCTACAAAAATTTAATGATCTACAAAAAATTAGATGTATTTTTTTACAAGTATTTGTAATAAATTTTGAAGTATTTTGTTAGATATACATACTTTTACAATCTTAAAAATTCCTCCATGTATACCATTACATTATATTGATCAACAATTCAATAATATAGCTTCTACCATGAATGAAAATCGTCGTCGTTTATCTCAAAGGCAACGACGTCAAAATATGTCAAACTCAGCTAGGGATCACCTACTCGCATGCTCGACGAAATCAAGAGACTCCTGAGACTATTGAACAAAGGAATGTTCGACATCAAAGATATTTACAATGCTACAATTCCATAGAAGGTACATACAATTATATTTTTAAATAATAAATTCACTACTTAATTTATTTGTTCTTACTAATATAATACACCATGTTAATTATTATGTATTTTATAGGTACATCTACAAGTAATTTTGCAAATTATAATACAACCGCTTCAAGGTTGACTCACATTCGTAAAATTGCTAGGTCAAGGTCTTCTGAAATGGAAGGTACCAATGAAACTAAATTTTTTTTTCCAAATAAAATTAATTATTTTAATTTCCTCAGTTAATTTAATTTTTTTCTTTACAGATACCTCTACCAGTAACATTGTCAACCATTCAAAAACCCTAAGATTATCATGTATTCGTCAACAAGTAATGTTACTTTGCAACCAAAGAGATGGTAATTTGATGTTATTGTCATTTACTATATTTTAAATTATGTTATTTCTATTAATATTATTAATCAATTGTATACAAATTTTAATTTCATGTAGGTTCCATTACTACTACGCAAAGCAATCAAAATTTAATGTTGCTTAATAATTGTCGAGTACCATGTTCAAGTTCTTCTAACGCTAGACCATTTCCTAATAAGCATAATAGTGGTAGAAATTTCCCCGCACATTACAACTTCCAAACTATAATACTTGAAGAACCCATAATTTGTTCATATTGTGGAGCCATATTATTTGTTCATGAGACCTTAGATTTGTGTTGCTCCAATGGAAAAATAAATTTACCAACACCCGAAAATCCACAAGAATTAATAGACATATTCCTAGATCAAACCGATGAAGGTAAACATTTTAAAGAAAACATACGTTCTTATAATCATGTTTTTTGCTTCACCTCTATAGGAGTTAATATAGACGAAAACTTAGCAAGTGGCAGACAAGAGTCTTTACTTATCGTGCGCAAGGATCTATTTACCATAGAATAGGAAGTTTATTACCAATAAATGAATCAAGACCAAGATTCTTACAAATGTATATATATGACACTCAAAATGAAATTGAACACCGACATCAAGAGCGAAACATAACACGACCAAGTCTATTACATAAATTAAAATTAATATTAGATGCACACAATCCTTATGTTCAAGTATTTCGTCAATTAGGTAGACGTGAGGATGTGATGAACTGTAGACTACTGATACAAGAAGTAAGGGTTAATCGACATATTCATGCTTTACCTTCAACACCACAAGTTGTAGCAATACTAATTGGAAATGATTCTTTAGAAGATTTAAGAGAAAGAGATATCATAATAGAAACTAAAAGTGGTAGCCTTCGTAACATTGCTGATACGGCCGCATACTACGATCTCTTACAATATCCTCTTTTATTTCCTTTGGGGCAACACGGTTGGCATTTGGAATTGTGTAACTCAAATCACAGAAGAATCAGCTGCAGACAATACTACTCCTATGTTCTTCAGGTACTATTACTACATTTTACTATATATCTTTATAATTTTATTTATTTATTTTAATCCTACAAAAATTTATTTGTTTCAACAAAAATTAACTTTTTTCATATTAGTTTCGCCCATTACGCATGTCACTACTTCATTACAGTGGATGTCTTTTACAATAATATATGGTAGACATGTATGTGAAAATAGAAACAATGCGGTTACGATATCTGAAGACAAACCAACATATCATTCGTTCCGAACTATATCAAGGTTTACAAGATGCAACAAATTCAGGAGAAACAACTGCATGTTTATATGAATGTGATTTTTATATATTACGTATTCATTACAAATAAGTTTATTATCTTATTGTAATTTATAATATTTTCACTTTATTATTTTGACCGTAATATTGGTAGAAGAATAATTTTTCCCTCATCATATACTGGCAATCCAAGAGATATGTATAACCGCTACCAAGATGCAATGGCAATCGTCAGGAGGTATGGAAAACCCGACCTTTTTATTACTATCACTTGCAACACTAATTGGTTGGAAATTACCCAAGAACTATTACCTGGACAAAAGGCTCAAGATAGACCTGACGTAACAACTAGAGTTTTTCGATCAAAACTAGAAGAATTGAAACATGACTTATTTGTTAGAGGTGTGTTAGGTAAAGTAATAGCTCATGTACATGTTATTGAATTTCAAAAGAGGGGATTGCCACATTCACATTTGTTGCTAATTTTAAAAGAAAGTGATAAGTTAAATTGTCCTGATAATTATGACTCTTTAGTTAGAGCGGAAATTTCATGTCCTGTAATCGAGTCTAGGTTGTATTCTATAGTAACAAAACATATGATGCATAACCCATGGGGACCGTTAAACACAAACGCAATATGTATGAAAAATAATAAATATACAAAATCATATCCGAAAGCTTTTGCTGCATCTACGTCACAAGGTAATGATTCATACCCTATATATAGGCAGCGCGACAATGGAAAACAAGTCACAATAGGTAATAGAACTTTAGACAATCGTTGGGTGGTTCCATATAACTCTTACTTACTTTTAAAATATAACTATCATATAAATGTAGAAATTTGTTCAAGCATAAAATCCGTCAAATATTTGTACAAATATGTCTATAAAGGTCCAGATCGCGTTGCTTTTGGAGTATCTACACATACAAGTCGAGATGACGAGATAACTCAATTTGTTAATGCTAGGTGGATCTGTGCTCAAGAAGCTTTGTGGAGAATATTCAAATTTCAATTGAATGGAATTTCACCTTCGGTAGTTGGACTACAAATACACTTACCTAATCATCAACAAGTCCAATTTAATATAGATGAGTCTATAGAAGACATATTAAATGATAGTGATAGATCAAAAACTATGTTGACAGGAGTTTTTTAAGAAAAATGCTATTGACTCAGATGCAAGGCAATACTTATATTACGAATTTCCACAAAGATATTGGTGGAATCAAAGACTTAAAGAGTGGACTAGAAGACAAAATATTCGTAAGGTAGTTGGTAGAATGTACATTGTTTCACCATTAGATAGAGAACGCTACTATTTAAGATTATTACTCAATCATGTTAGGGGACCTATATCTTTTGAAGATTTGCGTACAGTTGATGGATTTACATTTGAAACATTTAAACAATCTGCTGAAAAAAGAGGTTTACTAGAAGATGATGATAGTGTCACTCAATGCTTGCGAGAAGCTGCAAATGTACATATGCCACGTTCTTTAAGAAGACTATTCACTACTATTTTAGTTTTTTGCGAACCAATTAGGGTACGTGAGTTATGGGATGAATTCAAGACGTATATGATTGAAGATTACAAAAATGCAAATAAAAACGACCACTCTCTAGATGAATCTTTCTTTATAAATTGTTGCCTTAAAGATTTAACCAATTATCTCTCACAACATCAAAAAAATATTACTGATTACGATTTACCCCAACTAACTTCTGAATCAATAACCAACATTAACAAATTTATAGTTGAAGAAAAATCTATACAAATATCAACAGAAGATTTAGATTCAATAAGAAAATTAAACAGTTAACAACAAAATGCATTTGATAGTGTCATCCATAGTATCGATAGTCATGCACATACAATTTTTTTTTTAGATGGACCTGGGGGTACAGGAAAAACCTTCTTATACAAATCAATCTTAGCATACATACGTAGTAAAGGATTAATTGCATTGGCTACAGCTACATCATGAATTGCTGCCATGTCATTGCCCGGGGGTCGTACTGTACATTCAAGATTTAAGATCCCTATTCTATTAGATTCCACTTCAACATGTTTCATCAGCAAACAATCAGACTTAGCAGACCTTTTACGACATGCTTCTCTCATTATTTGGGATGAAGCAACTATGGCTCATAGGCATGCTTTAAAGGCTTTGGATAGAACACTACGAGATATTACTGATATAGATGAATTTTTTGGTGGAAATTACATAGTATTAGGAGGCGACTTTCGACAAGTATTGTCGGTTGTCCCAAATGGTACAAGATCTGAAACCATAGACGCCTCTCTCATTAGAGCACCATTTTGGAAAAACGTAATAAAAATAAAATTAATTAACAATATGCGTGCTATAAATGATTGTTTCTTTGCTGATTTTTTGTTGCGAATAGGAAATGGAGAGGAAAATTATTTTAAAGAAGATATGATTAAATTACCTGATGATATAAATATTCCTTGGCGAGGAGATCAAACAATACATGACCTAATAGATTTTACATTTTCATCATTACACGAGAGTTCTAATAACAAAGAATACATAATAAATAGGGCTATACTAACCCCACAAATGAATCAGTTGAACAAATTAATAATTTAGTTGTCCAAAAATTCTTAGGTAAAACATATATTTATTATTCATTTGATAGTGTAGAGGACGATTCCTTACATCTTTATCAACAAGAATATTTGAATTCTATTTCTCCAGGAGGATTACCACCTCATAGACTAATACTAAAAATAGGATGTCCAGTAATTTTACTTAGAAATCTAGATCCACAAATAGGTTTATGTAATGGAACCCGTTTGATTTGTCGAGTTTTTCATAGAAATATTATAGATGTCGAAATAGCTAATGGACCTTTTAAAGGAACTAGAGTTTTTATACCACGAATCCCACTAAAACCTTCAGATAATGTAAAAATGCCTTTCAAACTTATTCGAAAACAATTTCCAATAAAACTAGCATTCGCTTTGACAATTAATAAATCCCAAGGACAAACTATACCCAACGTAGGAGTTTATCTTCCTGAACATGTTTTTAGTCATGGACAACTATATGTAGCTTTATCTCGAGGTGTGTGTTTAAGTCAAACCAAAATTTTAGTTAAAAATGGAAAAATAGATAGACATATAGGTACATTCACAAAAAATGTAGTTTATCGCGACGTCCTCCACAATTGTACGTAGCTTAGTAAAATCATAACATATAATATATCAAAATAATTTCTAATATAATAATTGTTTACTATTCTTTGCGTCTAATACGATACTGCTTCAATGGATTACGTGACAAGCAACGATGCCTCTATATAACATACGACAAGATTAGCTTTTTTGTTATTTGGAAAAAAATTAAATGGTGGAATTGTTTTCGATAATTTTTATTTATTTATTTTTAATTCATATTCCTTATAATATTTTGATGAACTCTAATAGCCATGGTGGTGAGGTTTTTGTTTGAAGATGTGGTAGCAACGGCGTCAAAAACATTTTGACATAGGCATCGTCCGTGAGATATTTCAGAAGTTTTCATAGTTGGTGTTCACAGTTTATCAAAAGAGATGAACTCACTGCCTAGGTAAGTCTTTTAAGGTTTCGTCATTTTTAGTCATTTTACTATTATTCTTTTTGCAGGGAATATATTACGTGCGTTGAGGTTGAAAGGGTTTATTATTTATTGCATTTTGGACATCACTACTTAGTTGGGATCTTACATGGAGTTGATTGCGTCTTGATTTGGAGCCACGAATTTCGGCAGGTAATAGCCCTTATACGATATAGTTGAACTACCCTTGATTTTGTAAATTTGTGCATTTTTGGAGGATTGTGATTGGTGTTGCTGGCATTGTCTTCATTTTTATATTTTTTATATTTTTTAACCATTTATACCTCTCTAATGTACTGTCAGGGATTCTTAAATGAAAAAAGAATGAAGGAAAGCAGATAATAATCAAACAACCTAAATTGCATACCCTTCCTTGAGCGTAAGCATCAAAGGGCCTTTAAAGTTTCCGTTGCGGTCGCTAACAAGCATCCTTCCAAATGCCATTGTTGCTTCAGATAAAATAAGAGTTAAGATGGGTTGGTCTAGATGAGGTGGTTTAAGGTAACGTTGTGAATATTCACCCTCAGTTGCTCTTATGGATTGATCAACATTTTTTTCCTTAAATGTTCCTGATTATTTATCTCGAACTTGAAGTGTAGCCTATTTACAAACACTGAATAAGTGATTAATCAAGCATCAATTCCTTGAATAACAAGTTTACATAGTTTTTGATGGCATGCAGTTTTGTTTTGTGTGCTAACTAACTGTAAGGAATATTAATGTCCGATATTCTTGGCCATTATTTTGTGAACTACTCTCTATCCTCATGTGTGCACTGGTTAGGTATTCTTTCTTCTTTTCATTAATGCGTAAGTGTAAAAATCTTTTTCTTTTGGTTTGAAAAATCTTGTATATATGTTGCAACTGGTCAATGTTCTTTCCTTTCCCATCATTATCTTTTGATGACAGTGACAAATCTTTTTTTTTTTGGTACTTCTTACGGATGAATTATGAGGATTTCTGCCACATTGCATCTGTATGTACAGAGCAAATACGGCCAAAGTGTCGATGGTTTTTCAGCCCTTCAAATTTTATGAAGTTTGAGAAAGATGAGTCCGGAAGAATAGGTATTTTGCCCTTTTTACCTCTATGTGATGTGCACGGTGGGTCTCCTTTTCTAATCATGCTTCAAATATAATTGTAATGCAATCTGATTAATTAATTAATGAAGTAGTGCTTGATTAATGATTAATTTGTTAGGATTGACTACATAGATCGAACTCTTCTATCACACTCGATTTAGTGCAATTGATATTGCACTGCACTCTAGCTGTATATAATTAGCTAGCTCAACGTTTAACTAATGTTATTTTGGAACTTAATGATGGTTGTTTGGATTTTTGAATACTGACCCTAAACAACAACTTTTCGTCTGTCTACCTAGCATAATTTATTTTTTGCTCATAAGTAAGAGGGATGTATTAATAAAGCATGCACCACCACAACGGTTGCACTGCTTATGCCCGTTGTTCTTTATTTATTTTTCTTCTTAACTATGATCTGTTGTACTTATTATTACATACATGCAATGTGGAATATCTATTGATATATTTCAAGAGCTTCACTGGTGCAATGAATTATTTTGTGAACTACTCTCTATCCTCATGTGTGCACTGGTTAGGTATTCTTTGATATTCCACAATTTCAATTTTGATTTATAGAGCAATATGAGATTTGACCTATGTTTTTCTCAAAAAAAAGAAAAGAACAAGAAAAAAAATTGTCCTATGTTATCTTTAGATCAGTTGCATTTAGTCATCTTCATAATGATACTTCTTCTCCGATAGACATATAAAGTAGAACATATTTATAATATGATTCTGATGCATTTTGTTTGGTTATTTATTATTGAGTTTAGGAAAAAACGCATAAGGCTGATGAGACCGAAAGAACTGCAAAAGATGCAAGCGTGGATACAAAGCAGCAATCTTTTGAATCTCTCTAAAAATTGGCCCTTGGAATTCAGGAAGCAACAAAAGGATATCATTGCTCTGTGGCATGCTTGCAATGTCTCATTGGTTCATAGAACCTACTTTTTCTTGCTCTTCAAAGGTGATCCTGCCGACTCTATATACTTGGAGGTAGAGCTCCGAAGACTCTCATTTCTCAAGGAAGCATTCGCGAAGGGAAGTCTTGGGAACGAATTCTCACCGTCTTCAAGGTATCTTTGTGCACTCTCTTGCAACCATATATGTTATGTTCCGAACTTCTGCTTGAAGAAATTATCAATATTCCACACTGGCTGTTTATTTCTTATGTTACGTTCTTTCGATGAGTTTCCTGACCTGATCTTTTGGAGTGCAGCATGAGGGCACTTCGTCGCGAAAAGGAAATGTTGTGTCGACAAATGCAGAAAAAGTTTCCAGAGAAGGAGAGAGAAGTAAAAGTTAGTTAAGGTTGTTATTGTTGTTGAGTTTGTTAGAGGATTGTCCAATGTAATGAAGACATGTGTACATTACCGTTGTAAAATGAACTTCGTATATAAATATCTGTCATCATATACTCTAAATTCATTAGCACTACAAATATCTAATTTTACCTAAAAAAAATTGTTTAGACCCAACTAAAAATTTTGAGCACTTTTATTGAAAGATAATTTTGACACACGTTTTTCTCTCTAAATATAAATTCAATAAATTATACAAATTATTAAGACAATATTTTAATATCAACTTTCACAAATGTTTCTTGGTACATTTATTGTTTACGCCTCACGCGCATAGCGGGTGCCCATTGACTAGTTTAAGTTAATGTAGCTTAAATAGTTGAATTTGATATGGTTATAGTTCATTTTTTGTTAAATGTAACCTAAGTTAGAAAATTGTAACATTAGTCATTGATATTCCTGAAGATACGAGTTGACGAATCAAGAGACCAATTTAGTTTCAATTGGTGTTAGTTAGATCGAGTTAATGGAGAATTAGTGGAATTGTGTTAAGGTGTAGTCTGTCAGATTATTCTCACTATGCTCGTATACATTAAGATCAATGGCTATAAATCAATCCTAACAAAAATATATAAGATGGAATGAGCAAACACATGCAAATCATTTCATTTCATTTTTAACTTAGAGAAGAAGGAATGTGAAAGAGAAGTAAACCAGAGAAAAGATCAGCAAGCTATAAAGATTTGGTGATTTGAAGGTGTTCAATCAAACTTAAGTGGTGTACAAATAGGTAGTTCTACTTAAACCACTAATTTAGTATACTTTGATGAATTTTTTCATATAAATGATAGGGATTTTTTCAAATGAGTTGACAAACCTTTTACATTAATTTTATAACTTAGTTGAAGCATCAAATAAGTCTTTGACCCTTGAGTTTTAAATTTGAAGTTTATTGGTAAAAAATAGTGATTATAGTCATGAAACTGATTCTTACCAAATTTCCGGTATGAAAATGTTTTTAATTTTAGAAGCCAATAGCATTTTCAGATTTATCACAAGAAACCAATAAACTTTCTATAAAGAAAATCCAAATTTCAATTTACATTGACAAAGTTACAATATATTCAAGTTGTAGGTGCTTCAATTAATTTTTATGAAAAACTGTTATTTGGGGTTTAAACACCTAAGTTTGTAAGTTTTGGGTAAATTTGTTATGATCAAGCTTGATTTAGGTTTATTGGAGGAGTATGGATTATTAAAACTCAAGGTTGAACTCTTAGTAAGAAACGTGGACTTGACGCTGAAGCGATGCCGTAGGTGCAGAGTGCACGGTGTCACCACAACGTCAAGACTTGAAGAGTAACGAGATTTATAATAAAAGTTGGGGTTTTTTTAATTGTTTTACTCTGACTTTGATAATGTATATAATTCCTAAAATACCATAATTAACCTAAGGAAACTAGGGAGGAGTCTATGGATGTTATTAGTGAGATACGAGCGGGAAGCTGGATTAGCCTACAGACTTTACGTAGATTGTAAGTAAACTGATTGAGATATTTATTTACATTTCCTTCCTAATATGCTATTCATTTAGATTCATTTGAGCTAATTTTCCATGTACTCTAAATGTCATGACTTGTTGTTCAATCTCATTTCATGAGTTTGCTATCGTGACATTTTTTGTTGGTTAACTAGTTTTATTTACTCTAGATCATATGCTACATTATTATGATTGTTGAAATAGTTAGTCAAATGAAATAGCATGCTATTAGGTAGGTGTTAAATGGTATTGTAATCTATTTTTCTTTGTGCATTAGATATGCAATTACATATGTTGGATTCCTAAATCATGTCATTTCTAGGGTTATGAAAGTAGTTCTTGTATCTACAACCATGATATAATAGAGATGTGTGTGGCACATGAGGTCACTAGAATTTCGAGGTTGTCGGGATATCACCACTAACTTTTTCCACACACGTGGTATGGGACCTGGGTAGTCGGCAAGTATACATCAAATGTGAAAGGCACTTTGAGTATTCATATATGCTATGTGCATTAGTAAGGATGTGAAGGCATTCATGGTATTGTTTACGCCCTAAATAGTGGAATAAGGTTGATGTAATGTAACTCAAGGCCAACCAGGTCCTAAGGTCATTACTTGCTTAGCCGAGTGTTGGTTTCATATTGTTTAACTGGATTATCTTATAGCATGATTCTTTTTCAAAGGCATAGTTGTTATATTTATGCTTTCACATACTTTTTGTATATTTGAAAATGTCAACAAATGTATCTAAGTGATACTTTTTACTTTCATATACTCACCGTCCTTTTTTTATGACAGTGGGTGCAGATCCATCAAATAGCAGGTCGGGCAAGGAGAAAATCGATGACTACCTCTGTGCCTGCGGAGTAATGCTATGTCTTATTTTGTAGGTTTTTTATTTTGTTGTATGACTTATATATAAATTCATATACCTTTGAGGTTGTATGTATGGGATGATAGATAGTACCCTAATTAGATACAGGTTAATATATTATTATCGTCGTTTCATTATATAGATGCATGTGATTTTTATTTTTTGGTTTTCCACATACTTAAGAATTATGTTAAGAGCTTCCGCTAATTTTCTAAGACTTCCACTAAATAAACTTTAAGTTTTTTAATTTTTAAGTAACTTCGAATTGTTAAAATGAAAAGTGAAAAATAGAATACTTATTCGTAAGGTAACTCGTGAGGTGTAATGTTTTAGAAAGGTTGAGTAATTTTTTATTAAGTCCTATGTGGCGAGTTTAAGGCTTAATAACAGGATTAGGCTAGGCGGCGCCTTAATTGGAGTAGGGGTCATCACGATGTCGCTATGTTCATTAAGCCTTCACCCACACTACATAGGATTTAACAATGTATTAGTAAGCCTAAACATCTCATTCACCTCATTACGCACGTTTAAGATAGACTTTTTTCATTAGTTGTTAATTATGATTTATAGAGTTCATTAAGAGATCATTTATCAATACCTTAATTTTAAGCAGAGGATTTAATAAAATTAGCGGAAATATTTATAAAATACTTACTATGGAAACCAGGTAAATATACGATCATATCCACCAACAAAAGTAATACATAAAATAGTAAGGAAGTCTATTGTCTCAACCCAATATATAACCCAAAATTATACAATAAGACCTAAGTAAACAGATACACAAAATGATCACCTACAAAAGTAGCAGAAACAATCCACTGATGGCTCAAAACTAATAATCGATCTTCTCCGGTTCTATTAAACTAGATCTACAAAAGTAAACCATACAATAATCTGTGATTTCATTTTTTGATTGTTCGATCTTCAAGATACTTAAGCGCCCATCCTCTATCAGAAATCCATAGACGAATGGCGACCACAATTTGGAGTGCAAGCCTAAAGAGAGACAGAAAACGTTTTTTTTTTTCTCCAAAAATCTCGAGAACTCAAATATAGCAGAAAAGGAAAATCTTATGTTGTTTTAAGGTTTTACGCACTATTTATATGTGTAGATAAGCCCTTACTTAAAATTTTATTCGTAATACAACTATTGTATTTAGGCAGTTTAAGCAAATTACACATACGCCCTTATTAATAAGTTGTCATATAACAAATCTTAAGGGCTTTTATGTCATGAATTTTATCATATAAAATTCATTGCTCTTGACAAATTAAAATTACACAAAATCAATCTTTGTGTGCGGCCCAATAGGTTCATGCAATGTTGGCAGTGAACCAAAACTATTTTAGTAAACAAGTCGTAAGAGGTCTCTAGCAAGGCATTATGACTACCCAAGTATAAAGAATATCAAAATCGATACAACCTAATGAATAACATATATCATATCCTTTTGTCCTGCGATATCTTTTGATTAAACGTAAGGCATGGATAGTCACCCGTAATGTTCAATCGTATTAGTCTCAATCTTTTGGTAAACGGAAAACATCCAAGTGACATTGATCATATCAATTCACATGGACTTGGCCATTATCAGTCTAACATATCGAGGGATCCATTGATATCCCTCTCCGTACGAAAGTGAAAAATTTTATCTTAATTACACTCCTTCACATATTATTCACATAGTAACCAATCATAATCATTATAATCATCCGGTTAAAGGCAACATTTGATTGTGTCAAATTGCTCATAATATTAAAATGTATGGTAATCTCCAGTTGAAGGACTAAATGATATACCTATCATGAGGAACACCTATGACTTAATCCATGTGGTGTTCTTATAACGAGTTGGTCCAGTACCTTGTTCTCTAACAAGTACGCATGAATTTGATTCGTATCCTTATACGCATGATCATCACATGACCATCAATCAAGATTCACACTTGTCTTAATTGATTATAGTTCCCAGTATAATGACCGACTTGGGACATTTAGGATATTTCAACAAACACCCATAGGTCTTATTATAAGGTAAACATGCAATCACTTATATTAAAATAGCAAAGGAAAACCTCAAATTTATTAACTAAAATTATAAGATAAATAATGTTTATGGATTGACCTAGTGCATATGCCCAAACATCTCCCACTTGCACTAGAGCCAATCATTCAGGTATCTAATACATAATGACCAACATGACCATCATGTTTCGCTTTTGGAAGAGCCTTCGTCAAACGATTTGCAACATTGTCTTATGTAGGGACTATACAAATCTTAATGTCTCCACTCTAAATGTTTTCTCGAATGAGATGAAAATTTCTAAGTATATGTTTGGATCGGTGGTGTGAGCTTGGTTCCTTAGCATGTGCTATGGCTCGGTTGTTGTCATAATACAAGCAAACGGTGTTAGCAATACTCAAAACCACACAAGTTCAGATATGAACTTTTTGACCCAAACTACCTCTTTAGCTGCATTAGACGCTACAAATACTCAACTTTTGTTGTAGAATCTGCCATTGTTTCTTACTTCAAACTTTTCCAACTCACCGCACCTCCATTCAAAGTAAACACATATCTAGACTGCGATCTGAAGTCATCTACATCTGTTTGAAAACTTGTATTTGTGTAACCATTTACAACAAGCTCATCTTCCAAACTCCCATATACCAAGAACATTTCTTCAGTCCTTCTCAAGTAGTTAAGAATGTCATTTATTGCTATCCAGTAACCTTAACCGGGATCAGATCGATATCTACTTTTTGCACTTAAAACATATGATGCATAAGGTTGGGTGCATAACATGGCATACATGATAGATTTAAAAGTAGATGGATATGGAATCGTATTCATGCGCTCTCGCTCATCATTAGTCATTGGACATTGACTCTTGCTGAGATGTATACTATGAGACATTGGCAACAACCCTCTTTTAAAGTCTTGCATACTGAACTAACTCAGTACATTGTGAATATAAGCATTCTGACTTATACTAATCATTTTTATATGAGTCCCTATAGATCTTAATCCTAAGGATATAGGTTGCATCTTTTAAGTCTTTCATTGAGAAAACCTTCCCTAACCAAGACTTGACACTCTGCAAGGTTGGGATGTTATTTTCAATGAGTAGTATATCATCAACATACAGTACCTGGAAACCAATCACACTCCTACTGACCTTCTTGTATACGTAACGCTTATCTTCATATTTAACGAAACCAAGTTCCTTAATTACTTCATCGAAATTAAGATTCCAACTCCAAGAAGCTTGCTTTAATCCATAAATGCATCTTTGAAGCTCGCACACCTTCCTAGAATTCTCAGAATGAACAAACCCTTCAGGATATATCATATATACATCCTCAAGTAACTTTCCATTTAGGGAAGTTGTTTTGACATCCATTTTCTATATCTCATAGTCATAATATACGGCTATGGCCATTAGAATTCTAATAGATTTATGCATGGCTACAAGAGAAAAAATCTAATCATAATCAATACATTGAGTCTGTCTGAAACCTTTTGCTATTAGCCGTGATTTATAAGTATGCACATTGCAATCCATGTCATTTTTCTTCTGGAATACCCATTTACATCTAATGGTCTTATTGCCTCAGGTAAATCAATCAAGTTCCAAACTTGGTTATCATACATGGATTGCATCTCTGAATTCATGGCATTAAGTCAATTATATGCCTTAAAGCTAGACACAGCCTCCTGATAAGTAGGAAGTTCATTTTGATCCATAAGCAATACCTCACTACTATCAGTAATAAAATATTCGAATCTCTCAGGCTGATGTCTTGGCCCATCCGACCTACGCGGGCCTTGTGATACTAGTGGAGGTTCAACTAGTTCAAGATTTTGTTGATCTCCTACTGGCGATTGAGTATTTATTTGTGGTTCTTGAACTTCTTCAAGGCATATTTTGTTCCCATTTTGGTCCTTTGAAATAAATTATTTTTCCATAAAGACGTCATTCTGAGCAACAAATGCTTTGTTCTCAGTAGGATTATAAAGGTTGTGATTTGTTATTGTGTAAGCAATGTGATGAAGTTGTGTAATCGAGATAGAATTTGTCCTTCTCATATAAAAAGAGATATCCAGTGGATCCCTTGATGTGTTAGACTGTTAAAAGGCCTAGTCTAAGTGAATTGATATTGATCAATGTCACTTGGATGTTTTCAGTCTACCGAAAGATCGAGACTAGTACGATTGAACATGTTAGATGACAATTTCATGTCTTATGTTTGATCAAAAGGATATCGTGTGACGAAAGGGTGTTGTATACACTATTGATTAAGTTGTATCGATTTGATATTCGTACAACTTGGGTAGTCATAATGTCTTGTTAGACGCCGCTTATGACTTGTATACCAAAATATGTTTTGGTACACTGCCAACGTTGTATGAGCCTATTGGGTCGCACACTGAGAATGGTTTTGCGAGATTTTAAGCTGATTTTGAAAAATGAATTTTATATGATAAAATTCATGACAGAAACATCCTTGTCGTGTATTACACTTATACTTCTTTAAGTAGGGGTATATGTGTAATTTACTTAACCGTCTATATACAAGGGTTGTATAAATAGACACTTTAAGTTAGAACACACTGATTACATTTTAGGGCCGAAACTATATTTTCATTTAGAAATGAATTAGAGTTTTTTTGTACGCTCTGGATCGTTTTGGAGAGAAACAAAAAAGTTTGGTATTCTCTTGAAGCTAGCACTTCGAATCTCAGCCTTCGTTTGTGCGTGGACTACTGGTAGAGGGCGTTTTTCATTGGCGGCGCCTTAGAGATCGATCAACCTTCAGAAAGGTATTTTGCGATCGAGGTATGATTAAGTTTTCTTGCTTTAAACGTTTTAATAGAATTAGATTCGGATCATTTTGGGGTTTTTGTCAAAATTGTTTTGTAATCTCTGCTGCGTATGAACCCCAAAACCCAATAGTGGTATCATAGCCTTCCAGTTCGATTCCATTAAAAACATTGCATGTTTTCTTCTGATATATACACGATATATGATTGAAAACATGTTAATAGTTGATGTATGTGTGATATACATAAGTTTTATGTGAGATTTATTATCATGTTTTGTGTATATGGATACAAGTATTCGTGATTTAATTGAAATCTGTTTCATACATCCTAGTAACCATGTTAGGTTAATTCAAATAATTTTAATGAATTGAATTTTGTTTTCTGTGATACATGAAACCATTAGGTATAATCTTTATTTTTTGTGTATTGATGCATGGATGAAATCTCTGTAATTCAGTTTGCATATTTAGGTTACATTGTTTTACGTTTCAATGACATGTTTATGATTAGGTTCGATTGGGATAGTAGTTCATAATTCAATGACATGTTTGTGATTATTTGGATGAGGACCGAAATTGCAAATAATTAATCTTTGAGATTGTTTATTTATCTCTTTATATCTATTTTGTTATGAAGTTTCTATTTCATAAGAGATAGATAACAAATTAGATTAATAGATATTAGCAAAATCGGTTTCGTTATCCCTATTAGATAGGAGATAAATATGGAGAATTTTTTTATTGGTGATATGTTAGGATTCAAATATCTTAAGTCCTACTTGGATTAGGATAAGATGATTAGTTAGATGTGGGCCCGGGTTAATTAAAATTGTTTTAATTGACTTAATTTTGGATGAATTAAGGGGTAAATTTAGGATAATAAAATCAACGAAAAATATGATTTTCTATAGCGAATTTTAATTTTTGGAATTGAAATTCGTCTTCTAACCGCTGACCGGCCAGCGGGACCGCCGTCTAACTAATCCTAGCGCACATAAATTCTTTTATTAGTGAACAGTATAAAAATCTCCAAATTGTTTAGTGATTTAACAAATCAATAAAATATATGATATTTCATTGTTTACATAAAATCACTAAAACTGAATAAAATCCCTCTATTAAATTTTAAGTCTCATGTCATCCAATTTAAACACTTGTCAAGGCCTCGATCACACTAATACAGTTTCAGCCATAGCTTGGTGTATTGTGTTATCTTGGTAAGACAATTTGGATAAGAGTTACCTAAATGTTTAAAATGGTCCGACTTAATAAAGCCATCAAAATAGTTTTGAGCTTTAGGCACATGATGAGATAAAAACATGATAAGACATAAGATGTTCCATATCTCATAAAAGTATCTAAAATTACATAAGATGTAATTGGTAACTATTGCCTACCTAAATAATCTAGTTATGTGTTTCATGCCATAGCTGTCGTAGAATTAGGTGAAATATGGATTTTAGTCCCCTAAATAAACATTATGTTTTAGGAGGGTTGTTAATTTAGTGGGAGTCTATTCCTCTATACTAAAATAAACTTTGCATAATCTTTATTGTAGATCAATGGCCTCTTCAAGTAACAATAATCCCTTGTCACTGCGATCCATCCTTGAGAAGGACAAGCTATCTGGGACTAACTTTCTTAACTGGTTCAGAAACTTGAGAATTGTTCTTAAGCATGAACGCAAGTTGTATTTCTTGGATGCTCCAATCTCTGAGGACCCACCAGCCAATGCTACGAAGGCTGTGAAGGATGCGCATAATAAGCATGTCAACGATTCTACGATGTTGCATGTATTATGCTGGCAACTATGGTTCCCGAACTTCGAAGGACATGGAACTAATGGAAGCCTACGACATGGCTATAACATTTGAAGGAAATGTTCCAACAGCAAGCTAGGCAAGAAAGGTTCGAGACAATCAAAAATCAACATTCTTGCAAGATGACCAAGGGTGCGTCAATTAGTCATCATATTCTGAAGATGAAAGGCTACGTTGACCAGCTTGATAGACTCAGATTTCCCATAAGCCAAGAGTTGGCTACGGATTTGATCATGAATTCATTACCAGAAAGTTGCTCACAATTTATGATGAACTACAATATGAATAATATGGAGAAATCAATTTCAGAGTTGCATTTGATGCTCAAAACTGCTGAACAAAATATCAAGAAATCCTCTAGTAATGTGTTGATGGTCCAAAAGGGAAAGGGAATGAAGAAGAAAGGCAAAGGCAAGGCTAAAGTTGTCAAGGTCAGCTGCTGCACCTATCGCAAAGCCTGTGGAACAAGTCAAGACCCCGCACTTTGTTCTGCTTCAAAACATCCAAAAGAAAAGGAAGAAAATTGTCATTTCTGTCATGCACCTGGACATTGGTTCAGAAATTACAAACTCTATCTGGAAGATCTAAAGAAGAAAAAGGGTAGTAGTAGTAGTAGTACTAGTTATTCATGGGTATTAGATACCGGTTGTGGATCTCATATTTGTATAAATGTGCAGGGACTCACCAGAAGTAGATAGTTGAAGAAAGGAGAAGTCATCCTCCGCGTAGGGAATGGAGCAAGGGTTGCTGCCCTGGCTGTTGGATCATAAGGTCTTACCTAGTGGACTTATTTTAACTTTAAATAATTGTTATTTTGTGCATGCCTTGAGCAGAAACATCATTTCTGTTTCATGCTTGGATACGGATGGTTTTAATTTTATTATTGCGAATAATAGATGTTTCATTTCTCGTAAAGGTAATTTTATGCAAATGTTGATTTGTGTGGTGGTCTTTATATTCTAAGCATGAAAAGGTCCACTGATACTCCAGTCTTTAACATAAATACAAAGAGATTCAAGTCAAATGATTTGAATCAAACTTATCTTTGGCATTGTCGTCTCGGGCACGTAAACGAGAAACGCATAACGTTGCTCCAAAAAGATGGACTTCTAGATTCATTTGATTTAGAAACATATGAAAAATGCGTATCTTGTTTACTGGGCAAGATGACTAAAAGTCCCTTTACTGGATACAGTGAAAGGGCAAATGATTTATTGAGTTTAATACATACTGATGTATACGATCCTATAAACACAATGACAAGTGGAGGTTATCAGTACTTCATTACATTTACTGATGATTTCAGCAGATATGGTTATGTATATCTAATGAAACATAAAGCTGAATCATTAGAGATGTTTCGAACGTCTCAAAATGAAGTGCAGAATTAACTTGGTAAAACTATCAAAACACTTCGGTCAGATCGAGGTGGTGAATATTTGAGCCAAGAATTTGGTGATCATCTTAGAAATTATGGGATTGTCTCCCAATTGACTCAACCAGCAACTCCACAGTGGAATGGAGTTTCTGAAAGGAGAAATCGAACCTTATTAGATATGGTTCGATCTATGATGAGTCATGCAAGATCTTCCATTATCCTTTTAGGGTTGTGCATTATGACCTGCAGCTTTCACTCTAAATCGAGTTCCTTCTAAAGCGGTTGATAAAACACCATATGAGATATGGTACGGGAAAAGACCTAGTTTGTCTTTCCTTAAGATTTAGGGTTGTGAGACTTACGTAAAATGAAAAGTCTCAAAAAGACTAGCACCTAAATCTGACAAGTGTTTATTTGTTCCTAAGGAAATAAAAGGATATTACATTTATAATCCCGCTGAGAACAAAGTGTTTGTTGCTCGGTATGGTGCCTTTATGGAAAAATAATTTATTTCAAAAGACACTAGTGGGAGAGAAATAAATCTTGAAGAAGATCAAGAATCACAGATAAACCCTGAGCCACTCCTGGAAGTTCAACAACGTTATGAATTAGTTGAACCTCCATAAGTGATATAAGGCCCACGTAAATCTGGTAGGTTAAGACATGAGCCAGAGAGATTCGGATTTCTCATTACTGATAGTCGTGATGTGTTGCTTAAGGATCAAAATGAGTCCACTACTTATCAGGAGGCAATGTCTGGAACAGACCCAGATAAATGGCTAAGTTCCATGAACTCTGAGATGCAATCCATGAATGATAACCAAGTTTGGAATTTGGTTGATTTACCTTAAGGTGGTAAAACCATTGGATGTAAATGGGTTTTCAAGAAGAAAATTGACATGGATGGCAAAGTGCATACTTTTAAAGCAAGACTTGTAACAAAAGGTTTCAGGTAGACTCAAGGTGTTGATTATGATGAAACTTTTTCGCCAGTAGCCATGCTTAAATCCATAAGAATTTTAATTGTCATTGCCGCATATTATGACTATGAGATATGGCAAATGGATGTTAAAAATAGCATTTCTTAACGGAAAGCTACTTGAGGACGTGTATATGACACAACCTGAAGGTTTTGTACATCCTGAGAATTCTAAGAAGGTATGCAAGCTTCAAAGATCCATTTATGGATTAAAGCAAGCTTCTCGGAGTTGGAGTCTTCATTTTGATGAAGCAATCAAGGATTTTGGTTTTATTAAGAACGAAGATGAGCCATGTGTATACAATAAGGTCAGTGGGAGTGTAGTTATTTTTTTGGTACTATATGTTAATGATTTATTACTCATTGGAAATGACATCCCAACATTGCAGTATGTCAAGTCTTGGTTAGGGAAGTTTTTCTCAAAGAAAGACTTAGAAGATGTAGCCTATATCCTTGGGATAAGGATTTATAGGGATAGATCTAAGAGGCTAATTGGTCTAAGTCAGAGTGCTTACATAGACAAGGTGCTGAATAGGTTCAGTTTGCAAGAGTCTAAAAGAGGATCGTTGCCAATGTCTCATGACATAAGTCTCGGCAAGATTTAATGTCCTAAGACAATTGATGAACGAGACCGTATGAATAAGATTCCTTATGCATCAGCTATTGGATCTATCATGTATGCCATGCTATGCACTCGACCTGATGTATCATATGCTTTGAGCGGCACAAGCAGATATCAGTCAGATCCTGGTGAAGTCACTAGATAGCAGTAAAGAACATTCTTAAGTACTTAAGAAGGACTAAGGAAGTGTTCTTGGTCTATGGAGGTTTTGAAAATGATCTAGTTGTAAATGGTTACACAGATGCAATTTTTCAAACTGATATAGATGATTTTAGATCGCAGTCTGGATATGTGCTTACTTTGAATGGGGGTGCAGTAAGTTAGAAAAGTTTGAAGCAAAAGACTGTGGCAGCTTCTACAACAGAAGCTAGGTATATTGCGGCGTCCGATGCAGCAAAGGAGGCAGTGTGGATCAAAATGTTCATTTATGAACTAAGTGTGGTTCCAAGTATTGCTAACCCTGTCTGTTTGTATTATGACAACAACGGGGCAACAGCACAGGCCAAGGAACCTAAATCACGCCACAAATCCAAACATATACTCAAGCGTTTTCATCTCATCAGAGAAATTATTGAGAGGGGAGACATGAAGATTTGCAGAGTACCTACTGAAGACAACGTTGCGGATCCAATGACAAAAGCTCTTCCACAAGAAAAACATGATGGTCATGTTAGATCATTAGGCATTAGATGCATGTATGACTGGTCATAATGCAAGTGGGAGATGTTAGGGCATGTGCTCTAGGTCAATCCATTAACTGTCTTTATGAATACTTTAAGTTAATAAAATAGAGGATTTCATTTGCTAATTATTATAATTAATTTACATGTTTACATTATAATAAGATCCATGGGTATTTGTATAAATATCCTAAATGTCCCTAGTCGATCATTATACTGGGAACTATAATGAATGAAGACTAGTAGAAGTCTTGATTGATGATCATATGATGATTATACGTATAGGGATACGAATCAAGATCAGGAGTACTTGTTAGGGAACAAAGTACTGGAATGACCAGCCATGAGAACATCACATGGATTAAGTCATAGTTGTTTCTTATGATAGGTATATTTTTTAGTCCTCTGACTTGAGATTACCAGAGACTTCGACATTAGGAACACAATGATTTGACACAATCAAACGTTTTCTTTAACCGGACGATTATAAAGGTTGTGATTGGTTATTGTGTGAGCAATGTGATGAAGTTGCGTAACTGAGATAGAATTTGTTCTTCTCATATAAAGAGAGATATCCACTGGATCCCATGTGTTAGACTGTTAAAAGGCCTAGTCTAAGTGAATTGATATTGATCAATGTCACTTGGATGTTTTTAGTCTACCTAGAGATCGAGACTAGTACGATTGAACATGTTGGATGACCCCGTGCCTTATGTTTGATCAAAAGAATATCGTGTGACAAAAGGATGTTGTATACACTATTGATTAGGTTATATCGATTTGATATTCGTATAACTTGGGTAGTCATAATGTCTTGCTAGAGGCCGCTTATGACTTGTATACCAAAATGTGTTTTGGTACACTGCCAACGTTGTATGAGCCTATTGGGTCACACACTAAGAATGGTTTTGCGAGATTTTAAAATGGTTCAGAAAAATGAATTTTATATGATAAAATTCATGAAAGAAACATCTTTGTCTTGTATTACACTTATACTTCTTTAAGTAGGGGTATATGTTTAATTTACTTAACCGTCTATATACAAGGGTTGTATAAATAGACAGTTTAATTTAAAACACACAGATGAAATTTTAGGGCCGAAACTCTATTTTTGTTTAGAAACGAATTAGGGTTTTCTAGTACGCTCTGGATCGTTTTGGAGAGAAACAAAAAGGTTTGGTATTCTCTTGAAGCTAGCACTTCAAATCTCAGTCGCCGTTCGTATGTGGACTGCTGGTAGAGGGCGTTCGTCGTTGGCAGCGCCTCAGAGATCGATCAACCTTCAGAAAGGTATTTTGAGACCGAGGTATGATTAAGTTTTCTTGGTTTAAACGTTTTAATGGAATTAGATCCGGATCCAAATAAAGTCTTATTTCTCTTCTCAGAATCACCATTCCATCGTGGAGTTGCTCTAAGGGAGTTAATTGTAAGACAATCCCCCAATTATTAAGATGATCATCAAACTCTTGGCTCAAATATTCACCACCTTGATATGATCAAAGTATTGTAATAGTTTTACTAAGTTGATTTTGCACTTCATTCTAAAATATTCGACACATCTCAAAAGATTCACCTTTATATTTCATGGGATACATATAACCATATCTGCTTAAATCATCGGTGAAAGTAATGAAGTACTGATAACCATATCTAGCCATTATGTTTATAGAAAGCATACATAAGTATGTATTAGACATAATAAATCATTTGCCCTTTACTATGTCTAGTAAAGGGGCTCTTTTTCATCTTGCCTAGTAAACAAGATACACATGTTTCATATGATTCAAAATCAAATGAATCTAAAAGTCCTTCTTTATGTAGTTTAGAAATGCTTTTCTCATTTATGTGGTCAAGGAGACATTGCCAAAGGTAAGTTTGATTCAAGTCATTAAACTTGAACCTCTTTTTATTTACCTTAAGCATAGGAGTATCTATGGGCCTTTTCATGTTTAAATTATAAATACTATCACACAAATTAGCATTCGCATAAAAAATGTCTTTACGAGAAATTGAGCATTTATTATTTGTAATAATAAAATTAAAACCATTCAAATCCAAACATGAAACCGAAATGATGTTTCCATTCAAGGCAAGAAGATAATAATAATTATTTAAAACTAAAACGAGTCCACTAAGTCAAATTAACTCATAACATTCTATAGCCAATGCAACAACCTTTCCTCAATTTTCAACTCGTATGATGACTTCTCCTTTCTTTAGCTTTCTTCTTTTAGTGAGACCCTTCACATTAATACAAATGTGATATCCATATTCGGTATCCAATACCCAGGAATCACTAGTAGACAAGTTAACTTGAATAACGTAAATACCTTAAGCAGTAGTCGCATTACTTTTCTTTTTCTTTAGATCTTCAAGATATAGCTTGCAATTTCTAAACTAATGCCCATGTGCATTGCAAAATTGATGATTTCCTTCATTTTATTTTTCCTTCTGGGATTGTGAAGTATAAGCAGCATAAGGCTTAACTTGTTCCATAGGCTTTGTGATAGTCGCAACAGCCTTTGCAACTTTTGCCTTGCCTTCGCCTTTTTTTCTTCAGAGCCTTTCCTTTCTGAACTATCAATACATTAGCACTAGGTTTCTTAATATTCTGCTCAATAATTTTAAGCATCAAATGCAACTCTAAAATATACTTCTCCATGTTATTCATATTATAGTTCATTATAAATCGTGAATAACTATTAGGCAATGAATTCAGGATCAAATCATTAGCTAACTCTTGGCTTATGGAAAATCCAAGTCTATCAAGATGGTCAATATAGCCCCTCATTTTCAAAACAATTGGACTAAGTGACGCACCCTCATCCATTTTGCAAGAATGAAAGTTCTTGACTCTCTCAAACATTTCTTGCATAGCCTACTGTTGGAACACTTTCTTCAGCATCGTAGCCATATCATAAGCTCCCATGTGTTCTATGTCCTTCTGAAGTTCAGAAACCATGGTTGCCAACATAATGCATGCAACATCAGTTGAGTGATTGACATGCTTAGTATGTGCATCTTTCATGGCTCTTTAAGCATTGGCCGATAGTTCCTCAGGAATAGGATTATCTAAGACATACAAGTTGCATTCATGCTCAAGAACAATTCTCAAGTTTCTGAACCGGCCAAGAAAATTTGTCTTGGACAACTTATCCTTCTCAAGGATGGATCGCAATGACAAACAATTAGTGTGATTTGAAGAGGCCATAGATCTACAACGAAGATTATGCAAAATTTCATTTTTGTACAAAGGAATTAACTCCCACTAAATTAGCAACCCTCCTTAAAAAAATGCTATGTTAATTTAAGGGACTAAAATCCTTGTTTCACCTAAGCTAAGGCATGACACTTTCAATTAGGTTATTTAGGTAGGTACTAATTACTAATTACATCATATGTAACTTTTAGTTGTTTTATGAGATTATGACATCGTATGTATTAGCATGTTTTATCCCATCTAGCGCCTAAAGTCTAAAATCGTTTTGGTGCCTTTATCAATTATAACCATTTCAAACAATAGAGTAACCGTTACTTAACTTGCCTAACTAAGATAACACATTACAATCTATTGAGGCAGACCTATATTAATGTAATCGAAGCCTTGATAAGTGTTTGAGAATAGATGGCACTTGACTTAAGATTTGTAAGAGGAATTTTTATTTATTTTAGTGATCATAATTTAAACAAGATAAGTATCACATATTACAATGCATAAACAATCACTAAACAAGTTAGGAAATTATGCTAATATTGACGATCATCCAAGAATATTAATTAAAATGCTTTTAATTAACTCGGGCCCACCTTTAACTTATTATCTTATCATAATCCAATTAGAATTTAAGATACGTTGAATCCTTATCCTAATAGAGTTTGTTGTATATCTCACCTATCTTATAGGATTTGTAATTCTAATCTGATTACAAGTCCATCTCCTATCTAATAAGAATATACTAACATATAACTACAATGAGATATATGATGAAAATTAATTTTGATTCTTATTCATATGAAACAAGCAATTGAATCAAGAAACGAATTATTAATCATGCATTCAACACAAGAATCAAATTAAATTAATCGTATTAACCTAATCATGATTTCTATCGTGGAGACATACATAATTATTGAACAAAAATGAAATATATATTCAACACCAGAATCACATTCACTTAAACATGACTTCTACCATGAACATATTAAATTCGCACCGTTCAATATTAAAAACATATGTTAATCAAGATATTCTAAACATGAATTATATCATGGACTCAAATCATGTGTATGTATCAATATACATAAATTAACAACATGCTTTAAAACCAATTCTTGATAACAATCATCACAGAACCTATATGTTTATCATATATACATTAATCAAGATCATTTTTTCACACATATATCATATATACATAAAAAAAACATGCAAACGTTTAATAGAACCGAGCCTAAGGCTCTGATACTACTGTTGAATTTTGGGGTTCATACCCGCCGGAAAATTTGAAAAACCCCTAACAGTATCAAAAATAAGTTCCATAAATTTATTCTCTGATTGTTCGATCTCTAAGACGTTCAAGCACTCACCCTCTATTAGAAATTCACACACGAACGGTAACCACAATTTGGAGTGCTAGCCCAAGTGAGATAAAAAAAATGTTTTTCTTTCTCTCCCAAAATCTAGAGAAACCGAAGATAGCAATGCGAAAATCTTATTTTGTTTTACAGTTTTACCCTCATTAATATGTATAGATATGCCCTCTCTTAAAATCATCTTCGTAATACAACTATAGTATTTAGGCAGTTTAAGCAAATTACGTATACGCCCCTATTAATAGGTTATCATATAACAAAGCGTAAGAGCTTTTATGTCATGAATTTTATCATATAAAAGTTATTACCCTGGACCAATTAAGATTGCGCAAAGTTATTCCTTGTGTGCGACCCAATAGGTTCGTACAACGTTGGCAATGAACCAAAACTATTTTAGTAGACAAGTCATAAGCGATCTCTAGTAAGGCATTATGACTACCCAAGTACCATAAATATCAAAATCGATACAACCTAATGAATAACGTACATCATATGCTTTTGTCAGTGATATCCTTTGACTAAACATAAGGCATAGAAAGTCATCTTTAGTGTTCAATCTTACTAGTCTCAATCTTCAGGTAAACTAAAAACATCCAAGTGACATTGATCATATCAATTCACATGGACTTGGCCACTATCAATCTATCATGTCGAGGGATCCACTAATATCTCTCTATCCGAAAGTGAAAAATTATATTTTGATTACACACCTTCACATATTATTCACATGGTAACCAATCACAATCTTTATAATCATCCGGTTAAAGACAATGTTTGATTGTATTAAATTATCATGCTCATAATATTAAAGTCTATGGTAATCTCAAGTTGAATGATTAAAAATGATATACATATCATGATAACACCTATGACTTAATCCATGTAGTAGGTCGATCCAGTGCCTTGTTCCCTAACAAGTACTCATTATCTTGATTCATATCCCTGAACGCATGATCATCATATGACCATCAATCAAGATTCATATTAATCTTAATTCATTATAGTTCCCATAATAATGATCAACTAGGGACATTTAGGATATCTCAACAAATTCATATGGATCATATTATAAGGTAAACATACAATCACTTATAATTAAATAGCAAATGAAAACCTCAATTTTATCAACTAAAATTATAAAGTAAATAATGTTTATGGATTGACCTAGGGCACATGCCCCAACACACCCGCATTCGGTGGTCTAAACTACTTGGGCGCCTCTCTTTTTAGTTTCATGTACACTCATTTCTCGTACTTTACATTCTTCCATTCTTATTATCATGCAATTAAACAATGCGATGGGTGGATGTGGAATTCCTGAATAAATTCCATCGATAATGGAGGAAAAGAAATCAAGATCACTGCTAAAGAAACATGGAAAATAAACACCACGAATCAATTGAAAAACGCACACTTGCCTTCGAATCAAGTGCAAACCTCTTGTAGCGTTGATGAGGTCTCATCGAAGATATTCATGTGAGCGCGAAGAGAGGTAGGAGGGTGGAAGACAATGATTTTGGAAAGATGAACAAGAACCGAGAGTGCGAGAGATCTTCTGTGAGATCTTGTGTGTTTTAAAGGGTTGAAGTCGAGAACCAAAATCGAGAGAACATAGACGCTTGATGAGAGATCTTATGAGGGATCTTGCGTGAGTTTAAGGGTTACAATCGAATTTTTAAGTCACGAAGGAAAAACTATGTATTCGTGCTTTTAATTTATAGGTAGATAAGTATATATAATGAACGTGCTACGCATGACTAAGCCCTCTCGCTTCGCTCGCGAGATTTTAATTAAAAAAAATAAATAATGTTAATTTAATATGCAACTAAATATAAAATTTAAATTTAAGTAATATACATGAGTTTGAACAAACTATGTAATATAAAATCCAAACATACATAATTTGAATACGTAACAAGTAGAAATGCTATTCAAGAAACATCATTTAGCACCACAAAAAAATAGAAAGAAAAAAAAATCCATAGGTACGAAATATCGAAGCAAAAGATGTGACAAAACTAACTTCACAATTGTGGACACATATACTATAAACATTCGTAAACATTACATGACATATACTGACCACCATCATCGTGGTAGAACTATTATATATATACAACGCAAAAATTAGAACTTACTGTATTATGTAGTACTATATACATGACATGAACTGCTCATTTAAATACTATCTTCTTTTGAGAAAGAAAAAAAAACTATACATCAATATTTTGCTTCGAGGTTAATGACTTTGTGGTTGTTAGTCGTCCCTAGTCTTCCAATAGCTTAGCACACAACTGCATGCACAATGTAATTATTAATCGAAATGTATGTTTAGCAATTTGTAATGAATGGGAGATCCAATATATATGATCATATAAGTATAAATTAAAATTTATACATACCTTCCTATATAGTGAAGAATCCCCATGTGATTTGTTCAATTCAACTAAACGATGAGATGGGTGGATCAATGTGATCTGATGACCAAAAGACAATGAAAGAATCAATTAGTGACAATAACTACTACATGTATATATCCGCTAATTATAGGTTAATTAAAATAAAAATGGGGACTTAAACATGTTTAAATTCAATGAATTTCATATTCATACCAATACTTAAACTATTAGCCGAACCAATCTCTTTGGACCCATGTTTAGTTGCACCATTCTTGTTATTATCAACTGCTAAATCATGTAACAAATCAATTGTATATGGTGCTAATTAAAGATCTATTAAATTGTTAATTAGTTCAAAGAAATTAAATTAAACCTTTTATACATGATTCCCATATTAAAATTTCCATTATTTATTTTTTCTACAGCAAGTCCTATTTCCATCACTACATCCTCAATCTTCTCAAATATAATTCATGAACTATGATTCGATATAAACTTTATCTTCCTCTTGAAAACATTATGCGAATTATTTAGCTCAGTTTATCTTCCTCTCGAAAGCATTGATTGGAGCACAACTTGAATTCATCTCTTCTTGATCTGCTTGCTTCAAAATAAGTTCAACTTCATTAATTAGCTACCTAGTCTTTCATATATACATGTTACAAAGAGCAATGAAATCAATTAAGTTCATATATATGCATATGAATGTACCACATTGTCTTTAATTTGAAAATCATCTTCTAGTTCTTAATTGTCATGGTTAGTCGAAGGGATATAGTCTTGGTTGAACCAACCATCTTCTTGATTTCGACAATTGTAATGCGAGTAGCGGGATTGGGGTCGAGAATTCTCATGATCAAGTTTTGAGCACCAAGGGAGAGCTAACTGGGAATATTAGTCTTTCCCTTAGCTGCCTGAATTACATACATATATTTTCATTAATTATATATGTGCATCGAAATTATGATTTCAAGTACTTAAAATGTAATAGCTTGCTTGTCATTAGACCCAACAATTTATTCGCGTGAATACCTCACCTTCTGATAGAGCACGTCAAGATTCTGATCGTCAAAAGGAAGTAAGGATGTTAGTAGCGCATATAAGATTACACCGCATGACCACACATCGAATACTGCTCCATCATACCCCCCTTTCAAGACAACCTGCAATACATATATATAGATCATCAATGCGTCGATGGGAAGAAGAGAACTAAGATGCGCATTGAAGAAAATGCAATATTTGGAGTGATTAATGTAAATAAGAAATCATCAAATCATTAATCCTCAACTTCAAAGAATCTCGTGAAACGAAAAAACATAAGGGTGGCGTTGTCCCACTGCTCAGAGTTTTAAATGAAACATAAACCATGATGCATTTTCCTAAATCGTAAATTCTAATTTTCATTCGTTTATGCTGCAAAGAAATGACAACTCCTTGTAAGGAAAAAAGATATCAGCAGAGAAATGTCGTGTGAAGGATATTCAACTTTTATCTACTCATGAATATCAGTGTAAAAAATAAGTTGATTCCTGAGAAAAGACCAAGACGAATGGCATCCCAACACATGAACTATTGCAAGCAGTCCCACTATTCAAATGCAAATTGAGGTTTGCTAAATGTTTGGCTTATTAGACATTCGTAACCTCATCAAAAAAAAAAATGTTAAGATTAAGGGAGTATTTTGGATCTAAACATAAATGTTGAATGATAATATTCCAATATGAGAATGCAACCATGGAAAGAGATTCCTTTTCACTATACATTTCAGCCAGCATGCATGCTTTAATCTAAAAGAGTTGAGATGGACATGTCTAAAGTTTAATGAAGAACTACATTATATTTGGCCATGACCTTGTTATTTAGAAATCAGAGAACCAAGTGCTTAATTCAAAATGCACAATAAAGTAATTACCCCTTAAAAAAAAACAATGGTTGCCCCATTCAACAAAGGACCATAAGCAACATAGTTTTGTCCAATAATCTAGCCACAATCAACCATGTGCCTGAAGTCACGAATTAAAGAACATGGAAGCTCTTAACGAATATTCACTCAGATCCCCAAAAAGAAAATCTTAGGAACTGGTGATCGCGTAAACATGCAAAAGTCAAAAACTTGTGCCATAGATTCTGGCATACCTGTATATATTAGTTGGCTTGTAGTCGAATGCATACTAAAACGTTGTAGCAATGTATATCATGTACCTACCAGTAGTGTGCAAAACACCCTGGTGTTAGGCACACTCTTTTAAGTGTGTTGATGGAAGTTCAAGTAATGTGCTAGATTTGTGTGTTTTGGAGTTCAATTGTCTGGTGGTGAAGCTTTTCAATAGAAGATTATTTATGCTAAATGTTTTGTCCTTTCTGTAGTCTGATTTCTCTCAATTTTGCATATCTTCTTGAGCTAACGAAGATGATGGCCATTGTTTACTTTATTATTGAGTTTTTGCAAATCTTTGAGCATCTATGCTAGGAGGGTATGATCATATTGCAAATAGCTTCATTAAAATTGTATTTTTTTTTAGTTTTTCATAAAAAATAACTTGCATTGCCATGCTTAACATTTTTGAAGAATTGAAGTTTTTTGTTTGAGATTTGTTATTTCTTGAGGTTTGGTTACAAACTTTTGAAGAACTTGGGGATTGAAGCATAGCAACTACTGGCATGCTAGAATATCTTGCAAGCATTTCAACAAACAGTTATTGTTCAAGATCTTAAACCCCAATTCGGTTTCAAAAATAAAAACCTTGCGACTGCACTTCCTAAAATCAATCAAACACATAAAAACCATGAATCAAATTGAACATTGAATTAAGGGTTCTTTCAAAAACCATGAATCAAATTGAACATTGAAACCGAAACACACATAGAGATGACACACATCACCGATGAATAAATTTAATTCAAACAATTGAATCTCATTCACCTTCTTCAAATATTTATCCTTCTCTGGAACACGAGCGAGTGATCGATCGAAGAACAATTGAGTCTGGAACACGAGCGAGGAGTGATCGATCGAAGAACAATTGAATCTGGAACAAGAGCGAAAAAACATGTATCAGATTGATGAGATGAAAAACGTATATTGTATTGGAGTAATCGAGCTAGTGTATTGTATTAAAGAGTTCGAGCTTGATTTGGAGATTAAAAAAATGAAAGATCAGGAAATGCAACATAAGTATGGGCAAAAATGTAATTTTGCGTACGACTCAAAATTTGTGATTGATGCTTTTATATATACTGGTTTTAGGACGTGCTACACACGATCGACCCGCGGGAATTAATTTCTAAGAATTTATTAATTTAAATATAAAATTGTAATTAAGATTTAAAAATTAGAAATACAAGTACCTTTTTTACCTTATCAATATTCTCTAATGTGATTGAGATAATGAAAAAACAAGCTAGTCATGCTAGACCATTACTTCCTCAAAAAAAAAGGAAACAAGGAAAAAAACACAAGTGGTTTGACCCATTAATTTGTGAACACTTTGCTTGCGGAGATTCCGTTTAATTGTACATAAAGTTCAATCTTTACCTCAAACTCTATAGATAGAAAGGATAACTTTGAAATTATGAATGTAAATAATTGAATTAGTTGAGATTAAAGCTTTAGACACCCTGACTAAGAAAAAAAGAAAGAAAGATTAGAAAAGAGGTTGTATTGCCTTATCTCGTGTACCATGTGGAACTCTGTAGTCCTTTAACCACATCTTCCACATAAACAACCTTGCATTAGTTTATCTCTTTCCCTTATTTTCTTATTTTTAGTGCATCTATCTTTGGGTTTTGTATATCCTGTAAAACCTTATGCATGCATGTAAAAGTACATTTCCTTCCAAAACAATTATGATCATATTATTAGGAATACACTTATTATCCTAATTACGTATTGTGCATCACAAAAGAACTTTATTTCCTTATGCTACCATGAAACAATAACTTATTTCCATACTTTAAATCCTGATATTTCTTATGGGATGTGAGTATCTTAATGAATCTAATAACAAATTTGGCAGTGTGGAGAGCTGCGAAGGGCCAAATGGCTCTCACTGAGTTCGAACTATCTTGTCCTCCAACTGCATCCTACAAGCCTCGGATGTAATTCAGCAACTTCAACATAAACAATCTCAAGAAGCAGAGGTAAGATGTAATTCATTCACAAACTAAGAGTAGACGGAGAAAAGAACATCCTAGCTCGTTTGTAATAAGCAAGACCTACCCACATCTGATTAACTTCCTGTGGAAAGAGTAAAGGGAAAGCTTTTCCCCTTCGAATCAGTATTTCAATATTCAACTGTTGTTAAGAAAAACTGAAATGAAGAAGTGGAATACCTCTTGAGAAGCTTGAGCTAGATAATGAATAGTAGGCCATTTCTAAAAGAAGAAAGGTTAAAATGCATTATGATTTTAATACGAATTGAGTTGGCTAGACATCAATGAATAAGATATATTATCGGGTGATTAAAATCTGATTCAAATGAATATTCTTATAAAAAAAAATCTTTTCGTTCCATTACAATGTTTTTCTATCATTTAGATGAATATTCTTATAAAAAAAATCATGCAGATGAATATTCTTATCAAAGTATGAATTCAAAACAAATTGTTTGTGTTCCAGAACAACAAAAAGAAACTGAAGTAACATGGCCTCAATCTCAAATAATCAAAGTAAAGATGAAAAAGATTATTGCTTTACATCATGAGTGTTTACATCAATAAGCATAATACAACCTTTGAGAAAAGATGGAGCGCCAGAACATAGTTGGTAAAACACATGAAATGATCTTTCTCCTTTAGCAAGCTGAATCACTCTCATCTGCTCAAACCATTAGAACAATCTTCGAGATTAGTCATAAGTTAATCAGAAGAACTTGAAATGTATGTTCAAAGAAATGAATACCTTCTCAAGTAGAACTGTCCAAACATTGCTGGAAGAGTTTGATATGCACAGTTAAAATGCATCATGTCAAACATCATGGTAAAAAATATGAAACATGAATTGACTGATAATTTGTGTTGCTAAATACCTTGAAATCTAAATGGAACTTACAAGTTCGAATCTTTCCTCTAAAAACTTTACCAGTTGGCTTAAAATGAATATCAATAAGCTTTCCCTACATAACAGAAAGAATTACGCATCAGGTTAATCAAATGCAAATTGACAAAAAATGCCCAATGGTACTTGTTACGTTTCACATAAACATAATATCAAATATGCATCTTACATTCAAAATAACATCAAATTGTGAAAATATATGAACACAACTACCTTGCTGAAGAATTAATAGCTTAATCTTTTCATCATGTGGGCCTAAAAGACATGCAAATTGGCTAGAATTAGCATGTTTGAATGTTTTTGCATTTCCAAAATCCTCTTGGATCACATGAGTGTGCCAAAGCTTTTCCTCGAGGGCACTCCCACCGCCAAGGTTAGTCAAACATTCAGCCATAATTTTTTCTATTTGAGTTTTTCCAGCTCCATTTTCACCACTGCATTATAAGTTCAAATATGATTTCCGAAATGATACTACGTCAATTTAAAAACTATAAATCTCAGCAGATCACTAAAGAGTTTTTGAAGTGCAAAGACAATGACTCAAGTCGATTACAAGAAGAATAATCAGGATGGAGATACATACCTAATGATAACAGACTAATTTACTTCATCTACAAGTAGCAAAATATTGAGATAAAAAAGGCATATATAGTTGAGAATGAAATCATCTGTCATTTCTGAACAAGTAGTCTAACAAAAAACCAAAAAAAAAAGTTTATATTCGCCATTCATCATGGCAATGAAGGCATCTTTCACCTAATAATAGAGACCAGGAGAAACTTTAAGCTTCTTCCCGCAACCAGAGACTAACTCATTTCCACATACTTCAGCCCCTTTAAACGGATTCATTGCAAGTAAAATTGATCCTACTTTAGTCTATAGGTAGCAAAGTGAAAGTTAATGCTAGGAGAGAAGTGATAAATTAAATTTGAATGCAAGATGAATAATTTGCATAGACATACATAGGATTTGCTTTGAGAATAACTACAACAGAGATTGTGAAGAACTGAAGGCTCATTCAAAAAGCTCAACTGTACAAGATCATCAGTATCTTCAAGGATATTAGGGTTTACTGGCAAAACAGTTCCCTTTGGCATTGTCGAAACCTATAAAAATACAAGGTACATAAGTTTTAAGTATTCAAAATCAAATAGCATTATCTGCACAATAATAAAAGGTATGAACCAACTTTGCCATCTGAAAGCATGACTCTCGCATCTTCTCCTGAAGTTGAATGCACTTTTATGTGGATGCTAAAATAACTAATGAACAGCAATTATGCTAAAACAAATACCCTTGGATGTGAATTACCATGTATCTTTAAAGTCGGGGAAAACACAATTTGAAAATTTTGACATCCCTTAATCTATTGAAAACAATAGTTTCATTTAGTTTTCAGTTGATTACATTTCACACACACCACCAGGAAACACATCTTATTTATCTTAAGAGTTTGATTTATCTTTTCTCATATTCACTTTGAATTGTTATAGAGCCTAATTTCTTTCAAAAAAAATTAATAAAATTAAACCATATAGACCAAATGATTAACTCACATTTGAATTGAACATATCAAAATACATAAAATGTCATTGAAATGAAAAAGAATGAGTTTGTGGATCAAATTTGGCTTGCTTAATTATCCATCAAAACTCATCAATTTCACAACATTATCAAAATATACCAACAAACATTATTTCCTTTCTAGTATATGTGCAAGATCTTATTCAATTATAAGAATACTAAAATAACTATTATTATTCTGATCTTAACTAAATAATATTTATTTATTCTTATGAAGCATAACTTAAATTAGTAAACTAATCATCATTTAATATTATTCTAATACTAAGCTAGAATTACATATTTTCACTTGATTAACTTAAATTAGTAAAATACTCTTCCACATAATTTTTTTTTTTACAGAACAAGATCAAAAAATCATGTGAAGTTTAATTGATAAGTGGAATACTTAAAGATTTTTTATTAGAAAGGTGGAAAATTCAATACGAGGAAAAAAGAGAAAATTTTCATAAATTTAATATTCCAGCGAACTTCAAGGTTGATTTGTGACCAACCACTCTCTTTTTTGCAAGATAAACAACATTGCTTAGCACATATACATACACTTTTTTCATTAGAATACATATAAATGTACTGATAAACTAATTTTGGTTTATTAATATTCTTTGCTAAATGAAGTTAAAAAGAAGTTTCTTTTGTTTTTGAAAGAAGTTCAAATTTAAGATACTAATATGAGACCGAAGTATTGTAACAAGAATGTTATGAATTCTTTTGCTTACTCCCCACTCAGATTGGAAAGGAAAGTTTATCAAATAGTTGGAGTATGGTCAACTCATGCAATTTTAGAGACAATTTCCTCACTATAACTGTTAAAAATGATTGCGTAAATCAAATAAAAATATGCATACTGTGCATAATTAAAGATAGAAGAAGCATAAGTTGAAAAGCAGAAAACCACCTCATATAAATCTACCATGTTATTGACGTTCCCATGGAAAAACACATATCCATGCATAGCCCAAAAAATATACACAAAATGTAATTTAATAAAAGAGGGAGGGAAAAAATTTAATGCCCAACTGAAAAGAGTAGGGACCAAGGTGGTGATCTATGAAGGAACACCAAACAAAACCTATACCATCACACGGAATCGCGAGGCTTCTGAATGGATGATACACCGACTTTTGGAGACGGTAAAAATTCTTGAAAGCACCACGAGAACAATGTGCGGAGGTAATTCGGAGCACTTACAATTTTATTAGCTCAAAACTATAAATCTTATTAGCTACTTTGGGCAATTTGTTGATAATTTTATTAGGTACAAACAAAGATTAATGAACGATGCGTAGAAGCAAAATTCCTCTCTGTACACTTTTTGATAATTTTGATATATACATATACCTCTTTCTTACAAAAAAAAAATTGATTGAAAGATAAGATAGATTTAATCACTAATACATATTGTAACATTGTTTATGGACTTGTGTATCCATTGATATTGATTTGAATTTAATTAAACGCCTTATAAAATAGTGCTAATTAACTACTCATCAATTGCATATATAGAATCAAAGGTTCAATTTGTTGGCAACTGAACAGTACATTCAATATTCTCCTTGGCATTTCACGAAATATTGACTTTATGGTTTAAACAATTCATCAAACACATAAAATACATAAACACTGAAATTCAAAACAACCAAACATTGAGTTTATGGTTTAGATAATTCATCAAACACATTGAATGCATAGAACAAAGAATTACAGAGTTATATAAAAAGTTTCAATCATGGGTATCTACGAATTTCCAATACCAAATCTAATCAACACAACAACAAAAAAGGAGAAGAACGGTGGATTACCTCACCTTTGAATCGAAGAGCAAAGGAAAACAACGACTTTGAATCGAAGAGTAAAAGAAAGCAGCGAATGAATCAATGAGAGAAAGCATGGAATGAAGATTTATTGATTTTAAGGGAAGACACGACAAAGTATGGGCAAAGAGGTAAATTTTATTAGCACTCAAAAATTTGTGATTCGTGCTTTTATTTATATATATATATATATATGATAGATAGAAATATATATATATATATACACTAATTAATTTTGTTCAGAATTTTTGGTGGTTATTTCTGTTGATCGATACATTGACCAAAGAGAAAAAAAAAAGTCTGTCGATGTCCTGCCCCAAAATTAAGACATAATACACCATACAATCAATTCAAAGTATCATCAGATCTGCAGCTGCTAAAATCATAGAGATTTTCTCGTGTTTCAGCAGACTTAATAGGGTAAAATTGGCTCAAATTAATTTTTGTTGTACATTCATCATAGCATACATTATCAATTTGATATCAATGGGACTCAAAAATGAAAGAATGGTGATAATAAGAGAAGCGACAAACCTAGGATGTGTAGAAAGAACTAACTGATGGAATAGAAATGAAACAATGGTGATAATAAGAGAAGTGATAACCTAGGATGCGAAGAACTAACTGATGGAATAGACAACTTTATGCTATACAAACAAAACTGCTCCAGCTTATTTCTTACAGCCTTTTTGCTTCTTCAATGCGCTTCTGAAAATCAGTAACCATTCGAGGTAGCCCTACCCTCAGTGCTATCTTTGGTTCCCAGTTAAGAAGTTCTTTGGCTTTCGTAATATCTGGTTTCCTCATATGTGGATCATCAGTGGTGTTGGGTTTGAATTCGATGGTTGCACTAGAATCAATTGTTTCTCTAACAACCTGGATCATAAAGTTCTGTAAATTTTTTCATGATGGCAAATACAAACTGCTAGAAAATAAAGAAGTAAAAATTCGGGAAAATGGAAAGGATTTGTAAGAATTGACCTGTGCGAGTTCTAACATAGTGAACTCCCCTGGGTTACCTAGGTTGACGGGCCCAACATGCTTACTTTCCATTAGAGACACCGGTCCCTCAACCTGACAAGTTAAACACGGAATGCGTTAATCCTGTACTTTTAACACTGTGGTCCAATATAAACCATATATAGAACACCAGCAACAAACAATGACAAAAAAATTTCCCCAATCCCAGATTAGTTGGGATCAGCAACATGTATCAAACTCTTCCACTTGGCTTGATTTAATGCAGTTGATGAGATGCTCTTACAATCCTTTAGTTCCTTCCTTATAAATACATCCCAAGGAATCCAAGGTGTAAGGTGCACCCTATACAGTCGAATTCGATACATAAACCATACAAAATGTAGAGTGAACTTGTGTAAAAGAATTCAAATTTGAAATTGTGCAAATCTCCTTGTCCATTTTTGTTCTTTTTCCTTCTTGTTTAAACCCTTTGTATCTTCCATCATTATCGCTACTATACACATGTATTTATGCATATAATGTTTCACACAAGAAGAAGGCCGTTTGATGATAAATAGAGAATAATTTTGACAAATCAAAAAGTCTTCACAATGAATTTCCAAATATAAGCATAAGCTTCATGAGTGCTCCATCAGATCAGGACGATAGAATTTAGATAGGTGAATTTGAGTGGTATAGGTCTAACCATTAAAGCTCTAACATGACAGCAAAATATGTCCGAATACCCGTGTCCAAATATTATATTTTTTAAAAAAAGAAAGCTATTACAACTTAAATTTATAACAACAAAGTTCAATCTATCAAGCAGATGGCCGAGTGCAACTCTCGATTCATCCTACTTGTGCTTGGTATGGAAAATATCAAAGCACAAAAAGATATCATCGAAATGCAATTCGGAGCAGAACAAACCACAATTCACCAAGGATAAAAAGGTGCAGAATAACGTACTACAAAAATTGAAAGAATCAATTTTCTTTGTTTCCTTGTTTGCAAGAGTGTAGGATGGGGCTGGAAGTAGGGAAGAATCCATTAGAAAGACTTCATATACTGGTGGCCTCAGGATTTTTAACCTCAATAATTAATACATATGTGGATCGTGCTAAAACACAATTTGTTTTTTGTCTACATGCAATATAAAGAAGTTCATTATTGATTTACGGATGGAATAAAGAACAATGAACTCCTTCAGACAAACATCAGAGAACATGCAAAAACATTACAATGCACAAATTAAAGTTTTCCAATCCATGCCAAGACTGAACAATTGTTCACCATACTCCACAAATAACATCAATGCCCTAACCTATATCATTCCTCAGTTTCACACTCTTCCAAAGCATCTCGAAGGAAATTTATGATCCTTATGTGAAATAAGAAGCCTATAAAGAACTTCTCACCACCAAGTTAAAAATCTTAAATCCACAAGATAAACTTCAAGGAAGAGTACCTTTTAAACTTTCTTTTTACCATTTGTAAAATTGTTTCCTTTCCGTGATGCAATAACTAGTTAAACAACGTATCTTATCTTTAAAAATATCTTACTATTTCTTAGTGTAACTTACCCAAACTAATTTGGGACTGAGCATTGTTCTTGTTGCGTCTCCAAAGTATATATAGGAAGAGTTTAATATAAACAATTTTTTGTTGTGAACCTTGGAATAAGTTCTTCAAATGTTTGAATAAGTCCATGAATAAGTCTTTTTTGGAGAAAGAAACTACAGTATTGATGTATATATAGTTTTAGATCTGCAAAAAGGTTATAAAAATAGAGAGCAAAAGAGGCCCAAAAGTCCTCCATGCCTACCAAAAGTAGTGATCAAAACCTTATGCGACATCTTGGAATCCACACAATGCTCCAATCCCTCACAAGATTGGAATAAGGTATATCCCTTTTCACCATTTGGAACTTGCAAACCAAAGTAAGGCTAGTTCCGTGATTGTTCCTAAATGGTGAACCAATCCAGCGTTGCATCATTGAGAAGCAGTTTATTTCGTTCCAACACTGTCCACAATGAGAACATAGTCACTATTTGGAGAATCTCTTGGTCCCTTCTCGTTGTAGATTGTGAGAGAAAAGTGAGCAGATCTTGATTAGATGAGTATGTTACCTTTCCATCAGCAAAGAAATGCCATTCTTGCCATATCCTCCAAGCAAATGATCAACTGTTTCCAATGCTTTCATGTAAAGACCGCAACAATGGGGTGACAAATAATAGTAGAGATTCCTTATTTGCAACACATCAAAGGTATTAAGTTTTTTAAGTGCAACCAAACATCCAAACTCTTTAATTTTGGAAGGAGCCGAAGCTTTCCAAACGAATGGTGCTTGGGGTAGGGTTGGCCAAGAGGGGTTGTCAAGAATAATGGAAGTGAAGGATTTGCATGAAAATATTCTTGTCGTATCTCCTTTCCATACTATTTTTTGCCTTCATTGATAGGTAAAATGGAAATATTGGAGAGATTTGACACAATTTCATAAAAAACACCCACCCCACTCTGAGTGAGTGCTTTGCAAAATTTAAAGTCCCATGATGGTAAAAAGGTTGAAGAGGATTGATAGTTTGGAATGAAAAAGGAGATAGGTAAGTTTCGCCCGGTTGAGAGTGAATGCAACATAATGCATCCATTCCTCCTTTATGTTGATGCCGCAAATTTGAGAGTTGACCAAGTTTATCGGCAAATCCGAGGCCTCGTAAAATTTCTCTACCAACATCATATCTTGCTTCACGTTCTACTCTTTCGCCTCCAAGAGTAACTAGGTGCCATCAACAAATTGTAAGTGCGAACAATGCAAGCTTGTACCTCCCACCTTAAAACCTTTGAAGATTTGCATTTGGTACACATGAAGCAATTGCCCCATCCATCAACTAGTATGGTAAAAGGAAATGGGAAGAGAGCATCCCCTTGGCGTAGCCCTCTCGTAGCATGAATATTTCCCTGCGGTCTTCCATTAATATAGACTGAGAAATTGGCTAAGGATTGGAACCCCTTCATCCACAATCTCCATTTCGGCCCAAACCCCATATCATAGGTTTTTTTGTAACGCATAGTCCATGACTAAGTCTTGTGTAGATGGGAAGTGCTTGCTTCTCCTTGGACTAAATTCTTCGCAAGTAATAAGCTTATTTTATTATTCCATACTACTAGTCTTTCATTGACCCTTTCATACAATGGGAAAGATGTGCAGAGGAACTAGAAAAATTCAGTACAACTAGAAAGGAAAACCTTCGAATTAACGAATACGAAAAACCATCTAATTAGTAATTTCCTATTAAGAAACTTTCCAATAAGTACACCTTATATTAAACTAATATATTTAATAAGAAAACTTGTAATTATGGTACATTGTCCTTCTTTTGATAGTTGGCCCCACACAAATATCATATCATTACTTCCCTCATGGGCTTTGAGATTGTCCTCAAGCTAAAGTCTGAATAAGCAAATAATGATCAAAGGTCATCATGACATTATCATAGTCGTCTTTGTCTTCTTTCGATGCCTTTATCCATAATAGATGTTTGCACTTGTGTCCCTTAGAGTACGATACATCGTAGTTGTAGCAAAAGCCTGTAGATCTTCTCTCTACCATATCTACTCGAGTGAGTCGCTTCAATGAAAAAAAGTGAGTCAGAGGTTAAGGAGCTTTCTTTGTCCTTCCCCAGCACCATGATTGAATTGGTGTGTTCCACCTTCAGGTATAAAAATAATGTTAGAGGATAAGGTTGCACCGTCATTAGTGTTAGAAATCGACCTAGTACCTATGCCTAGTGATACATGAGTACCTGTAAAAATCTTTTGCTTGCATTCCAGTGCTCGAGTCATGATTATTACAACTCCTAGATTTCTCAGTTATTGAATCTCAATGTCTACCCGAAGTTCCTCTGTCAAGCACGCGGTGAAAAGATTCACTTGTTGTCAATGTTTCAGATTGAATATTCAGGCCGACATTGATTGGAACTAAGGTTGGTAATCGTCGATGGATCCGGTTTGCTTCAAATTCTCTAATTCCTCTGATCTTCCACTGTGTCCTACACAACCACTATGTTCTCCCTCAACATCTTCATTAATAGGTGATATAGACCGAGCTCTCAAAAATGAAAGAGGGTGATGCCTCCATAATTTTATTGATGAACCAAAGCAAAAGGACTACACCACACGAGCTGGACCCCTAGTTGCCTAGAGAAGGAGACAGACCTCCATTCTCACCCCACACTAAAAGTTTACACAAAACAGTGTTTACAATCAAGATACCTCTCACAGATAAACAATACCAATCTTATACTCACACCCAAATACTCTTACACACTCACACCTAACACGCCTATACCGCGCACGAGACAACTTTCACTTGCTACCATCCGAGAGCCCCACTGTTGAACTAACTTGGCCTGATGACGATCCCATATCCTGCACTCACTTCCGAAAGTAGACCTTAATTAGTGGGCCTGGAGTCCTAACATTACCCCCCTCTTGAAGAACCCCCTTGTCCACAA
This sequence comes from Stephania yunnanensis, assembly GCA_039657365.1. Lineage (NCBI taxonomy): Eukaryota > Viridiplantae > Streptophyta > Magnoliopsida > Ranunculales > Menispermaceae > Stephania > Stephania yunnanensis. Next base: position 298,250 of record JBBNAF010000033.1, on the reverse strand, counting down.
GGGCCTTCGAATGTGCTTGACGAGTTCTCAAGTTGCTGCAGATTCGGGCAAGTATATTTCACTAAAGATTTCAGGACGTGGACCACAAGTACGATAAGAGAAAATGGCTTCAGGATCAGCAACTAACATGAGTGAGTCTGGAGGGATGGAAGGGAGATCAGGTGGAAACAAGAAAAGTACCTACTGCCTTCTCCAATTGGGAAACATGGAAGACTGGGTGGATTGTAGCTGAGGAAGATAATTCAAGACAATAAGCAAGAGATCGATACTTTCAAGCACCTTGAAAGAGCCGAAATAACACAGACTGAGTTTGAAATTAGTGCGACAAGCCACAGAATGCTACCTATAAGGGCGAAGTTTCAAGTAAGCAAAGTCCCCAATGGCGAAGTCCTCATCCCGATGCTATTTGTCGGCCTGTTGCTTCATCCTATTTTTGTGCAAGGACCAACTGATCTCGTAACTCGAATAAGGCTAAATCACGAGCCTGAAGCATGGAATACATGTCCTCGTGGAGGGACTAGATGAGCCATATCGCACTAATGGAAGAAGATCCATTCCATAGACCGCCTTAAATGGTGAACAATTCAAAGAAGAATCAAAATTTGTATTGTACCAATATTCAACTCACAACAGCCATGAACTCCATTCCTCAAAACGCTGACCTATAAAACAACAAAGGTAAGCCTCGAGGCACCTATTCATGACTTATGTCTATCTATCACTTTGAGGGTGGTAGACCGAGCTATGGTTTAGCTAAGTCTTGTGCTTATGAAAAAGCTCACACCAAAACAGGCTTATGAATATCTTATCCCTGTCGGATGCTATCGTGTTAGGAAGCCATGGAAGCAGACGATACCTTAAAGGAAGATATTAGCCATAGTCTTAGCAGTGTATGGGTGCTTAAGAGAAGGGAAATGGGCATATTTACTCAAATGATCGACCACGATCAAGATTCAATTAAAACCCTTCGAGGAAGACAACCCTTTGACGAAGTCCATCGAAATATCTTTCCGAATCGCAGTCAAAATTGGAAGAGGTTGTAAGAGACCACCAAGAGCTAGAGTTTCATACTTATTCCTTTCAAGTGTCACAAGCCGCAATGAACTACTTAATGTCTTACTTCATACGAACCCAATACAATTATGCTGCCACACGTTTATATGTTTTAAGGAAGCCATAGTGACCGCCTATACAGTTGAAATGAAATTCAGTAAGTACTTGCAACTTCAAATCAAAATTTTGAGGGAAGCACAACTTTGCCGCTGTAATGAAGCTAGCCTTGGTCCCTGGACTAATCCCCATCCCTGTGATACATCCTTGCCCTCCAAAAGAGCTTAATAGATTGTTTGCAAAGAAGGGTGTACCCGTACCCCTTCCCAAAGTACTTCCTCATTAGCAAACGAAATCATTGAGAGGGAATTGAGCTCCAAAGAGAATGGAAAACGAGAAAGTGCATCCACAACTTGATACGAAGAGTTGGGATTATAATGAATTTCAAAATGGAACCCCAATACTATGACGAGCCACCTCTAATACTCGGGGACAACCATTCACAGCCCCAAAAGGTATCTCAAACTTCGTTGATCAGTACGGGCTCAAAATTCGCTCCCCAAAAGATAGTGTCGCCACTTTTGAACAGCGAGAACGATGACCATCAACTCTCTTTCATAAACTGATTTACTGCAAAACTCGTAGAGATAAGGCTTGGATGAAAAAAGCGATAGCATGTTTGCTTGTGATAAAATTGCTCCCACTCCAACATTGGAAACATCTTTTTCAATGACAAAGAAAATATCAAAGTTGGGGAGAGCCAAAAATAGATACCTCTTTCACAACTTGTTTAAGTTGTTGTATAATCGCATAGGAAGCCTCGTCTGACAACTTGAAGGCATCTTTATGTAATAATTGTGTCAACAGTGCTGCAATATTCGCATGATTACGAACAAATCGGCGGTAATAGCTAGTCAAGTCTAAGAAACCACGCAATTCCTTGGCAGCAATGGGCATGGGCCAATGATCCATTGCTTGCACCTTGTCTGAATACACTTCGTCCCTTGGCCAGAAATGATAAATCTCAAATACTCCAAGATTGGCCTAGCAAAACGACACTTCTTTAAGTTCACAAAAGTGAGTGTAACTATAAGAGAGAAAGCACCGGCCAAAGATGGTCACAATGGTCTCGCATAGAAGAGCTATATACCAATATGTCATCAAAGAGACGAGAACACGATGACGAATCAATCCTTTGAAAACTGAATTCGTAAGAGTTTGAAAAATGGATGGCGCATTTGTGAGACCAAAAGGCATGAAAAGAAACTAGAAATGGTTGTCATGTGTGTGAAAAGCAATTTTGTGAGCATCGACAGGCCACACCTCGATTTGACAATACTTGTAATAGAGATACAATTTAGAAAAAAATACAAGAACAATGTAATCCATCTAAGAGCTCATCACTATTCGGTCAGGCACGGTAACCTTGTTGAGGGCGCGATAGTCCACGCAGAAGCTCCATCTGTCAGCTTTCTTCTTAACCAAGAGGACAGGACTCAAGAAACGACTGTTGCTTGGTTGCATAAGCGACCATTTTCTCAATCTTAGACTACTACATGTGTGGATACCAGTACAGATGTACATGTACTAGATTAGCCCCTTAAGAACAATCACATGATCAGAGGCACGAGAGGTAGGCAGAGTGGTCGACACTTGGAATAGGGAAGAAAAATCATCAATAATGCCCCGAACACAGGTTTCCAGCTCACCCATATCTGTGGTATTCCCAAGAGACTTCATACTTAAAACACTCGAGCAGGAAACAACCCTATACAAGATTTCGAGAGTGTTGAATTCTTTACAAGAAATTATGGCTCGATGAAGTGTCGGGTCCCACTAAATTGTTACTTGTCTTCCATCAAATAAGAAGGAAATTCAACCCATCAATAGTAGTGATGCCCAATAAATTGAGCCACTTCATTTCGAGAATTAAATTCGAGCCCTTAATGCCAATAGGGTAGAAATCAGCTGAAAATTTGAGACCCTAGAACGACACCTGGACCCTTTTGCACATACACAATCTTGGAAGGCGAGCGCCTCCCCCAACAAACACTCCATGGCGAGCGCCTCCCCCAACCAAGGACCTCACCCTTTACCTTAATAGTGTGTGGTGCAGGCCCCCTTTAATGGCATGGGCAGCTAATTCAATGGTTGCCAAGTCTGATCGATCGTTCGAGCTGTCTAAAGGCGCCTCGCTAGAATCTTCCCCTTGGTCATCATTCACCAACATAACATTTAAGACCATCATGTTGCATCGGTGCATCGTCGCCCACTTTCGATCTCAGCGATGGCACAAGCCTTGCCTCCGTCAATCAGCCGTCTTGGCCTATGTAAGGCGTTCGTATTTTTTGGGGAGACATTTGGCGTAACAGGCTTTGAAAAAGTTGTGCTTGATAAACTCGAAGAATATGGGCTATATTTAGTACTCGGACTCGCAGGAACCAGTGCCTTAGAATGGGCATATTGGGAGTCGCGTGTCGGACTTGACAACAAGTGGGAGACCCAGCTGGTGGGCATGGGTTTCTTTACTGATGAGCCCTCTGATGTGGGTTAGGCTTTCATTCACCAACTCGATCCCGAACCGAGAGCATCACTCTCGCCTTGCTTATTCTCCGGCTTCACCGCACGTGCGATTATCGTCTGCAACGACGATGGTGGATCTACCATCATCCCTAGCTGGATTCGGTCCTTCAACCCAATGATAAACACCGCAATCTTATGGTGCTCCGACAACCCTTCTCGATGCAAAGACAACAACTTGAAACGTTTACAGTATTCATCGACTATGGTTTCTTGTCGAATCGAAAAAAATTGTTAATAGAGATATAGAGGGTCAGCCTCCAGGAACTGACGAGTAAATTGTGATTTCAGAGCACCTAAACTCTCAAGCAACTTAAGTTTCTCCTTCGTCTGCAACCAAATATGGGCAGTGCCAACTAGACAAATCTGAGCTGCCCGAAGCTTGGAGGTCTCTGACATCGCGTGCTGAGCAAAATAGTGCCTTGTCTAATTCATCCACACAATAAGATCATCAACATCACATGTCGACATTTTTCTTTTGCGTACCTCAAAACCAGATTTGTAAGGTAAAAGCTCCGATCTGGGCTCCCCGACAATAAAGACTCCACCATGCCTGGATCTGGCAAATTTGGGACTTTCACTCCATTAGAGCTCCTTATCTGCATAGATTTGCCCAACTCCACTCGTTGCACAAACAATTGCTCCATCTGGTCTACCAAGGTTTAGATCTGTGTTTGGATCTGGTTCTAAAACTCGGCATGCACCCCTTCAATTGACCACTCACTTGCTGGAAGCCTTCTCATCTCTGCTTCCACCGCATTCGGGAATCAACTTTCGAACCCATGAATTATGTTAAAGAGCTCTCATACCAATGATATCGATCGGACTCTCAAAGAGGAAAAAGGGTGATGCCTCTGTAATTTTATTGATGACCAAAAGCAAAAGTGCTATAACACAGGACCACGACCCCTAGTTGCGTAGAGAAGGAGATAGACCTCAGTTCTCACCCCAGACTAAAAGTATACCCAAAACAGTGTTATTAATCTAGATATGATTCACAAATGAACAACACCACTCTTATATTCATACCCAACTACTCCTGATCCTTGTGCATCCCATTCATGACACACTTACACACTCGCACGTTACACGCATATTCTGCGCACGAGACAACTCTCACTTGATGCCATCCAAGAGCCCCACCGTTGAACTAAATTAGCCTGGTTATGATCCCACACCTCGCACTCGCTTCCTAACGTACACCTTAAAATGTGGGCCTGAAGTCCTAACAATGGGTTTTTAATGTCCCTAAAACTGTAGTAAAGCGATCAACCACCTATTTCTCCAACGCTCGCTATCAATTTGTCATACACTCCATGAAAGCCTCAAGCTTCTTCATCAAATCCTCCATATCACACAAGATGATCATCAGCTCTGATACCAGATGTTATGTTGGAATAGGTTCTACGAATAAGACTAGTTCATGACTAAGTCTTGTGTAGAAGAGTTTGTGACTTCTTCTCCTTGGACTAATTTCTTCACTAGTAGTAAGCTTATTTTATTATTCAATAATGTTGGTCTTTTATAGGCCTTTCATAAAATAGAAAAGACTTGCAGAAATAGAAACTATTAAGACTTAAGTCCAACTAAAAAAGGAAATATTCTAATAAAGGAATATAAAAAACTATCTAATTAGTAACTTCTTAATATGTAGCTTTCAAATAAAGAAACCTTCTCTTCTATCAAAAAATAAATAAAGAAAGAAACCTTCTGAAGAAACACCTAATAAAAATGATATACTTAATAAGGAAACTTCTAATTATAGCATGTTGTCCTTCTTTTCGTAGCTGGGCCCACATTGATATCATATTCCTTTCAAAACTTCATTCCTCTTCTCTATATTAAATGCATACCAAGGGTCAATTAAAAGTAGTATAAGAAACTTAAACAGTAAACATTAGTCCTCATCCTCAAGTATGCACTCATGTTTTAACATTTGCCGATTGTGAGAGCTAATAATTCTCGCATTGTTTTACAACATTTATGACAAATCTATGAAAACGCTGAGGTGAAATGAAACTAGATGGAACAGCAAAAAGAAACGGGTCCTTGGGCGTACTAATTGAGGACTTCTTCATAATTGCAAAGAGAAGAACAAGACGGTCAATATGCTCCAAAAAGTCATATGAAAGTTTTGGCTATCATGTCATTTTGTTGGCACAACCATGCTAGGAATAGAACAATCTAAAGTAATAGCTAGTAGACAACTTTCCTTACAGACAAATTCAAATGCTAAATTAATCAGTTCATACCCACACAACATAAAGTGAATATGACTTCCAAAGATTAAGAAAATAATATTTGATAATGAAATACCGAGAAATAGGCATGTTCTTCAAGATGCTGAGCCAAGAAAGATACTTCATAATGAGATGATATTGAGGTCGGAACGATATTCAAGAAAGATCATAAAAAACACTAGATGGATAGTTCCTCCATGTTGGACTGTCAAACCTCTAACGTGTTCCTAAGAGCAATACAATGATGGTCTAAACATTCTATAAAAGAAATGGTGATAATAGTGAACTAACTCATTCATAGTCCGTTCCTACAAATAATTGGAAAAGCATAAATCAGGATGATAGATATTGAAAAGGAAAAAGGAAAAAGAAAAAGAAGAAAGCTGCATAAATTCAAAAAACTTAGATAGAGTCTAGTGGAATACCAAGTCCGAAACATATTGAAAACTTCGAGTTTGTTCTCCATCACCATAAACAGTCAATGGTTGTTTACGAAGAGCCTACAAGGAATAGGAGTAAAATAACAGTGAGACAGTCATAAGATGGGAGTAAAGTTTCACGGTAAAGTAATTTATACTTATACATCAAGAGAAATGTGGAACAAACCTGAGCAACGAAATTGCTAACCACACGTCCATCATCAATGCACATTCGAGGTCCATATGTGTTGAAAATCCGTGCAATACGAACCTGAAAGGTAAACCTCAATTTGTTTCATCGTAAGACATTGATCTATAGGAAAGATATAAATAATAGAGACAAACCATTTGTAAGAGACAGGAGAGAAACAATTTTAGTCAAAGTTGACAGTTAAAATGTCATGCTTCCAAGGTGCCGAGAAGCTCTTCCATTTCGGAGTTTCTCTTGCAAAATAGAGACGAATGAGTAAAGAGTCCAGATATTTGACACTCTATCATTGTTATAGTGTTAGGCCACCCATTTCGAAGTGGTATATGCACAGGGCCAAGGGGAGCAAGGGATCAGCGCCAAAGGAGTCTATTGCAACTTCTCCAAGTGTGGGTCCGAACGTGCTTAGAAAGTCTAATGTGAGTAGTATTGTTAGTCAGTGTTTCCAAACCACAGAGAGTGTGAATATGGAGTCAGTGGGGTAATGCGAATAATAGGGTATTGTTCATGTGTTAGGTATCAGATATATTGTAATTTGGGAGACATTGTTGTCTTGGTTGAGAGGAGAGAGTCTCTTCTTCTCTGGAGTTATAATGGGTCACCTCTCTGGTTGTAAACCAATCTTTTCCTTTCATCAATAAAGCTTCTCGTGTTGGAGAGAGAGAGAGAGAGAGAGAGAGAGAGAGAGAGAGAGAGATCTCCAATTTTGGTATTCTATCAGCAACTCCTATTGATGAGTTCGCCTATTTGTTTTGTAAAACTTATAAAACCATCCAACAAAATATTACATTCTCTCTTATACAACGTCGCCCTACCCTTTTCATTGTCGAAGTTGCCTTCAACTAGATCTCCATTTGATACGATTCGAGGTTTTTTGTCTTATATTTGAGTATTACATCTCGCTTACAACCTCAAAGTTTGATTTTTGTTGAATGAATGTCAAAGAAAACCTTGTTTGGATTTGCAACAATTAACCATTTTGAGTTTTGGGTTTAGGGAGCTTGGTGACGAGGTTCAGTCTCAAAAGGGCGAACCTTGTGACTAAGGATCGGCCCTGTGCATGATAATACCCATATTTCTGGCTATATAGGAGGAACCCATTGTCCTTCAAAAGTGGAAGAGTAAGTTAGTGTATATCACGAAGAAAGAAAAAAATTACACAATCAATAGTTCTTTACATCAAATCTTGCATTGTACATTGAGAGGAAAAGATTGTGAACTTATTAGAAAGGAAGAAGATGAAGTGGGCTAGCAAGAGGTGGGCTCATCAAAGGTGTACTCACCGTAAACTTGCTTGTCGGAGGGGTGCTCGCATTGACCACTGGTCGAAGGAGATGGGTGAGAATAGAAGTAAGGGGAGTCAGTAAGATGATTTAAGGGATAATAAAGACATTTCATATAATGGTAAATTTGGAAGTTTATTATTTTATTTTTGCAAGGATTGGTACAATAATGATAGGGTGTCAAATAACCAAACTCATGAGGAAAATGAAAAAGTTAAAGGATCACTATATTTTTTGGTGTGTATGTATTGAAGATATATCACAATTATATAAAACAGCCAATTAACAAGTAGTCAAAATTGAAAGGAATAATTGAAGCGCACTTTAGTGTTTTTAAGTGATAAAAATAAATGATAATAATTGTTATAACATAAGAAATGATGATCAAAATGGAATTTAAACAACAAATACCCATAATTAGTTATTGGAGATTCATGCAACATACAATCTAGAACATTCAATATTTCTAATCTAAGAAAAGAACTTATTTTCCGTTCTAACTTCAAGCACATCTCTCTCCCCTCAAATCCGTCTCCCTCTCTCTCTTTTTATCTCTCTCCCTCCTACCTCCCTCTCCCTCTGCCTCTCTGAACTCAACCCGACAAAAGCATTTCCCAACTATAACAAGTTAAAAACATGTATTCAATTCCTCCTTTCTCTTTCTAAAGGTTACGTCAACGTGAGTTTGATGAAATAACATTCAATATTTCAAATTTTATTAAAAACAATACAAGACAAGCTTGGGATTTTACTCCAAAAAGGTGCTATTTGGAGAAAGATCCAAACTTATGAACTTCTTTATGAAGTCACACTTAACCAATCTTGAACTATATTTCGATCCGCACATTCCCAACAATTTCTACCTTGGACTGAAATCCCAATAAGTTGCATTGGCTCCACCTTAGATCGACTTCACTCTAAGATTTCTCATTGCATGATATGTCATCGCTATCATCTCGAGGGGGCTTAACTCGAGGAAAACACGCGACCACCAAGAGACATGCCTTGTCCCAACCAAACCATTGGCTCTAATACCACTTGTTGGGTCAGCTAATGCCTATATCCGAGTGTCTATAGATGTCACTAGTATCGATATTGTTTCCACCTTAGCCACTTTCAACTCACAAGTGTGTGGTTTTACTCCAAAATGCATCAACACTATTTGGGGAGAGATCCAAACTTATGTACTTCTTTATGAAGTCAAACTTAACTCATATGGGACTATATTTCAGTCCACATACCCCAACAAGTATGTATAGATATAGAATGCAACTATGTATGTATGTATGTTAGTAGACGTGCACGAGTTCCGCACATGTACAATTGTTGAATGTTTTGAAAAGGAAACGCGTTTTATATATTTAAACATTTTAAAATTTCAAAAGATAACCTTCCTTGTCCTCCTTCCGGACATGGGAACAACAATGAAAAGAATTGTCATAGGCAAAGTAAGAAATGGTTTATTTTTTCACATAAAACTAAATTTGAAAAAAAGTAGTACACAACTTAAAACAAGAAGTCGTGATATAAGATCCAATAGATGGTATCTTGGTACATATTTGAAGAATTCTTTCTATACCACATTCTTAGATAAAACCAATTTCAATAAGTAATACTTTTCATCATTAGATATGAAGGACATGTTTAAAAAATAAAAAATAAAAAAAACCTTAAGTCGAAAAACTAAACTAACACATGAATAATGCCATAAAAATAAGACAGATATGTTTACAATGAAATTTATAATACATGGAATTCTCATACTTTTAAGATCACTTAAATCACAAATTTATAGAGCATCTTCGCAAACTACATTCCTAGCGGGTGTACCTGTAACAATATGACATCAAGTTGAACTTATGAAATGAACTTCAAACTTAGAATCTGTAATTAAAGCTTTCAACTTCAAGCCAACACAAAATTGCTTCATAACCTCAAATGAAACATAACCTGAAGCATTTAGGACTCAAACCTATTTCCAAAAAATTCATGAACTTCTCAAAACGTTAAAAACACAAAACAATGTAATATAAACAATATTAACATGCAATGGGGTAAAGAGTTTCTCGACAAAAGTATTTTAGCTTTCTCTTTGCTTTTGATCCTACTTAAACTAGAGCATGACAAAGTCATATGGAGAACACCAAACAACAATGCGCAAAATAAATAATGTTAGATAAGTAAATATCTACCTTGCTCCTTAAAATAGGTAATAACAAAAGATAATATGAAATATTACACAATAAATGAATTATTGTGAAAAACATAAAGCATGGATTTCTCATTTCTCATAACGAGCGAACCTTCTCACGATGAACCTAGAATGTTACTATGAGTTCAACGCATGCTACCTCAGAGTTGACATTACTTGCCTTAAATGCCTGTAGTATGTCTACTTTGGAGTAGATTACATCAGACTCTCTCGATCGAAAGCTAGGGCAACTCTATCCGGATGCAATCAATGCATGATCAAAAGGGTTCACTCCCTCACTATGCAAAATATAAATCATATAATGACATGTGTTGAGCGTGTACAGTAAATCTCCCACCTTTATTATACTTTTAAATTTTTTAGTAGTTGTAAGTCGGATCTTTTCTATAAGGATTAGGTAACTTTCTTTAGTCAAAAGCTTTTTGTTATTTTTGATTTTTCCAGTAATAAAAAATAAATAATTATCTAAATAAAAAACAAAATCAGAGTCATTAACATTCAAATAAATTCAGTTCAATAACAAATAAATATTTAAACAAACATCAAAAATAGTTAACCATCAATTCGTTTTGGATCTAAACATGTTACTTCAACAATATAAGTAGGAGCATACTTTATAAAATAAGATAGATCATTAAACTCTGATTTTACGTAAGTAAACAACTTTTAGCTAGCTATTAATTCTCATTATACCAATGGGAATGCAACGTTTTAATTTTATTGAGCTAACCCCTTTGAATACATAAAGACATTAACTTCATGCATTAAAACTGCATTACACTTTATGAGAACTTCGAACTACTAAATCTAGCACCTTCGAAAAACCACTTCAACATTAGATTTAGATCTCATATTGACCTAGAACATTTAAACAATAACACCTTATAAAGAATTCTAGTTACTACTTTAAACTAGATAGTAAATAAAAATATCTTAATACAAATTCTAGACTATGCATGCATTACAAAGGTCATGATTAAAATCCTCAAATAATAATTTATAAAATCATTGAATCAAAGAGTACGATTAGTTTAAAGCGTTAAGCACAAAATCATCACATCATAAATACATTGAAAATTTTCTATCATGTTCATGTTCGAACATTGTTTAAATTAATTAAAAGTACCTCTTAACTGAATACCTGAATATTCAAAAGTCACTAAAAGCAATAAACAACAAATCCAAACTAAAACTTAATAAAACTAATAAATATGGCTCTAAGAGCAATCAAGGGCAATTGATTTTGAAGCCTAGGGTTCATATAAATAGTATTCTAGGTAGTACATATCAAATAAAAATCAAACTCTCTTGTGGTTATCTAATATTTATGAAATCAGGTCCAACAATTCTTTAGTGATATGGGGTTTAAGTTGAATCGCTAGAAAAATCTTTGGAAAAGTGATCTCGATGTTCCACTGATCTAAGTAGTGATTCATGTGTATATTTAAATTGGTCAAGAATTGCTTTGGACTAGACTTTGTGTTTTTTACTTTCACTTACTATTGATTCTTTGCATACTCCTTCCACTTAATCAATTTTATCATAATTTTCCCTTTTTACTCCATTTCTTCATATATTCGAATTATCACCTGAAATAACAAAAATATAGGAAAACCTTTTCTAATATAGTCTTTTTACATGAAAAATTATCCTAAAATTTACTATAAAATATTTTTAATTATTGACTTATCAAATACTCCCAATATTAGCACTTTGTTGTCCCGAGCAAGGCGATACTCTCAATCATATTCTATTTTCTACCCTCATTTTCATTTCATAATGATATACTCTTATTCATAAATAGAAATGATCTTTAAATATAAACATATAACCCTCAAAAGAACATGATACAATAGAAAGATTTAAGGAACAACCTTTTTATTTAACAATTCAACCCTAATTGTTTAATACACCTCTAAATTCAAAGTTAAATCAATCATCTCAGGGCTTGTTTAACGTGTAAAAATTAATATATGGAGTTTAGAATTAGCTAAAATGGTTGAATAATTAAAATAAAGCAAACTTAAGTGAGGTAAATTAAACTAAACTATGCTAAACTAGAAGTAAATGGATGAAATAAATAAATAATGTTGGGTTGCATCCAAACTAGTGCCTTTATTTTTAGTTATTGGCTAGACTTAGCTTGAAAGATCATGTAACGACCACCAATTTGAAGTAGTCATGAACAAATGGATTCACTGTAGCCTTAGGTAATGAAATATGCATGCACCTTTTTAGAGTTGTGAGTTCAGTTGAGAAATCTAACACATAAGTATCCATATAGTCTTGATCGTCTAACACATAGTTGTTAACATCACATAAAATTTCCAAATACCCCTTTTTCATCCCCGTTTCAGATTTCACAAGTATGCGTAAAACATGAGGTAGATTTATTAAAACTGGAGGTTGATCTTCTTTGCTCACTTCATATATTCGTTAGACCTTTCTTAAATGTGTTCTAAGTCCACTTACTTTATGGTTGCTTCTTCATTTGTTATGAAATCATGGAGATCCGACATGTAATTTTGCTCAAGTTTCTCATCTGATTCCTTTTTTTCGCTTAGGTCATAAACTACTTGTGGCGGCTTAACCTCTCATCACATGAAGCTTCATTTGATGTCTCTTCATTGAGCAATTCATCAATCTCTCCTTGCATTTGTATTTGTAAAAGTTGAGCATTAAGCCTTTCTTTTCGAGTATCACATTATTGTGAAATCTCCTTAAGCAATTTAAACCCATTTTATATTGATAGTAAACGTTCTTGACGTTGAGGAAGTGGTGGATTCAGTTCATAATTTCAAAAACCATCATCATCTGGATAGTTTAGACAAACATCAATAATATTAGAATATTCTCCAAAAAAACTACAAGGTTTAATCTGTTGTACATTAAAACACCAAATAAAAAAACTTTGCTCAACATTAGATTTACTTACCTATTTTACACTTTTATAGTATGAGTTTTCATATTGATTATAATAGTTGGAGTAGCGGGTCATGAAGTAATTATGTGAAAACAACACAGACAAGAGTCTAGAATGAAAAAAAAAAAAAGATAAGAAAATAAAGAAAACCAAAGAAAATTATACGTAAACCCCAGCAACGATGCCAAAAATCAACACGTATTGAACATGTACGTTAAATTTTCCACCTTTATTATACAGTTAAATTTTATGGTATTGATAACTGGGATCATCTCCACAAGGATTGTGTAACTTTCATTAAGTTTTTAATTATTTTTATTTTTTTCATTACTAATTAATAATTAACATAATTAACATAAATCTAAGTTACCAACATTCGAATAAACTCAATTCAATAATAAATAAATATCTTAACAAACATCTAGAATACTGAAACGTCAATTTGTTTCACATCTAAACATGTTACTTTAATCATATAGTTTTGAGTATACTTTATAAAGTACGATAGATAATTAAACACTAATCATAAGTATGTAAACAATCTTTAGCCAACTATTAGTTCCCTATATATAAGTGAAAAAGCCACGTTCTAATTTTATTTAGCTAATTGCTTTGAAAACACAAAGTCATTAACTTCACGTAATAAAACCGCATTACTCTTAATGAAAATTTTGAAGTACTAAATCTAACAACTTTGGAAAGCCACTTCAATAGTAGATTAAGACCTCAAAATCACTAGGACATCTAAACAGTAAAACCTTTCGAACAATCATAATTACGACTTTTAAATAGATAATTATTTCAAATATAATAATACACATTCTAGACTATGCGTGCAATACAAAGTTCATAATTAAAACCCTCATATAATAATCTATTAAATAAATGAGTCAATGAATATGATTGGTTCAAAGCATAAGTACAAAATCCTCGCATCTTAACTACATTGCAAAACACATGAGTTCAAGTTTGTACTTTGTTTAGATTAATAAACTACTCATTCATAATCATAAATAACATAGCAATAAAGTAAATACAAGAAATAATTAAAAATACCTCTTAACTGAGTACTTAAATCTTCAAAAGTCACCAAAAGGAATAAACAATAAATTCTAAATAAACATAATAAAACTATTAAATATGGCTCCAAGAGAAATTAATGGCAATTTATTTCAAAGCCTTGGGTTCATATATATGATATTATAATTAGTTCATATCAAATCAAAACCGAAAACACTTATTGTAATATAATATTTACAAAATCTGGTCTAGCGATTCCACAACTATTCAGGGTTTACGTGGAATCGCTAGGAGAATCCTTAGAAAAGTGGTCTCGGTGTTCCATTGATCTAAGTAGAGATTCTTATGTATATGTAAATGAAATGAACCTTACATGAAATAGGGTTGGATCGCCTGGCCCAGACCGTTACGCAAGCCTGATACCTGAACCAAGCCCAAACAACAGTTTGACATGCCTAATATAACCTACGAAACAACATACTACCATATAGGACAACAAATGTGGAATTTCAATCAGCATTAAAATTCATATTATCGCCAAATCAGCGTGATAGGTAACTAACGGTCTCATAATTTCAATAAGTTTCCAAATCAATCTTAACACTTTTATAATGATTCAAAAATAGATAAGGAGGGTTCAACTCTACACCAAGTAAAACTACCTTGAATTACAACCCAATTTATTGTTATGAAAATCAAACAAATATATATATATATACATATATATATATATATATAAAATAATCATGCAAATTCTTATAAAGCAGGGAGACTTCAAGCAATGGCCTTCCCCTTGCCAAGATCGTTCGCACCCGTAGATGGACCTGTATTGTAAGTGGGTGAGCTAAAGAACCAACAGAGCTTAATAAGAGAATAACTACGCTCAAGTATTAAACATGCGAGTAATACCTATAAATCAAAATAAAACTAGCATGCATTTAAAATAAGGATACAATTAAATATGTAGCATCACATAAATATCATATAGAGTAAGCATATCATTATCATAGAGCAACTTAAAAAGATATATGGAGTATTAAGGATTGTAAAAACATAAGAAATTACAATTTGCATGCAAAGGGATTCCAAGGGATATACATAGAATGTAATAGATATAAATGCAAGTTCGTGGTCTCATTTGTCATTTCTTTCCCTTGTTGACCAATCATCATAATATAATAAATATGCGTGGGTGACTTGATCCCACCGTTTTTCCACGGCCCCTCAAAAGGCCCGGGTGACTTGGTTCCATCGTGCATTTAAGACTCCTTAAGAGGCCCTTGCGAAAATGGGTGACTTGGTTCCACCATATGAGTATGGCTCCCAAGAGGCCTTGCATGAAGTCAACCAAGGTAGGTAACGACCCAGTCCCAAGTCATTTTTGTTAAAATCATGAATTCCTAATTATACTAATAGCATGCCATATTTAATAAATGAGTCGAGCTCTCTACTTACCTCAACTCACAACAATGCCTATAACAACTCCTTGTACGATCAAGATCCGATGCGAACCTTTACGCAACGTGATACAACCATAATACATCTCATTAATAAATACTTTAATTTAAGTTAATTAAATCTTTCATTAATTGGTTGTTGGGACAGTTCCCCCGCCACCCGATGTGAGGGTTGTGGGGTAGTATTCGATCGGTCTCCTTCGAAAACGTGATTACGTCCTGTTCAAAAGCATTCACTTGTTTTTATTTTGTTATATATATATGTATATGTATAATATGTATATATTATTATTATTATTATTATTATTATTATTATTATTATTATTTTTGGTTCAGGGGCCGGTTCAGCCCTTGGTCCCGGTCTAATGGTCCAATCGGCCCCTGGTTGGCCAGGGAATGTTTGACCCCTAGCACGCGCTTGGCAGAACGCTACTCTGCCTAGCTCTGGCCATGGGTGGGAACCAACACTCCCCAGTCACTGCTCTTAAATAAGGGGAGCACCAGCACAGTCGGAGTTGGCCATTTCGGCCAACCCGCGATGGCTGCGATGGGGGGAGGGGGCGGCAGTGAGCCAACCCCTCTCTCGTGCTTCCTCTCATGGGGCCTCCTAGTGGAGGCCTCACTATTAGTAGCGGCGGCAGTGGCTGTGACGCCGCTGCCGCCTTTCTCTAGTTGTGGCCGCAACTCGCTGTCGTCCTCTTCTACGGTGGCGACGCTACCCCACGTCCCCTCTATTTTGTGTACACTCTTCCCCAGAACTTCATACAAGGAGAACTTACATTAGGGATTACCTATTTTCGAGATCTATGTAGGTTTTGTCTCCTCCACCACCATCTCTTCAAATCGGCGATTTTGAACATAAAATGGGGGTTAAGGTTTTAAAATCAATTTATATTAGGGCTACATTGATTTAGGGTTTATGAATTTATTAATTTGCACCTAGGGCTTGTTTATTTATATTTAGGTTGTCACAACATCCCCAATTTTAAAGAACTTTAGTCCTTGAAAGTAGAAATAAAATCATACCTTATGGTTCGAAGAGAAATGGAAAGTTATCCATTATATAGTCCTTCTATTCCTAAGTCAAGTCCTATTCTCCATGGAATTGCCACCAAACTTGCACCAATAAGATTTCTTTCTTTCGTAGCTTATGCACTTTCCTATTAACAATTTGAATAGGTTGCTCTTCGTAGGATACGTCTTCCCTCAAATCAACTTGCCCCCAATCGATCATCGTTGCATGTTTATTACGTACCTTCCTCAACATAGAAACATGGAAGACATCATGGACTCCAGCTAGCTGTGGTGGTAACTCCAAGCGATATGCTACTGGTCCTATTCATTTTTTTTATCTTAAATGGCCCGATGAACCTAGGAGATAACTTTCCCTTCAATCCAAATCGGTAATGCCCTTTCATTGGTAACGCTTTTAATAGCACAAATTCTCCTTCATTGAAGACAACCTCTCGATGGTCCTTATCAGCGTACTTCTTCTGGTGACTCTGGGCGGTCTCCAATCGTTGCCTAATCAGCTTTATTCTATCGATTTGGTCATATACAAGTTTTAAAACGATCAAAATGGCATTTCCGACCTCGGTGCAACAAACTGGGGATCTACATGGTCTCCCATTAAGTGCATCGAATGGTGCCGTGCCAATACTCACATAAACTATTGTTGTATGCAAAATCACAAAATGGAATATAATTCTCCCAACTCCTCCAGAAGTCCAGCACACAAGCTCTGAGCATATCCTCACGTATCTAAATCACTCTCGGTGTGCCCATCTATCTATAGGTGAAAGGTCGTGTTATGATTGAGCTGAGTCCCCATCCGGTGCTGAAACCACCTCGGATCATGATCCGGCAAAATAGACATCGGGACTCCATGTAATCCGACGACCTCATCTACATATATGCCCCCAACCTCTATGCTGAACACTCCATGGAAATAGGGATGAAGTGGGTTGACTTAGTCAAATGATCCATGACCACCCAAACGGCATCATGGCCCTTCTGAGTCATTTTTACTCCCAAGAAAAAATCCATAGCTATGTGTTCCCATTTCCACTGCGGAATAGGTAATGGTTGTAATAATCCCCCCGATTTACGGTGGTCTGCTTTCACTTACTGACAAATTTCACAATTCGGGATGTAGATAGCGATGTCCACCTTCATCCCTGGCCACCAATACATCCTCCTAATGTCTTGATACATCTTATTAACCCCGGGATGAAAGATGAATCGCGATCTGTGCTCCTTTTGATGTAAGTCATCCCTCAACTGTACATGAGATGGTATCCACAATCTATTCCGATATCTCAATGCACTATCAGCTGAAAGTCTCCAATCCACATCATCACTACTATCTACAAGTGTCTTGTATTTATGATACTCTAAATTGGCTCTCTAATAATCAACCACTCTGTACACAACTACTGCCTCTACTCTCATCTGAACTCGCGCCTAACCTCCTTACACATCTGAGCCTATCCCTTTGCCATCTGTGCGTACTCTCTGAATGTTTATTATGGTTTTGAACTCTGTCTCTATTCGTATACGGCTCAGAGCATCTGCTACAACATTAGCCTTCCCCGAGTGGTACTCAAGTGTGAAGTCGTAATCTTTCAAAAGTTCCAACCATTTGTTTTGTCGCATGTTCAACTCACTCTGTGTGAACAAGTACTTCAAAATTTTGTGGTCTAAGTAGATAGTGAATTTATCCTCATACAACTAGTACCTCTACGACTTCAAAGCAAACACAACTGCCGCCAACTTTAAGTCGTGCATTGGATAGTTTTTTCTCATGTAATCTCAACTGCTTGGATGCATAAGCAATTACTTTCTTGTCCTGCATTAATACATCTCCCAAATTAGTCCCTAGTGCATCGGTATACACCGACAAGTCCCTGCCAGCTTATGGTACAATTAGAATCGATGCGGTAGTCAAACGATTCTTCAACAAATGAAATGCCTCCTCACATGAATCATCCCATTCATAAGCCCTGTCTTTCTTAGTCAAGTTGGTGAGTGGTGAAGCAATCGACGAGAAGCCTTGCATGAATAGTCGATATTACCCTGCTAAGCCTAGAAAACTCTGAATCTCGGATGCATTAGTGGGTTATGGCCATTTAAGGATCGACTTGATCTTCACAATATCAACTGATATCCTTCCGTATTCACCACCTGCACTAAAAACTTCCATGTCTGAAACCCAAAACTGGCATTTGCTCCACTTAGTGTAGAGTTTGTGCTCCCTCAATGTCTGCAACACATTCCTAAGGTGCTTTCTTTTATCTGACTAGGTCTTGGAGTATATCATGATGTCATCAATGAACATAATCATGAATTGGTCAAGGAACGGCTTGAAGACATGGTGCATCAAGTCCATAAACATTACCATGGAATTGCTGAGCCTAAATGGCATCACCATGAACTGAGAGTGCCCATAGCGGGTGCTAAGATTTGTATTCGGTGTGTCCTTCTCCCGTATTTGAACCTGATGATAGCCCGATCTCAGATCTATCTTTGAGAAGAATTTTGATCCCCTCAACCGATCAAAGAAGTCTTCGATCTTGGGAAAGGGGTACTTATTTCGAATAGTCACTCAGTTCATTTGTCGATAGTCAATACACATCCTCAAACTACCGTCATTTTTTTTACAAATAACACTGGTGTTCCCCACGACGATACACTTAGTGTAACGAAGCCTTTCTGAGTTAACTCCTCTAACCGATTCTTCAACTGCTTCAACTCGATAGCTGCAATATGGTAAAATGTCTAGGAAACTAGTCTCGTGCCGGGTACGAGGTCAATCATAAAGTCAATCTCCCGATGAGGAAGGACTCTCAGAAGATCTGAAGGAAAAACATTTGAAAAACCTTAACCACTAGGATCTTCTTAATCAAAACTTCTTGTCCTTCTTCCCCCATAGAAGTTAAGCTCGCAATGGTCTTTATCTCAGCCAAACTCGCAACCCTACTACGTAGGGTTGTGCTGGTCAGTGTATAACCATTAAACTCAAATGAGGGAATGCCCAGGATTTGGAAGACTACAGTTTTATGAAAATAATCTATCTTGGCATGATACGCTGCTAACTAGTTCATGCCCAATAATACATTAAACTAATGACAATCTAAAACCCGTAAATCAATCGTTATCATGTGATCCCCAATTTTAATTTTGCACCCCTCACATACCATATTAGGATAAATTCGTTCAGTAGAAATTGTGCTCAGAATTAAGTAAGTATGTGCTCTGACTGGTGTCAACCCCAAAGCTTGAACTACATTCCCCGATATAAGTGAAACAGTAGAACCAGAATCAAACAAGGTATGCATATCATGGTTATTAATAGAAATCGTACCTGCGACTAGCTGATACGAGACCTCTCCATCCTGCCCAATAAGTGCATTAACTCTTCCTCGAGATATTAGGGCCGTGTTCCCTTCATATGGTGGTTGGTTAGGGCATTTGCTTTGGATGTGTCCTGGAGTCCCACACAAGTAACAAATCAACTGTGGCCTCTTGTATGTCGGAGGTGGCTGAATGACACCCCTGATGTGCTCGACTTTGGCCCGATCGATCCTTGAACTTTACTTCCACTCTGTTGAGACTGTCGATGTGGACGCGGTGGCCTGAATGCCACGCTTCGCAAAGCTGTATGGGTAGGGATAGGTACATGTGCAGCAGTTACGGAAGGAGTGTGTGTCGCCCTCGAAGATATACCAGAACGTGCATGTCCACTAGAAAACTCTCCAAGATTTGGCTTCTTAAAATTGCCGTCATGACCATTTCGGTAACCCCCAAAACTATGTTTACACCATACTGATTAGATCCTGCTTGAAGCTGCATGAAACCTCCACGAAGTGATGCCTTGCACTCAAGTGCTCATTGGCATGCCTAGTGATAAGTCTCATATCTAAATGTTGCAACCATAGCACTAATATTTTGCTTGAGTCCATAAATAAATCTTCTCTTACGAATCCTATCTGTTGGGACATACTCATGTGCAAACTCTAACAACTCGTTGAACTTTAATGCATACTCAGCCACTAACATATCGCCTGAGGCAAGGAACTTTTGGATTTTCGCATCTTTCACTGGCTCTGGAAACTATTCTTCATAAAATAAATGCTTGAACTGAGCCAATTCATATTAGTTCCCTATGTCCTCTCTATAGTCATCCACCACTTGTGTGCCTTATGTTCTAACAGAAACGTCACCAACGGTACTATGGTCCGTTCATCAATATTCAGAGTTCTCATCTTCTTCTCCATATTTAATATCCATGCCTCTGCTTCAATGGGATCCCGCTCTCCATAAAGGTGCTGCACATCATATTTCAAAAATTCTTTTTATATCTTACCCATCCGACACACCTTTGGATCTCCGTTCACTGTAGGTACGGTTGCTGTAGTTGTAGCCGAAGTAGAATAAGCCCCTTTTTCGACAGGATGATCTTCATATATAGGCGCCAATTGAGGATTAGGTCCATGCCTCTCATGTGCTCGCTCTTCCGCCCCAGTGTTTCCTTACTGCATCAACTCCATTATATGTGCCAAATTACTTTCCTGTGAATGCGTCACGTCCACCAACCTTTGGTCTTGAGCAGATCTCATGTCATGAATGGCCTTATGATACATTTCGTCCATAACAGTCATGCGCTGCTCCTTTTGAAAGTGCCAATTTCTCTCATCCCTATTTGTTGTTTCCCTCGATTTGTAGGAGTTTCCGCCTTGATTGCTCATGATGCACCTATGGAGCAAACTAGAGCAAATTAGTCCTATATACCAAAAGAGTATGTAAAAGTACCTAAACGCGATAGATATTATAATACAAAGTACATAACATTATTCAAGCGTTTTATTCAAGTTTATCAATCCCCTCCTATCCTAAGATTGATCATTTATTCTCATTAATTCAACTTAAACCAATGTCCCATACCATTAGTTTGTTAAACTTATCTTTGACCTCCAAATACAAAGGCTTTACAAACTTAGGTTCTTTTCTAACCTATTGTTTCCCTAGGTTCTAATACCTATTCTCTAATACCAACTGAAACGACCTCACCCAAAATAGGGTTGGGACGTTCGGCCCAGAGCGTTACTCAAGCCCAATACCTGAACCAGGCCCAAATAACGGTTTGGCATGCCTAATTTAACCTGTGAAACAACATACCACCATATTGGACAATAAATGTGGAATCTTAATCAACACTAAAATTCATATTATCGCCGAATCAGCGTGATAGGTATCCAACAGTCTCATAATCTCAATAAGTTTCCAAAATCAACTTTAGAACTTTCATAATGATTCAAAAATAGATAAGGAGGGTTCAACTCTACCCTAAGTAAAACTACCTAGAATAACAACCCAATTTATTATTCTCAAAATCAAATAAATTTATATTTATAAAATAATCATGCAAATTCTCATAAAGGAAGGAGACTTCAAGTAATGGCCTTCGCCTTGCCAAGATCGTTAGCACTCGTACATGGACCTGTATTGTAAGTGGGGTGAGCTAAAGAACCAATGGAGCCCAATAATATAAGAACTACGCTTAAATATCAAACATGCGAGTAATACCTATAAATCAAAATAAAACTAGCATGCATTTAAACTAAGGATACATTGAAACATGTAGCATATCATCAATATCATATATAGAGTAAGCATATCATTGTCATAGAGCAACTTAAACAAATATATGGAGTATCAAGGATTGCAAAAACATAAGAAACTCAACTTTTGCATGCAAAGGGGTTCAAAGGGATATACGTAAAATGTAATGGATATAAATGCAAGTTCGTGCTCACATTTTTCATTACCTTCCATTGTTGACCAATCATCATAATATAATAAATATGCATGGGTGACTTGATTCCACCGTGTGTCCACGGCTCCTTAAGAGGCTTGGGTGACTTGGTTCCATCGTGCATCCACGACTCCCCATGAGGCCATTGCAGAAATTGGTTCCACCATATTACTACGGCTCCCCTAGAGGCCCTTAAGCATGTATGGTGACTTGGTTCCACCATCTGAGTATGGCTCCTAAAAGGCCTTACATGAAGTCAACCAGGGTAGGTAATGACCCCGTCCCAGTCATTTTCTTTAAAATCATGAATTCCTAACTATACTAATAGCATGCCATATTTAATAAATCAGTCGAGCTCTCTACTTACCTCTACTCACAATGACGCCTATAACAACTCCTGGTACGATCGAGATCCGATGCGGACCTTCAGGCAACGTGATACAACCATAATACATCTCATCAATAAATAGTTTAATTTGAGTTAATTAAATCTTTCATTAATTGGTCATTGGGATCAACTAGTATGGGTCTCGTGGGTCCCAGTTGCCCGATTTGAGGGTTGAGAGGTCATACTCGATCGGTCTCCCTCGAAGACGTGATAGCGTCCCGTTTGAAAGCATTCACTTGCTTTTATTTGGTAATAAACATATATGTATATATATCATTTTATTTCATTATATATGTATATATATATATATAATTTTTTTTTTTGGGTTCGGGAGCCGGTTCAACCCCAGTTGACCAGGGGTCGTTTGTCCCCTAACACTCGAAGGGCACGCCGCTGCTCTGCCCAACACTGGCCATGGGGGGAAGCAACGGTCTCCTCCCATTGCCCTTAAATCGAGGGCGCACAACCTCGGTCAGAGTTGGTGGCTCTAGCCAACCCCGCCATAGCTGCAATGGAGGGCAGCAGTGAGTCGCTCCCTCTCTCATTCTTCCTCTCATGGGGCCTCCTAATGGAGGCCTCACCATGGGTGTCGGCATTGCTGCTGCCTCCTTTCTCCATCGGTTGTTGTGACTTATCGCCATCCTCTTCGGCAGCGGCGATGCTACTCCACCTCCCCTCCATTTTGTGTAAACTTTTCACTAGAACTTCAAACAAAAAGAACTTAGATTATGGATTACCTATTTCGGAGATCTGTATAGTTGTTGTCTCCTCCTCCACCTTCTTTTCAAATTTGCGGTTTTGAACATAAAATGGGGGTTAAGGTTTTAAAACCAATTTATATTAGGGCTTCATTGATTTTGGGTTTGTGGATTTACTAATTTTCCCCTAGGGCATGTTTATTTGTATTTGGGTTGTCACAATAAATCAGTCAGGAATCTCAGGACTTAAACTTTAGTGTTTTCCTTCAATTGTTGATGAATCTTTGCATACTCTTTCCACTTGATCAATTCCTTCATAATCTTCCCTTATTACTTCGTTTCTTCATATATTTGAATTATCACCTGAAAGAACAAAAACAAGAGGAAACCACGTGTAATATAGTCGTTTGCATATAAAATCATCCTAAATTGTACTATAAAACATGTCTTATTATTAACATCAAGAGCAAGAAATAGTCTTTACTTACAATCAAACAAACGCATGTTGGTTGCGCGAGTCCTTTCTTGTACATTCCCCTGGATTCCCTTGTCTAGAAAATCCTATTAAATCATGAAAATCCAAAACTTATGAGTTTTAACTCAATAGTACTATTTTCCATAATTTTTCAAGTCACGCCAGTGTTTAAACTAGTGCAAACCTTGAAAAACTCTTTTAAATACTCTAAAAATTCTTTGAAACATCAATTAAGTAATTAAATTCCCAATTACATTATTACATCACTAATTTAACCTAAATATCCATTTGTATGGTCGTTGGAATACAAATTGGTGTTTTGGGCTCAATTAGGACTTAATTACATTTTAGGAAGTAAAACCCCAAGTACAAATTCTTGTGAAAATCCTAACATTTCGTTTTTTTCATATATCCAAATAGTATATTTGTCTAGCCAAAATCCTATTTTTTGTTTTGAATTTTTCTAATTTTTCGTGGATTTTCATGTTTATTTTTTTCCAAGTAAAAACTTTTTTTTTTCAAAAACGAAGGGTTTGATCCCTGAACCGTGTCTCGTTTCGATGAAGCATAAACTTTTATTTGGGCTTGGTGTCTAGGCAAGGAGATCGTGGCTTCCCTCTCCATCGTCATCCTCATCTTACTTTTCCATAAAAACTTAGTTGTTTTTATTGTATATATTTGTTTGTTGTTGTTATTGCATTTTGTTGTTTCATTGTTGTTGTTTGTTCAAATCAAACCAGACCTTCATATATTAATCTCTAACTCAATAACAATAAAACAACACTCATCCATGTTCTAATTTCGAATCAAAATATATAAACATCCCACACACAGTTAATGCATTCCCAAATCAAAACTTCAATTTGATTTATTCACTTTAGATTTTCAACACCATAGTCACAACTCCCAACTCCTCAATTTCAATCTCTCGATTGAGAGGGATCGAAATGACAACAAATGAGAATTGAACTAGATAAATAAGAAAGAGAGAGTATATAGTGAGTGAGAACTAGAGGCAGGAGAGACGAATAATAGTTGAAGATGAAGACCAAGTGACCCTTTCGTTTCGTTTGCAAATTGAAGGATAATATCAATAGAACTTTTTTTCCTTCTACTTTTATCCTCATCAATATAAGGTCAATGCCCTAATGGTGATTTTCCATTTTTTATTTGATTTCATGTTTATCTCTTATTTTTAGGCCCAAGTTAAACCACGAAAAACTACCCCAATTTCATTAAAAAATGGAGAAATACCAACACACTTCGATACACTCGGACATGTCTAAATACCCATATGGTCCTATTTCATGATGAGTAGTATATAATACATACACTAGGCACACGACAAACAAAATATGATCTTACTTTATGTTCTCCGGTCCGTAATGCATATGTCCCACCTCGGATACCTAAATTTTAAATCATATTCAAAAATAGTTAATTAGTTGCTGAATGATAAAGTTTAAGAATTTCTCAGATATCATATCTTAACTTTCTCCACGACACACTAAAATACTTTCAAAAAAATTTTGTTGTCACACTTAACCAAGCTTCAATCAATTTGGACCCAATATCAACTTCAACCACTACAAATCTATACTTAACTCTAGGAAATGTCTTGCACTAACTTAATTCTTATTTTACAGTCCTACTAATCTTGACTTGCACAAAAATTAAGGCAAAACCCTTATGCGATGCTTAACACTTGATCAGTAGTTTTCGAGCAACTAATTATTTTTTATTTCACTTTTTCCTTTAAGAAACGCACTTAAAACCATGATTATGACAAAAATTTATGGATACACTTTAACACACTCCAACTTCACGAGAAGATACCATATAATACATGCAATAGGCAATCTCAAAAAAATAACATTGACCTTGTGATATGACTTTTTCACCGTTCCAAGTCCTAAATCCACAACACGTGTCATTATTAAAATCCATTAACCTCATAATTAACTCCTAATATTTATTGAGATTAGGAACATCACATCTATTTCGTTCTGGAGTTTGGGGAGAGATAAAAAATCTTTATATGATCTATTAGTTCTAGCACTCTGGATCATAGTTGTTCATTCATTTGTGGATATTTGATCAAGGGTAGTTGTATGGGCATCTTTAAGGAATCGATCAACAACAAACAAGGAAGATATGAAGTTTTTCTCAAGTACCAACAATTTGAATAGGTGCACATTTTATGAATTTGCAAATAGTTTCTTATTGATATTTCTAGCCATAAAAAGTTACTTTCATATCAGTATTGTATGTTTTGTTATTTTTAGAGTGAAGAAGGCAGTTCAAGAGTGTATGGAGCATGTGATGATGACCCTATGATATTTATCTTGAAAAGTGTGTTGGTGTTTATCACGAGGCAAAACTAGGCAAATTTGCAAATATCGAGGCATAACTATAAGCCCACATTAATTATTGTGATTGGCTTTGAAGTGATATAATAAAATAGTGAAAAAAATCTAATGAAAATGATGCTTAGTTGAAAATAATACGACTGCAATTTGGCAACTTTCAAATTGGCCTCGAGTCGAGTTAATGAGTTTATGGGAAGATTTGAGCTGCTGGAATTAGTTAATGGTGGCCTAACAGAATAACACAAACTGTCACATATAGAGAGATAATTTCAGAAGCTAAGAGATGTGCATCATGACACGTATTTCATTTTGGGTTAAATCAAAAAAATCTAGAAGGTGTCAAATGGCATAGCTAAACTCTGTCATGGTCTCTACCAATGCACCAACATAGTAAACTTGTCTTTATGGATCACAATTATTAGTTTAAATTAATAAGAGGCACTAACCGAATTAAAATGGAATTTAACTGTTGAACTTAACAATTGAAGTTAGACATTGATGTATATTGTCACAATGATAGGTGTTATGGATGATTTTAGTGATGTGTATTGCATACCTAGAGGTGTTGATAGTGATGTAAAGTCACAACATGTGTGTGATAGTTTTAGTGTGGTCACTGATTAAGATTAGCAGAGTAATTAGTTAATTATTTAATAGATTAGTTACTCGGTTAGTTACCGTTAGAGATCACTATATATATGATGTAACTGAATTATTACCTAATTAGATGGGAATAATTGTTGCCCTATTTAGAATTAAAAGAGATGATGGTATCATAGCATAATTGCAATTATGTACTTAATTGTTTTGCATTTATGAGTTTATGATATTTACTTATGATTGAAATCGATCATCTATCTCGAGTAGATTCCTTGATTTGGATTAGAGAATCTTTTTCTTAGTGATTCTTGATTTGTGAATCACGATAAGTGATTAGGTTCTTGAAGGATTAGAGAGTAGTTATGGAATCATTGGAGGTGATGGCATCAATGGAGGTGTTAAAGTTGGTTATGTCAATGGAGGTGTTCAGGCTAATTTTGTTAATTGAGGTGTTCGAGCTGATTCTGTCAATGGAGGTGTTGGAGTGGGTTCTATCAATGAAAGACCATTTCACCTGCTAAATTCAGATCATCCAGGATCGATCTTAGTGTCCAATACTTTAACTGGTAAGAACTATCTTTCTCGTAGTAGAGCAATGAAGGTTGCTTTAAGTTTGAAAATGAAATTAGGTTTTATTAATGGAAAGTACATGAAACCTTTGGAATGTGATCCATTGTATGAGAAATGGTAGATAGTTGATTACATGGTCACTTCATAGATCTTGAATCTGATTTGTAAAGAAATTGGATAATGCAATGGTCCTCTCTTATATAAGCTAAAGGGTGATATTTTTTCAATCTCTCTAGGTAATTTCTTTGTTTCAATCTATTATACGAAACTCAAGAAGTTGTGGGATGAAATTATTGGTTTCATACCTAAACCTTGGTGTGACAATAGGTTTTTGAATGCCTTAATGAAATTGGAATCAATAGATAAACTGGTGCATTTTTTTATGGGTCTTAATGACTTATGATCCTGTGAGGAGTCAAATTCTCATGTTAGGCCTAGTTCCAAGCATTAACAAGGCTTATTCGATGATTCAGAGAGTTGAGAAACAAAAGGAAGTGAATCTATTGTTTCCACCACACCTTGAGAGTGCTATGTTTGTTCAGAATTCTTAAAATTATGGAACTAAAGGAGTCAGAAAAGGACATTTCAAAAACATTTGGAATAAAGATGAGCTCTATTATGATTAATGTTAAAAGAAAAGGCGTACTAAAGATAGTTTCCCAAATTGCATGGAACTTCTAGATGTTATAAGAAATTTGGTGAGAGGATTGGTGATAAGATAAGTGAGAAGAACATGGATAGAAATAGAGACAAGAAACCCAAAGTGGATTCTTCTAAATCCAATGCTAATCTTTTTGAATCACCAATGGATTATGTTGATGAATCTGCTTAACAATTTGAAATGCTTCAGTTGAACATGGCTAACATGATACAATAGGGCATTGAGAAATACATGAAAGGGAAGCAAGTAGTCACTAATAGCATTTTTTGTCATATTAATTTGGGCTATCTTCCAGACTTTGAAAGTACTATTCTCTCACATGCTTATGGCTCTAATTTCATAATTGGTAATGATTATTGGATTATAGACACATGAGCCTCAAATCATATGTGTACTGATTTTTCTTTTATGGTTAACCTTATTACCCTACCTAAACATACACTAGTTTATTTACCAGATGGTTTCCACTAACCAAGTTACTTGTGTTGGTGATGTTATTAGTAAACTTACACATTCTGCCAACATTAAATTTGTTTTTCATCCTACATTTTTTGTTGTACAATACCTTGAGTCTTCTCAAGCTCTTGTAGTTGGAAAGATATTAGCAGGGCTTTACATTCATGATCAAGGATCATTAAGCACTAAGGTTATTCATTCTTTTGCTTGTGTTTTTGACAATATAATAAATGAGCTAGCTTATTGTAATCAAGCTAGTAATCGTTTTTCCTAGGAAACTAGGTTTGCGTATCCTCCCAATACTATATTCAAACTTATTGATAATGTAATTTTTTATTCTTTGTTTCAATCAATTTATAATCCTTGGGATGTTTGTAAGTTTTCTAAACAATGAACACTTTCTTTTCCTATGAGTTGTATAAAATCATTAGTTCCCATTGAACTTTTACATACAGATCTTTTGGGTCCCTGTAAGGAAGCTTCATTACAAAGTGCTCATTGTTTTCTTACCATTACCAATGATTTTGGTAGATTTACATGGATTTATCTAATGAAGTGTAAATCTATTACAACTAAAGTACTTGAGAGTTTTTTGTATTTGGTTCATACATAATATCATTCATCTATTCAAAATATAAGAACTACCAATCGGTCTGAATTTGTAAATCACACATTCACTTCTCCTCTCTTACAATTGGGGATAGTTCATCAAAAAACTATTCCTTAGACTCCATAGCAAAATGGGGTGGTTAAAAGAAACATCATCATTTATTGCAGGTTACTAGGGGACTTATTTTCCAATTTGGGTTTCTTAAAAAACTTTGGGGTAATGTCATTCTCACCTCTACTTATCTCATTAATGAGCGTCCTTCTTTTGTTTTGGATTGGAAATCTCCCTTTCAAATAAGTAAATACTTATTCGAAAAATTGGCTTTTAAGTAGGATGGGTTAGAAATAGGGTGACTAATTCATTGTTAAGTCTTATGTGGTGAGATTAGGGCTTAAAGACGGGATTAGGTCGGGTGGTGCCCTAATTTGAGAAGGGGTCATCTCGGTTAGTATCAGAGCCTAGTCTTTATATACTTAGTGAAAGATTATAAAGTTGTTCAAAAGTTTGATACTAATATCACAGTTGGAATCATAGACAACTTTGAAATAAATCTCCATAAAACATAAATTTTAGCTATGGCAAACTAGATGATCCTTGCCTACAAAAAATTAGTTGGGGAAGTGAGTGAAATTGAGGTGGGGATTTTTTTATATGCACATGTTACTTTCTATATTTATATACATGCGTTTCTACATAGTTGCTTATTCGCGTTTGCTATTAACTTGCAAACATCAATGGCTGATTCACAAGATAGCGGGGATGTAGGTGGTAGTGGCAACTAACCTCCTATTCCATTTGCTTATGATTTTCAGAGGCTATCTGATCAAGTAGCTACTCAGGGACAACGGTAGCGTATTTCATTGTCATGATGACAACACGTTTTGCTCCACCCATACAGACACTAGCCCATATTACTACTACTATCCACATTATTGGCACTTGAGTTTCCTATTGCTACATTAGCCTCTTCGGTAGTACACACTGTACCAATGGTGACAACACCAATCATAGAGATAGTTTATACACCATCTTTTACTCCCACATCTTCTAGCTCGACGGTAGAGGTCCAATTGGTGAAGTATTTCATCAAGTTGAACCAAGTTTACTTTGATGGTCAGTGAGATTTTAAGAAGATTGGGAGGTGGTTATTGTCTCAATAGAAGCTTCATAGAGTCTTGAGGATTGAGGATAGACTTTGATTTGAGATTTCATTGTATACACTATTGAGGAGTGCCGATGTTTGTTAGCATGTGACAATAGCTTGAGATGGTGAGTTTGAGTCTTGGGAAGCATTCAAGAAGTCTCACCAGCAATACTTCATAACTATAGTGATGAAAAGGTTGAGGAAAGAGTTCATGAATCATAAACATGGAGTTGATGACTCAGTGATGAGCGATAGAGATAGATATAGCTAACTGAGATAGTTTTCTAGGGATTTAATGAGAGATGATTGTGAAGATATGTATCATTTTAGAGATGTACTTAGACCATATATAGTGTTTTATGTGATTATTGAAGGTCACCCAAGAGGGGGGGTGAATTGGGTTACCGAGTAGTTTTTGCCCTTTTAAAAACTTTGTGCGCAATTTACAACTATGATGTATATATAAGCTATGCAAGTAAAAGAAATGCTTGGAAATATAAAGTGACACAAGATTTATAGTGGTTCGATCCAACGATCTACATCCACTACCTAACCTCCTCGATTAGGATTTCAACCCACTTATATTACCAATAAGTGTTACAACCTAAGCATCACCTAGGATTTTCCCACCTAGCCGCAACTAGGATTTTCCCACCTAGACTCCTCTAGGATTTTCCTCACCTAGCCTCAACTAGGATTTTTCCCACCTAGCCGCAACTAGGATTTTCCCACCTAGACTCCTCTAGGATTTTCCTCACCTAGCCGCAACTAGGATTTTCCCCACCTAGCCGCAACTAGGATTTTCCCACCTAGACTCCTCTAGGATTTTACCCACCTAGCCGCAACTAGGATTTTTCCCACCTAGACTCCACTAGGATTTTTCTCACCTAGCCGCAACTAGGATTTTCCCTTTCGACTTAGATCCCACTAAGTCTTACAATCTTTCAATTACAACAATTTTGCTGGAAAAACAGAGATACACTTTACAACAAAAGTGGTATCAAATTCAAACACAAGCAAGCCACCTAGAGCCTAACTCTTATGCATGCAAGTGTGAGCATAAATGGAATATGCAAAATATGTTACGATGTTGATGCAAATTCCAAATCTGAAATCGTTTCAAAAACTTAATATATATGTGTGAAACCGATTTCGAGTATAAGAACAAAAGTTTATCAAGAATCAAGTTTAAGTGCAATACTTTTGTTCAAATCAATCTCGAGTTTGATAAGATAAATTTAAGTACAAAAACTCGAGAGAAGATGTTGTTACAAATTCCAAATTTGAAATCGTTTCAAAAACTTAATACATTCGTATGAAAACCGATTTCAAGGCTAAGAACAAAAGTTTGACAAGAATCAAGTTTAGGTGCAACACTTTTGTTCAAATGAATCTCGAGTTTGAGAGTATAAATTTTAAGTACAAAAACTCGAGAGAATATGTTCAAACACACATACCAAAATGATTTTCAAATCAACTACTCAAAATATATAGATTAAGCACAAGTAAGATTTGTAGATCTAGAAATTTCTTACAACCGAAGAATGACGAAGAGATCAGCTCCGGAGTGATTATTGAACTCCTTTTGAAAGCCTCAAATGTGCTGGATATGTGAGCTAAAGAACAGCCACTGAGATCTCCCTTATTTCTTCACAAAAATATGATTTCTACCTTGTAGATCTATTGATTTTGAGTGTGTTTGTTCTTCTTGTTTAAAACCAAGTTTGAGGTGGTTTTATAGTGGTAGGAATTCCAATATAGCCGTTTATGACCGTTCTAGGAATCCAGAAAATCGAAAATTCAAATTTCAAGCTTGATTTCCAAAAGTCAGAAATTGCAGGCAGAGTGCAATTAGCGCGCTAATACTTTGGGTTAGCGCGCTAACACTTCTCTTAGCGCGCTAACGACAGTATTAGCGCGCTAACTGCAGGAACTTCAAAATATGTAATTTGTTCCTTTGTGTTAGCAACCCTTAAACTTGTCCTGGGACCTAACCAACCCTTATATAACATGTTATTCATGTTTATTATGATTCATTAAGCTTACTTGGGTGGTCCTGGATAGTTTTACAAACCCCGAAAACGGAAATTCAAAGTTTCACAACTTATTAGGGGCTTTCTGCAACTTTTCGTTTTACATTTCAAAAACAAGTTTTTCTTTTTCAAAAACATTTATAATGATCTTCTAATATGTAAATGACCATTCACACATGATTTCACATTGTTTAACTTCATTTACCTATTTAGGTGTTTAAAATCCACTTTTAAATTTTGAAATCAACTTAAGACTTTGAGAAATGATTTCGAAAACTTGATGTATGCATGAACTAATGCATTTGGCTTGTGTGAAAGAATTTGTATACCTTACATTGGTTTTACAAATTGCGGTTTGAACTTTTCTTCTTCATTTCTTCATTTGTGCCGAGTCTTGAACTTGTATTTCTTGAATGCTCTTGAAGTCTTGTATTGCATCATTTATTCCGACAATTTCTTCATATTTCTTGAATACATTTTCACCTTGTTTGTTTGTCTCCATATTCCCTGATGTGTTGTATTGCATCCTTTAACACAAACTGAAATACATGATTAGTACATTTTCACTTTGTTTGTTTCCATCAAAATCTCGGTAGGAATGTGAATGACTAACCACTTAGTCCAACAATCTCCCCTTTTTGATGATAACAAACAATGTGAACTTTAAAGGTGTGAAAACACAATCTAAATGTATATCACATTCAACACATCAATCTTTTCAAGTTTAACACATATTTAGCTTCAAATATGCAAGTTCAAAAGCAACAAC
Source organism: Stephania yunnanensis (assembly GCA_039657365.1). Taxonomy (NCBI): domain Eukaryota; kingdom Viridiplantae; phylum Streptophyta; class Magnoliopsida; order Ranunculales; family Menispermaceae; genus Stephania; species Stephania yunnanensis. The sequence continues at coordinate 265,271 of JBBNAF010000033.1, read as the reverse complement.
CGTACCACATATACCAAGATAAAAACCTTTCAAAAACTTTTCAAGTTCAACACCACATTTTTCAAACTTCAAACCTTTCAAGTTCACCCACATTTTTCTCCCCCTTTTGATATTATCAAAAAGCGGGGTCAAGCATCCACAATTTTTCTCCCCTTTCAAGTATACCAATAAAAACCAACAACTTTTTCAAGTATACCAATATATGCAGGTTAAAATTATCAACTTGATATCAGTTACAAAAATCAATAATATTAACGTATCAACCTGATACCAGTAAAAATGAGAATTATTAACCCGATACCAAGATATACCAATGAAAATATCACCCTTTCATATCATCCTTTCAAAAAATATCACAATATCAAAGATATCACAATATCACATATCACCCTTTCAAGTTCTACCTTTTCTCCCCCGTTTGATATTATTAAGACAATGGGGTCAAGTATCTGCAAAGATAGACACGATTCAAACAATACGAGAGAAATAAACTCTCCCCTCACTTTATGCTTATCAATAAGCAATATACCAAGATAAAAGCATTCTCCCCCTTACTTTAGCAATAAATTTCTCCCCCTTACTTTATGCATATCAATAAATAACACGGTATACCATGATAAAAACATTCTCCCCCTCACTTTATGCAAATTAATAAAGAACATACGGAAGCGATACACATGCATAGACTAGAAAACATAGTGAAGCACAAAATAGCCATAAAGAAAACTCAGAGATACGCAAAAAAAATCATGATATAAATAGCAAAAGTAATGAGATTGCATAATTGTGGCTTAACATGAGTTTGACCAATTAGAACACCTAAGACTAACATATTGGAGCCTAATGCTCATCTAGGTGTATCTAAACGCTTCTCCTAGACGATGGTGGTGGATGGTCAGAACTAGAAGCGTAGTCATCTCGTACTGGCCGAGCCGGAAGCCGTTGACTCTCAATACGCCGAAGCCGATCACCATGATTCCGAAGAGTCGTCTCGACGGCATTGAATGATTGAGTCATGTAATCTTGCAAGTTTCTCAGCTGAGCCGACACATACGCCAATGAAGGTGACATGTTAGGAGGAGGTGTTAAGCCGCTAAATGTAGAAGGAGGCGGTGCGGATTCCTCGTCTTGTTGCTCGGGCAACCGTAGAATCTTGAGCTCTTCCATGATCACCATCATCATCATTGTGACTTGCGCTCCCTCATCATCGGCTGGTCATCATTGCCAAGGTGATAGCTATACTCCAAATAATCTGGCGCATCAAAAGGATAGTCCGTAGAGATAGGAGACTCATAACCGCCGTGATGCTGATTATTAGGAATGGCATCATCCCTAGTCCACTGCTTCCTCTCACGAATATATCGATATTTCATGGCTTTCAAGGTAGCCATGTCAATGGAATCGAATACACTAAGAGGACGACCGCCTAACGCAAGATCTACTTGGGCAGACTCCAAGTAGGATGTAATAAGATGGGCGTAAGGAAGGTGACGACCGGCGCTGCATGTGCTAGTCATATATCCGATGAGAATGTGAGGAAGGCTGAGGGGTAGCATGAGAAATAAATGACCGAGTATGAACATGTCAAGTAGAGTGACATAGTTCTTGCTACCTCCTCTTGGAAGAATAACCTTATGAAGTACCTTATGAAGGAGGTGAGGTACTAACTTAAAATCGGTATCCGTGATACCGGTCGGATAGACAGTTAAGTTACTTTTGGACCGTAGAAAGGAATTAAGAACTTCTAAACGGTCAAATGGCCAACTCAAGAATTTGCACACAACCGTGGTCGATGGAGGGTGCAAAGGAAGGTTAAACCGTTGAGCGAGATTTTCCGGTGTAATCTCAATTGCTCGGCTACCAACGGATGAACGAAGGACAAATTGATTTGTGGTTTCAAGGTTTGAATAGAAGACTCTAACTAGAGGAGAGTTGTAGTTAGACCTATACGTACAAAAAGTAGTCCACCCCGCCGCATCAAGAATTTCCCGAATTGGGAGATGAGCCTTATCAAAGAAGGCGACATCGACAACGGCGGGTCGAATGATTTTGGCGTCCGTTAGCCGTGGAGCCACTGATTCTAGTACGGATGAGGACTCATGGACGGCTTTTGTACGACCCTCTCGTAGTGGGGCATTAGCCGAAGGTGAGACAATGTGAGTAGATTCGGATTCATCACTAGATGAGGAGGAATGAACAATCCGTCGGCTAGAAGGACGTCGTGAGGACGTTGCTTGGGTAGGTCGAGATGGATTGGGAGCGGTAGGTGCACCCGATCGAGAAGAAGAAGCGGTTTGAGGGGCGACGTGTTGACATGTTGAAACGAAAATGGAAGGAATCAACAAAGAAAGGAGAAGATTTGTACCTTAGAAGAGTGGAGATCGCGGTGGAGAGGGCACACGGAGAGTTGATTTGGAAGAGGAGAAGAAGAAAATTACATGTGTGAGGTGAGTTTTTGAAAGAAAAGTTTATGTTATAAAACCCGACCGATCGACATTAGCGCGCTAATAATGTTTGTTAGTGCGCTAATTCCTCTCTCGAAATTTTTCGGTCGCGGGCTATTAGCGCGCTAATTGGCGCTATTAGCGCGCTAATTCCTCTCTGGAATTATTTTGACAAAAATTTTGAATTTTTGCAATTTAGCTCCGATTCTTCTCAAACTTCATGGACACTTCATTAACATCATATAAAAAGGTTTTGAGTATCTAGAACATATGTAGAAGGTCCAATCTTCGAGACATGCCTAACTCACGCCGAATTTGAAAAACTTGTTTTCTAGGCAAAGGCTTAGTGAGTATATCGGCTAGTTGATCCTATATGGGCACATGAATAAGTTTTAACATTACCCCTTTTTGGATGTGATCACACAAAGAATGGTGTCTAATCTATTTTGCCACAATCATGCATCACAATTACTTTATACATTCAAACATGAAACATTTTGCATATTTATCTCATCAACGTTAATGGCATAAAAGTTTTTATCTATATATGCAAATAAACAAGGTTTCATGCTTCTCATTTCTAACAATGCATTTTGATGATTCAAACATAACATGAAATCGTTTGTCACACAATTGACTAACACTTAGCAAATTAAGTTTCAAACCATCAACAAGATAAATATTAGAAATAGAAAATAAATTGTTACCGACAAAATCTGAGACCAATAACTCTTCCTTTGTTGTTGTCTCCAACGTAACCTTTTCACAGTCATGCCGCTTTAGTTTAATAACTTGATGTGCATCTTCGGTCATGTGACTTGAGCACCCACTTTCCAAGTACCATGGGGTGCTTTTCCTCGCATCCTATACTATGGGAAACACACTAGATTTTGGTACCCAAACACCTTTGGGTCCGAGAGTGTTAGTGTCATAAACATTTTTAGCTACCCATGCTAGTTTACCCATTTTTACCTTTTGTAATGCACATTTCTCGACCATGTGAGGCTTGTTGCATTTATAGCATCTACGATCATCATTTAGCAATTTCTTGTAGCTTAACAAGTTTGCTCCGTAACCTATGCCTCTTTTATTAAGTGCACGTCGTTGTGCTCCTAACATCATGTCAAACATTTGTTTACCATTTGTAAACTTATGCACCGTGCTAGTCAAGTCCTCTACTTCCTTGACTAAAGCATCTCTTTCCTTTATGACTTCATTTAAGTCATTTTGGAGATCATCAATAATCTCATTTTGTGACTCTATTTCACTAATTGCAATGATCAAACTCTTTTTGAGTTGTTTAGTGTTTTTGACCTCCTTTTTCAACTCTTTTCTAAGTTCATCAATATTTGGAACATCATTCAAATCATTAACATTATCAAAATTAAAAACATTAGAGTTTACCTCGCCTTGTGCTGTGAGACAAAATATTGCCTTCTCACTTTCTGATTCGGAGTCCGAACTTGAAGATGATGAGTCATCCCAAGTTGCTTTGAAACTCTTCTTTCCTTTGTCAAATACCTTCTTGGCTTTGCACTCCGTTTGACGTGACCGGTTTGCCGCAACCGTAGCATATTATTTCGTTTCCTTCCTTGCTTCCATTTCAGCCTTCTTTTTGTACTTATCTCGTTTGTACACGGCCTTATTCAGCTTTCTTGAGATCATAGCTACTTCCTTTTCAAGATCATTTTCATCACATGATTCTTCATTGATGACTTCAACCGATGCACTAGAGCTGTTTGCCTTCAACGCGATTTCTTTTCTTGAACTTTTAGCACCTCCATTTAGTGCTTCCAATCTTGCTCGATCTTTTAGTTCAAATTCATGAACTGTTAGCTCTCCGCATAATGCATCGAAAGTATAATCTCCAAGATTTTGAGCCGATTGGATAGCGTATTTCTTGGCATCCCATTCCTTAGGCAAGCCTCTAAGGAATTTATATACTTTGAAGTTTCTTGATCATAATTCTTGCCTAGATTCTTGATCTCATTTAGTAGCTTCGTGAATCTAGTGATGGCGGTAGCTATGTCTTCATCACCCCAACTCGGAAAGTTTCATAATGTTCCTCAAGTATTCTCAACTTGGTCTTCTTTACTTGCATGGTACCTTCATAATGTACCTCAAGCTTTTCCCATACTTCCCTTGCCGTTTGACACGCACTTACTCTGTTAAATTCATTTTCACTAAGTGCCTGAGAATAAGTGATTCATAGCTTGATCATTAGAAAGCTCAAGCTTTATCTCCTCTGTGGTATACTCTTTCAATGGCTTATCCTAGTGGAGTATAGCCATTTTCAATTGCGTCCCATAAAAATCTATTTTGTGCTCTAATATAAAATTTCATTCTTACTTTCCAATGAGCATAATTGGTTCCATCAAAATATGGAGGCCTACTCGAAGTGGTGCCTTCCCGAAGGCGAGCCGGATCTAAAGTTTGCATCCTTGCACAAAAGCACTCAAAGATACGTTAGTAACACTTTGAGCAATAACCCGCTCTCGATACCAATTGAAGGTCACCCAAGAGGGGGTGAATTGGGTTACCGAGTAGTTTTTGCCCTTTTAAAAACTTTGTGCGCAATTTACAACTATGATGTATATATAAGCTATGCAAGTAAAAGAAATGCTTTGGAAATATAAAGTGACACAAGATTTATAGTGGTTCGATCCAACGATCTACATCCACTACCTAACCTCCTCGATTAGGATTTCAACCCACTTATATTACCAATAAGTGTTACAACCTAAGCATCACCTAGGATTTTCCCACCTAGCCGCAACTAGGATTTTCCCACCTAGACTCCTCTAGGATTTTCCTCACCTAGCCTCAACTAGGATTTTTCCCACCTAGCCGCAACTAGGATTTTCCCACCTAGACTCCTCTAGGATTTTCCTCACCTAGCCGCAACTAGGATTTTCCCCACCTAGCCGCAACTAGGATTTTCCCACCTAGACTCCTCTAGGATTTTACCCACCTAGCCGCAACTAGGATTTTTCCCACCTAGACTCCACTAGGATTTTTCTCACCTAGCCGCAACTAGGATTTTCCCTTTCGACTTAGATCCCACTAAGTCTTACAATCTTTCAATTACAACAATTTTGGAAAAACAGAGATACACTTTACAACAAAAGTGGTATCAAATTCAAACACAAGCAAGCCACCTAGAGCCTAACTCTTATGCATGCAAGTGTGAGCATAAATGGAATATGCAAAATATGTTACCGATGTTGATGCAAATTCCAAATCAAATCGTTTCAAAAACTTAATATATATGTGTGAAACCGATTTCGAGTATAAGAAATAAAGTTTATCAAGAATCAAGTTTAAGTGCAATACTTTTGTTCAAATCAATCTCAGAGTTTGATAAGATAAATTTAAGTACAAAAACTCGAGAAGATGTTGTTACAAATTCCAAATTTGAAATCGTTTCAAAAACTTAATACATTCGTATGAAAACCGATTTCAAGGCTAAGAACAAAAGTTTGACAAGAATCAAGTTTAGGTGCAACACTTTTGTTCAAATGAATCTCGAGTTTGAGAGTATAAATTTTAAGTACAAAAACTCGAGAGAATATGTTCAAACACACATACCAAAATGATTTTCAAATCAACTACTCAAAATATATAGATTAAGCACAAGTAAGATTTGTAGATCTAGAAATTTCTTACAACCGAAGAATGACAGAAGAGATCACTACTGGAGTGATTATTGAACTCCTTTTGAAAGCCTCAAATGTGCTTGGATATGTGAGCTAAAGAACAGCCACTGAGATCTCCCTTATTTCTTCACAAAAATATGATTTCTACCTTGTAGATCTATTGATTTTGAGTGTGTTTGTTCTTCTTGTTTAAAACCAAGTTTGAGGTGGTTTTATAGTGGTAGGAATTCCAATATAGCCGTTTATGACCGTTCTAGGAATCCAGAAAATCGAAAATTCAAATTTCAAGCTTGATTTCCAAAAGTCAGAAATTGCAGGCAGAGTGCAATTAGCGCGCTAATACTTTGGGTTAGCGCGCTAACACTGCTCTTAGGGTTTAGGTTTGATTTGAGATTTCATTGTATACACTATTGAGGAGTGCCGATGTTTGTTAGCATGTGACAATAGCTTGAGATGGTGAGTTTGAGTCTTGGGAAGCATTCAAGAAGTCTCACTGAAGATACTTCATAACTATAGTGATGAAAAGGTTGAGGAAAGAGTTCATGAATCATAAACATGGAGTTGATGACTCAGTGATGAGCGATAGAGATAGATATAGCTAACTGAGATAGTTTTCTAGGGATTTAATGAGAGATGATTGTGAAGATATGTATCATTTTAGAGATGTACTTAGACCATATATAGTGTTTTATGTGATTATTGAAGGTCACCCAAGAGGGGGGGTGAATTGGGTTACCGAGTAGTTTTTGCCCTTTTAAAAACTTTGTGCGCAATTTACAACTATGATGTATATATAAGCTATGCAAGTAAAAGAAATGCTGGAAATATAAAGTGACACAAGATTTATAGTGGTTCGATCCAACGATCTACATCCACTACCTAACCTCCTCAGTTAGGATTTCAACCCACTTATATTACCAATAAGTGTTACAACCTAAGCATCACCTAGGATTTTCCCACCTAGCCGCAACTAGGATTTTCCCACCTAGACTCCTCTAGGATTTTCCTCACCTAGCCTCAACTAGGATTTTTCCCACCTAGCCGCAACTAGGATTTTCCCACCTAGACTCCTCTAGGATTTTCCTCACCTAGCCGCAACTAGGATTTTCCCCACCTAGCCGCAACTAGGATTTTCCCACCTAGACTCCTCTAGGATTTTACCCACCTAGCCGCAACTAGGATTTTTCCCACCTAGACTCCACTAGGATTTTTCTCACCTAGCCGCAACTAGATTTTCCCTTTCGACTTAGATCCCACTAAGTCTTACAATCTTTCAATTACAACAATTTTGTTGGAAAAACAGAGATACACTTTACAACAAAAGTGGTATCAAATTCAAACACAAGCAAGCCACCTAGAGCCTAACTCTTATGCATGCAAGTGTGAGCATAAATGGAATATGCAAAATATGTTACCGATGTTGATGCAAATTCCAAATCTGAAATCGTTTCAAAAACTTAATATATATGTGTGAAACCGATTTCGAGTATAAGAACAAAAGTTTATCAAGAATCAAGTTTAAGTGCAATACTTTTGTTCAAATCAATCTCGAGTTTGATAAGATAAATTTAAGTACAAAAACTCGAGAAGATGTTGTTACAAATTCCAAATTTGAAATCGTTTCAAAAACTTAATACATTCGTATGAAAACCGATTTCAAGGCTAAGAACAAAAGTTTGACAAGAATCAAGTTTAGGTGCAACACTTTTGTTCAAATGAATCTCGAGTTTGAGAGTATAAATTTTAAGTACAAAAACTCAGAGAATATGTTCAAACACACATACCAAAATGATTTTCAAATCAACTACTCAAAATATATAGATTAAGCACAAGTAAGATTTGTAGATCTAGAAATTTCTTACAACCAGAAGAATGACGAAGAGATCACTGGAGTGATTATTGAACTCCTTTTGAAAGCCTCAAATGTGCTGGATATGTGAGCTAAAGAACAGCCACTGAGATCTCCCTTATTTCTTCACAAAAATATGATTTCTACCTTGTAGATCTATTGATTTTGAGTGTGTTTGTTCTTCTTGTTTAAAACCAAGTTTGAGGTGGTTTTATAGTGGTAGGAATTCCAATATAGCCGTTTATGACCGTTCTAGGAATCCAGAAAATCGAAAATTCAAATTTCAAGCTTGATTTCCAAAAGTCAGAAATTGCAGGCAGAGTGCAATTAGCGCGCTAATACTTTGGGTTAGCGCGCTAACACTTCTCTTAGCGCGCTAACGACAAGATAGCGCTAACTCTAACTGAGAACTTCAAAATATGTAATTTGTTCCTTTGTGTTAGCAACCCTTAAACTTGTCCCAGGGACCTAACCAACCCTTATATAACATGTTATTCATGTTTATTATGATTCATTAAGCTTACTTGGGTGGTCCTGGATAGTTTTACAAACCCCGAAAACGGAAATTCAAAGTTTCACAACTTATTAGGGGCTTTCCCGCAACTTTTCGCTTTTACATTTCAAAAACAAGTTTTTCTTTTTCAAAAACATTTATAATGATCTTCTAATATGTAAATGACCATTCACACATGATTTCACATTGTTTAACTTCATTTACCTATTTAGGTGTTTAAAATCCACTTTTAAATTTTGAAATCAACTTAAGACTTTGAGAAATGATTTCGAAAACTTGATGTATGCATGAACTAATGCATTTGGCTTGTGTGAAAGAATTTGTATACCTTACATTGGTTTTACAAATTGCGGTTTGAACTTTTCTTCTTCATTTCTTCATTTGTGCCGAGTCTTGAACTTGTATTTCTTGAATGCTCTTGAAGTCTTGTATTGCATCATTTATTCCGACAATTTCTTCATATTTCTTGAATACATTTTCACCTTGTTTGTTTGTCTCCATATTCCCTGATGTGTTGTATTGCATCCTTTAACACAAACTGAAATACATGATTAGTACATTTTCACTTTGTTTGTTTCCATCAAAATCTCGGTAGGAATGTGAATGACTAACCACTTAGTCCAACAATTATTTCAAGTGTGAAGACTTTAGGTAATATATACGAGCGTGCACTTTCTCACGAGACCTATTACTTAGGTAGAGTTGCTAGTGGGACACCGCTAGGACCAGCATTGACACCAGATCAGATAGTAGAGCTGGAGAGGAGGAGATAAAGGGGCAAGTGACAAAAGAGATGAGAGAGAAGTTCTCAGGGATTATGGACAACTACCTCAGTTGTGCCTTTTATATCGTCTCCTATGCCATTGTAGGGTATAGTTGGTAGACCTCCCTTGCCACCACTAGTTAGACCTGCGTTGTCAGTTCTTACTACTTTGCCCGCTCTTCTAGCACCACTAGCACTATGTCAGCATCAACAAGGTTGTAGAGGCTGAGGCAAAGGTAGAACTAGAGGCTAAGATGTTTCCCGACAGAGACAATTGCAGGGCATGCCTAGGATCAAGCTTAGGGTCATCGTAGGCTGATCACTTGCTATAGGTGTGGTCAGGTTGGATATATAGTTTGAGATTGTCCACAGTCGGCAGCAATATTTCCATAGCATAGTCGTGAGGGAGTACATATAGTAGCTCAGCTAGATGTAAAGGCTACTCAAGGACTTATTGAGTGTACGATCTCCATTTATAGTAGATAGTTATATATTTTATTTGATTCGAGTTCTAAAGCTTCTTTTATTATTGGTCGCATGATAGGCATCTTAGGGTTGATACCAGTTAGAGTTAGCATACATTTGATTTTGAGTACCACAGACGGGAATAGGGTTTACCCTAATTATCTTATTGAGGGATGTTCAGTACAGATAGGCGGGGTAGAGTTACCAACAGACTTAGGGTGTTCAAGTTCTTAGACTTCGACGTGTTGTTAGGGATGGATTGGCTAGCAGTGTATCAAGTTCATATCCGTTTTTTTAGTAAGATTGTGATATTTGAGATCCGGGGCATCCAATGTTCACATATAGGTGTAGTATACCATGAACCGAGGGCATTAGTGGTCGACTTGTGCGTGTTTTCAGACGTGTTTCTAGAGGACTTACCTAGTTTACCACCACTAAAAGAGATAAACTTTAACAATGAATTAGTACAATGTACGAAATCTATTTTTATACAATCGTATCACATGGCTCCGATAGAGTTGGAGTTGAGGAGTTAGCTCTGAGATTTGGGGTAGAAGGGGTTCATTACACATTCTATGTCGTCATGGAAAGCACCTATCCTGTTTATGAAGGAGTATGCTACTTTTAGGCTATGTATCGAGTACAAACAATTGAACAAAGTCATAGTAAAAAAAAGTATCCATTACCACAGATTGCTGACTTATTTGATCAGTTGAGAGAGGTACATTTTTTCTTCAAGATTGATCTAAGATTAGTATCATCAGATTAGAATCACAGATGAGGATACATCCAAGACAGTGTTCATCACGAGATACAAACACTATCAATTTATAGTCATGTCGTTTGATTTGACCAATGCTCCTGCCATATTTATGGATTTGATGTTTCGGGTGATGACATCATTTCTTGAAAGTTCTATGATAGTTTTCATCAATGATATATGAATCACAGATGAGGATACATCCAAGACAGTGTTCATCACGAGATACAAACACTATCAATTTATAGTCATGTCGTTTTGATTTGACCAATGCTCCTGCCATATTTATGGATTTGATGTTTCAGGTGATGACATCATTTCTTGAAAGCTCTGTGATAGTTTTCATCAATGATATATTGATATATTCTAGGAATTAAGAGGATTATGAGAATCACCTCAATGAGACATTGTAAACTTTAAGGGAGCACAAACCCTATGCCAAGTTGAACAAGTGTGAATTTTGCCTATTAGAAGCCATGTTTTTAGGACATGTTGTCGAAACAGTTGGTATTGTTGTAGACTCGGCCATAATTCAAGCTATTATAGATTTTTCAAGCACCTACGTCGGTTACAAAGACCATGATCTTTCTGGGTTTAGCAGGATATTATCGTAGGCTCATGAATGAGTTTTCGAAAATTACTTCACCTATTACCAGATTGACCTAGAAGGATGTCAAATTTGATCGGTTTGAGTAATGCATGGAGGCATTTTCTCAACTAAAGAGTTTGTTGACTACCGCACTAGTGTTGATATTATCAGAGGTTGAACATGGATTCTTGGTATATATATCGATGAATCTCATATAGGTCTAGGCTATGCATTCATGCAGGACAGATGCATGGTGGCTTATGCATCCAAACAGGTGAAGATACATTGAGAAAAAATATCCCACTTATGACTTAGACTTTGCAGCGGTGGTATTTGCTATGATCATATGGAGACCTCATCTCTATGGAGAGAGATTCATACACTACACTAAATTAGAGACTAAAATACCTTTTCACACAGAAGGAGCTGAACATGAGATAATGCAAGTGGTTGTAGTTTCAGAAGGACTATGAATTCTCATTGGATAATCACTCATGAAAAGCTAACATAATTGCTGGTGTGCTGAGTAGGATACCGACTAGAGATGCTGAAGTTGTTAGATTCCATATGACACAAGAGAATAGATTACTCGAGGCAACAGCGATGATAAGTCAGTCATATATTCCTACCGACACTGGGGTGATGATTTGTGCACAAATGAGTCTACAGATAATGCCCATGCAAAAGTGCTATTGGGTTAGAGAGCTGGCATTCTATACGTGATGTTTAGTGAGTTAGCCCAGAGTGTAGATTGTACTAATATGTCAAAGACGACAGATCAGTGCATGAGATTTAGAGGCAGATTATGGATACCTTCAGTGGCAGAGCTGAGAGATGAGATTCTTCAGGACTCATACTTTTCTCGATTCACTATTCATCTAGGCAGGACCAAGAGAGAAAATGACATAAGGAGACATTTTTTTGAGGATTAAGATGAAAACGAACGTATCAGAGTTTGTCAAGAATTATGGGATTTGCGAATAGGTGAAGGCTGAACATCGTAGACCTGGAGGATTATTATAGTTGTTTCCCATTCGATGATGGAAGTGCGAAGTTATAGCCATGGAATTTATTTGGGGATTTTCGAAGACTACTAGACGACACTATTCTATCTAAGTGATTGTGGCCAGATTGACAAAATCTACTCATTTCTTACCAGTTGCAACTCACAACACATTTGACCAATTGAGCATATTTTTCGAGAGGGAGATTATCAAACTGCATGAGACCCTTGACTATCAAGTCAGACAAATAGGCTATATATACATCCAAGATATGGCAGAGTATGCAGGAGCAGTATGGTCACGCCTACAGTTTAGCAAACCCTTTCACCATCATGCCTAGAGGATATGCTTAAAGCTTATGTACTAGAGTTTGTCAGATCTTGGGAAGAGTCCCTACCATTATTTGATTTGCGTACAGTAATAGTTATCAGGTTATTATTGAGATGGCGCCATTTGAGGCTTTATATGGTAGACCGTGTCGTTCGCCATCTTATTAGGCTGAGCTAGAGGACCGGGAGTTAGTAGGGCCTGAGATTGTTGTTGATCACATAAGTATCATACGAAAGATTCGCTAGAGGTTTAAAGGGGCCCGGGAGTGGTAAAGGAAGTATGCAGACACGTATCATGGCGATATCACGTATACCAAGAGAGCCTTTGCATATTTAACGATTTCTTTTAAGAAGGGTCTTCACATATTTTGTTTGAAATGAAAGTTAGCAACGAGATTTATCAGGTCTTTCAAGATCAGAAAATAGGTCAAAAAGTTGCGTATAAACTTGAGTTACCTCCACAGATGTCAAGGATTCATCCAAATTTTCATATTTCTATGCTTCGACTAGCTAAGTAGATAATAGGTCTGAGATCGATAGTTGGCTTGAGTCAGATTGACATAAGCGAAGATTTATCTTATAAGGAGAAGCTAGTACAAATTCTAGATTGAAGGGTTCAACAGTTTAGAGAAAAGTCTATCACGAAAATGTTAGTCAAGTGGCAGTTCCGTGTTGACTCAAAACTGACTTGGAAACGGGAAGATTATATGAGAGATAGATTTCCATACCTTTTCGAGTCAGGTATAATTTTAACTTAATTTTTAATTTTGAGGAAGAAATTTTCATTAGTTGGGAACACTTTTCTTGGCCTGAATTTTCAATTTGAGTTTAATCCCTTAATCAGGATAAGCGACCCATGATATGGGACCTACATCAAGATACGTGTAATGGCCTAGGTATCTGTTATATTTGTAATGATGTATACCTAGTGTATTGTATATGTGTAGACTATGAAGTTACTCATACCAATGTTTAGGTTTCGAAATGTGAGTGGGAACGCGCCTTGAGATGCATGTCGGTGTTGGATCGGGGTAGAGAGTGATGTAATAAGTTTATTTAGGCTTAGCTCAGCTTAAATAGTAGTATTAATGTGGCTATAGTTGATTTTGTATTAAATGTACCTGAGTTTTTAATTTAAAACAATAGTCATTTGATGATTCTCAAGATTCATGTTGGCACATCAAGAAACAAATTTAGTTTAAATTGGTGTTAGTTACTAAGAGAGAGTGGAGAGTTAGTAGGAAATATGTCTAGATGTAAGCCTTTCGATTAGTCTCGAGATACGTGTATATATTAAGATCAATGGCCATTAATCAATCATATCCTTTACATATATAAAGCTTAAGATCAGCCAAACCATTTAATTTCAAAAACGAAGAGGTAAGGAAGTTGTTAGAGAACTTGGAGAAGAATAAATTAGTGAAGATCAACAAGTTTGGATGAGATTTTGTGGGTTTAGGAGGTGTAGATCAAGTAGTTGGTGTTGATTAACTAGGTAACTTCACTTACACCATTAGATTAGCTTAATTTGATGAATTAATGAAATATATAAAGTATGGCTGATATTTTGTTGTTAGTGGGGTGTATTAGGGTCTCTGATAGGTGAGGAAAGATATCCCAAGGTGTTGGATTGGATGTGTATGGAGAGAACTCAAAACTCTAAGTGCAGGATTCTCGGTTTTCCTGCATATAGTGCACTAGATGATCTTGCTAGTGCGCTACCTATGTGTTGCACACAATTAAAATTGATTAGTGTGCTAGACAAAACACCCATTGCACTAAATGCTCTAATAGTATAAAATCGACGGTTTCCTAATTTCAACTAAAACACTTTGAACAACTCTAATACCCTAATTAAATTTATAAACACACTCTAAAGCCTATGAAATGATATTAGGGACTTAAAGAAGAGCCTTGGGAGTTTGAATACGCAGTTCAAGGTGTCGGGAAGCCGAATTAGCCTATGTAATTACGTGGATTGTAAGTAAACTGATTAAGATATTTATTTACATTTCATTCATATTTTATTATTTATTTCTAGTCATTTGGACTGATTTCCCTTTTTGTACTCTGTATGCCTTAACTTTTTGATTCATCTCATTCCATGAGTTTGTTATCATGCTCTCTCGATAGCTCAAATAGTTCACTAAAATGTTTTAATGAACCGTAAGCCCAGAAAGCATCAATTGTTGGTTAATGCTTTCATTGACTCTATATCGTGTACTATGTTATTCTTGATTGTTGAGACATTTAGTCAAATGAAATAGCATGCTATTAAGTAATGGTTTACGGTATTGTAAATTCCATTTTCTTTGTGCATTAGATATGTAATCCTATTTTTGGATTCCTAAACCATCTCATTCCTTGAAATATGAAAGTAGTTCTTGTATCTAGGAATATGAGATGATAGAGATGGGTACGAAACTCAAGTGTCACTAGACTTTTAGTGATGTCGGGTTCTCACCACTAGCTTGTATAGCACACATGTACTTGGACCTAGGGTTGTTGTCAAGTAGACATCATAGGTAACTAGCATTGTGATTGATTATAGAGGCATAGAGCTCAGCTCCGACCTTCAACAGAGATGTAGAGCTCAGCACCATCCTGAGATAATGAAATAAAGGCATTTGGGATAAGACTCGCGACCGACTGGCTCTAGATTATTACTACTTAGTCATGTATCAGTTTTATATTTACTAATTGAAGAGTCTATTAGCATCATCTTATTTTTGGCATAGTTGCTATTATTATGCTTTTAGATTCTTGTTGTATATTTGAAAATACAAAGAAATCTCTCTTAGTGTTACTTTCTACTTTCCTATACTCACCGTCATTTTTATGATAATGTACACAGATCTATTGAGTAGTGGACCAAGCAAAGAGAAGATCAGCGACTACCTTTGAGCCAGTGGAGCATCGCTATATTGAATTTTGTTGGTTTTTATTTCGTTGTATGACTTATATATTATGTATTTCATATACTTTTAGGGTTATATATATTATGGATTGACAGATAGTACCTTAACTAGATACTTGATGATATATTATAACTATTTCATTAGTATGACGTTCAAAGCTTTTAAATAACTCTGATTTATTAATTCGACATAAGATAAAAAAACACTTATTTGAAAAATTGACTTGCGAGTAGAATGGTTTGGAAAAATGATGACTAATTTGTTATTAATAGACTATTTAAGATCTCAACTTATCTTACAATTCATCAATTCACCTTTAGTGCTTTCATATTTCCATGACTGTTTAACCGAAGAGATAGAAGGATTCAAAGTCCAATTCTTGAAATCAACGTAGTCAACTTATTAGCCGATCATACTCTTAAAGGATGCTATTTCAATCATTTAAGTCTTATCAAAGGAAATTCTTGTTACATAGAAGTTCTTATTTACTCCCTCTTAAAATCATTTACTAATACTCAATCGGTAAATCTATGTATTCCTTTGTCATATTTTTTAATTCGTATTGAAAGACCTCATAACTTAATTCGGTTAGAAGTGACTATTGGTACTTGAGAATTTCTGACATAAATACTTAAGTTTTTTTAATAGCTGAACTTAGCTATTTTCATATCATTTTCCTCAATATCAATTTCTAACACATTGATCTTATCGCTACTACACCTTTCATTTTCAAGTTACAAATTTCATTGATCTTTATTTTGTAACGACATCTAATCCGGTGTTAACAAATCTTACTTCTAACTTATGTAATTTCATTCATTTTCCAACCATTTATGTTAACTCATGAACCGCTATACTCTAATTCACTTGTAATTTAGCAACTTGAGTAAGAAGCAATTAAACATTCAATATTTTTTTTTGGAAGTCATTTGATTTTTTTAATCATGGTTCAATTCTCAATTTCACTCTGTGTTTGTTTTAGGAAAAAGACAATACTTTGTTTCAAAGTACTTTATTTTAGTAGAAACTGGCTTAGCAGAGTTTATTGATGATACTATAATCCCTTTATGATTTTCTAGTTAAAACTTACTTTGTCTAATCAATTTCTATATTCAAAACCGTGTATCTCCTTTTATTGTCATTAAGACTATTTTGGAAGAAACTCTCAATTGGTTTATGGATCAAACCAATAATTTATAGAATAGGTCTTCCCATTTTTCTAGTTCAACCTGTATGAACCTCATTCTAAAATTTAAGATTTCTAAATCTTTTGCTTCTCATAAGTCTCAAATTAATTTAATGTTTACTAAATGATTTTCAATCGCTTGAGACTTAAACTTAAGTCTACTATGATATTTCCTTAAGCTTTACAAAATTGTAAAAGTTCGATACTTTAAATATCAAAGAGGTTCTTGTTCAGTACTTACATTCTTAAATCATTCATACTTCTTTCTCAACAAATTACCTAATGGATTTATAATTGAATATTTCCCTTAGTAACATCAGTACCGAACAACATACAAAACTTTTATGAATTCAAACTTCACAAGTCTATTTCACTTTCAATAACGCTCAGTTTCATTTCTTAAGTCTATTCTTTCATTTAAATATTTGTTCCTAGCCTTACTAATGTTAAGTATCGAACATAAAAGGAGAATAAACTTCCTATCGCTTATATGGCAATAATATATAATATATAACAAACATATCATAATAACAAAGTATCTCCAACTCAAAGTCATTTCCTATCTAATCGCGCTCAACACTTTTTAGTTTCCAACAAAACTTTTCCTCAAATTAAACAAACCTAGAGTTTGATACCAATTCTGTTAAGACCCATCTTACTAATCCTAACCTAGCTTAATTAGCTTGATTAGGCACCAAAACCACACAATCAGCTTAGTACCTCAAAACACTTCCCATTTCAATCATTATAATTCTATGAACATTAATTTAAATCCTTAACGGCTGAGTTCTTAATTTATTTAATTGAAGCAAATTAGGGAATCAGGGAATCATATATATTCTCTTCCATATTCTAATAAAAACTTTAGCAAAATCATCTCTAAAAGTGTTCTGGTGAGAAATCCACCTAATAGGCAACAGAGTGGAGAGAAAGCTAGAAAGACTCACAACTACCCATCATTCAAAATATGTATCAAATTCAAATTTATAAACTAAATAAGAGTCTTCAATACCTTAATTACATCATTACAATCCTAAAATAAACCAAAATAGAAAAATAAATCTCTCAACTTACTTTAAATTAATTTAGGAGAATAGCGTAACTTTTCAATCTGTTTTATGACCTACACTCATCCCAAGAACCCCAAAACAATATATATAAATTAATTACAAGGAAAAAATTAATTTTAGACTTTAAAGTAAACAAAAAATATCTTCGAGCTTTGTTTGTGCTTCTTTGTCTTCCCAAAAAGCCTAACATCATCGAAAATGACTCGAAGACATCATGTAAGTAAACTCCTACACCGCTCTTTACTCTTGTAAATCTTAGTTTGAATATATTAAGACATGTAATTGCATTTCCAAATAACAAAAAATTTATATAATAATGCGAAACCCATTTATTATTATTTATGGTTCAAAAACAGGTTGGCAAACCTAATAATGAACTTGAAACGAAAATAAAAGTCCAGTGCACGCTACTCGAAATCATCATTGCCCCCTTACAAATTTACTTGTAGCTAGTCTTTTCCACTTATACAAGATACCTAATATTTACTTGATTTACTTGCACCTAGTCTTTTTCACCTAAGCGGAATTGTCAGACCATACCTAATTAGGGCATCTGACTGAGCTAGATTACCTTAAATCCCTATTAATCTAGTAAGCCATAACCACTCCTTTAATGAATAATCAATACCAAGGTCACGTAATCATTAAATAAAATATTTTTTCAACCATAGAGGATTCTAATATAAATCATAAACCTAAAAGTTTGTTTAGATTAATTCCATTATCCTCAAAATTTCGAAATTCTTTTTCGACGACACCTCTTCTGTTTCTTAAGCCTACACTGGAAAACATGGCATTCAAAAATCGTCAAATAAAACCTGCACAGCTTGGTGGAAATGCCAAAAGACTGACAATCCACCCATAAAAATATATATTGCATCAATAAAACTAATTATTCATTCTAACCCAATTTAGCATATTAAAAGCCTTAAATATACATTATTTTAGCTCCATAGTTATCCTAATTCATCACAAAATAGTTATAATCATTCCAAAAGAAATACTAATCACACACGAACCAAAAAACACATCTATACAATATATTATAAAAAAAATACTTACATAGAGAGAATGAAACTTAACAATTCACAAAAATCTAATAAAACTTTCCTTTTCTTTTGTCGTCGCTGGTACCTGCCATTACCCAGTTATAAAAATTTGATAATGTTAGATAAGTAAATCCTACACTATCCAGTACATTTGTAATAATCAAATGCATAATAATACGAGGAATTCAATGAACAATATATTTAAAGAATTTACATACAATAATGAATCCATCCTATTTCTGTTATCTAACCATAATCAGCTAATATCATTCGAAAGTTGCAAGTAAATAGTAATAAGGACTCATGCACTGAGAGGATAATCAAACGAGTTTTGTTTCTCTAGACTATGGGAGTATGATCTTGTTCAACATAATCTCATGATAACCAGCTGATGCAAAGTATCAATGATTACAAAACCTCAAGCATAATATAGTGTTATCCACTATAACCATGGTATAATAGACACTATAAGGAGATTCAAATTGGCCTTATATGCCCTCGTGTATGCATGTATAACAAAAATGCAATAACAAGGATCAATGAAATTTACACAAAATTTATACTTATACAATTTAAAGGTTACTATTCGATTACTTAACTTTACAAATGCGATACTGCAACTCTTTTGCACTTTGGTTATGTAAACTAGTCCACACAAGATTCCAATTGTAGTCCTAAAATTTATTTATATGTTTCGTAAGTTTCCATTACAATTAGATAATTTATCCATTATATTATATTTTATTTAGTAAAGTTTCATCCTGAAAACCATGGAATCACTCCAAATCTAAACATCGGATGTCCTGAACCCAATTTCAATTCCAAATTATGATTCAACATAAAAAATTAACCTTGACTAGCCTTCAAAACAATTTTACGAATTATAGGCATTTTTAGAGTTGTAACACTCATTACGAGGCATAATCCCAATATAAATCCTCAAGAAAATTCCAGAATCCTCATTTATCATAAAAATCCCATATTTCCAAAAACTTATCCTAAAATCTCATTTTCTTGAAATTTCCTAATTTCCAGTGATTTTTATTTTATCTTTTTCGATTTTAAAACTTTTTAAAAAAAATAGGATGGGTTTCATCTTGGTCCGAGCCCAGCTCGACTTAGCTGAGCTGAACTCGGTTCAGCTATGGTCTAATATCAAACTTTCATACCATTCCTTAGGATTAAAATAGAGCTTTTACTCTATTTCAATTACGCAATTTAGTCTTATAGGTTTGTGCTTGGTTAGCCCTTTCCCAGACACCCCCCATTGTTGAACACACAAAAGAGACGACCTCTAGATCGTCTCCTTCCTCGAAACTTCTTTTTCCTCTCACCCTCCCCTATAGTTCAATTGCTTTTTTTTCGTTTTCAAATGAAACTCTCTTCCTCACCTCTATTCTTCATCAATCCATCAACAAAACACAATTACAACCTCAATCACACCTTCAAAATCTCTTTTAGTCACAAACACACACACACACACATAGTCCAACAAAAACCAATTTGATTTTCCATTAAACTTACCTCCAAATCGCCAACACAGTCGACTGACAGTTCCTCCTTAATTCCAACCAAACAAAAATACAACAAAGAGAGAAAAGGAGATAGATAGCAAAGATGGTGTGGGAACAACCCAGTAAGACAATAAGGATGATGAACAATGAACAAATGAGATAATTGATTGAAGATGAAGACAATGAAACACCTTTACTATCCCATTATGTATATATATATGTATACACTAATATATTTTCGCGGCTATAAATTCGCCACGAGCGCCAACGACCACCCTCGGGCGTGCACACTATTATAATTCCCAAGCATGTCACCTTTGACCTCGAATGTCACTAGGCGCCCACTTATTTATTAATTATTTCATGTAACTTAATGCTTATCTCTAATTTTATGGTTCAAATTAAATCACAAAATACACCCCAATTTTGCCGAAATTGGGAAAACTCCCGAACACGCTTCGGAACTCGCGGACATTGTGTATACACTTCAACTTTATGTCGAAGTGAGTATTATAAATCAATTAGTCATGCAAGACACAAAAATAATATTTTAAACTTATGAAATTCTCATAATTCACAATCTTCCAAACTAATTAAAAATTATGTCCTCGAAATTTAAACTTACAAGTTACTGAACCAAAAAAGATATGAGAAAATGATTCTCCATACATAACTCTTTCAATCCTAAACTGTAAAAATATTTTGCAATGTGAACCGTTAAGTGGACCCAATCACTTGTGTTGTAATTACCAACTAAGTGGTAGAGATCTTAAACAGTTCAAATTTTCATTTCCAACTTTTTGTTTTAATGAAAAGTTATCTCTATCACTTTGGCAATACTGCTTTTTATGAATTGTTGACGAGTTAAATAATCAACTTTGTGGAATGTCTAATACCCTTCTTTCATTTCTCATCTCAAACCTTGAATCCCATTCAAGAATTAATACTTAGGAAAATCTAGCCTATCTCATTTTTTGTAATACCATTTTCATTCTTAACTGATATAGATTCCATAAAACGTGGATAATTCTTTCCCTATACACCAAATTCTAATAAACACATACCGATTTGCATTCTCATTGCTGATTATCTTTTTATTTTAATTGTCGGCTGGTCAATTCGTAGAATATCATTAGTCTAATTATTAATATAGTGATGCAAATAATACTTGACGATGACATTAGATAAAAACAGTGTCTATATGATCCATCACCATTCTAGCATTTCTAAACAAAAACATGGAATTACACAAGTCATCCCATAACTATAAATCACCAATTACATCTATCATCCCATGATAAGAAATCTCGAGATTAAATCTAATCGGATAATGAAGCTTGACACATCATGCAACTCTTACTCATTCTTTAAATGTTTGCTCATAATATTATTTAGATTGTTGACTAGAAAGCAATTACCAATTTCAACTTGTCAGCCGATTCATTTAATTGTCAATCTCTTCCGATTACATTTATCGCTACTCCGTTATTCGTTATTTCTCCAATTATTAAGATTTCACATCTCAATCATTACTGTATAAAAAATTCTTTTATTACTTGAATAGAGACAATTATCCTTAATTTTAGTAGATACAAGTTTCTAAGTAGAGATATTGACATATTCAATTAGTATACTTTCATTTTATAACTTTTAACTTGTATCTCATATAAGTTATAAATATGATATTTCTCTTTGCCTTTACTCAATATAATGAAAAAATATTCAATTCTTCAAACATACCAAGTCGATGCACCGTAACTGCTCATCATTGTAAATGTATTAGAGATAAGGTTTAATAATTGAGCTATAAGTCATGTCCCAATTCATTTATATCTTCACCAACATACATGGATCTTACATCATCTCTAATTTACAATAACTAGTTCTTTAAACTTCACTACTAACTAATCAGATGGTGTACCATTAAAAGTTGGCCAATGTACAAAATATTTACTTGTATTATTTGTATGCTACTTTGGTTCAAAATTTTGAACTTTCGGAGCTTGACTCCTTGTGAAATCCTTAAGAAGATATATTAATTTTCATCAAACTTATAGTTTGAAATCCTAATTTTATCGGTGTCCCGAAATCTCTCTTTTGATGTGTACATGAGCATTTCTTTAATATTTAGTTGCTTATACTTCATCCTCCAATTGTCTCCAACGAAAACTCGTACACTTTTTATCCCGACTGTCACTAATTTAGTCGATTATTCAAATACAAGTGAACACGTTACACTAGTCTTCTATGCTGTGAATAAATTGTGATTATAATACAAAGTTACTTGGATTTTTGGTTATGCATAACTACTCTAGTGCCTTACTTTAACTTAATGAGTCTATTTTTATGACCTCCAGCCATCATAAGTCATCTTAATGTCTTATTTTATTTTATACACAGATTCTATTCCACTCGGTTTTTTCAATCTTAGCTATACTCACAATAATTTAAACTTTTGTCCCTTTATAAACATACCACAACTTTGGTCAACAACTAGGCCACTTACAACTCCTTAATCATAACTAAGAAATGCAATTTATATATATATATATATCTCAAAAATTTAGCTAAGGATAATACTACTTCTTATGATCATTCAGTCAATTAAAGTCTTCTATGGCTAATCTTTATTCGATACAGAGAAATTTTGCAAATCAAACAATTCTATTATTTGTTATTGCCTTAATTTGTTTACATCAGTCACATATTTCTTGACTTTTCTTTTCAGAAAAAGAAATTTGGTGCATCTCAATAGAATATGTAAGATAACTATGTATCTTACTACTCACTAATTTACATATGATTAATTCATTTGTCTGTTGTTGTTTATCCGAAGAAATAGAACAATTAGAATTTCCAAACTGTTGAACAACTTGACAACTAATCAAACTTTTAAAGAATGCTATTTCAATCATTTAATTCATATTAATGGAAATTCTTGCAATATAGAACTTATTCTAACGTCATATAACAATCACTTTTCGATATTTAATCAGTACATCTATTTATTCATTGGTTTTTGAGGTTGTAGTGATAGAAATCATTACTTAATTTCTTTAGAATTTACTATTGGGTAATTTGAATTTCAAAACAATCACTCGTGTTGATGTTTCATAGCTACTCCAACAATTATTATACCACTTCCTCGATACCTTACCTTCTAACACGTTTATCTTATCACTACATCTTTCATTTCCAAGTTAGAAATTCCACTAATCTTTATTTCATAATAACACTTGTTAACAAAGACTACTTATAACTCATGTATTTCTACTTATTTTATCAGCTCTTTATTCGACCCATAAAACCACTATACTCAGCATCACTAATAGATAAATAACTTAAGTAATAAGCAATCAAGATTTTTAGTACTTCTTTTTAGAAGTCGTTTAACTATCTTAAACTGTGGCTCTAATGCTCATTTCACTTTGTGTTTTGTGTTTGAAAGGAGACAATACTTTGCTTTCGAGTATTTTATTTCTGTAGAAATCGATTTAAACAAGTTGACTAGTTCTATCACAATCCCATTATGATTTTTCAATCAAGTTTAGTTTTTCTAATCTATTTTTTTTTTTTGAAATTCACTTGTCTCCTTTTTCTCTTCATTAAAGTAAAATTTAACATTTTCCTAAGCTTTCTACAATAGTTATTGTTCGATATTTTTAATTTGAAAGGAATTCATGTTTAGTACTTATGTACCTGAATCATTTCGACTTCCTTTCAAACAATTTCTAACTGGTTTCATAACTGATACTTTCATCAATTATATTGGTGTCAAACTATTTACAACACCTTTATGAATTTGAACTTCATAAGTTCATTTCACATCCACTCACCCTCGCTTTGTTTCATAAAGCTATTCTCCCTTTTATTATCTATTCTCATTTAACTCATCATTTTTTTGAGTTAATTATCGAACAAACAAGGAGAATAAACTTCCTATTGAATAGCAAGCGACAATACATACATACAACACAAACATAACAAAATGATTCAAATACCTAGCTCACGGTCACTTCCAACTAATCGCGCTCAATTACTCTTTGGTTATCAACCAAAGTTTACCCTCAATTGAGCCGAACCAAGGATCTGATACGAAGTTCATCAGCCCTTCATCATAAAGACGACTGACCGACCTAGATTATCTTAATCCTCTGATAATCTAGTCAGCCTAATCCATTCTTTCAACTTTGAATCAAAATAATTATTATTTCAATCCTTTGTAAGGTTTTAAAAGTAAATTTATATCTTCAATAAAACCCAATTCATTAGTTGTTCAATTGGAGTAAATTTAAAGATTATATCCATATTTTGTAAAAAATTTGGCAAAGACTCACACTAAAAATGGTTTGCCAGAAAACTTCCACCTAATAGATATTACAATTAAGAAGATGCCTAAAAGAACTCATAACTCCCTACAGCTCAATGTATATAAATTAGATTTCTCGACTTCTCTTTTTCTCTAAGAGAAATTCTATGCTTTTCCAGTGACTATGTAAGATAACTTTGTATATTACTATTCATTAATTTACTTTTGATGAGTTCATTTATCTGTTGTTGTTCATATGAAAGGATTAAAGAATTAGAATTTCAAAAACTTTTGATCAACTTAATAACTATTCAAACTCCTTAAGGATGCTATTTCAATCCTTTAATTCATATTAATGGAAATTCTAGCAATATAGGAACTTATACTAACGTCCTATATCAATCAGTTACTTATATTCAATCAGTACATCTATCACTTCATTGGTTTTATTTTGGGTTGTACTGATAGGCATCATTATTTAATTTAATTAGAAGTGACTATAGGGTACTTTGAATTTCCAAACATAATCACTTGTGTTGATGTTTTATAGCTAATCCAACAATTATTAGACCACTTCTCCAACACCTTGACTTCTAACATGTTGATCTTATCACTACACCTTTCATATTCAAGTTAGAAATTTCACTGGTCTTTGTTTGATAATAACACCAAATTTAGTGTTAACAAAGATTACTTATAATTTGTGTATTTCTATTTGTTTTATCAGTTCTTTATTCGACTCATAGAACCACTATAATCAGTGTCTACAGATAAGTAACCGAAGTAATAAACAATAAAAATTTTTATTACTTCTTTTTAGAACTCGTTCGATTGTTTTAAACTATGGTTCTATTCCTCATTTCACTTTGTGTTTAGTTTAAAAAAATGAGACAATATTTGCTTTAAAGTTTTTTACTTTCGTAAAAATCGACTAAAACAAGTTGACTAGCTCTATCACAATTTCATTGTGATTTTTCAGTCAAGTTCAGTTTGTCTAATCAATTTTTATTTTCAAAATTCACTTGTCTCCTTTTTCTTTTCATTTAAGTAAATTTTATCATTTTCCTATACATTTTACAGTTGTTATAGTTCGAGACTATTAATTTTAATGGACTCCATGTTCAGTACTTACGTACTTGAATCATTTCGATTTCCTTTGAACCAATTTCCTATTGGTTTCATATCTGATACTTTCATCAATTATATTGGTACGAAACTATTTAAAACCTTTATGAATTCGAACTTCACAAGTCTATTTCACATCCATACACCCTCAGTTTTTGTTTTATAAAGCTATTCTCTCTTTTATTATCTGTTCTCATTCAACTCATCGTTTAATATGAGTTAATTATTGAACAAACAAGGAGAATAAATTCCCTATCCAATATCAAGCTACAATACATACATACTGTGACGACCCCTCTCCTAATCTAGGGCACCCCCCGACCTAATCCTGTAATTAAGCCCTAATCATATCCACGCAGGACTTAACTACGTATTAGTCAGCCTTTTCTAATTAAACATTTTATTAAATGAATTTATTAGCGGAAGTCTTATTGATTATGCGGAAGCCATTTATAATGTCCTAAGTGTGGAAAACCAGGAAAATGCCATCGCATAAATATATATAGTCTTCAAAATTCATTGAAACGATAAAATGGTCTAAGTCAAGTCGGGAACTAACGCTCAAACCAATATACAACCGCAAAAAGTATCTGAAAGACATATATAAACTATACAATCAAAATATCAAAAGAAGACCTACAATCGATGCAGTGACGCGCCCCCATCTCAGGGATAATCGCCGATCTTCTCTTTGCCCGGCCTGCTAGTAGACGGCTCTGCACCCACCGTCATAAAAAGGACAGTGAGTACAAGAATAAAACTGTAATCCCCGATGACAAGTTTCAGTTGCATATCCAAATATTTAAATGGTATTTAAAAGCATATAAATGGAAAACTGGAAAATAAACCATATGCGAGTAAATACCAGAGTTAAACAAGTGATACTGACACTAGGCTAAGTAGTAGTGATTTAGGTCCGGTCGGCAGTGAAACGTGTCACCCCGACCCAATAATCATATAGCACAAGGGACTCTAACCCAAGTTTTACTAGGGACTCTAACCCCGGTGTGTAGACCACCTCAGGGACTCTAACCCCGAGTGTCATACAATGTCAGGTAACGTGTGCCGACATCCCCAGGGACTCTAACCCCGTCGCGCACACCTCGATCAAGTACGGGACCTAAATGCAACAACTACTTTTTAAATTTTCAAGAAATACCAAGTATGGATTGTCAAGTCATAGGCACATCTACACACCTGAACAAATAATGAATACAGGTCCTCTTAAACATTCATAAGATATTCACTAGCCTAATAACATGCTATTTATCATTCAATTCACATTTGAAAGAACAAGAATAGACATAGCATGGAATGGAATCAATGAATTTAATCAAATAAATGGATATCATGCAAACTAGACTCATCAATTGAGCATAGACACAAAGAAACACATGATATAAGAGTACAAAGGTAAATAGTCAAAAGGACTATGCAAGGACAACAATTTATAGGAATGAAATGCCAAGTAAAATCGTCAATGGGTATACTCACTACAACAAAGTAAAGCGTTAGCTTTACTGGCCTCCCGATACACCAAGTCTTGTATTCGCTCTCTAGTGCCCTTTTCCTAGGTTCCTGAGTTGGTGTCTCATTAGTTCAAGTATAGTGGGTTTATCGTGTATTCAAATTGGTTCAATCAACTTTTTTTATTGAAATATAACTTTCCTAATTTTTCCCAATTTTTCCAGAATTTTTCCAAATTTTCTTTCATTTTTCTTCCCTTTTTCTCTTCTTTTCTATTTTTTTTTTTTTTTACTATTTGGATTGGGTCGACCCAAACGGGTCAGACCCGACCCGGCCTGGACCAGATGTACCTCGGTGCAAGCTTGCATTTCACCCCAAATCTCTGAAAACCCTTCCGAGGGGAAACCTTTAAAAAGACAAAGGCTCCCTCGGAATACGCGAGATCACTACGATACTTATCTGCATATCTCTTATGTCTCTCATGTGCTCCTTTGAGTCTTTGACGGATCAGTTTGACCTTTTTCGTGTGGTCAACAACAATTTCAGGCCCCACTGTCTCCCGGTCCTCTGGCTCAGCCCAATACAATGGCGAGCGACACACTCTGCCATACAAAGCCTCAAATGGCGCCATCTCAATGCTAGCCTGACAACTGTTGTTATAAACGAACTCACGCAATGGTAGGTACTCCACCCAAGATCCTCCAAACTCCAACACATATGCCCGCAACATGTCCTCGAGGACCTAAATCAATCTCTCAGTCTGCCAGTCGGTTTGAGGGAGGAAAGTCGTACTGAACTGTAGGCGCGTATCGTACTGCTCTTGCATACTCCGCCATATCCTGGACGTATACATAGCATCTCGATCTGACATGATCGTTAATGGTACCCCGTGCAGCCTGATAATATCTCTCTCAAACAGTACGCTCAGCTGATCGAACGTGTAATGCGATGCCACTGGCAGGAATTGAGCAGACTTAGCAGTCTATCAACTATAACCCAGATTTAATTATGACTCCTCGCGGTCCTCGACAATCCTTTGACAAAATCCATAGAGATGTCTTCCCACTTCCATCGAGGAATAGAAAGTTGTTGTAGTAATCCCCCGAGTCTGCGATGCTCGGACTTCACTTGCTGACAGATACCACAGTTCCTGGTGAATCTAGACACGTCTGCCTTCATCCCAGGCCACCAGAAATGTCTCCTCATGTCGTGGTACATCTTAGTCCTGCCTGGACGTTCGGTAAATTTGGAACGATACGACTCTTGAACGATCTCATCTCTCGGCTCCGGTACCTCTGGTATCCACAACCTGCTCCGGTATCTCAGACACTGATCTGTCGTCTCTACCCAATTTGTACACTCTGCATTCTACGCTAACTCGTTGAATCTCGAGTATAACCGGTCAGTCCTCTGACCTTCTGACACTCGTTCGGTAGACACGGTTTGTAGTCTCATCTGTGCGCAAATTATCACCTGAGTATCGGTAGAAATCTCTGTCTGACATGCTGTCGCAGCTGCCTCGAGTAATCCATACTCATGTATCATGTGACATCTGACCACCTCAGCATCTCTACTCGGTCTCCTACTCAACACATCTACGACTACGTTCACTTTTCCTAGGTGACACTCTAAGGAAAAGTCATAGTCCTTCAAGAACTCCAACCATCTGCGTTGTCTCATGTTCAACTCTTTCTGTGTGAAGAGATATTTCAGACTTTTGTGATCAGTGAAGAGTGTGAATCTCTCTCCATACGGAAGGTGTCTCCAAGTCTTCAGCGCAAATACAATACAACGGGCCGCCAACTCTAGATCGTGAGTGGGGTAGTTCTTCTCATGTATCTTTAACGTCTCGATGCGTATGCCACGACATTGCTACCCTGCATCAACACACAACCTAGACCCATATGAGAAGCATCATCGTACACTAGAAATCCCTGTCCAGCCTCTGGCAATACTAACACTAGCGCGGTAGTTAATGACCACTTCAATTGAGTAAATGCACCCTCGCATTTTTCACTCCACTCATAAGCAATATCCTTCTTCGTCAGCCTTGTCATCAGTGAAGCGATCTTCGAGAAATCCTTCACAAATCTACGATAATAACCTGCTAATCCCAAGAAACTCTTGATCTCCGGTACTGATGTCGGTGATGGCAAGTCCGTGGTCGTCTAAATCTTGGCCAGATCTACAGCAATTCCTGCTGCTCCAACAATGTGCCCCAAGAACTTGACCTTTGCAAGCCAGAATTCACACTTGCCGAACTTCGCGAAAAGTCAGTGTTCCCTCAATGTCTGCAACGTCTCTCTGACGTCCTGCTCGTGATCCTCACGTGTTCTCAATTCCTAGTAGTAGATGCAGCTTCTCCTGCGATAGGATCCACTTCTCAATCTCATCGTGGTCCCTCTCTCCCGAAAAACACGCCAGTCTGAGTCTCATGAACTCCTTCACTAGCTTGGCATCCCTCGACAAGCCAGTGATCTCAGATATAGCGGGCGTGGGCGTGTCTACTACTGCTTCTATTGTCGGTATTGTGACGACCGGTAGTGCTAGTGGATGCGGTGTCGCTGCTCTGCGGGTGGTACGGTGCTCGTGCCTTTGCGATAGTAGTAGTGGCTGGTGCGGTAGGAGTCTCTATGGTCGGGGGTGTTGTAGTAG
The DNA here is from genome assembly GCA_039657365.1 of Stephania yunnanensis. Classification (NCBI taxonomy): domain Eukaryota; kingdom Viridiplantae; phylum Streptophyta; class Magnoliopsida; order Ranunculales; family Menispermaceae; genus Stephania; species Stephania yunnanensis. The sequence continues at coordinate 235,605 of JBBNAF010000033.1, read as the reverse complement.
TAGCTGTGGTGACGAGGGCAGTCGAAACCAGTATAGTCATATGTGCTGACATGTACGCGATGAACTTGGTGATCTGTCACTCCTGAGCGGTCATCTGGTCAGACATCTTCTAAAAATTGTCAACTGACACGGTGAGAGGCTGATTGCAGCTAGCTCCGGTGTCTCCATCCTCGCGTGAATCCCCCCCTTCGGTGTCTTCAAGTCTATAGCGAACGCGAATCAGCTACTACATGGCATAACGTACATATACATATAGAAACTAACATGTACATGTAAAAAATCCCCATCTCACATCCACTTAATTCCCAACAAAAAAGTTCTAGGCAAGGATCATCTGGTTTCCACCTCTAAGGTTTTGTGTTTTATACGAGTTCATGTTTTTCATATTTATCCCTAAGGTTCTTATACCTAGGCTCTGATACCAACTGTGACGTTGGTATCACAATGTCTTAAGCCATTAAACTTTCCCCTAAGTTCGTCTGAACCAAAGCTCTGATACCAACTGTGACGTTGGTATCACAATGTCTTAAGCATTTAAACTTTCCCCTAGGTTCGCCTGAACCTAAGCTCTGATACCTACTGTGACGTTGGTATCACAATGTCTTAAACCATGAGATTTTCAAAACTTTCCCCTAGGTCCGTCTGAACCTAATCTCTGATACCAACTGTGACGGCCCCTCTCCTAATCTAGGGCACCGCCCGGCCTAATCCCATAATTAAGCCCTAATCATATCCACGCAGACTTAACTACGTATTAGTCAGCCTTTTCTAATTAAACCTTTTATTAAATGAATTTATTAGCGGAAGTCTTATTGATTATGCGGATGCCATTTATAATATCCTAAGTGTCAAAAACCAGGAAAATGCCATCGCTTAAATATATATACTCTTCAAAATTCGCCTAAAACCAGAACTTGTTCAAGTTTCAACTCAATATGTGTACCTAGTTGATGTAGCTTGAGGATTTCTCACAAACTCCCATGGATTACTTCAAAACCTTGATGATTTATTCCCCTCCAAAGAATCTCTTCTTATTCTCCAAAGAAGAATGAATGAGTGGTTTGGTTTGCATGTTGTTGGGGGTGTAGGTGTAGGTGGGAGTGTTTGGTGGGTTTTTGTGTGCATGTAGTTGACACATGGCCTGAATTTTTCCAAGTGTTGCTTGGGTTGGGACAAGTGTGACTTGAGTTGGGACAAGTGTGATGTGGTTGGTTGTTTTGACAACTAATTGTGACACCGCTAACACACTTGCTCGTGTTTTCGGGCGTTTCGACACCCGATTTTTGCTTCCGAATCGTGATATCCGCGTACCGTCGCGTCGCTAATTACTCAATATATATATATATATTCCATATTATTCGCTTGACTATATAGGCTTCCTCATTTCAAGCTGATAATCCAGCTATATTGAAGATCTTAATTTGGTGTTGAAATCATAAAGATATGAATTTTTGAAGTTGCAACATCAAAACTGGAATTCTGCATGTTGTATTAGGAATCAACCTGGGTGATTTAGTCATAATCTGAACATGTTAGATCTAAATTCAACCACACCAGTGGCATTTGAAAGTTCATATAGAAAGGAACAACTTTGCTTAACTGAAGGTATTCTGATTTGAATGTTTTCATTTCCAAACATGCTCTACAAACAGGTGCCGGAATTATAAAGGACAGTTTTGAAACTAAATTTGTTAAGGGCATAACTCCCTAACTAATTACCCAAAAGAGTTAATCTTTTAGTATGTTGTATTTGGATGTATTTTATGCCTTGTGACCAAAAATCACATTTTTAGGAACTATATATTGGGAGAAATAGATTTTCTAAATCTGCTGGTCGGATTAAATCTCAATCAGACCTATGTTTAGTAAAAGCATGATATCTCTTTCAGTTTAAATCATAATTCTGAAAACTAAATATTTATAGAAAGCTAAGAGAGAGATCAACAATAATGGTAATGATGGAGGAATACAATATTTGGACCATTTCATGCCTAAAAGTGCATTAAGATGTAGGACTGAAATTGAAACTTAATTTAGTCTTTAGGGGCTGATTTAGGATGATTGATTTAAAGTCAATTGAACCAATTTGAATACACAATAAACACACTAAATTGAGCTTAAATTCACTATTTGAACTAATGAGACACCAAACTCAGGAACCTAGGAAAAAGGGTACGAGAGAGCGAATACAAGACTTGGTGTATCGGGAGGCCAGTCAAGCTAGGACTTTACTTTGTTGTAGTGAGTATACCCATTGACGATTTTACTTGCCATTTCATTCCTATAAATTGTTGTCCTTGCATAGTCCTTTTCACTATTTACCTTTGTACTCTTATATCATGTGAATCTTTGTTTCTATGCTCATTTGATGAGTCTAGTTTGCATGATATCCATTTATTTGATTTAATTCATTGATTCCATTCCATGCTATGTCTATTCTTGTTGTTTTAAATGTGAATTGAATGATAAATAGCATGCTATTAGGCTAGTGAAAATCTTATAAACTTTTAAGATGACGTGTATTCATTATTTGTTTAGGTGTGTAGATGTGTTTATGCCTTGACAATCCATACTTGGTATTTCTTGAAAATTTAAAAAGTAGTTGTTGCATTTAGGTCCCGTACTTGATCGAGGTGTGCGCGAATCACGGGGTTAGAGTCCCTGGGGATGTCGGCACACGTTACCTGACATTGTATGACACTCAGGGTTAGAGTCCCTGGGGAGGTCGCCACACGTTACCTGACATTGTATGACACTCGGGGTTAGAGTCCCTGAGGTGGTCTACACACCGGGGTTAGAATCCCTGGTAACACTTGGGTTAGAGTCCCTTGTGCTATATGATTTTTGGGTCGGGGTGACACGTTTCACTGCCGACCGGACCTAAATCACTAATACTTAGCCTAACGTCAGTATCACTTGTTTAACTCTGGTGTTTACTCGCATATGGTTTATTTTTCAGTTTTCCAATTTATTTGCTTTTAAATACCATTTGAATATTTGGAAATTCAAATTAAACTTGTCATCGGGGATTACCGTTTTATTCTTGAACTCACCGTCCTTTTTATGACGGTGGGTGCAGAGCCGTCTACTAGCATGCCGGGCAAAGAGAAGATCGACGATTATCCCTGAGCCCGCGGCGCGTCACTGCATCGATTGTAGGTCTTCTTTTGATATTTTGATTGTATAGTTTATATATGTCTTTCAAGATACTTTTTGGGGTTGTGTATTGGGTTGAGCGTTAGTTCCCCGACTTGACTTAGACCATTTTATCATTTCAATGAATTTTGAAGATTATATATATATGTGATGGCATTTCCTGGCTTTCCACACTTAGGAATAAATGGCTTCCGCATAATCAATAAGACTTCCGCTAATAAATTCATTTAATAAAAGGTTTAATTAGAAAAGGCTGACTAATACGTAGTTAAGTCCAGAGTGAATATGATTAGGGCTTAATTACGGGATTAGGTCGGGCGGTGCCTTAGATTAGGAGAGGGGCCCAAATCTCTAACCCTGGTTTAAATTTCTTAATCAGGATCACCGATCTTTGACGTGAGACCCACACTTTGATACGTACACCGACCGAGGCACGTGGCCGAAGTATATGGTATTTTTGTATTTTTGTATGCCTAGTGTTATGTATTGTGTAGACTTACTAAGTCAGTTTGCATGGTTGTAGGCGTCGAGACGAGAGCTGGGGCACGCCTCGATATGCGTGTCGACTCGAGTGCTGGGTAGTTGACGGGACCGAATATTAGGTAGGGGAAACAAAAACACACAAATTGAATAAAAAATTTGTCAAGTAACTCATATGGAATATATATTGGTGACTAACGACGCGATGGTACGCGAATATCACGGTTCGAACGCGAAACCGGGAGTCGAAACGCCCGAAAACAAGGGCGAGCGTCTTCGCTATGTCACCATTAGGTGTCAACACACCTAGCAACACCACACTTGTTCAATCACAGCAACACATGTCCAAACTCTCCCACCACGTGCCACCACCCCCACCTACCTACTGACACCTACATTACATATACACACAACACACATGCAAACACAAACGATCGACCAAAACAGGGAGAAAAACAGAAAGCGAGGAAGAAGAAAAGGAGAGGAGGAGAAGTGACGCGCCGGGAAGGACCGAGGTGAGTTATTGTGGTTGTTGTTGATCGGGTGTTGGCAGTGGGTGGCCAAGAGTAGGGGTTCGGCCTCCATGGCCAAACCCCATGACCGCGGTGGTGATGGCGGGGTGCCTCCCACCATCTCTCCCCACCGGGGTTGGGGTGGAGAGCCACCCCAACCCATCACCGGATTCGAAAAACAAACAAAAAAAAAGAAAAAAAAAAGTTTTCTTCTTCCTCCCGATCGAACCAATCGATCTGGAGGAAGGAGGTGCACAAGCGCATCGCGCGCGTGTGCACCCCCTTGCTGGAATGGGCCCAGAACGGGCCTGGTCGGGTCAGGTCCGACTCGTCTGGGTCGACCCGACCCAAACAATAAAAAAAAAATAGAAAAGAAGAGAAAAAGGGAAGAAAAATGAAAGAAAATTTGGAAAAATTCTGGAAAAATTGGGAAAAATTGGGAAAATCATATTTCAATAAAATAAAGATGATTGAACCAATTTGAATACACAATAAACCCACTATACTTGAACTAATGAGACACCAAACTCAGGAACTTAGGAAAGGGCACGAGAGAGCGAATACAAGACTTGGCGTATCGGGAGGCCAGTAAAGCTAGGACTTTACTTTGTTGTAGTGAGTATACCCATTGACGATTTTACTTGGCATTTCATTCCTATAAAATTTTGTCCTTGCATAGTCCTTTTGACTATTTACCTTTGTACTCTTATATCATGTGTTTCTTTGTGTCTATGCTCAATTGATGAGTCTAGTTTGCATGATATCCATTTATTTTATTTAATTCATTGATTCCATTCCATGCTATTTCTATTCTTGTTCTTTCAAATGTGAATTGAATGATAAATAGCATGTTATTAGGCTAGTGAATATCTTATGAATGTTTAAGAGGACTTGTATTCATTATTTGTTTAGGTGTGTAGATGTGCCTATGCCTTGACAATCCATACTTGGTATTTCTTGAAAGTTTAAAAAGTAGTTGTTGCATTTAGGTCCCGTACTTGATCGAGGTGTGCGCGACGGGGTTAGAGTCCCTGGAGATGTCGGCACACGTTACCTGACATTGTATGACACTCGGGGTTAGAGTCCCTGAGGTGGTCTACACACCGGGGTTAGAGTCCCTGGTAACACTTGGGTTAGAGTCCCTTGTGCTATATGATTATTGGGTCGGGTGACACGTTTCACCGCCGACCGGACCTAAATCACTACTACTTAGCCTAGTGTCAGTATCACTTGTTTAACTCTGGTATTTACTCGCATATGGTTTATTTTCCAGTTTTCCATTTATATGCTTTTAAATACCATTTAAATATTTGGAAATGCAACTTAAACTTGTCATCGGGGATTACTGTTTTATTCTTGTACTCACCGTCCTTTTTATGACGGTCGGTGTAGAGCCGTCTACTAGCAGGCCGGGCAAAGAGAAGATCGGCGATTATTCCTGAGCCCGCGACGCGTCACTGCATCGATTGTAGGTCTTCATTTGATATTTTGATTGTATAGTTTATATATGTCTTTCAGATACTTTTTGGGGTTGTATATTGGGTTGAGCGTTAGTTCCCCGACTTGACCTAGACCATTTTATCGTTTCAATGAATTTTGAAGACTATATATATTTATGCGATGGCATTTTCCTGGTTTTCGACACTTAGGACATTATAAATGGCATCCGCATAATCAATAAGACTTCCGCTAATAAATTCATTTAATAAAATGTTTAATTAGAAAAGGCTGACTAATACGTAGTTAAGTCCTGCGTGGATATGATTAGGGCTTAATTACGGGATTAGGCCGGGCGGTGCCCTAGATTAGGAGAGGGGCCGTCACACATACATACAACACAAGCATAACACAATGATTTAAATACCCAGCTCGCGGTCACTTCCAACTAATCACGCTCAATTATTATTTGGCTCTCAACCAAAGTTTATCTTCAATTGAGCCAAACCTAGGCTTTTGATACCATGTTTGGCAGCCCTTCATCATTGATGATTGGTCGACCTATATTATCTTAATCCTCTGATAATCTAGTCAGCTTAATCCATTCTTTCAACTTTGACATCAAAGTAATTATTATTTCAATCCTTTATAAGGTTCGAAATGTAAATATATATCCTCAATAAAACTCGATTAATGAGTTGTTCAATTGGAGTAAATTTAAAGATCTTATCCATATTTTTAAAAAAATTTAGCTGAACCTCCACTAAAAATGGGCTGCTAGAAAATATATACTTAATAGAAAACAAAATTGGGAAGACTTCTAAAAGTACTTATAACTCCCTGCGGTTTAATATATATAAATAAGATTTCCCAAATTCTCTATTTTTTTCAAAAAGAAATTTCGTGCATTTCTAGAGACTATGTAAGATGACTTTGTATCTTACTATTCATTAATTTACTTTTGATGAGTTCATTTGTCCATTGTTGTTCATATGAAAAGATAGAAGAATTAGAATTTCCAAAACTTTTGATTAACTTAACGACCAATTGAACTCTTAAAGGATGCTATTTGAATCCTTTAATTCATATCAATGGAAATTCTTGAAATATAGGAGCTTATATTGACGTCATATACCAATCACTTATATTCAATCAGTACATCTATCTCTTCATGGGTTTTATTCTAGGTTGTAGTGATAGGCATCATTACTTAATTTGATAAGAAGTGACTATTAAGTACTTTGAATCTCAAAACACAATCACTTGTGTTGATGTTTGGTAGCTAATCTGACTATTATTAGAACACTTTCCCCATACAATAACTAACACGTTGATTTTATACTACACCATTCATTTTCATGTTAGGAATTTCACTAATCTTTATTTCATAACAACACCTAATCGATGTTAACAAAGATTACTTATAACTCATGTATTTCTATTTGTTTTATCAGTTATTTATTCGACTCAAAGAACCACTATACTCAACGTCACTTACGGATAAAAAAACTTGAGTAATAAATAATCAAAATTTTTAGTGCTTTTTTACAAGTCATTTGATTGTTTTAAACTGTGGTTATATTCCATTCGTTTTATCAGTTCTTTATTCATCTTATAGAACTATTATACTCAACGTCACTTATAGATAAAAAAACTTGAGTAATAAACATAACAATATAAAGCAATTTGATCGAGCAGCAACATTTAAACATGAAATGGAGAGAAGTATCTCAATCAATTTACTTAAAATTCAAGCAAAATTCCTAGGCTAATCCAGCCTCTCGACATTGTATATCTTGCTAACAACCTCTTGAGACTCTTCCCTAGTTTCATGAGGTTGATTAAGGTATTTTAAGACTCATACAAACTATAAAAACATGCATGTTGCTTTAATAAAACTTAAGTATATACCTAACATTTTAATTGATCATAACTTAGTAAATTTAACTCCGAATTCCAAACTTCTTCATAGCACATTTAATGGTTTTTGGCAAAAAATTCAAATATGTAACCCAATTTTAAAAATCAATTCATTTACCCTTTGAAACCACACAAAAACTGAAACTGAAACTACACATCTGATTTTCCAATACTTTGTCTAGAGTAGCTTACCTAGTTGATGATCCTAACACCTAGCTTGATCACCACCTCTAAAACACCAAATCTTCATCAACCCCTTTATTGATTCCTTGATCTTTTTCTCTTACTTCTACTCTAATAGTTGAATGTGAATGAAATTCTTTGCGTCAGTTGATCTATTCTATCTAATATATTTACATAAGATTCTTTAATAATCATTTATTTTTATGTAAACACCCATCTCGAGACTAATCTAATGGCCTACATCTTGATATAATTACACTAACTCTCTACTACCTTTCTGTAATTAACACCAATTGAAACTTAATTGCTATAATGATATGTTAACGCATATCTCGAGAATCATCAAATGATATTATTTTTTAACTCATTTACTTAGGTTACATTTAATGTAAAATCAATAATAGCCCACATCAAATTTTTTGATTTAAGATATGTTAATATAAGTTAGCTTACCACATCACTCTCTACCCTATTCCCACATTGGCAAACATCTCGAGGTGCATCCCTGGTCATGTCTTGACTTTTATTCACAAGTGGAAGTGACTTACTATATATACACATATATATGACACTAAGACTACAACACATTAATCTAACATATTTCATTTTCCTCACGCCGAGTACTAGGAGTGTGCAGCCACTCTCGGCCACATCACGGGTCGGTGACTCTTAATTACGGACCAAATCCACTATTAAAAAAAAATGTTCTAATAATATGAATTGAATATGAGCCACAAGCAATGGTTTGAGCATTTGAAAGATTTTGATTTCAGTTATGAATATTATCCAGGGATAGCTAATGATGTATCTAATGGACTGAACTGAGTAGGAAACGGGAAGTGGCATTAAAGGTGGCTTGTCATTTGACCTACCAGTATGAGATATTCGAGGAAGTTGTATCCATGTCTTTGTCAGAGCTTCCAAAATCTAATGATTTGCCAATTGTTGCTTATCTCAAAGTGCAAACTATCTCTATTCAGCTAATCATTGAGAGCCAATTCAACGGTGTTGATGGTGAAAGTTCAGGAATTTGGGGAGAAGCAGCAATAACTAAGAATAAACATAATTTAATGATTAGAGTTTGAGATTCAGGGGATGGTTATGGATTCAATTGGTGGCTAAGATTTGAGATGGGCTACTTCGGGAGTCTCACACGTCTAGATATTTTATTCATCCTAGCAGGACTTAAAGGTACCATGACATGTGTCATTTATATTGGTGGCCAAGGATGAAGTCAGATCTTACTAATTATGTTTGACACTTTCAAATTTGCCTACTTATCAAGGCCAAAAGGCTTACATCAGGAGAAACATTGCAGCCATTACCTTATTTAAGTGGAAATATGAGCATATTGCAATCGATTTCGTGACTCGACTACCAATATCTCGAAGGAAACATAATTGTATCTTGTTTATTATTAAAAGGTTTATGAAAGTTGAGTGTTTTCTCCCAATGGAACTTAATTTGGTTTTCCAAAGTTGAGTGTTGTCTATGAGCGTAAGATTCCTTGTTTGGATAAAGTACTATTTTTTATTCTCTTTGAAAAATGTACTCATTTTTACCTCAGGGTTAAGGTAGAGTATGTAGGAATGCTTTTGCACTCAATTATGATTTACCATTGTATTTCATTCGCAAATTAATAGTCAGTCAGAGTGGTTGATTCAGATTTTGAAGGATATGTTGAGATACGGTGTTGTTGAATATGGAGGCTCATAGGACGAATATATTCTGTTGTTTGAGTTTTCTTGCAATAATAGTTATAAAGCAAGTATTGGGATTGCTCCTTTCAATGTATTATGTGGTCGACCATACGTCGTGTTGGTTTGAACTAGAAGTTTTAACTGAGTTAGGGCCACAGATTGTAAGAAATCACACAAAGGCAGTTGAGTAGATTCATCAAAGGCTTAAAGATGTTCAGGACGGTACTAGTTTGTATGCAAAGGAAAACTCTCTCTTAGGTTTGTTGGTCCATTTGAGGTTTTTCAAAAAGTTGGGAAGTTTACTTACAAAATTGCTTTATTGTTTCATTTTGCTGAAGTTCATGACGTATTCCATGTATCTATGCTTTGTAAGAAAGAGCCGAATTGGAATGATGTAGCATAGTGGAATAAGTTTGATTTGAAGCAACATATTACTTATGACGAGCAACCTATTTACATTATGGATCGAATGTTTCAGAAGCTGAGGACCAAGGAAATTCTATTTGTACTTGTTAAGTGGCAATTTCATGGAGATCTAAAGTTATCCTGGGAGCAATAGTCTTATATGAAAAAAAAATCATTTTGCATATTTCTTTTGATCCGGTAACCTATAAGTTAAATTTAAGTAAAAAAATTTTATTTAGTTGGGAAGAATTATGAAATCCGAGAATTTTTTTAACATGATTAAATGAGTAATTAAGTATTTTCAAATTTGATTTAAATATTAGTATCTGAGGGGGGACCCACGTGTAACGGACAGGAGATCATAAAGTAAGGTTTTATTTTTGTTTGTTGTGTGCATATTGTATGCATTATACTTTATTCATCGTGAAATAGAGTTCAATTGATGTTTAGACTTGTTGTCCGAACTTTTAAGAGTGCATTTGTATTTTCTTCAATTTTTGGTGAAATTGGGGTATTTTTGAGGTTTAATTTAAACATAAAAAATGAGATAATCTTGAAATAAAAAAATGGCAAAAGATCAAAACAGGCACTAGTCTTATATACATAAGGATAATAAGTGAAAGGTAAAATGGTCTTTTGACAAAACCTTATTGATTTAAAATTAAATCGAACCAGAGGAATCGAATGGCGCTCTCATAATCTTCACTGTGGTATTTCCTGCTACTCATTTCATCACTGTCCTTTATCTCTCTTACCTTCTTATTGCTGATCTTATTGTTTCATCTCTCTCTTATCATTGACTAGGATTGTTGTGGCTGTGATGCATATATTGAAGGTAAGTAATGGGAATTTAATTTTTTGAACTATTTTGATCAAATTGGAATAGCCATGTTTGTCTAGATTGTTTTTATGACTGTAATTGAGTTTAGATAGATGAGGTGGTAAGGAAAGGTGATTGAAACATACATACAACAATGAAACAACAACAAAATAGTACGCGACATCAACAAAACATAAACAACAACTCAATCGTAATAAAACGAAACTAACAAAGAGACAGCTGCGTAGATGGAGAGGTGAGGAAGAGGCTGACGATGAAGATATATAGTCAAGATCCCTGCATAAAGAGAAACCCCTCCCCTCTAATTAAAAGGAGAAAAACAATGAGGAAGCCTTCGAAATGAAACAAAATGTTTTGTTTCGATGGCATTGGCAAAGGGAAGGAGATGATCCCCTAAACCATGCTGAACCGGGTTCAGCTCAGCTGAGCCAAATTGGACTTTGTTCATTGGATCAAACCCCTTTCATTAAAAATTTAAAACTCAAAAAATGGGATTTTGGGCCAAATAAATAGAAATTTTAGGTTTCTATTAAAAATATAGAAAAGTCTAGGTATTGTCAAAACTTTTATCCAGGGTTTTGCTTCATAAAACGTAATTAAGGCCGATTAAGCCTAAAATACGAAATTGAATTTTCAAAACCATATAAATTGGTTGTTAAGGTAAATTAGTGATGTATTTCATTAATTAGGAATCCAATTGTAGAATGGATGTCTTGAGGAATATTTTGGTTTTATTTTAAAGTACTTGTTTAGACTTTAAAGATTTTAAACACCGCCGTGACTTGAAAATTAAGAGAAATAGTGGAAAAATATTACAATTGTGTCTAGTTTCATAAAATATGGATTTTTGTTATGTAAAAGGATTTTTGGAACAAGAGACTCTAGGAAACGCATGAGTGAGGACTCGTTTAACCATCTTGCATTGATTCGATTGTAAGTAAACACTATTTCTTGCTTTTTACATTGATATGGTGTAGAGATTGCACAGTGAGGTTTGAATTTTCTTGATCATGCATTCATGTTATATGGACGACATTGTCATGTTCGTTCTCGATGAGGTATCTCACCTAGGTGAAAAAGACTAGGTGTGAGTAAATCTAGTCGAGACTAAGTATCCCATCTAGTTGAAAGAGACTGGATGCGAGTAAATCTTTAAGCGGGCAATGTTGGGGAAGCATGCATTAAATTCATGGTATAGTTTTAGGTTCACTTTTGGGGGTGGCCAACCTATTAGTGAGCTTCGAACTTGAAATGAAGGATTGATGATGCTTAATTTATTTCTTTGATTCTTGCTTCGCATTATTTCCATTATATATCTATTGTTATTACCAAGTGTATGAAGTAAGGTACTTGTTTACTTATCAAACATAATTTAGTTTATGCATACTATTATTTGGTGTTCTCAAAATGGCTTTATCAGGTTTTGAGACTAATGAGGATTGAAAGGGAAAGAGGAGGCTAGAAAACTTCTATTTAGGAGCTCTTTTCCTTTTGCATATAATTCTTGTTTATATTATTTTTTTGAGTTTCAAGGCAAGCATAGGATGTGAATCACTTGCGAAAAAGCTTGAGAAGTTCATGACTTGGTTAAACTAAGTTTGACACCTAAATGTTTTAGTTTTTGTATTATTTGAGGCTCATAAACAATTTTATTTTAAGTTTGAAGTTGAGAGTTGTAATTAAGGTTTATTAGTCTATAGTTGAGTTTATAATTTTAATTTGATATCGTATTGTGAACTGTGGAGAGTTATGAGTCATTTTAAGCCTCTCCCCATATTGCTGTCTATTAGGTTTTGGGTGTCGATAGCCCATAATTATAGGAGGTGCTACCAAAATTATTATAAATATCTAGAAAACATTTTGTATGATTTCCTAGTTTGCTCTAATTGAATATGTCAAGAACTGGTGTTCAAATAATGATTCATATTTGTAAGTGGAGCAGTATTAGGATTGAGTTGAGATTCATTTTCAGGTTTAAAGTTACATATACGATTAAAGTTCCTAATTAGGGTAATTAGGTTAAGTTAGGGCTTAGTGAGACGGGTCCTTATATTAAATCCTGAATTAGATATGAAAATACTTAGTAAGGATCCTATTTAGTTTATGAAATTCTTGGTTCTCACAGTGCAGTGAAGTGTGTTAATTTTACATCATAAAAATATCACACTATCATAAACAATTTTATTTTAAGTTTGAAGTTGAGAGTTGTAATTAAGGTTTATTAGTCTATAGTTCAGTTTATAATTTTAATTTGATATCGTATTGTGAACTGTGGAGAGTTATGAGTCATTTTAAGCCTCTCCCCATATTGTTGTCTATTAGGTTTTGGGTGTCGATAGCCCATAATTATAGGAGGTGCTACCAAAATTATTATAAATATCTAGAAAACATTTTGTATGATTTCCTAGTTTGCTCCAATTGAATAAGTCAAGAACTGGTGTTCAAATAATGATTCATATTTGTAAGTGGAGCAGTATAAGGATTGAGTTGAGATTCATTTTCAGGTTTAAAGTTACATATACGATTAAAGTTCCTAATTAGGGTAATTAGGTTAAGTTAGGGCTTAGTGAGACGGGTCCTTATATTAAATCCTGAATTAGATATGAAAATACTTAGTAAGGATCCTATTTAGTTTATGAAATTCTTGGTTCTCACAGTGCAGTGAAGTGTGTTAATTTTACATCATAAAAATATCACACTATCTCTATGACGCATCAATAGAACATACAATCTCTCATTAATTCAGGTGACTTAAGGAGAAAGTTGAACCAATAACATAATAAAAGTAAGAACTATCAAACAAGGAGTTAAATATGAAGATTCCAACCAAACTTGCGAGCCCGAAATATTCCAGCTAAAGGTGAATCAACGAGTTGATGAAATGGAGTATTCGATTTTGGGTTCTAGTTAAAGACCTGTAACTAATGAAATGACTTAAGCTTGTTTTCAATTCCCAACCATGTCTCAAAACATATAAATTTGAAATAGCAATAAATTTCCTATTAATACTTTATCATTGTTACAAAAAATGATATTCAAATTAAACCTTACACTAAACACAAAGTACTATTATTTTCACCGGTGCTCCTTTATTTACATACACCCTAAAAGTTCACAAAGTCAAGGAGTTTATTAGAATCTAAATAATTAAAAACTAAACTAAACTAAAATAAAAATGCATAAATAAATAAAACAAAGTAGGGTTGCCTCCCAACAAGCACCTTTCTTTCGAGTCTTTAGTTAGACTTGGCATGGACCACGTGACACCACCTAATTGGGAGTAGTCTCGAACGAATGGCTTCACTGTAAATTTGGGCAATGAAATTGACATTCCCTCATTCAGATTTTGGAGCTCATCTTGTACTTCTAACACAAAAGATTCTATCTCATTTGAAACATCCAACACAAAAGTGTCGGTAGTGTAGAAAATCTCTATTTGCTCATTTTTTCCACCTCTATGTAGAATTCAACACATGTATGGCACAAGATTTGGTTTCACCAATACCAAAGGTTAGTCTTACTTTCTTTCTTCTTGTCACTCATTTGACCTTTCGAAAGTCTTCAACTTCTTTCTTGGCCTTATTATCATGAGAAATAGTGCAATGACTGCAAATATCCGTGAAGTTCAACTTAAGTTCATCAATTGATTCCTCTCCTTCTTCACTAACCCTATCATTATCATCTGATGTGCACTCATCCATCTCTACACAAGAAACAAGACTAGAGGTTTCCTCTAGATCACAAACTGCTTACACGGGCAACTCTTTCTCTTCGATATCCAGTGGCGCGAATGAAAATAATCCTTTATTTTGTGAATTTATAGTCATAGTTGCATCGCGTTCATGATCTATTCATCGAGTTCCCCCTTCAATCCATTGGTTGAGCTTTTCCTTAGTCATATATATATGTATTTGTTGCTCCTAAAATATTATTCGTATCTTCTCCCTTAAATATAGTTTTTGTCAATTGAGGAGTCGATTGTCTTAACATGGAGTCATAACAGTTAACTTGTGTCTCCTCAACAGGTTCAGATGCTTGGGATGCTCAAGTTCTATGCTAGGAAAGGTTTTTCAAGACAACCTCATTCTCTCTTCTTTCTGTTGGGGCATGTGATCTAGGTCAATATATAAACATTATTTATCTTATAATTTTAGTTAGTAAAATAAAGTTGTTCATTTGTTATTTATTATAAGTGATTGCATGTTTAACTTATAATAAGATCCATGGGTATTTTTAGAAATATCATAAATGTCCCTAGTCAGTTATTATACTGAGAACTATAATGAGATAAGGCTAGTGTGAATCTTGATTGATGGTTATATGATGATCATGCCTATAGGGATACGAATTGAGATCATGAGTACTTGTTAGGCAACAAGGTGCTGGACCGACACACGTTGAGAACATTACATGGATTGAGTCATAGGTGTTACTCATGAAAGGTATATCATTTAGTCTTTCAACTTGAGATTATCCTAGACTTCAATATTGCGAGCATGGTAATTTTTCAAAATCAAGCGTTGTCTTTAATAAGATGATTACAAAGATTTTTATTGGTAACCATGTGAATTATATGTGAAGGTGTGTAATCAAGATAAAGTTTGTCCGTAGAGAGAGATATCAGTGGATCCCTCGATATGTTAGATTGTTAAATCCCAAATTCCAAGTGAAGTGATATGGTTAATGTAATTTGGATGTTTTTTAGTCTACTTAAAGATCGGGACTAGTACAATTGAACATTATGAGTGACTTACCATGCCTTATGTTTAATCAAAGGATATCGCAAGACAAAAGGATATGATATATGTTATTCATTAGGTTGTATCGATTTTGATATCAATGCTACTTGGGTAGTCATAATGCCTTGCTAGAGACGGTTTATGACTTGTGTACCAAAACCTTTTTGGTTCACTGCCAACATCATATGAACCTATTAGGTTGCACATAAAGAATGGTTTTGGACAATTTCAATTGGTATAAAGTAATGAATTTTATATGAAAAAATTCATGACATAAAAGCCCTAATGATTTCTTATATGATAACCTATTAATAGGGGTGTATGTGCAATTTTCTTAAATTGCTTAAATACAATAGTTGTATTGCGAATAAAGTTTTAAGTGTAAGCTTATCTACACATATAAATAGAGGTTGAAACCCTAAAGCTAAATAAGATTTTCATTTTACTATTTTTTAGTTCTTTTGATTTTGGGAGAGAAATAAACCTTTTAAAATTTTCTTGGGGCTAGCACTCAAGATTGTAGTCACCATTTATGTGTGGATTTTTTTATAGAGGACGCGCAGTTGAACCTCTTGGAATTTGAATAATCAAAGAAGAAAATCATAGATTAAGGTATGGTTTACTTTGTAGATCTAGTTTAATGGAACTTATTTTCGATCCTATTGGGGATTTTCAACAATTGTTTTGAATTTTTCATTGCGTATGAACCCTAAAACCTAACACTTTCGGTATCAAGTATTGTACATCCATAAGAACTCTATCCACGTTGCCACTAATTTGGCTCAACAACCACATAAAGTCGACAAGTTCTTGGCAAGCCTTAGAAGAATGAAAGTAATCTCTACAAAACTCACAAGCTTTAACCTGTTGCACAAATTAATGTCGATTAGATTTTTTTTTCATAACTTGACATACTTACCCCATTAACACTATAATAGTGTGAGTCTTTATATGGATCACGATCGTAATGGTTAGAATAGTTAGCCATGAAGTGAACCTATAAAAACTAAGAAACAATGTCATTAGCTTTCAAAAGACTGGAAGCATTAGTTAGCCATGAAGTGAACCTATTTTTTTTTCAATTTTAAATAGTCACCTAAAGTTAATCAACAGTAGTCCCTAGCAGCGGTGCCGAAAATTGATGTCGTATTGTACATCACCAATAATAGTCCTGAGTTATTGACTACTTGAATATGTAGTGAGGCAAGTACGAGGTTGAACCAACAAACTATATTTTTAACTCTGGCTTATTAAAGGGGGTTTTAAGAAAACTAATATATACTAATATCTAATTAATAACTAGGAAAGTAAATGTGATAATAAATAAACATAAATACTACTAAACTAGCAACTTAAATAATAATTCCATATTAAAAAGACAGACTATTGTAAGTACGATTTAGTCGTCGATTCAAAAAGGTTGTTTTCATCAAGTCTTATAGATAGCTTCTAGTGACTCATGCCACCTTGTTCTCCTCACGTCAGAGGAGAGGATGTGCAATACAACCACAAACTAACTAGAATTACAAAACCACTAGATATGCCATTGGCTTTCAAAAGACTAGAAGCATTGATGCTCTATGAGAACACCTTCCATAAGTGGTAACTAGCGTATAATTGTCCACATGACATGACAAAATTACAATGCACTGTTGCCCATCTCATATCCGAATTGCACAGGGGCACACCTATTGCCAATAGACATGGCCCCACTTGCCACTTAACGTAATCCCTCTTACCAAGAGACGGTAGGATAGCTAGCCATGAATTCTAACCTTACTAGTATGCACATGCATTTACACATCAAATAAGTATAAATTATAAGAATGTAAGAAGTAACAAAGAAACTAATAACAATAAGGCAATCGAAAATACAAGACTATATTGCAAAATATGGAATTTAAGAATTGTACACAAATAATAATATAATAACACATGATCTCTGGTCTGTAATAAGTGGCTCCAACCTCAAATACTTAAATCCCGATTCAAATAAAAAAAATACTTAATTAGTTGTCTAATCAAGTTTGGGAGATTCTCTGATTTAAAATTATCTTGGGATCATGCGGTTATAGTGATCCTGTGAAACTAGAACGACAAAATGTGTATGCCATACAATGGCGAAAACAACTAAGAAATTAAGTAATAATCTCCAACAGCGGTTCCAAAAATCAACACATGTCGATTGTCTGCAATAAACTAGTCACTCATGTTCATAAATAACATAGCAATAAAGTAAATAAAAGACATTGATAAATACCTCTAAAAATAGTTTGAGTATTCAAATCGTGTATAAAAGCAATGTACAATAAAAGCATTAAACTAAAATAATAAATTATGTCTCCAAGAGGAATGAAATATTGATGTAAGTACACAAAGGGAATTGATTTTATAGCCCGTAGTACATATCCTAAACTAACTTAAAGGTCTTGTGGTTATCTAAAACTCTTAAAATTGAACCCAAAAATTCCTTAGTGATTCCACTTATTATTCAAATCACTAGGAAAATCCATGGAAAACTGCCTTTCTATTCTTCCAATTTGACTAGAGATTCTTAGTACAAATCCTAAATCGCTCAGGATTCTGCAGTAGTAATTCCAAGTAAATCTTTAATTCGTTGATGATTCTTTGTATATTCTTTCCACTTGATCAAGTCCTTCTCATTCTTCCCTTTTTACTCCATTTCTTCACACATTCCAATTATTACCTGAAATAACAAAAACAAGAGAAAGCCCCGTGTAATATAGTTTTTTTACATCCTAAATTACCCTAAAACCTACTACAAAACACTATCCAATTTATCACATGGGATTCATATTCATATCCTAATCTTGTTACTATTAGTACTTCAAACGCTTAAAGTATCTAATAAATACAAAACAACATTAAGTTTTACGAAAACTTTTACTAGTAAGTAAGAATTAATGGTAATTTGCCTTTAAATATTGAACATAGAACGTAATTCACTTAAAACTTCCCAATAGGTTAAAAAACCTTTTGAATAATTCATAGTTACTACTTATATCAAATTTAGACTTAGAACCTATTATTCACAATACATATTGCACACTATGCATGCCAATTCTAGTTTCATTGATTGTAATGCATGAAAACAATTAGTTAAAACTATCAAATATAGAATATTATATCAATTTAAAACATTTAGTTCATAGCCTTGTAAACTATGACTTTTGCAATTGGTTTAGTTCAAATCTTTGTTTAAATTAATAAGCTTGCCACTTTTATTAAATGTAAACATCATTAAATAAAAGAAAGACATTAATGAAAAATACACCCTTTAATAATGTTGAATCTCCAATGAATTCTCCAAAGTAATGACATTGAAGAATATGAAAACAATAAGCTTCGCGTTGTTTATTTGGAAACCTTGCCCGCTATATATAGTAGTTTATTAATACATATCCTAATCAAAGTCAAATTCCTTGTCGTTATCTCAAAAACTTGAGGTCGCCTTAACGATTCCTTAGCGACTTAGGCTTTTGTGTAAATCGCCAGGAAAAATGTTATGTTTCTCTATAAAATGTCTCTATGTTGATCTTTGATTTTATTGATTTTTTAGCCTTTGGGACGTATACATAGTATTCTAGGTAATACATATCTCAACTAACTCTTATATCTCATGGTTGTCTAAAATTCTTGAAACCAAACTCAACAATTCCACTTATTACTCAAATCGTTGGGAAAATTCTCAGAAAAATACATCTGCGCTTCATTAATTTTACTGGCAATTCCTAGAACAAATCCCCACTATCAGGATTTGCTAGCAGGAAATCCTAGTTGATCCTTCATTCACTGATAAATCTTTGTATATTCATTCGACTTCATCAGATTCTTCATATTTTTCCCTTTTTATTCTATTTCTTTACATATTCTGGTTATTACTTGAGATAACAAAAATAAGAAAAAGAAATTAGCTTTTCATATCTAGAATTACCCTTAAACATCCTATAAAAAATTATCTAATTATTGACTTATCCAATACTTCAAAACTTAGCACATTGATTCACCAGCAAAGCGATACCCACGACTATATTCTATTTTCTTTCCTCGTTTTGATTTCGAATTATATACTCTTATTCCTTCAATAGTAGTGATCATTAAATAGAAACATATTACCCTCATAAAAATAAAAATCATGATAGAATAAAAATATTTAAAGAATAACCCCTTATTTGACTACTCGACCTTCTAGTTATGAAATATACCTCAGAATTCGAAATTAAATCAATTACCAAGGTCAAGATACTATATAGGTTTTCTTAATCTCCTATGAAAACCTTCAAGCTTACGATGACTAATATAGAATCTCAAGATATAAAAATCACTAAATCAATCTCCTTTTCAAATAATATTTAAAATGCCACAACAATCAAAGTCTACAGGAGTTTTTAACCACTAGTAATTATCATTTCATTTCCATTTGTTGGAATAAAAAGATATACTTCATGTAACTTAGCTTTAAGCACTCGAGCTAAATCTTTTATTTAAATGTTTTTTTCACAAACTAACTTTCGTTTTTCCTTAGGAATCCGTTATTCTATTTATAGGAACTATTCCTCTCATTTTTCCCACCACTAAATCCCCTACTCCATTTCCTTTGGAATATTTAGGTCTTTCTATTTTTCTCTTAAAAACTCTTATTCGCTCTTCTTACTTTCATTATAGTCAGGGAAATATTCTTTTCAACTAAGTATAATTCATTGGCTAATTTCTATTTTTTTCGAAAATTGTGGCTTAAGTTCTTTTTATTATATTTAATATAATTAATCAATAATCTTTGTATAACAATATTCTTAGAATCTTTTCTTGTTTATCTTGCACTATTATTTTGATCTTCTACCCATTATAGTGTCACAAAGCAATCAATCCCTTCTAAATTCTTTTATTGCATAAACAATCTAGTTTAAGTGAAAATGGGTATAACAATTCTTTTCTATCAAAAAATTTCTATTTTTATGGGTGATAAAAATATATCACTTCTATTTAAATTCAATTTATATTCCTAACTAAATAAAGTAAAATGAAGAAATATTACCTATTTCTTAAAAAATTTGAAAAATTCGATCAACATTGAATAATGTATTAATAGATTCTACCTCTCATTTCTTCCCTACTTCACTTCATTATAGTCCACTTCACTAAAAACCTAAAACACATTACAAACCTTATCCTCAAGGTTGAAAAATTAAGTTAGGTTTCCAACAAAAAAAAAAGACCTCATGAACCATTAAAGAATTAAATAAAATAAAATAATGGGATAAATAACCAAACAAAATAATTAATTTTTAAATTAGAGAAAACAGGAAAACTTAAGAAATTTCCAAGCATCATAGTAATAGAGGATAACACATCAAAAATTGTATAGTATATACCAAACCATAGCAATTGCATGACAATATCACACCACATCACACAGATCATTGTATAATAATACAAGTAAAGACCTCAAACATAATCATTCAAAGATAGACTAAACAAAGAAGAATGAGAAGATGAAGTATGTAGTCACATTATCTCTACTATCCCCTTACTTATGCTGTTAAGAATAGTAGCTCCTTACAAGATCATAGAGCCTGTAGTCAACTCTTGTAACTAGAGTACTTTCTAAAACAAAAAAGACTCCTTCTTTGAGGATTCGAAGTTGGGTATTAATAGAATTTGAACTTCCCTCTCTTGCATTCTCCTAGCCATACATCTCTTAAACCCATGATGATCCTCACAATTTTGTGCTGTATTTGAAACACGAACTCTTGATTTCTTAGAGTTTGCATCTGGTTCAGCAAGATTAACCCCATCATGGCCAACCCCGCCTCCTCAATGCACATGCTAGTAAAATCCTCTGCAGGTGGCTTCCAGCTCTGTTTTTTTCTTTCATTATACGCAACATATCGCATCTCATGTAAAATTATTCTATTCTCTGCCCATATTCTTCTTTTCTCTGTGGTCTATCTTCTAAGTATTTCATTCCTCTCCCGCTCTTCCGAATCCACATAGCATGGAACCTTTTTGGTGCTCTATATGATTTAATTAATGATGGTCCTATCAGGGTAAACATTTAACCTTAGACCTATCAAAGGAACTTGGGCTTATTTGCAAAATTATTTGATCATCAACGGAAAAGGCAATCTTTCACTTTTCTTTGTAGTCATGACATTCCTAATTGAATCAAAAATGATTTCACTAACTTCAATGTAACCAATCTCTTGAACTATATAGTACAACAATGAGACCTTATAGTTCACAACCTCGTAGTATTGCAAACTTGGTTATAGGCTCACATTGATGAAATAATTCTATGCTTTGATAGTTTCCTAAAGTTTTTAGTTTGAATATATTTTTTATCCCATCCTTATAAAAAAATTAATCTATCCTCCGAAATTGCTTCTAAAATATTTCTAATGATTTCATAGGGAATCTGTGTCTAAATCTATATTCAGGATTTGGTTACTCATTATTTTCTCTCATATGGAACTTTGATAAACTGTAGTACCAGTTTATTATTGTAGGTGAATAGTCCATTGGTCTGCCTCCGACCATGGCTATCGTGTTATCATCAATTTAATGCCTATTTGCATACCATTCTCAAACTAATATTTCATAACCTATCTCTACAAAGGACCCCGTGTCATTATCCACGTTATAGTCCCTAGTCAACAATCCCTAATTCTTCTCCCTTATTATGTTCAAAACTCTAGGCACGTACTTTATTTCGTTATTAACAGTAGAACCTCTCCAAGAATAATTTTCCTATTCTTGCTAATATTGCTCTTCATCCTAGCGAGAGCCTTGGTATTTATTAAATTATGGGCTGAATAATGAATCCCTTGGTCTACTCAATTTCTTCCTCTCTCTGACTCATCACTAAAATCTAAGGGTGGATAAGTTTCTCATTGTGTTCTAACTCTGGGGTTATTTATTGAAATGCCTGTTGGACTAATAGGTGTGGGCCGAACTTTAGGTTTTGTTTTGGATTTTCTCATTAGAGCTACCTTTCCCTTCTCCTTTCTTGAACTTCTACCTTTACCACTTCTAGCCAATTTCTAACTCAAAGATCATAAGTCCGAATAATGAATAAATGTGTGGATCATAAAAAAAATGTTTGTCGAAAAAAATTTGGTAAAATTTAAAACTTTAATCTAAAAGGAGAAATTTATTTAGAAATCAAGCTTAAAATTCAATGAACACTTATAATAAAATTGACATCAAAGTTTTTACTCAATTATAAACATAAAATCAATTTTCTTAATAATATAAAAAAGTGTGATAAATTATAGTATTGTAAAAAAAAAACCAAACCCCCAAACTCATTTTAAACTCAATTTTCAAACCATTTGCAAATATATTTGCAAATATGTATAAATATAACAAGATTTTGAAATTGCCCAATTTATAAACCAACGATCATTATAATCACTAAGCCTAATCTATTGGAATCATTTGTTCACGGTAATAGAATGAATCCAATAAAACAATTTTCAAAAATAATTTAACAGTTTGAAAAATGCTTCAAAACCAAAAATTTGTTAAAAGTAAAGAGCTAGGGTTATCCTAACTACAATCTTGAGAGTAAATCTATAAAGATAAAATCTCTTGAACTCTTCTAGATTGATTTACCAAGCTCCTAGATGAAATCCTTTAAATCCTAGTTCGGATCTGCACTCGCAAATTCATAACTTGAATGAAACTAGGTTGTGGTGGGAATCACTTAAATACTTTAAGATTGAGCTTAGGAGGGTTAAATCTAAGAAATAAATTGATTGTGTTGGTGAAAGAGTTCAACAATTTTTTTGTGTGAGGTGAATGTGTTTTTGACAAATTGGGGGTTTGTTTTAAAAACTTGAAATCGTGCCCATCGATTCATGTGTTAAGTGAAATCGCTATGCAAATCCATGAAAATGAGATACAGTGACCCACCAATTTGAGTTGTTATTTTTGTTTAAATGTCAAATCATTAAGGATTCACCATACTCAAATTTTCACATAATTTATTTATTGTTTTTGTTATCAATTCAGCTAGCGATTCCTAGTATTATTTCAAATTGCTAAGGATTTGCTAGGCTAAACTATCGATTTGTTTCAATTTATGTCATAATTACCATATATATAAGTCATTAAAACTAATTTAATTGTAGAATTGTCTACAAAAAAGTAAGTTTGATTAGGATATGTAATTAATTAATAATCTTATTAATTAAATATATAAATAAACAAACAAACAAGTGAATAATTCAAACTTGCATACTGGCAAATTAATAAGTGATTATTTAGACTTATATTTTACACTAGTATAGTACTACATTTGGTATCAATATCCCAGAATGAGCTCTAATTGATGGTATTTATTTATTTTATTGTATACAAGGTATAAAAGAGACAAAGGAGTGATTTCACGATGAAACGAGGATAAAATGCATAAAACCATGATTGACAATGTAGCTAGTAGGCTTAATGCGGTTGGAAGACGTAAAGAAGGTGTGGAGAAGAAAAGAAGAAAAAAAAGTGTGTCAGTAGTGTCGACGAAATAGCACCGCCATAAGTACATAGGGACAACAGTAAGGTGGTTTAAGTAGGGCGCCAAGCCCACAAAGAAGGGAAAATGCTCCCAAAGAGGCTAAAGCTATGGCGGTGTGGTGGGTATACATTGACAGCACTAGATCACTTATATTCAGCACCGAGTCGTAGAAAATAAAACATTTAAAGTTCTATTTCGTTTGGAATTCTCTACTAGGGTTTGTAAATGTATTGTACATTGTCTTACGGGTATAAATAGGTTTTGGAACATGGTACACTCACCAATTTACCAATTTTCTTTAAGAGCAACCAATTATTATAGACTTGCATAGTTTACTTTATTACTGAGTATTAGGAAGAGTTGTGGAGGAGAAGATATTGAAGACACCTCTGTGGTTATTTGGTATTGCTTTCTTGATTTAATTGAAGTTGTTTTGTTTAATTTATGATTGCAATGAATACCATGATATGTATGTTTATTTCAATAATGTGAGAGTAGTTCATTAATATTTAGAATCAATGGATCGTATGATATGAATGCTATAATAAAGCAGTTATGATTGGATTATAAAGATAAAAGTGCAACTATTAGAATTTGTATTGATTATAGATGTAATGCTATGAACCTCTTGATCACGTGTTTGTTGATTAAAGGTTTTAGGAGTTACCATGGCCATTAGAGCCTTAAAGCCGAATATGGATGATGCAACCATAAAATATATAATGTTGATAGATAGTTATTGATTAGGGAGGCATCGATAAAAACATAATTGTTCATGAATCTAAAGATTTAAAACATAAAATAATGTGGAACTTACGTGAATCACATTGATAGGAGGAGTTCATATTTGCACATTAGAATCTTTTCCCTCATAACAGTGGGGTGATGTGAATCTGAATGAAATACATCTATTCTAATTGAGAATTGCATATACATGATGAAGATGAAGGAAGCGAGTTGAAAAGTATAGTTATTCATTACCTGTGCAAAGTTGTAAACTAAGATCTTCTTAATATAATAGTACAAGTATTTATGTTTGCTTGTTAAATTAGAATAGTTTAGTTTAAAACTTGTTAAAAAGGGATTTTACTAGCAATAGAGTAAATCAGACTAAGTAAACCAAGTACAAAACACCTTTCCTTTAGGACGATATCTGTAATCAACATTAGTTGATCAAATTATTACTACAATTGATTTGTCATACTTTTACCACGATCAAGTTTTTGGCGCTGTTGCCGAGGAATAGGTAGCCACGTTGTTTTAGTTAGTTTATAAAATTGTTAAGTTTGCTTTTAAGTAATTTACTTTCAATTTTATGAGGAAAAAATGTTTAAGTTTCAAGTTTAACAATCTACACTTAATCTTTTGTGTTTTCTTTTCAGGGAGAATTAGTGCATGTGTAAAAAATAGGATAAAAGCATAGTGCCTTACGATCTTGAGATTGATAGAACCAATAAGGGAAAAAAACAAAGGAATCAAGATGCAATGGATAAAGTATGGAATTGAAACCAACATTAGGGCCGAGAGAATAACCAACCCAAAAGTAATCTGGTAGTGCATGACAGAGTGACGATAAAGATGTCTTCGTGACTACTATAAGCGAAAAGTTTGAGAGACTTACAATAGAGTGATGATTCATCCAACCAACACAACCGAGTTTGAACTGAGACCATCTCTAATAAACATGGTGCAGGATAGCCTGTTCAATGCACTAGTGAATTAAGATTAGTTGCAAATGTGGAGAATTTCTTGGAGAATTGCAACGCCGTGCACATTACCAGAGCTAAAAATAAGGTGATTGGGATAAGAATTTTCCTATTTTCATTGGGTGGAAAAGTCGAATCCTTATTCTAAGGACTGAAAGTAGGGAATATGTATTCATGGAAGGAAATCAATGAAATATTTCTAGCTACGTTCTTTACTCTAGTGAAGGTCAACAAAAGGAAATTGGAAATTAATCAATTTAAGCAGGAAGATGTTAATTCTCCTAGTTAGGTTTGGGAAAGATTCAAGGAGATGTTGACGGGATGTCTAATACATGAATACGTGAAATGCGCACAACTATAGATTTTCTATTATGGGATGAATAGCAACATCATAAAACTATAGATGTCACAGCAGTTGGTTCTCTATTAACCAAGGATGAGGATGGAGCATTAGATTTTTTATATCTTATATCTTAGAACTCTACAGCCGATACTAGTTTCACAATGAGGAACTAGTAGGCATATGTTAGATTGATTTGTTGGGTTTTGGGGTTTATACGCAGCGGAGATTACAAAACAATTTTGACAAAAACCCCAACAGGATCCGAGTATAATTCCATTAAAAACGTTTAAACCATGAAAACTTAATCATACCTCAGTCGCAATGTACCTTTCTGAAGGTTAATCGATCTCTAAGGCGCTGCCAACGATGAACGCCCTCTACCAGTAGTCCACGCATGAACGGCGGCCGAGATTCAATGTGCTAGCTTCGAGAGAATACCAAACCTTTTGTTTTTCTCTCCAAAACGATCCAGAGCATACCAAAAAACCCTAAGTCGTTTCTGAAACGAAAATAGAGTTTCGGCCTTTTGATCTTTCGTCCGTGTATTCTAACTTAAAGCGTCTATTTATACAACCCTTGTATATAGACGGTTAAGTAAATTACACATATACCCCTACTTAAAGAAGTATAAGTGTAATACACCACAAGGACGTTTCCGTCATGAATTTTATCATATAAAATTCATTTTTCTGAACCATCTTAAAATCTCGCAAAACCATTCTTAGTGTGCGACCCAATAGGCTCATACAACGTTGGCAGTGTACCAAAACACATTTTGGTATACAAGTCATAAGCGGCCTCTAGCAAGACATTATGACTACCCAAGTTGTACGAATATCAAATCGATACAACCTAATCAATAGTGTATATAACATCCTTTTGTCACACGATATCCTTTTGATCAAACATAAGGCATGAAATTGTCATCCAACATGTTTAATCGTACTAGTCTCGATCTCTAGGGAGACTGAAAACATCCAAGTGACATTGATAAATATCAATTCACTTAGACTAGGCCTTTTAATAGTCTAACACATCGAGGGATCCACTGGATATCTCTCTCTTTATATGAGAGGGACAAATTCTATCTTGATTACACAACTTCATAACATTGCTCACATAGTAACCAATCACAACCTTTATAATCGTCCGGTTAAAGACAACGTTTGATAGTGTCAAATCACTATGTTCCTAATGTTGAAGTCTCTGGTAATCTCAAGTCAGATGACTGAAAAATATACCTATCATGAGAAACAACTATGACTTAATCCATGTGATGTTCTCATAGCGGGTCGATCCAGTACTTTGTTCCCTAACAAGTACTCGTGATCTTGATTTGTATCCATATACGTATATTCATCATATGATCATCAATCAAGACTCACACTAGTCTTAATTCATTATAGTTCCTAGTATAATGATCGACTAGGGACATTTAGGATATTTCTGTAAATACTCATGGATCTTATTATAACGTAAACATGCAAATTAATTATAATAAACAGCAAATGAAATCCTCTATTTTATTAACTAAAAGTATTCATAAAGACAGTTAATGGATCGACCTAGGGCACATGCCCCAACATGATTTTCAAGCGGTAATCATGGCATAACTATCCCGCCTCATTAGTCAAATGGTGAAGCTTCAAATGGGACAACAAAGTCCACGAGTGGAAGCTATACAACAACCAGTTAATTACCAAGCCAATGTGGTTAATACAATGTACCCGCAATAAGTAATTAAGTCTATAGACATTAACTTTATGAATAACAAGTGCTATGGAAACATTTTTATTCATAGAGGAATTGCTCCTCAAAGGTTTTATCCAGGATATAATATCCGCAACTTCTCATATGGAAATCCTGATAACGCATGGAAGTTACTACCTAGCTTCGATCAACAATTCCAATAAGAGAAGCATGGGAAGAGTGAAAAGATGACTTTATTAGAGTCAATTGAGAAATTCTTGCATGCTATCGACATGAACAAAAAGGAACATCATGAGAGGCATGAGAAAGATATCGAAAACATGAAGCAAGCTATGAAGAGGATTGATAACGAGAGATCATAAACCATCAAAACTTAGAGAGAAGGATTGGTTTGCTAGCCATTGCTTTGAATGAAGGAAAGACAATTTTTTAGTAACACTATAACAAATAGTTGAGAATGTTAGTGTTATTGACATGATGAGCACTACGACAATGAATGAGCCAGTGCAAGAGCAAGTGATGTAAAAGCCAAAAGTACTTAACATTTTAGCTTTGAGAAAATATGAAGTGATGCATGAGAACAGAATGAAAATAAGGAAAGATGAATTTAAAGGATTCAAGTAGTAAAAAATAATGCCTTGAAGAATTGCAAGAAAAGGGAAAAAATAATGGAGAGCTAAGAAACAAGATGAAGTACATTATGAAGAAGCACAGAAAGGAAATAGTATCAAGGCTTTTCCAAAAAAGTCAAAACCAAAATTCAAGTTCATACCAAGTCTTCAACCAATCAAGAGGCAAGATCCTGAGATATATGCGTATCATTAAGCATTGATGGGCATCGATTTATAAACATCTTGTATGATTCGAGAGCCTCAATCAATGTAATGCGCATAACGTACATGTTACAAACGGATCAACTTAGTATCAACTATCAAGAGAGTCTTGATTATGCATGTGAAAGTAGGTAGATTCACATTCATCATTGATTTTGAAATTATGGATCATGATATAAATAATAATGCATTAATGATATTTGGGCGGCCATTCATGAATACTGCCAACTTGATTTTGCGTACTAGGAAGAAAATGATCACAATGAGTATCAAGGAGAATGATGATGCTGAGAAGATTGGCTTTATTAACATGTAAGAATTTCATCCATATGAGAGAGATACTGTTATTTTTTACCTATAAATGAAATTAAACTAAGCGATACTGGGATGCAGCCCAGGTTTTTTTTTAAATTTAGTTTTTAAATTTAAGTTAGTAACTTACTTATTTTAGTTACAACTTTCCAAACGTTTTAGTAATTTTTTGAACTTTTGAAATTTTAATGTTCAATGTGCGGGAGGGACCATTTGTTGGGTGAAATTTCGTAGGAATAGAAAAGTCTTGACTAACTAGTAAAGAGCATAAAAGAGCAAAAGAGTTAAAGTAGCAATGATCAGGTACATGGACAAATCACAGTTAAGTTTATATGAAGTTTTTATATATATACGATATTTCAAGCTATTACGACACCTTGTGTAGTAATACACAGAGCCAAAAAAGCGACAAAAGGGATTTAATGAAAATTTTGCAAAATCATGGAGACGAACTAGTTAAACTATATGTGCACAAATACGATGTCGTGAGTGCATAGGGATGATACCATCACGACACCGAGCCGTGAGCAAAAAATGCTCATAATAGTCTCGACACCATGGCTACGATGTTGTGGCGACATGCCCTATAAGGGATGGCACCGGCGTCGAGATACAACCCATATATTTTACACTTGAAATCGATTTCATACACCGGCAACCACGCATACATCCCTCTAGAACATAAATTTAAGCAATTTTAGGAGAGAAAAGATAGTAGTGATCAAGAGTGAAATTGTAGAGTATATTATGGATTTGCACAAGGAGGAGAGCCAGGGCATTGATTTAGAGATTTCATTCATGAGAGGACTAAGGTTTTAGTTTGTGTTCGAAGTGAGAGGGTTTGATTGATAGAGACTTGAAAATGCAATCTACACTAGAAAGTAGTTTGACATTGAGGTAAACTTACAATTTCATTAGTTATGCTTTGAAATTTTTGGAAATTCTTGATGAAATTTTATAAATTGTTCATTTAATGTTTTTGGATAGGAATTTTAAGTTGTATAGATTTAGAGCATCAATGAGGCTTATGGTAAATTAGTCTTTGTCTTTTGCATTATTTGACATGTGAGTGACTCATGTGAATGAAGATTTTTATTTTAGGTGATTTGAAGACCCATGTTGTGAGATGTTGTGTTGTTTGAGTTTTAGTGATAAAATGCTAAGACCAATGAGGCAAGCAAGTCGAATTAGTGAAGTTAGAGCAAATTAATATAAGGCATCATCCTCAAGAGATCCAAATAAGGATGAACTGAGACCTTTTAAGTCTAAGTATTATATTAGCAAAAAGGCTGAGAGATATGAGGTCTTTAAGCATTGATAATCCATTTAAAAGAGAAGAATAAACGTACTGGCTAAGTATGAAAAGAGAGTAAAGAATTTCATTAGGCAAAAAGGTTGGGACCAATTCACTCAAGACTACAGAGAGAATAATGTTAATGAAGTGAGCGAAATTGTTTATGAATTTTATGCCAAAGCAATGTTTACCAAGAAAGGTGACCCAGTGAAGGTGAGAGGGGTATTAGTCCCCTTCAATGAGCATTACATAAATATCATCTATAGGTTAGAGCACTTATCTATTGTTAGAGAATCACAGACCGTCCTGAATGATTTATATGAGAAACCCTATAACCTATATCCTTTTAAAGTTATTAAGAGAGCATTGGTTGTTCAAGGATAAAAAGTATGGATAGTAGGAGTTGAGAATATGCTGAAGCACATTAAAAAGGCAAACATGAGGAAATTCTATAGAATTTGGCAATAGTTTCTAGTTGCTTCAATGCACAGGACCACTTGGCAAAGTGTAATCAAGAAGCCCAAAGTGCCTTCTTTATATGATATTATTAAGAATGGGTGGATCTACCAGGGGGAGATCATCTACAAGAACTTTAAGGAGTCTATTATGCCTGAAAGAGACAACAAATTTTTGTTTTTGATTTTAATAACCTTGTAGTGCTTGAAGGCCAGAGTGAAATTGATTCAAGATGAGGAGTTTGATTTTGAGGCCTAAGCATCCATATATGGGGAGTTCATGCTTACATTAAAATCACCGATTGGATACCAAGACTTTGAGGATGAGAGAGAGCTGAGAGGGACAAACTTGAGGTAGAGTTGTTGGCTAATGAGCAAGAAAATTAAGCAACAACAGTAGTAGTAGTAGAGGAGTTGGCCTAAAAGTTGCAAAACAAAAATATGGAGAGGATGAGGATCACCCATAAGGATTTGCAAAGGGCTACGAGTTTAGATAGCCATTGATTATATAGTAGGACTTCGATGGTCCTAAGGTTTTTCCACCACCTCTACCACCATAGGCACTTGTAGCACTACCAAAGGACTTCACTTCATGGTAGATTAATGAGATAAGTAGGCGGTACAGAGAGGACACAACTAAGTATCGTGAATCCTTGATGAAATTTTAGCAAAACTGACTAATTAGAAAGCATAACTACATGTTTTTTGCATATCTCATTAAGGTTTCACGAAAGGTCTATGGCTATTCTAGTAAACATATGAGACCTACTGATAAGTTTATTGGCATTCCAACATCACCAAACTACAAGTGTTATCCAGACAGGTGTAGAGCAGAATGGTAGAGCGTCTTTTGACACTATCTTTTATTGGACCTAATGACGATAATGATGGTAATGATGATGCACAATCTTAAAGTAAGAGTCTTAGGATTTCTTTAGACCTTAGGGAGATTAGCGATACGTTTGTACCGATTATCTTTACAGTATGGATATTTTGTCACTTTATAATTTGTTTAATTTTGGTTGTATACATTATTATCTCTTGTGTTATAACATTTTTGTGTTAGCATTTTTATGTTTTAGGCTTATTTTTAAATTTTGAGGACAAGGTTTGGTTTATGTTTAGGGGCATCAACATTACATTATGAGAAGTAGTAAAAAAGAATGACATAAAGATAAACACTGCATGTATGTTCATAAAAATTTTTATTCTTGAAGTAGTTGAAAAGGAAAGCATGATAGTGTATTTTTTTTCTATTTACTTATTATGTGAATGTGTTTAGGTAGTATTGATTAGGTTATATATAGTAATAAGTAATGAATAGATAATTTAGTTGCAAATTTCATGCCTTTAATTAAGGGTGAGTAAAAATACAATTGTCTTGTTAATATAAAACTCAAGAGAATGTTATCAATTTTCAAACAACAATAGAAATGTATCAAACAATGGTATAATTTCATGATTAGAAAACTAGAGTTAAGGAAGACCATAAACTTGAAATAAAAGCAAAAAGAATACTAAAAATTTTTTGTGGAAAAAGTTAGATCTCTAAGGAATTCTATAATAAGTACGAATCTTACTTAAGTATAAGAAAACAAATGAAGACTTAGTACTAAAAAAAGGAGTGATAAGCATGATGTTTAATGAAAATGTTGGAAACAGAACTTAATTGATAAAGTTAAAGTGAGAAGTGCCGACAAGAGTTTTAAATAAAAAAAACAAAATAAAGAATGTTAGAAGTTCTACAGGAAAATGAGCATACAACTTGATGGTCGAAAAAGAGAAAAAAAAGACAGAATCCATAAGAAAAGGAACAGGGATCGTACAACTAGAAAATAAGAAGAGAAAAAGATAAAAAATAAAAAATAAAGAAAATGATGGAGAAAGTTCAGTTAAAACTCTTCAAATAAAAGATTTAGCTCGAGTACAAGCACCTTAATTGTGTTAAGTTTTCTTTCTAACTATAAAGTCTATGGACTCTTGATGTGCTAAAGTCTACAAAACTAGTGTAATCTATGCTTATTTTTAAATTCCTGCATTTGATGAGAAATCACGAGATTGTACACTTGCTACTTGAGTTTCGATGATATATAAACTTGTTAGTACTGATGGTTTGGTTGTCAACTACATTGGTGTTTCGAAGTGAATTGTATGTGTTTTTAAAGCTACATATTTTTAAAAGTCTAAGTTATTGTAAAGAAAAGTACTTGAGTGAATTATTAACTTGAATTAAAGGATACTCCATGAAAGATGTAAAATGAATATGAATTTAAGTAGTAGTAGTTGTAGTAATTGTAGTAGTAGTAGTAGTAGTAGTAGTGGTAGTAGTAGTAGTAGTAGTAGTAATAATAGTAGTAGCAGTAGTAGTAATAGTAGAGCAGTAGTAAGAACATTTACTAAATAGTAAAATACACTTTTGCTCGAGAAGTGCAAAATCTCAAGTGTGGGGGTATTTAATAAGTGATTATCTAGACTTATATATAGCACTTATTTAGTGGTATATATCTGGTGTAAATATCCTAAAATGAGCTTTAATTGACTGTATTTATGTATTTTTATATATAAGAGGTATAAAAGAGACAAATGAGTGATGTCATGATGAAAAGAGGATAAAATGCACCAAACCATTATTGACGCCATGTCTAGTAGGCTTCACATTGATTGAAGAGTGTACACGGTATGGGCAAGGCATGGAGAAGAAAAGAAGTACATAAAAGTGGGTCAGCTGTGTCGGTGCAATGGCGCCACAATAAGTATATAGGGATGATGTTGGGGTGGTTTAAGCAGGGGCACTGAAGTTGTGGAGGAGCCGTGGCCATATACAAACAGTGCCGGAATACTCATGAACAACGCCGAAACGTAGAAGATAGAAAGTTTAAAATTCTATTTTCTTTGTAATTGTCTAAATGGTTTCTAATTGTATTCTAAAAGTATCTTAGGGGTATAAATAGGTATTAGAATACGATAAACTCAACAATTTACTAATTTTTTTTAAGAGCAACCAATTATCATATATTAGGATCATTTACTTATTTCATGAGTATTAGGAAGAGTGGAGGAGGAGAAGAAATTGAAAGACTCACATGTGGTTATTTGGTATTGTTTTATTGATTTAATTAAAGTTATTTTGTTTGATTTTTCCCTAATAAGTTAAAAGGAAAATTTTATAGGACCACAATTAGGCCAGCTATGCTCTATGGAAGTGAATGTTGGGCAGTAAAGCAACAACAATTACATAAAATGAACGTAGCAGAAATGAGGATGCTTAGATAGATGTGTTGTAAAACTCGTATAGATAGAATAAGAAATATAGAAATTCAAAGACAAGTAGGAGTAGTACCAATTGATACAAAGATTAGGGAATGGCGGTTGCGATGGTTTGGTCACCTACAAAAACCGCCTATAAATGCTCCAACTAGAAAACTTGACTCAATAGAAACTATAGAAACTCGACGAGGCAGGGGCAGACCAAAGTTAAAATGGGATGCATTAATTAGGAGGGATTTGAATGGTTTGCAAAGCTCACTATCAATTGCACTTAATCGAGCACAATGGAAAAGTTTGATCCATGTAACCGACCCCAGTTAATTTGGGATTGAGGCTATGTTGTTGTTGTTGTTGTTGTATTTTGTTTGATCTTTGATTGCGATGAATACCCTGATTTGTATGTTTATTTCAATGATGTGAGTAGTTCATCAATCTTAGGTATCAATGTACCATATAGTATGCATGTTATGCTAAAGTAGTTATGAGTGGATGATAAAGATAAAAAAATGTTATAATTAGAATTTGTATTGATTCTAGACGTAATGCTACAAACATCTTGATCGTGTATTTGTTGATCAAAGGTTTTACGAGTTATAATGGTCATTGGTGCTTTTAAGCCGGATATGGATGATACAACCGCAAAATATATAACATCGATAGATACTTATTGATTAGGGAGGCACAAATAGTAAACTTAATTGGTTATGAATCTAAAGATTTAGAACTAACAGCTATGTGGAACTTACGTTATTCACAACGATGGGTGGAGTTCTAGTTTGCACATTAGAATCTTTTCTATCACCATAGTAGGTTGAAATGAGTCTTAAGGAAATCTTTATATTCTAATTGAACATTGCATACACATAATGAAGATGAAGGAAGTGAGTTGAAAAGCATAGTTATTAATTACCTAGGCGATGTTGTGAACTAAGATTTTCTTAATATAAGAGTACAACTACTTACATTTTTTTGGTAGATTAGAATAGTTTATTTTAAAGCCAATTAAAAAGGATTTTCTTAGTAATAGAGTAAATCTAACTAAGTACATCGAGTGCAATACACCTTTCCCTGAGGACGATATCCATTATTAACATTAGTTAATCACATTATTACTACAATCAAGCCGTCATACTTGCGGCCACGATCAGCCATGGAAACAAAAACAACTCAATCACTCTTCCGTAATTGAAATTACTTTGGAGTCTAAATTCAAAAAATATTTGTAATATAAGAACCAAAAAGATAAAATAAAATCATGTTATGTTAAACTAAACTAAACTCTTACTAAAATATAAATATAGGATATAGGCTACCTCCCGCAGAGTGTTTTTGCTTATTATTGTTGGGTCAATTGAACTATTTTAAAATTATGTTAGATCTCTAAACTTGAATTTAGGAATAAGCACGCAATTATCATTCCAGAAAGTGATTGCTAGGCCTTTAATCTTAAAAGTTATAATTTTTTTAATATATCAATAACAACTTGAGTAGTGGCTAAAAAGATCATCCTAAGAGGAAAGGAGGATTTTCATTAATAAAATGTAGCATGATCAAAAGTCCGTGGGCACGATGTATTTGTCTACTTGAACTGGTACATTCGTGACCACTCCTATTGGTTGAATTGAAGTACCATTCAATAATGAAAATCATGCAAAAACAAGTGAATCTAACTCTAATTGAATGTGTTGAAAGAAATGTACGGCCTAAGATTTGCATTAGAACTCATATCACACTGAGCTTTGAAGCACCGAGCCCACTTGATTTTATTGTGCAAATGTATATTTATAGGATCCTTAAGCTTGATATAGCTTAAATCTGGCTTTTTCTTTGTATTATTCTTTTGGATTCAAAATCTCCCCGCTTGTTAATATTATTTCCATTCTCCAGTTGCTTAACTATCCATTTCTGCATTACTTTATTTTCTTTCGAAGTGTTTTTAACTTGTTTTTTCCTTGGAACTTCTTTTGCAGTTTCCATTGTTACTGCATTAGTTGCAAAAATCTTAACATTAAAATTATCATAATAGTTTAAGTCTAGAAAATTATTATCATCAAATTCAATATCAAATAATTCATCATATTCTTCATAGTTATGTTCGTTACTAATTTTAAATTTTAAATTTTTATATTCAAATCCCATATACATCCTTCCTTCAGAAATATCTTACTTACTTTTAGTTGTTTAAGAAAATTTCTACCTAATAATATAGGTAAAAGATTAGGTGATATTGAATCTCCCATTTCCATGACGTAGAAGTTGGCTGAAAATACTAAGTCATATACTTATACTAAAATATCTTCTAATAATCTATACGGTTTGATCATGGTATTTTATGCTAAAGTAAGATTAATAAGTATATTAGTTAACATTCCTATTTTCAATGATTTATTAAGTTTTAGTGACATTATATTAATTAATGCTCCAAGATCGCAAATAGCAAATTTAATAAAAGAGTTTTCTATTGTGATGGATAAAACAAACATTCCTGGGTTGGGACATTTCTCATCCATTTTCTTATTTAGTAAACAAGACACATTTTGTCCTACATTTTCATTAGATTCTTCAAAAAATTTATCTTTATACTCAAAGAATTCCTTAACAACTTCATCATGATTTGATTACATTACAAGTTCATTAAATTCTAATTTCTTAAATGATTCAGAAATGTCTTCTTTAATTTCTTCCTTCCTAGCATTTGATAATCGTTGTGGAACGTGAAACTTGTCGAGCGTGTACATTGAATTTCCCACAATTATCATACTTATAAATTTTTTAGTAGTGATAAATGGGATCTTCTCCATATTTTTTTGCAAATTCCTTTAGAAAAAAGTTATTACAATTTTTATAATTTTTATGTTACTTTAACAAAAACCTGGATTTAAATTAAAAAATTTTAAATATAGAAATAAACTAAATTAACTAAACAAACAAAATTCAGAGTCACTAAATTCAAAGCAATTTAATTTAATCGGAAACAATATAAAATAAACACCTAAACAAACATCCCTAAACTATGAAACATTAATCTGTTTTGCATCTAAATATGTAAATTCAATTTTATAGTCATGAACACACTTTGTATAGTACTTATATCATTAACAGTAATCATAAGTAAGTAGAAAGCCTAACCAAGCCATTAGTTCTCCTTCTACCGGTGAAAATCCCAATTTCTAACCTTATTGAGCTAACCCTTTGAATACACAAAGAAAATTACATTACGTAATAAAACCACATTACGCTTTGTGAAAGCTACGAACAACTAAATCTGACACCTTTGAAAAGCCACTTTAACATTAGATTTAGATCTCAAATTCATCTAGGACATCGAAACGTGAATACCTTTCAAACTAATTATTACTTTAAACTAGATAATGAATCAAAACATCACAATACATATTGGCCTCTATGTAAATAATACTTAAATTCATGATTGCAATACGTAAATAACAACATATAAAATCAGTGAATTAAAGGATAAGAATTGGTTTAAATAATTAAGCACATAATCATCTCATCATGGCTACATTGCAAAATGGATCTAATTTAATTTCGTGGTTTGTGTAGATTAACGAACTACTCAATCATAATCATAAATAACATAATAACATAATAATTGTAAAACATAATTAAAAATACCCTATTGAAAGCTTGAATCTTTCAATCTTCTCCAAATGCATTAAAAACAATAATGAATGACCTCCAAACTAAAGTAAAAGTGTTAAACCATCGAAAGGCTCTTAATTTCGTAGTCTATGGTTTAAGTATTTAGTATCTTAGGTAATACATAACATAAAACAACTCAAAACCATTGTTGAAATCTAAAATCCATAAAACCGACACCAACAATTCCATAGTGATTCCTGTTTTAAGTGGAATCACTGGAGAAGCCATTATAAAAGTTGTCTCAATGGTCGACTGACATAAACAGTGATTCATGTGTAAATGCAAATTATTCAGGAATCGCTAGGTGTGAAATCCAATTTTTCCTTAATTAGTTGGTGAATCGTTGTGCGATCTTTCCATTCGGTGAAATCATTTATTTTCTTCTATTTTTCATTCATTTTTTCAAATATTTCAATTATCACATGAAATATCAAAAAGAAGAGAAACCCCGTGCAATATAGTCTTTTACAAATAAAATTATCCTAAAATTTACTATAAAACATCTCTTATTATTAACTTATCAAATACCCTTAAACTTAACACTTTGTTGTCCCGAGCAAAGGAATATTCACAATCATAATCTCTTTTCTTCCCTCTTTTCGATTTAATAATCATATACTCTTATTCTTAAACATAGATGATAATTAATAGAAACATATTACCTTCATAAAAGTGAGAATTAATATAGAATAGAAAGAATAAAAGAACAAACCTTTCTTTGATAACTCAACCTCTTGTTATGCAGTACACCCCATAATATAAAGTTAAATCAATCACCAAGATCAAGCCACTACATAGGTTTTCTCAATCTCCACTGATAAACTTCTAGTTATGATAACTAATTTAGAATCTCAAGATACAAAAGATATTTAATCAATCTTTTTTTAAGAAAATATTTAATTAGATGTTTTGGGATCCTCATAATTTTGTCTTCATATTTATGAGCATTTTGGATTTAGAAGTATGATAACTCTCTTTTTTATCTTGAAAGTATCTAATTTGTGCTTTGGAGCTAATGAAGCTCATGGGATCATAAGGGACTTGCGTGTTTGGGTTTATGTAATCACAATCATCATCAGAGCTAAGTGGGGTGAATGCTCTCAACTTAGCCCTCCTAGTTCTCAATTCCTAGATACTATTCCTTGTGGATTGAATGGACATTTGTTGGCTAGAGTGGTTCTTCTAGGATTTTTCTATCAAGATTCCTTTCCCTTTCTCTTTTTCACTACTCCCATATCTCCCTCTACCTCTTCTTGTCATACTAATCAAATCAACTACAATGAATCGGTGAACCAAAATCATGTATTTGATATAAAAATTTCTTAAAGGGGAGTAGTTTATCGAAAATTAAGTTCTTATCACGAAATTTGAAACAATTATGCATAAATGGGTGGAACTTTGCAGTACTTATTTAAAAAATATGGATGTCAAGGATATGAGATCAAATATGTCAAAATGGTTTTCCAAAAACTTAAGAATTACACCTCTGATTTGTTGAAAACTCAACTTTAAACTCGTTTTTAACACTTTTCAAAAAACTCCACAAATTTCAAAAATATGCAATTTGCAAACCTATAGTCATTACCATTATGATACCAAATCTAATAGAACCATTGAAAAAAATGAATATAAAGGTAAAATTGACTAGAAGAATATAAAATTTAATCACGATATGTACCTAGCGAATAGATTTGTTGATTAAATAAATAAACAAATAAGCAAGTGTATAATGCCAACTTATATATAGGCCATAAATATAAAAACAACTCGGTCATCCCCCCTCTTATTGAAGCTACTCCAGAGCCGAAGTCCCAAAAATAACTCAATAAGAGAACCAAAAGGAGAGAGAGTTAAATTAAACTATATTAATGCTAGATTTCCTACTATAAATGAAATAACTAAATAAATACGGAATATGGGATGCCTCCCATAAAGCGATGTTGTTTATTGTTGTTGGCTTCTCTGATAATGGAATCAATTTTCATTAAGTATGAGTGCATCAATCTTCACTCAAAAGGTTCCACATTGGGAATATTTTTAGTACGGTTTGGGAAATGTCTTTCATCATTACTCTTATCGGCGTAACTGAAGTGCCCTTTTTCGATATTGTCACAAAGTTCACTCCTATTTTGGAATGATATTTCTTCAATACCTATCCTAAGTGTCACTATACGCTCACATTTGTTGATGATAGTTCCGACAATCGATAAAAATGGTCTTCCTAAGAATATCTGGTCATGTAGTGTAGTTGTTGCCATGACTACGGAGATTTTAGTGATGGTGAGCCTACCCACTCCTAAGGACACATTGTTTGGTACTCCTAATAGATGGTAAAAGTGTCGTATGGCTTGTATACCTTAATAAGATTCTTGCAATAAATCCAATAATTTGTTAAAAGAAACCAATGTGCAACCATAATATTCATATCAGATTTTGTATCGAGTTTAACTCCACAAAAGGAAATTCCATTGATTTGTATGTTGAGGTGGAGTGCCCTAAATTCGCTTATAGGAGCTTTGAAAGATCACCATTTTCACCAAATTCCTCATAATATGGGTCATCTTTGTCACACTTGAATGGGTCCTTGGCGGGTTGTTGTCCCTTTTGTGATTTCTTATTTTCCGGTTAAGTAACTAGCCATAACTTGATTGTTTCATTAGAGTTTATGGTTACTATATGCTCTTTTATTGTGTTCGATTCATCCAGTGAATTTTAAAATAGGTCAAAGTGAATGATCACCATATCCTGTTCGACAAGATTTTCATAATACAATTTTAGTCTATGACCATAAACTTTAACGATTCTCCGCGTTTCTCTACTTTCTATCTCTACTGCTCCATAGGGAAATACATGCGTAATTACGAAAAGTATTGTCCATCATGAAAGAAGTTTCCCACGAAATAATTTAGGATGTGAATGAAAGAGTATTACTTTTTCCCTACTTTATAATTTTTAATATTTAGTTTATTATCATGAAATACTTTAGTTATATTTTTATAAGTAGAAACACTATCATATGCATCTTTTCTCAATTTTTCAAACTTTCATATACTAAGTTTATGTTGTTTTCCTGCATTATTATAATTCATATTACATGTTTTGATTTCCTAGTATGCCTTATGTACTAGTTCCACTAGTAAATGACATGCTTTAGCAAAAATTAACCTATAAGGTGTCATACCTATGACCGTCTTAAATGCAGTTCTATATGATAGGTAATGCATCTTCTAAACAAATACTCGAGTATTTATATGTTTGACATACTGTCTTTTCTAAAAATGATTTAATTTCTACATTTAATGTTTCAGTTTGTCCACTAGATTATGGGTGACATGCGATAGATGTTCTATATGTAACATTATAATTTTTAAGTAGAGTAGCGACAATTGTATTTTAAAAGTATGAACCTCTATCGCTAATTAACGCTCTAGGTGCTCCAAAAATTGTAAGGATCTTTTATTTCAACAAATTAACTATTTTTTGAATCATTAGATTTAGTGGCTATAACATCTATACACTTGGACACATAGTATATGGCTAGTAATATGTAAATATTTCCATTAGATGGTGGAAATCTTCCCATAAAGTATATTCCCCAAACATCAAACACTTTTAAAAAAAGAATAGGACACAAAGGCATTTGGTTCGTACATCATGAATTGTTGGTTCTTTTACAATTTAGAAAAACTTTCGTATAAACATAAGAATCGTGGAATAAAGTAGGCCAAAAGATTCCTCAATTTAATATCTTACGGGTTGTACAACGTGGACTAAAATATCCTTCACAACTACAACTCTGGCAATGAACCATGAAATATTGTATTTCTTATTGTGGAATACATTTTTGAATAGTTAGGTCAGAATAGAATTCCCATAAGGATAATCTCATAAATAATGTTTAGAATTGTCTTTTATCTTATTCTTTTAGGCACTTGATAAATGGCGTAATAGCCTATTAGTAGTGAGATAGTTGACTACATCGGCGTACCATTCATCTGAAAATTCATCTTTTATTGTTATTGGGGGATCTCTAGTTACTAGACTACTTTGATGGTACTAATACTAAGTTTTCAACATCTTTCTTATTGTTGATAGTAAGATCTAATTCTTGTAACAATAAGATCCATCTTTTTAATCTTGGTTTAACATCTTTCTTTGCTATCATATATCTTAATATGGCATGATCTGAGTAAAGTATTACATTTGTTCATAGTTAATAAGGTCTAAACTTTTCTAACACAAACACAACTTCTAGGAGTTATTTTTCTGTGGTTGCAAATTTTAGTTGGGCGAGATCCAAAGTTATTGGGGCATAATAAATGACATGAGAATACATTCTTAACTTTTGAGCTAAAACAACTCCTACTACATAATTGATCGCATCACACATTATTTCAAATGGTTGTGACCAATCTGGTGGCTTTATCATTGGTGTAATAATCAAGGTGTATTTTAACTTATTAAAAGCTATCTTGCATTTTGGTGTGAACTCAAAGGTAACATCTTATTGCAATAATTTGCATAAAGGTTATGTTATTTTAGGAAAATATTTCACAAAACGTCTTTAGAATCTTATATGGACAAGGAAATATCTTACCTCCCTGTAATTTCTTTATACCTTGGATTTTAGCGGGTTCTACCTCTATTCCTTTTATTGACATTATTTGTCCTACTATAAGTCCTTGATTTACCATAAAATGACATTTTTCATAATTCAATACTATATTTTTTCTATATATCTTTTAATTACTTTTGTTATGTGAAGCAAGCACTCATCTAGAAAATTTTCGTATACGGTAAAATCATCCATGAAGACCTCAATAAAATGTTCCACGTAGTCTGAGAAGATACTTACCATATTTATTTGGAATGTAGCAAGTACATTACATAAACCAAAAGGCAACGTCTATAAGCAAATGTACCAAAAAGGAAAGTAAAAATAGTTTTTTCTTGATCTATTGGAGCAACAAGAATTTGATAAGATTCGAGTATCTATCCAAACATTAGTAATGGGTCCTTCATGCTATTCTTCCTTACATTTGATTTATAAACTGAAGTGGATAGCGATCTTTTCTAGTTCGAGTGTTTAGCTTGCTATAATCTATACACACTCTCCACCTATTGTAGGTTCTAGTTGGTACTAGTTTTCCATGTTCAATTGATATAATTGTGATCCTTGTCTCTTAAACTTGTACCGTGCTAACCCAATTACTATCTTCTATTAGAAATGTCATTTATATGTTTAGTAATTGTAATAATTATTTCTTTACTATCTCCATAATTAGTGGATAAAATCTACGTTGAGCATGTCTAGTTGTTTTTTTATCTTTTTCGTGATTAACCTATGCAAGCATGTGGCTAGACTTATCACTTTAATATTAGTTCTTGCCCATATTAGATATTATAACTGATAAGGCGTGGTTTTTTTTTTAAATACACATATTTTAAATGATCTGGTAGAATTTTGTAATGTAACTCTAGAGCTTGTAGTATAGAGGGCAAAGGTTTCGAATGTGTTATAGGTAGCTTTATATAGTAAGAGAGTAAAAAGAGTGCATTATAAGATTCTAAGGCA
The DNA here is from genome assembly GCA_039657365.1 of Stephania yunnanensis. Classification (NCBI taxonomy): domain Eukaryota; kingdom Viridiplantae; phylum Streptophyta; class Magnoliopsida; order Ranunculales; family Menispermaceae; genus Stephania; species Stephania yunnanensis. The sequence goes on along the minus strand of JBBNAF010000033.1, from coordinate 192,541 downwards.
TTGATTATCTCCTATGTCTCGTCATCTATATCATCGTCCTCATTTAAATCCTCTATCATGTTTTCAAGCTTGTCTGACTTATTATTTCTAAAAGGTCTGTCTATTATAGGATCTAACATATCTATAGTGCATATGAAACATCTAACAGATAATTTATAGCATCATGGACGTTAAAGTTTACCGTTTCAATATCTACTTCCATTATATTTTGGTTTTTTTTCATTTTTAAGAACAGGAGGGCTAGGATAAAAGAGGATTTACTAGAGAAGTGGTTTTCTTTCATGTTTATGACATAAAAAGCAGGTTGGAAAACTAAATCACAAACCCTAACCAATACATCCTCTAATACTCCTAAAAGTTGAACGGTAGATCTATATGCTAATTGTACTACTATATCAGTTTCTTCTAAGGGTATATTTTTCATTTGTAAATATATTGACAAAGGCAAAACGAATTGAAGGCCTATTTAGAATCCCTATATTTTCTATTGTGCAAGGAATGAAATACATTCTAATATCAAAACATTGAGTTGGTAATTTCTTAGGATTAGTGCTGGGGCACATTCTATTAGGCTCACTCTGTCATTGGGTTTAATTTTATTGGTGCGTTTGTCTTTTATAAAATATTTATATTTAGGTGCATTTTCTATGACTTCGAATATATGTATATATAATACTACTTTCCTTAAAGTATATGAGATTTTGTTCTCTTCTTGTAATTTATTAATGTTCTTACTGTTTTCTAAATGGCAGGGAAATGGTTGTCTTGCTATACTCGGCTTATTCTTTCTGAAATCACAATTGCCTTTTTTTTACTTTTATTATCTTTAATTTAATTTATTTTTAATTTTGTCACTAAGACTATTACTCTTCAATTTTTTTTATTGCTTCTCAAAGTTATCAATTTTAAATATGAACTAGGGTAAGTTTGAGACGGTAATTTTCTTGGTTAACCCATGGACTCATCTGAATTTCTATTTGACTTAATTAATTTTTTAGTTCAACTACATCATCTTGTAAGGCTTGAGTTTTTTTATCTTTTGCTTTATTTGAGTTTTTCAGTGCTATTGATCTATCCATTTATACGAGTGTTCTATATCTTTGATAATTTTGAATGTGTACATCATTACATTTGTTTGGTCATATATAATTTGCATTATTGCTAGAAATGTAAGTAGGTTAATTAAAATTATTGTAGTGATTCATCATAGTGTTAACCTCTTTGATTTGATTTTGTTACACCAATAGGCACTCATCATATAGTGGATTAGCCTCATTGCAATAAGCCCTAATTTTACTTTGAATTGATATATCTTTGCACAATAATTCAATCATACTTCTTTTATCATCAAATTTATCATCCAATGTCTTGATTATGTTTCTACTAATTTCACGAGAATGGTTTTTCATAAATTTGTTCTTCTCGCAAATTTTTTTTATTGTTTTACCATTCTATTAATAGTGTTTCTTGCTTAGTTGGTGTTATGTCGAATAAAGATCCTCTGCATACAGCGTCTAAGAATCTTTATTCTAAGTTTTTTAGTCCACCATAAGAGTATTCTAATAAAGTTTTCTCTATAAATTCATGTTATAGACATAATGAAATTAATCTTTGGTATCTATCAAAAAACTTTACAAAAGTCCCTTCAGTTTCCATCCTAGAATTACTAATTCAATTTCTATCTAAAATAATTTTACATGCTAGAAAGTATTGATCTAAAAATTTATAACATTTCGAACCATGTGATTTTGGAATTTTAAGGGAGACAAAATAGCTAAATTTTATCTTGACCTCTTAAAGAATAAGGAAAAACCTTTAGCTTGACCTACTATAACTCTATGTTTTTGCGTTTTATCACACTTACTATGTGCGTATTTTTCCTAATAAATTGTTGAGGGAATTCATCACTTTTACCTTGAAAGTGTGGTAAAAAATTGATGAATCCCATTTTACGTTTAAAATCGAGAAAATCCATAGGAAAAATAATACTCATAAGTTCATACGTTGTGATGTTATTATTGGCTTGCCTAAAAGTGAGTTCTTGCTCGATATCTGCAATGTCATATGACATGCAACGAGAAAGATTCTTAAGAAATTATTTTAAGTTCCCCGGTAACAGTGCCAATAATTGACACGTCTCGAGATGTACAATAAATTTCCTAAGTTTATTATACTTATATTTTTTTAGTAGTGATAATTGGAATTGTCTACACATAAGTTTTGCAAATTCATTGCGGAAGAGATTTAATAATTTTTTATTTTTAATTTAATTTTATAAAAACTAGAATTTAAATTAATAATTTTTAACTACATAAATCAACTAAACTAATTCAATTCAAAGTAACTAAATTTAAAGCAATTCAATTTAACGAAAAACAATATAAAGTAAACATCTAAACAAATCTCCTAAACAATGACAAATCAATTCATTTTGCATCCAAACATGTTAGTTTAGTTATATAGTGATGAGTCCTTAGGAAACCATTAGTTCTCCTTATACGATTAAAAAAGTCACGTTTTAATCTTATTAAACTAACTCTTAGAATACACAATTAAATTTCATGCAATGAAACCGCATTAAGCTTTGTGAAAACTTCAAACTACTAAATCTAACACATTTGAAAAATACCTTGCAAACAATCGTAGTAAGTACTTTAAACTAGATATTGAATCAAAACATCAAAATACATATTAGCCTCTATACACATAACACTTAGATTCATGATTGCAATCCATAAATAAAACCTATAAAAGCAATTAATTAAAGAATACAATTGGTTTAAAGTAGTAATCACGAAATCATCCCATCATCACTGCATTACAAAATTGATCTACTTCATATTTAGAGATTTTGTAGATTAATGAACAAATCACTCATAATCATAAATAACATAATAATAGAATAAATGAAAGAAATATTTAAAAATATCTTATTGAAAGCTTCAATCTTCCAATCTTATCCAAAAGAAATAAAAACAATAACAAATGACCTCTACACTAAAGTAAAAAGTTTTAAACTATCAAAAGGCTCTTAATTTTGTAGTCTAGGGTTCATATATATAGTATCTTAGGTAATACATATCATAAACCAACTAAAAACCCTTATAGTAATCTAAAATACAAAAAAACTTGCACTAGCGATCCCTCGAGCGATCCGAGTTCAAGTAAAGATAAGACCTTATGCAACTACCTCTAACTGCCTACCTTTGAGAAGTACTTGTACGTGTGATTATTTTGATATTTTGATTCTTTTGGAAACTAGGGAGTGACATGACCTTGTACATGCTTAGTTTTATATGGTACAGTTGTTTACTTCGTACTTTTTAGGATTTTTCCACACTAGGATTTGTTTAATTGATTTATGATTTTTTTTGCATTTAAATACGTCTTCCGCGAAATATGTTATTTACACATTGTACACATACAAGTTGATACATCTCGAGACAGAGTAAGGATGAGCAGGTGTCGTACACGTGTAGTAGGGCCAGCTGGAAAGGAGTACACAGAACCACGCGACCCCAGGGCGGCGAAGGGCGCCACAGTTGGTATCAGAGACCAAACCTAAGACAATAAAACTTAATAAATGAACTTAGATGTGGAAACTCAAAGTTAGTGCCTTAGAACTTTAGTTAGGAAGTGATGTGAGGCGGGTAGAGTTAGAACTTATATATGTGTAATATTTTCATGTTACTATATGATATACGTATATATCTCGAGACTGATCCATGGAACATTCTCGATGGAGATTAGGGACGTACAGTCTGGTACGCCTTTTGAGACTGGACAGACTAGCGATGCGGTTAGGGATGTCCCGGTTACGACGAGTATAAAGGATAGACTTTCGGCCCAAGAGACACAGATGGCCGAGGCATTATGGCTACTACGCGAGCAGACCGCAATATTGGCGGCACTCACTTCAGCTAGAGAGCCAATAGCTACGACCATACCGACAGGGACAACTGATGTTCAGGGGGTACCACCGATACCAGTTTAGGGGGTAGCGGCAGAGGCACCCACAGATACAGCTGCTGCAGTTATTCCTTTGGGGACGTCGACTCTTGCGCCTCCACACACAATGACGGATCTGGTTACTGCCATCCCTACCCCTACTACTGATACTCATTCGACCTCGGCATTCATTTTGGCTGCTAGAGGCGAAGTTATTGAGAGAGTTTCTGAATTTTTAGCCTGGATACTTTTACGGCAGCGGTGATCCCGAGGTTGCAGGGAGATGGATAGTGTCCCATCAGCGTTTCCATAAGCTGATGAGGAACAATGAGACAATACTTGCGCGACTTTCGGGAACCTATTTAAGAGGGAATGCAGCAGTCTGGTGGACGACATATACGGATACTCATCTGGAACCGATGACATGGGTTGTGTTTAGTGAGCTATTCTACGATCAGTACATATCGATGAAGGTTAGGTTGAGACTTAGGGAAGAGTTCTTGGCCCTGCGACAGGGAAGTTGGACTTTGATGTAGTACATGGAGAGGTCCGACATTTGTTGCAGTTCTCTCTAGATGTTGTCGGGACAGAGCGCTTGCGGACTGATTATTTCACCAAAGTGGTTGATGACAGGATTGCATCAGCAGTTGTCTCGACCGGAGCCACGACATTGCAGGAAATCTTTGACAGGGCATTGGCTCATGATACATATATACTACAGAGGGCTGGCAGACGTTTGACTGGCAGGGAGGTACAGTCAGGGTAGAGTTCTGGGTCGACTAAGAGGCAGAAAAGACAGACGGAGCGTCCGGATAGAGGTCGCAGTGATGATAGATAGGAGAGAGGTCGCAGAGACGATTTTCATTGTAGTCAGTTCCGTTATGAGGAGCCACAGTCGGTTCATGCCATCACATCAGCATCAATGGATCGGCAGAGGTCACAGCCACATGAGTACCGTCGGGGTTGAGATCAGAGGGGACATGACAGGGGTAAGGTAGATCGGGGTTAAGTTTGGAGATCCGAAGAAGGACAGACGGTTAGACTGGAGAGCCATAGATGTCGTCGGTGTGGGCACAGGGGTTTCGTGAGGGCCGATTGTTGGACACCGCCATCGCCACGGCGAGAGGTAGTTCAGACCATAGATAGAGCGCATGCATTAGCACAGCCAGATAACGGGGTGACTAAGCAACTTATTGAAGGTACATTACTTATATGTGGTCGCCACATGCATGCTATCTTTGATTATAATAGTACTTTATCATTTTTTGCTGGGTGTATTATTGGATTGGTTAGCATCTTATCATACACGGATAGATTGTTACGACAAGAGGATAGAGTTTCATATTCCTAGAATACTGGAGTTTGTATTAATTGGATTGGCAATTGACTTACCCATCACAAGAGGTCGACTAGCTACAGTGCAGGAGATGGAGGCGTTTGCGGCTATAATTAAGCCGGAGGTTCGAAAGGGGCACGAATTGAGGATGTTCCGGTGGTTCCCGATTACCACCGCTACGAGGTGTTGAGTTCGTGATCGAGCTGATACCAGGGATGCAGCCGATTGCCAGTCGACCTTACCGGATGGCACAAGCGGAGCAGGAGGTGGTGAGACAACAGTTGGATATCTTAATCTATAGCAGGACTCTTGGGGTTCACGAGGGACATCTCAGGGCAGTTTTGACGACACTGAGTGAGCACCGACTGTATGCCAAGTTTAGCAAGTGTGACTTTTGGCTAAGTGCTGTGAGATTCTTAGGCCATATCATCAGTGAACAGGGTATCTCAGTGGATTCAGAAAAGAGTAAGGCAATCATTGATTAGAAGACGCCTGAGTCTGTGGCTGATATGCGGAGTCTCCTTGGACTGGTCAAATACTACCTACAATTTGTGCAGGATTTTTCCTCGATCGCAGCGCCGATGATGGGACTGACTAAGAAAGATGTCAGATTTGACTGGTCAGTAGGATGAGCTGTTGGAGAAGGGTTTCAATCACTCTAGTATGTCACATTGGGGAGCTCCAGTACTATTTGTGAAGATGAAGGATGGTACGATGAGGATGTGCATCGACTATAGGAAGTTGAATTGGGTAACTGTGAGGAACCGTTACCCATTTCCTAGGATTGATGATCTGTTTGATCAGCTAACGAGAGCTAGATTCTTCTCGAAGATTGACCTTTGCTCAAGTTATCACCAGTTGAGGATTGGAGAAGAAGATATCCAGAAGACTGCTTTCAGCATGAGATACAGATTATTTGAGTTCAGAGTCACGCCATTTGGGCTGACGAACGCTCCATTAATTTTCATAGATCTGATGCGCAGGGTTATGAGGCCATATTTGGACAGATTCGTAATCGTATTCATCGACGAGTGAGCAGGCCTTTTGTGAATTGAAGCGGAGATTAACATCTACACCAATATTGACATTGTTGGAGCCGGGCAAGACCTTGGTAGTATATACAAATGCGTAGAGCATTGGCCTTGAATGTGTGCTGATGCAAGATGGTAGACTAGTTACCTATCTTTCTCGACGATTGAGACCCCACGAGGGAAATTATCCAGTGCACGACCTGGAGCTTGCAGCGGTCGTCTTTGCACTAAAGGCTTAGAGGCACTATCTCTATGGAGTGTGATTTGTGTTTTATACAGATCACCAGAGTTTATGTTACATCATCACTTAAAGGGATCTAAGTATGCGCCAATGGAGATGGCTGGAGTTGCTGAAGGATTACGACTTCACTATTGAATATCACCCTAGCAAAGTGAACATCGTAGCAGACGCATTGAGCAGGAGTGGACTCTATGAGCGGGTCAGTGGTCGGTCACGGAATCCAAAATGCACTGATTGGGCAAAAACCATGGATCGGTGTTTAAGATACAGAGGGAGATTGTGGATACATGCGTATCAGGAGATACGGTACGCGATTTTGGATGAGGCACTGTTTGGGATACCCGGAAGATCACCTGTTTGTTAGGTAGAGTCGGAACATACAGTGACGGTCGAGCCTGAGATAGTTGTTGATCACACAAAAAATTTGACAAATTCGTTAAAAACTTCGAGGTGCACAGGATAGACGGAAGAAATACGCGGATAGGTATCGCGATGGTCCGAGCTATGACGAGGGCGATATGGTGTATATGAAGGTTTCTCCTTGGAAAGGTCAACAGAGATTTGGCATTAAGGGGAAACTAATGCCGAGATACATTGGGCAAGTGTCGTACACATGTAGTAGGGACAACTGGCAAGGAGTACACGGAGACATGTCACCCCGGGGCGATGAGGGCCACTACACTAAATAATCACTTATTAGAGGCGGTGCCGAGGTTTTTATTTAATACCAAAACTATACTATACGATTTCCTAATTTGCTACACTTAAATCAATCTTGAGCTTAAGTTTGATGAGGACCTATTTTGATATTTAGAGCTTATAAATGATTGGAATAGAAAGTTGTTTGAGGTTTGAGACTTTTTAATGCGTTAGGAGCTTAATAAGGGCAATTAGGTTAAGTCAAGACTTAGTGAGATGGGTCTTGACAAACTTGTTATCTAAGCCTATTCTTGGCTTGTTTAAGAACCAAAAATTGATTGATTTTAGTTATTTGGGAAGTGAATGTACGTTATAATTACATATAGAAGTTACTTTTCTTATATATATTCGTTATACGAACTAATATACGATTCCTAAACCATTGTTATATTGCAAATTGTTTTGTAGAATCATGAATGGACAATAGGGCCCTATAGATGCTCGATATGTTGATTCTGAGTCGTTCAAAAAATGGATGGAATTGATCACTGCACAACATCAGTAAATTGTTGATACACTTGCACAGTTCAGAGCACAATTTGTCTCTTTATCAACTCCTATAGTTCGTATTGGACTTGTAGTTTAGAAGGAGCAAGTTACCTCGAGAGTTCAGTAGAAGGAAAAATAAAGGATTATACCATTAATAGTTTTATTGGACAGGCCAACAATTGTTGATTTAAGGAAAATAGATGTATGGATCTTGAATCATAAGAATATCCACAAGTTGTTGAATGCTCCAGAGAACATGAAGGTTAGCTTTTTAGCCCACTACTTTGAGTAAGATTTATTGATATCGTGTAGAGCTAATCTTTTAAGACGACCAACCTATGAGAGTTGGGTAGAGTTTTTTTAGGCCTTCAAGAAAGAGTGTTATACCAAGACCATAGTGTTAGAAAAGAAACTATATTTTAACTATCTCGAGCAAGGAGATATGCCTGTAACTAAGTATAACGTGAAGTTTAATCACTTGATGATAATAGCTGGTCAATCAAATATCCAAAGGCAAACAAAATACACAAGTTTAAACAGGGATAAGAAAAAACATTTCTATTATTATGTGAACGACTTAGCCAAAGACATTTATTGTAGCTTAGGAGGTGGCTCATGATTTTGAAATGGCCAAGTTTTATCACAGAGATAAATAAAGTCAATGGAGAGGTACTGTAGAAACAAGTCAGAGTTTTAGGAGTACTTAAGATTGAAAAGGTAAGAAAGATAAAAGAAAGGAAAAGAAGGGTAATTGTAAGACTCAGTGTCAGTGTCATCTATCCCTGGTCCTATTCATGCTGTTACTTTTCCTCCGCCTATTTTGAGGTTTGCTAAGAGATTTTCTCATCCTTGTGTTACAACTTCTACTCATCGATCATATTTGCATAAGTCATGATATTCCATAGTTTCATCAAATTTTTATGTATAGAGACACCGTCACAATCATAGGCGCAGGCACAAGGACAAAGTAGCAGAGGCAAAAGTCGAGGTAGTCAGGGGAATCCACTGAGTGTGGTCTGATGGGACATATCAAGAGAGATTTTCCAAAGTTTAATAAGGAACAACCTTCTTCATCATTCGTTCAATATAGACCTCGGGCCATGGAACAAGTACAAGGTATTATTGACCCATACATGAAAGCCAATAAAAATTAAATAGAAGGTAATGTTTCCATTTATAGTCGTCCTATGAATGTTCCTATTAATTTTGGTTCTACTATTTCCTTTATTTCTAGTCGAATTTTTGAGGAATTGCATTTGACTTCAGTGAGAGTCAATATACAGTTCTTAGTACAGTAGCAGGGGACAAAGTATATCTGCATTTTACGTGGGAGAAGTGTACAGTAGAGATTGCAGGATATGACATGCACTCTAGTTAGAAGACTTGGATTGTTTAAAGCACTGTTATAAATGGATTAGCATGCCGCATATCATGCACACTTGGATTGTTTCTATAATACGATATTTTTCTTTACTCTAGGTTGTCCTATGTTTACATAAAAAAAGGGAATTTATAATATGCCACCGACTAGAGGTAGGATTGCCACTAGTCATTGATGGGCACTTAGTGACACGTGGGGTCAAGGGTGACACTCGTTGGATGTACAATAGTGTGCATGCCCGAGAGTGCTCATTTGTGCGCGTGGTGAATTTATAAGCGGGAAATACAAAGTTATATATATATACGTAAATATATTGTTATATATATAACTTTATAAAAACGAATACTAAAGTTTAAATCAAATAAGATTTTAAATCTTCTATCGTCTTGATAAAACATACAGCATGGATCTCGAGTAAATGCATAAGTTTAATGTTGGTGGTTTTTAACGGATAATCCATGCCTCGAGATGTGTGCAACCACATCTCAAGAATGATCAATGTGCATGTGTATGCATGTGTCAAAATCAATGTAACTTTAAGTAGTGTAACTCTAGTATATGTCTTTTGGATTGACCTCGAGATTCATGTAGATGAATTTTGAGAAAATCTCATATTTAGCTAAAATACAAACACACCGCCTCGTTTGTTGTTTAAAAAAGGGAAGGAGATCGAACTAGAGAGAGAAAGAGAGAGAACTAATAAGGAAGAGATGGAAATGTGTTCTAGGCGATAAAGGGAAGGTTGTGTTGATGATGTTGTTTTTGTTGTTGTTGTGGTTTGTTGTTTTAACGTTGAATATGGATTGGGAGGCTCAAACGAATTGCATAGTAGTTCATTTGAGGAATGAGATGGTAGGGGAGTCGTCTCCTACACCAAGAATGACTTATGGTTGGTCAAACCTAGCCCTAGTGAATAAATAAAAAGCTTTGTTTCAAAATAGAATAGAGGAGTCGATGAAGAAGTAGGGGCTAGGCCCTTGAACCAAGCCTTGTTCGGCTCGGTTGAGCCGAACTTGGTTCAGTCTGATTCAAGCCCAACCCCTTTTCCTTTTAAAAAATGGAGAAAAATGCAAACTAAAAAAAATTCTAGAAAATAAGAAAAATGTGATAAATAAAATTTTTGGCCCGAATAAATAGAAATTGTGGATTTCTATGCAAAATGAAGAATTCAGAATTCTTTCGAGACTTGAGACCAAAGGTTTTACCTTGGAAAACGTAAAATGGTTGTATTGACTTAAAAAATGGCAATTGGGTTCTAGATTCAAGTGGGACTTGACTAGGGAGCTTGCGGGTCGCCGTATGACTCATAGAACAATTAAATTCACTGAAATAAATATATTTGAATGTAGATTTACCATTAAGTTCTTTTGGAGGCACAAATAGTACATGAAGGTTAGGAAAGATTGGCAAAGGTAAGTAGGACTCATATTCTTAACAATTATGCTTTGTAAATTTGTATATTTAGTTATAATATTATTGACTAGGATTAGGGAAACGTATTGTGATTTATTTTATATGTGGAAAATCTCGGAAACGGTCGTTAAGACAAGACCGAGACTAATGATTGAAAAAGTATGCCAGAAAATGGATTTCGCCCTATGTCCTAATGAATGGAAAATGATCACCTAGAAATGGATTCTGCCCTTAAATTTCGGTTAGTCATAGATTTACCTTAATCTTTATTGTCCTTTTAGAGTTGGTAGTTTAGTCAAGCTTGAATAAACTAACAGAGTCCCTTGTCAGCTAACATATGGATTACATGGTTGTATTCTGGAGTGACCTAAAAGGATGACTTCGTAATTAAACTTAAATCTTAAAATTACAAGTACAATTGTAAGTTACCTATTTGATTTCCATTCAGTTTACTATTGTTATATCATTTTCAATGCCTTAATAGATATGTTTTAGATTCATATTATTATTCATTAATTCATTAATGGTAGTTGATAATGGATATATTTACGAGCATCACTTATTGAGCAAGTTCGAGTGCTCATTCCCAAATTAACATTTCGGCTTAATGGCATGCACTTTGATTGAAGAAATTGAGAAGATTAGGAGTTTATAATCTTCTCTCCGGTGTATTGATTTCCCTATTGTTTTATGTATTGTATTAAATTACTATTTTGTAATAACAAGGTTGTGATATGATTATATTAAAAAGGATTTATGCCGATTTTTGGATACCGTGTGTTTTATCGAAAAAGTATTAAATTATGTTGCATTTTTTATTATTTGATTATCTAGTTATACAGGTTGCTTTTATTAGGAATTGAGAATAGGTTGCTAGCTCTAGTTAAGTCTGGCTAGTGTACCTGGGATTAATTGGGGTTTTCAAGTCGGTGTCACTCTAATCGAGATAAGGGGTGCTTCAGTTTGCTATTAGAGCTTAGGTTTACTGGCTCTGATACAGTTTTGTATCATTGACTGACTCGATATTTTTTTTTTATTTAAATTAAGAAATTACTCTACTACAGTTTGGTATCTGAACTTGATTCAGTGCCTAAAGACATTACCGATGAACTGAATTGGAATCTATGTTTAGTGACTTAGAAAATATTTCTCAAGTAGTAAATAACCTAGTACTTATGAAATAGTTTTATTGGTGGTTTGAGGGTAAGGAAAGTTAAATGACTGAGTAATGTTACGTGCAATGATTTATTGTATCTATGCGATAGATATAAGTGTTATGTTTTTCAAGAATGATTAAATTTTTTATATCCATTAGTATCTCAGGATTTGAGAAAGTATTTAGGATTCGGGTTTGTGGATTCCTAATACTCAATAGTATAAGAGAAAAAAAAAAGACATAAGAAATCGCAAGACGACAAAAAAATAAACTCTTATCCAATTGGAATAGTCTCTAATGGTCTTTATTCTCACTAACATTGTTAGATTATCCATAATTAATGTAGAAAGTTTGATTGAACCTTGACTTTGAGTCATATATTAGGAGAATGGATAATAATAAGAAAGTGATTTTTAGTGAAACTATGAGGTGATAATGCACTTTCAGTAGAAAGTGTTCAAGTAATGGAACTAATTGAATAAGAGTAAAAGCAATTCAGTGAGAAACAATGGGTAAATGATGATAAGAACATAGTTAAGATTATGTAACTAATAATGAATGCATACTTCATAATTTATTATGAAGTATAAGATTCCAGATATGGTGGTCGTCCATACTAGAATAATGAGAAAGTCCTAACAGTATAATGGTGGTATAACCGCACATACTGAAGGTTAAATTTGGAAAAACTTGATAGTGTTGTTGGTGTAACCGTACCCACCAATAGAATGATAAAAGAAAAGAATAACATTGTGGTAAATCCGCACATACAAAAAAAATAATGGTGAGGTTTATACTTTAAAACATGAATAGTTTGAGTTAAAATCTGGTAGTGAGCTAGTGATATGTCCTAATCTGATCATTTAGACTAGTGTAGTCTAAATTAAGTAGAATGAGTTATCAATGAGTCTAAGAATTTTGAGAATCCAAGGAATATTTTATGATACTTGAAATTAATGGGTAAGCAGTATAATAAGAGATTGATATTAACTAATACCCTTGATCACGTGTCATGTGTGTCAAATATAACCAGTAATTGGTTACCGAATCCTGCTGGAATGTTGTAGAGGTAGTAATAATGGGGGTTGATCAGTTAAATAGAGTTCAACAAAAAAAAGTAAATGTAGGGTTTTTGAAAGATTTTTATCTAAAAGCCTACTAAAAATAGTAAAATAGTTGTAAAACAAAGAGTAAAGACATGCCTAAGTATATGAATCCATAATCTAGCCTTATGTTGTTTACGTGTCTTGTATCTGACTTTGAAATATGGGTTTCAAAAAAAGTTTCCCTATATAGGCTATACGTGTTGGGATCACAAACACCCTAGTCCCCAGATTTCTGATAGATAGGGCAACTACTCTCTAGATACTTTTCCTACTCCATCGTAAAAACTTTGGCAACGGCTTTCATGATTTAGCACGTGAGTAACATTTAACTGCTTTGTGGGAATACCTACCGTAGACAAACCTGGGCAACCACTCTCAAGAATTAGCCTAGTTCTCAATGGTACTCACCTAAAGCAACTAGTATGTCAGGTTTCTTGCTCTAGGTGATTGCAACTTCTTAACATGGTTAATATTACGGATTCAACTTGATTGATAGAAGGTCAATTGGTTTATGCCTAGAACTTTGAAATGAATATAAAAACTCTAAAAACCATTGTGACAATATTAAAAATAGCAACACAAATATAGAGAAGTGAAATAAAACACTATTATTATAAAAAATCTTGGCAAGACATAGAATACAACCCATTATTGGCTAGAGCGCTTCATTCCCAACCTAAAATTTAAAAAACATAGCTGAAAAGGCTACTCTACCTAGTTATACACCTAAATCACTCTAAATACAAGATTTTTTTGTTCATCAGGATCCCTCATTTATATAGGTGAGCTAGGGTATAAGAATAAGAAAGCCCAGGAAATAAGAACCTCATAATAAATACAAAAACTTCTATTTTACAATTTTGGCTTCGTCATTGCACGACCATTATGAATGGACAATGGCAGAACACGTCGTGGGGTCTTTATAGAACATATTGGTCTCCAAGCCAGATCAAAATTCAATTTCTACACTTGGCATGATTAACGGCTCTGCCTGTGTTGATTTTAGCTTCGTCAGTTCTATTCTAGCGCCATCTGTGATTCTATCCTGGCCTTTTGGTGATGTCATTCGTTCTCTGCAGGAACCATTTGTTCTTTGTATGGCATCAAGCTTGCTACTGCTTTGACCATTAGTTAACTTCTTTCCCAGAATTGTCCAATTCATGCACAATACTAAGATACCTCTTAAATCTCTAAAGTAAATATATATAGCCATAAAACACGACTTTGGACTTGATTCGCGTAGCAAAACACCAATAAAAGAGTGCACACATGATAACTCATCAAATAATTCCAAAGTTAGAACTTTGTACGTCCCGAACAAAAAGGTAATCTGACTACAATGACTAAATACATTGTGAAAAAATTGAGAGATAACGACTCTAAGAATTTATACGTACATTGCAAAAAAATAAAGTCCTTACAATTGAAACTTGGTCAATCAGTTTAACAAGAGACTCAAAATTTTCAAAAATTGGTGAAACATGGTAACCTTTCAAGACAACCCTTTTTCGAGACTTGAAGCATTTTAAAACCACAACCTTCAACTTACTAGATTTTTGCTTATTTTGATCTAGGTCTCTAATGCAAAGCAGTTGATCTAAATTGATATCTTTATTAGATGGATTCTTTTAAGCAGACCCTATCACCACTTTTTGCTTATTTTTTAGATTTTTGCACTTTAAAGAGTCCATATGGCTTAATTGAAGGTAGGCTATTATTTAATTCATAGCATTGGAAAAACTCACATACCCTCGCTACAAGCACTCGAGCTAAATCATTTTTCATAGGAGTTCCTTTTTTATGAACTTTCACCTTTTATTTAACTAGAGATCCCCTCTTCCCCCTTGATGTGGTTTTTTTTGTATGGTTCCTTCTTCAATTCCTGTGAACACCAATTTTTCATAAATTTTCCGACCATCAAGTTCCCTGCTCCATTTCCTGTGAAACTTGTGGAAGTTTCAAATAATCTTTTTAAAGAAATCTCATATTAGCCTTTGTGACTTATGCTAGAGTTAAGTTAGTTCTCCAATGTAGAATCTTCAAGCCCATATTTCACTATAGCAATTAAGCCTATTTTTTACTTTTACAAGCTCTAGATCGTTAAGTATTATACTCTATGTGGATTAGTCATAGTTTCAAAATCAAAGAGATTTTGAATTTTCCTACAAAGTTAATTCGACCACTTATCTACTTTGCTATCAAGTTATGTCTAATCCTTACCCCAAGTCCTAATTATGTTGTCAGGTAGGTGTAAAAGCTCTCTTACATCTTTTAAGTTTGAAGGTAAACAGGTTGACCAAGTTTTTACTCAAGGGAAGTTGAAAGCAAAGTTTCAATCGTAGGTAAGAATCTATAAAACAATTAATGTACTAAACTACCTGAAACATCCATGCATTTTTATACTAACTTTCGAGTATGAATAAAGTGAAGATAAGAAATGGGATGAAAGGAAAGAACTACCACCGCGAATCCACAGAAGTCGCAACTTAAAAAATTTAAAGCTTAAACCTGCGCATCTTCAAACAATGATTCTTTCCAATGGTCTACTCACCTAAACACCACTAAACTTATTTCAAACCTTGTCCCCAAAGCTCAAAATAAGTTGGGCAAACCAAACATAAAAAATGGACGAAATAAAGGGATAATACATATATATAATTTTGTACAATACTTCATGCATGGTTAGGAAAAACATAACAACAACATAGCCTTAGTCCCAAATTAACTGGGTCGGCTACATGGATCAAACTTTTCCATTGTGCTCAATTAAGTACAATTGATGGTGAGCTTCTCAAACTATTCAAATCCCTCCTAAATAATGCATCCCATGTTAACTTTGGTACATCCATACCTCGTCAAATTTCTACAGTTTCTATTGAGTGAAGTTTTCTAGTAAGGGCATTCGTAGGTCGTCTTTGCAGGTGACCAAACCACCGTAACTATCCTTCCCTAATCTTTGTATCAATTGGTGTTACTCCTACTTGTCTTTGAATTTCTATATTTCGTATTCTATCTTTTCGAGTTTTACCACACATCCACCTAAGCATCCTTATTTCCGCTACGTTCATTTTATGTAATTATTGTTGCTTTACTGCCCAGCATTCACTTCCATAGAGCATAGCTGGCCTAATTGCGGTTCTATAAAATTTTCCTTTTAACTTAGTAGGAACATTTCAATTACAAATCTACTTTGCCGTTTCTTCCATCCAGCTTGAATTTTGTGTGTTATATCATTCTCAATGTTACCATTATTTTGCATGATTGATCTTCGGTATCAAAAGTCACTTACCTTAGGAACTTCTACTTCCCCTAATTTTACCACTCCTTCATCTCAATGTCTATTATTTCTAAACTCACAGTGCATGTATTCGATTTTCGTCCTACTCAACTTAAAGCCTTTAGATTCTAATGTATTCCTCTAGAGTTCTAATTTCCTATTTACTTCATCTTTTGTTTCATCCACTAAGACAATATCATCTGCAAATAGCATACATCATGGTATATCCTCTTGAATATGTCTAGTTAGTTCATCCATAACTGAAGTAAATAGATATGGGCTTAAAGCCGATCCTTGATGTAGTCTTATCGTAATGGGAAATTCTTTTATACCTCCTCCAAATATATTTATACTTGTTACTACTCCATCATACATATCCTTAATAGTGTCTATGTATCTAGCATGCACTTTTTTTTCTTTCTAGAACCCACCAAAGAACATCTCTAGGTACCCTATCATATGTTTTTTCTAAATCTACAAATACCATAGGAAGATTTTTTTTCTTTTCTCTATATTTTTCTAACAATTGTCTTACAAGGAAAATCGCCTCCATAGTTGACCTCCCAGGCATGAAACCAAATTGGTTCTCTGATATTGTTGTTTCTCTCCTTAGCTTATTGTCAACTATAATCTCCCAAAGTTTTATAGTGTGACTCATAAGTTTAATTCCCCGGTAGTTTGAGCAACTTTGAATGTCTCATTTGTTTTAAAAAATTGGCAAAAGCATGCTTCTTCTCCAATCCATTGGCATCCATCTTGATTTTAAAACTTTATCGAAAAGTTTTGTTAACCAAGTCAATCTAGTTTCTCCTAAGCATTTCCAAACCTCTATAGGTATTTCATCTGGTCCACATACTTTCCCTATTTTCATTCTTTTCAACGCCTATTTAACTTCTATAATTCTAATATTGCGAGTATAGTTTACATTTCTTTCTTTGTGTGGGTATTCATCTATTATAGTATCAACTTGGCCATCATTAAATAAACTATCGAAGTAACTTCTCTATTTCTCCTTAATATCATCCTCGCGCGTTAAAGCATTTTGATTTTCACTACAAAAAAACAGCAGATCAGAAACGAAAATTTACGTCTCTGATTTGCATAAATTCCGTCTCTAATTCGATTCTACAACGGAACAGAGACGGAATCTATTCCGTCTCTAAAATCGTCGTCGTTGAATCAATCAGCAATGAAAATGTGTTTCCGTTGCTGATTAGAGACAGATTAGAGAGGGAATTTAGAAACGGAACAGAGATGGAACAGAAATGGAAATTATTCTAAAAGGTACAATTGTAATTGCATTCCGTCTCTGATCCGTCTCTTATTAGCAACGGATCAGAGACGGAATTATTGTATTCCGTCTTTGATCCGTCTCTGATTAGCAACGAATCAGAGATGGAATTATTGTATTTCGTCTCTGATCCGTATCTGATTAGCAATGGATCAGAGACGGAATTATTATATTCCGTCTCTGATCCATCTCTGATTAGCAACGGATCAGAGACAGAATCCAATAATTCCGTCTCTGATCCGTTGCTGATTCATGTATCTATTCCTCCAAAATTAGAGACGGAATAGCAACGGAATCTCTGATTCACAACATAGAAGACTAGTGTAATGAGCTTACTTGCCTTTGAATAACCAAATGAATTGGTTATAGAAGTTGGAATAAAGGAGTCTATAAAGTTTTGTTAGAGTAATTAGAAGCTGAAGTATAAGCAACTAAATGGTCAAGACATTGTCACATTATTATAAAAATGAAAATTTCAGGTTAACAAGTCCCGATAAGACTTAAGATGTCAAACTATAAGTTTGATAAAACCTATGTATTTTCACAAAGATCTTACGAGGAACCAGACTCCGAATGTTGAAAGTCTTGAACCAAAGCAGTATACAACTAATATTAGTGAATATGTTGTACATTTGTTCAATTTTATCACTACAAAAAATAGCAAATCAGAAACGGAAATTTTCGTCTCTGATTTGCAAAAATTCCGTCTCTAATTGCAGTCAGAAACGGAACAGAGACGGAATCAATTCCGTCTCTAAAAACGTCGTTGCTAATTCAATAAAAAACGGAAATGCGATTCCGTTTCTGATTTAAAGACGGATCAGAAACGGAATAAATTCCATTTCTGATTTTATTACGTTTCTGATCAGAGACGGAATTTGTTCCGTCTCTAATTCCGTTTCTGATTAGGGACGGTATAAATTTCGTCTCTGATCCGTTGCTAATCAGAGACGGATCAGAGACGGAATTTGATCCGTTTCTGATTCATGTATCTAACAAAAACGAAAATTAGAGACGGAAATAGCAACGGAATCCAAAGATTCCGTTGCTATTTCCGTCTCTAATTTTCGTTTTTGTTTAGTTTTTAAAGTCTTATATATATAGGTCTCAATCCAAGCACATTTAACCTGCCAATATATAATAAAAATCATAGGTAAATAATATATTGATATTACACAATTTATATAAACTTAACGTATCCTTAAAATTATCTTTTCTCAATGTACTGTACACGAAACAACAAAAACAATCTACAAAGTTTCTATTTCGTATCTTTCTACAAAAGTAAAAGCAAAAATTGTTCTAAATGATAAAAAAAATGAAGAAGTGTTCCGAGATTATATAAAGTTGATTGTGCTTCATAAAATACTTGACTTCGTACAAAATACCTGAAAAAAGATCAAAAAGAAAAAAAATCACTAAATTATACAAACAATAATAGGAATGTAAACAATATTATGGGAGAACTACTTATCATCGCAAGCACAAGTGTATGAGCCAGGCACAACATAAATAAAGTAATAAAGAAAAAGAAATTCATCATTATCCAGAAGGAACATGGTGTTAATTAGCAAATTATCTCTCGCTCCAAACAATGACATGAAATTTAGTTCTAGATTAACACAAACAAGAGTCAATTGTCCTCGATGCTCCAAAAAATTAAGAAGACACTATACAAAATGAAATTAAAGTAAACTGAAACAAAAGATAGAACACAAATCAAAAGTAAAGAAAACTAAAATAAAAGACTCAATAAGATAAACAATGTGTAATGGAAGTATGATAAATAAATGATACAAGACAAGTACCAATTTTGCATAAGTACTTCAATATTAATAACTATTTTTAAGAGTATTTATCCCTATCAACTTGTTGGATAATCGTCATCACCATCATCATCATCAAGGCAGTGGATATCAATCTAATATAATGTAGTATGCATGATAGTACTCATCTTCTCTTCTGCTAAATATATATAGTTAAGGAGGGGTGGCTCACATGTCTCCTGTACTCCATCATTGTGGAAACCAGCTTTCCTTGCCTGCTCTAGTGAGTCAAAATCCATTTTTCTTGTGAAATACATCTTTGTCTATTTCTATTCTTTTCTCTCTCTTTCTTATCAATCAAACGATCTCAAAATTTGAATCTCATAATAGACAAAAGGCCAACATCAGATTGCTTCCCAAAACAAAAACAAAAACAAGTTTGTTTCAAATTTCAATGAATCTAATTCAGATGGTTAGTACCGTCAGTCTTAGGTCTTAATGACGATACATAGATCCCAAGTCCCAACCATGGATCAGTTGACATGTTAGAAAAAATACAAGCAGTTTTTTCAAAGAGGGGGAGATCCTATGAAAGGCATACACATCTTTGTGCAATAACTGGCCATGAAAGAACTTTAAAGGTGGATTTCTTGAGTTTTTTTTACCCTAGCGATGATTTCTTTCATACAGTCATAAATGAGTCTCATGTTTTGAACTTCTCAGTTCCATTTTAATCCTTCCGACTTGAGCTCTGATATAGATCTTTGGTTTAATTTCTAAATGTTGTATATAGAAAGTAAGATCTCAACACTTATGTCATGAAGTGTAATTCCACTGCAACTGCAACTTGTTCTAATTTGCCTTGGCCAAAGTCACATAGGAAAAATTGGAAGAACAATGAAGACATATCTATTAGATTCGATGAGGAAAACTTATCATGATAGAGACCTGTCAAATAGCATTAGAACCCCGCATTAAATATTGCAAGTACAAGGATGACACCAAGAGATATTTTACGTGAAATGGAAATGCATAATTTTTTATTCGCTTTCATTTATTTTTTTAGAGCAATGCAGAAAAGACGTGATAACTAGTTTCAGCTTAATTGACGCATCTTTAATTTATCATATAGTGATCATAGGAATGGTTGTTCCTGATGGAGAACTTGATCAAGTTACTGCCCCAACTCATTGCCTTATTCATCCAATAGTTTTTATTTTATTTTATTTTTACAAATCCAATAGTTAATTGGTCTTCTAATGCATGCTAAACTAGTGAATTCCCAAAGTCGTATGAGTCGCCGTAAGAAGGTTAAAGGAATTCTCAGCAAACCAAATACAAAAAATGATGTTCAAGTCAAAACCATTAATCATCTGGAGAAATATCTAAAATTCACCTGATCTCTACTTGTATAACTCTCGGCAAGCAACTGAAGTGCTGCACCTTTTGCATTCTACATTCGATTTAATGCCATGCTCCCACTTGCATCAACCACAAATATTACCTGCCATTCATAAAGGAACTAAATGAGATACTATATGGAGTTCTAAATGAAAAGTATGCTCTACAATCAAAAAAGTTCTTCGAAAACAATTGTAAACAGAACCCTCATATCTTTTTCTTGAAGAAAAAATAGAAGTTCAAAAATTTCGGATACACTTGGAACGTCCTAAATACTGCAAACACTAATACACAACTGTTGTCGCATTTTAGTACTTTTACTAGATTAAAATGAAAACTACCTAGAGATATGTACTATATCTGCATTGCACAACTACTTGCTACTAGCTAGTACAGGTCAGCTTTCAAAATGTTTAGCCAAGGAGGAAAGATTCAAACAAAGAAGACTGGTAATACCAAAGCACCGGCTTTCCTTGCCATTCTCTTGGCCCTCATATCAGTTTTCTCAACAAAGACTTTCCTAGTCTTTTGAGTGTCCTTCGCCCTTCGCAACTTCTGATATAGTTGTATTATCAGTAACTTCCTAGTTCACAAAAAAAGCGAGATAATGCTTTTCATTCTTATGAAAAACAAATATTGTCAAGGTATCACAACACTAGCAAAGCCTCATCTCAGCATTTCTACCTCAATTCCAATAGACAGACTTCTTTACAGATTTTAAATTTAAGCAGTTTTATAGATTTGCAAGAACATTTTAAACTGTTACAAAAAGACACTCAACTTTCTCTTTCTTTACCACCTTTATCTCTTCACTTCTAATCTACAGGTCCAAACTAGAATGAGTACATATACTCTTTAACACAAATCAGGAGGCAATGGTAGGAATCACATAACCATTTATAATAAAAAATAATGTTGACGATAGCAGACACTATGCTAAGATGAAAATAGTGGCATCAAAATGTCAAATGGAATCAAGTATGGGACAAAACTAGGAATTACTAACCTTTGGAAGCATTGGCTTTATGTATTGCCCTCTATCCTCTGAGAATATAACATTCTTGGCCCGTTCAGCTTTTCCTTTACGTCTTTGTGCTTGTTGTGCAAAGAAAAAAGCTTCTCATCAACTAAACCACCTACGACATCAAATATAAACTCCTCTGGAATCTATTCTTGCTGTTTGTTCATTCTCCTCATCGTTGTCATCCTGGCAAAAGAAGTTACTTAAATATTACAAGCTGCAAACTCGCATTAAATTTTCAAACTTTATCCATGGGTAATTGCTATAGCATCAACTAAGGCCACGAAAGGAATTTATGCCACTATATAAGTGTTTAACTGATCAACAATGCCATACTTCTTCGTCTTCTTCCTCATTCTGCTCTTCCGTTGAGTCTTCATTTTGAGGAGGTGGTGGAGGAGGTGGAGGTGGCTGATTTTGCTGCTCCTGCGGGTTATCATTAATGATGGAACGAGGGATAATGACCAGCTCCACTGCGGTAAAATATGATATGAGAACACAAATCCTTTATATGTTTGTCAATGACAAAATAGACTAAATAAAACAGTTCAACACGAGGGAAGTCGATGTAAAATAAAAATTATAATACCGAACTTATTAAAATTAAATACATGATGATTAAGGTTGTAGGAAAGAAGCCAGTAGGATTTTCAAGCAAAAATAAAATTAAATATTGTGGCTTGGTGGAGTTGTGAGAGACTATAAAAGAAAGAAAGATTGGTTCTCACCTTAAATTTTGCACTTTCAAGAACATCTACACAAAAAGAGGGAGATGAAATACAATGAGCAAAAATTCAAAAAAGTATGGGTAAGCAAGAAAAAAGGAAAAACACAGCAAAATGTATAAATTGTAAAAGTAAAGGACAAATGTACATTATCAACAAGCCTAAGATGATAAGCATGTTTATGATAGAGCACACAATTAACTTAAATCTAGAAAAAGAAAAGCATGACTTGACAATAGTTCCATAACTGCAAACTATAATTTTTATAGAACTTGTAGTTGAGATCTATGAGTTAAACAAATAATATAAGTTAAAGATACTTGTTTACTTCTTCATTCCCAACTATCATGTATTAAGATATGGGATCAGTCATAAGGAACCATCAGATTGCAAAATCATACATAGGGTGAATACCATTGATATTGAATCTAAAGATTTGTTGGCTATAATAAAATTAGTCATTCACCTTTTAGCAAAAGCATAGATCGTAGTAAGAGCTCTTAAATCTCAATAATTTAATAAAACCACTTTGGATACAAAGTACTAAGAAGATCCAATAATAAGGGAAAAAATTCCAAGTTATCGGAGTTCTTCAAGTAAATCATTAGCATACAACATCCTCCTCCACAGATCTACATAGACCAAGCTTTGTTCTTTATCATCCATGACAGAGAAGAGCAACTCATCTACATCTCGTCATCACCTAGTACTACCGCTTCTTATCTCTTTGATCTAATCCAACAACAACAACAAATAAACAAACATTTAAAAAACATACAAAAACTTCAAATATTGCTATTGTCCGCTCCATCTGTCATAGTCTCGCAATGCACCTTAAGTTCATAAATACAACATTATTGGATACTCAGCTGTACAATTTCTCAATTTTAAACAACTCGCAAGATTTTCCATTAAAGATAATTGATTCCATAGAACCATAAACAACATTACCATCACAAAAACTCCATAAAAAATCTAAATTCAACATAAAAACACCAAAAAAACCCAAAAAAAAAATCAAATTAAAAACTGATGAACGGTAACACCAGAACCAACCACATGTTCATCAACATCAATTCCCTTGCAATTAGCCAAAAAGAAGTAAGACCCAGGAGCGGTAGAGATGGAAGGTTGGATCCTTCCAATGGACTCGGCCGCCGACCGGAACTCAAGAGGAGGGAGGGTTTGAGAGGGAGAGAAAGCGGTGGACGGTCCGTGAGAGAGAGCGGTGAGAGAGAGAGAGAGATCTGCCGTCGAGAGAGAGGGATTTTTGGGGAGATAGGGGTTCCGGGGAGACAGAGAATCAGGAGAGAGAGAGCGGTGAGAGAGAGAGAGAGAGATCTTCCGTCGAGAGAGAGGGATTTTTGGGGAGATAGGGGTTCCGGAGAGACAGAGAATCGGGAGAGAGAGATGGAGTCTTTGGGGAGATGGGGTTTTCGGAGAGAGAGAGAATCGGGAGAGAGAGGGCGTTGGGGAGAGGGGTTTTCGGGGAGAGAGAGAATCGGGAGAGAGAGAGAGAGTTTTATTTTTGAATCATCGAGATCGAAGGATGCACGAATCTCGAGATTTGATGAACAGTTATAAAAAATGAAAGTTTTGGTGGGAATGTTGGCGCCATTATTTAGAGACGGAATTTAATTCCATTTCTATTTCCGTCTCTGATCTCTCTCTATTCCGTCTCTGAATTAGTCCGTCTCAATTCCGTCTCTAACCATTTTTCTTAGCAACGGAACTTAATTCCGTTGCTAATTCCGTTTCTAAATATCATTTTTCTTATAGTGTTTCGTCCTTAATACATCTTACATGACTTAGGTATTGTTTCTTTTTCTCTCTTAATTTGGCTAGCCTATATATATATATATATATATATATATTTTCGCCATCTCTATTACCTAACCTTGTATATAGATCTTCTATAAAATTTGTTTTAGCTTGACTAACTACTTTTTTAGCTTGTTTTCTAGCTTCTCTATATTGATTATACACATCTTTATCTTGACACTTAGCTATTTTCCTATACATCTCTCTTTTTGTCTTAATTGCTCATTGGACATCCTCGTTCCACCACCATATTTTCTTCTTTGGTGGTCCTAAGCCTTTAGATATACCTAATAAGTTTAATCTCACTCTCCTTATGCAACTACTTTATTCTAAGCCACATAGTATTAGCATCTAAGTTAAGATTCCAAACATTTGTTTTAGTAGTTTTTCTCTAAACTCTACTTGTTTACTATGTTTTAGGTTCCGCCACTTTATTCTAGGGTCGCTAACTCTTTTATTCATATTGTGTCATCGTGTTAGCTTAATATCAAGTACTACTAACTTATGTTGGGTAGTAAGCGTTTCACCAAGTATTACTTTGCAGTCTCTACATATTTTTCTTGTTAAAAGAAAATCTATTTGACTCTTGTTATGACCGCTACTAAAAGTAATTATATGCGACTCCCACTTCCTAAAACTAGTATTTGCTAAGACAAGATAATATGCTAAAACAAATTCTAATATTGATTATCCTTCTTCATTTCTATTACCGTAATCAAAACCTCCATGAACTCTCTCAAACCCATCGTTACTTGCCCCGACATGCCTATTTAAATCTCCTCCAATAAAAACCTTTTCATCTAATGGTATACTTTGCATAAACCCATCCATATCGTCCCAAAACTTGCATTTAATGCTCTCGCTTAATCCTACTTATGGTGCATAGGCACTAAGTATTTTGATTTTTTTCATCTCTAATAATTAATTTAACTAGAATTAATATATCCCCCATTCCTTTAACTTCTACGACCTTATCCTTATAATCATTATCCACCACAATTCCTACTCTATTGCATTTTCTATCTATACTAGTATACCACAATTTAAACCTTGTACTTCCTATTTCTCTACTCTTTTCTCCTACCCATTTTGTCTCTTGGAGGCAAGCAATATTGACTCTCCTTCTAATCAAGGTATCTACTAGTTCTATTGACTTCCCAGTAAGTGTTCTTATGTTCCATGTTCCAAAATGAGTTTTTTCTTCCCTTTGTATTTGTTTTCATTTTCTATTTCTATTTTGTCTAAAAGATCTAGTATCTGTATCTATGATTTTGTTTTTGTTTTCGTGTTTGTTTTGAACTAGTTTCTTAAACCACACCCGTCCTTTGTGTAGGAAAAATAACAAAAATAAAATTAAAACTAATTATCAACTATAAAATTGTTCATGGGTTGCTTCCCAATAAGCGCTTTTGTTTAACATCGTCAACTCGATGAATTTACCTCCCCTTAATCAGGGTCCAAATCAATTACCTTGATTGCCAATACGGAGAATCGTATAAAGACTCGCTCTTTGTCATGTATGATCTCACTCCAATCCTGAATGAAATTCGTCCTCTTTCCAACTTGAGTGCTAATATACAGCAATAACACATCTATTAGTGCTTTAGCTGTCACTTAGAATGGTAGTCCTAATGGAAGTGCTTCGTATTGGCAATTACTTCCATTGACCACATAAAAGTCCGTGATGAACACCAAGTCTTATATGCAGACTGATACTATCACAGCCCAAATTCCTAATCTTAGTTTAATCCATTAATTTAGATTATCGACCCACGACGTAGGACCCACATCGAGATACGTGCACTGGCCAAGCCATGTGGCCGAGGTATATGTTAGATTTGGTGTGATGTATGCTTAGTGTATTGTATATATGTAGACTACTATGTCGCTCCTACTTATGTATAGATGTCAAAATGTGAGCGAGTACGCGCCTCGAGATGCTTCCTGACATAGGATCGGGGTAGTGAGTGATATGGTAAGTATAAATTAAGTCAATATGGCATTAATAGCTAATTTGATAATGGCTATAGTGTGATTTCTATGAATGAAGTCTAAATTAGAAAAATAAAACATTAGTCATTAATGTTCCTCAAGGGATACGTGTGGACGCATCACAAGACAAATTGAGTTATGAATTATGTTATCATGAATTATTAAGTGGGTATGTAGTGGATTGTAGATCAAGATGTTTGCCATTAGATTGATGTAGATATGGGTGTACACATTAAGATCAAAGGCTATAACATCACAAGACAAATTAAGTTATGCATTATGTTATCATGTATTCACTATCCTTTTTATGACTTTGTAGGTCTTAAGATTTTATTGCACAACTAATATATGTCTTTTATATACTTTTACGATTGTATATTTGGGTTGAGAAATAGTTTTCCCTACCTGACACATGTTGATACATTGTCATCATCATTTACATATATATCCATTTGATCGTTGTTTCCTAGTTTCCACATATTTAAGATTTATATATATTAATGGCTTTCGCGAAATTATTAATACTTTCGCTGAAAAACTTTAAATTTTTAAAACCTTAATAACACTATATTATTTCTAAATATGAGAATAGTGAAATGCTTATTTTGAAAGTAACTAATGAGAACATAAGATTGAAAGTGTTGATTAATACATTGTTAAGTCCTACGTGGTCAATATTGGGGCTTAATGACGGGATTAGGTCTAGAGTGGCCCTATTTTAAGAATGGGTCGTCACAATTGGTGTTAGAGACAACTTTAAAAATAATCAATCTACGAATTTTCATAAAACATAAATTTATTTGCGGAAACCAGATGATCCTTTCCTAGAAACCATAGCACTACAAGAAAACAGATGATCAGAGACGGAATCTTCCGTTGCTGATTATAATAAATTTCGTTGCTGATTTTATTTTACAATGGATCAGAGACGGAATAAGTTCCGTCTCTAAAACGGTTGATGCTAATTTACTAAGCAATGGATTCTGATTCCGTTGCTGATTAGCGACTGAACAGAGACGGATCTGAGATGACTTTAGACACAAATCAACAACGGAACAACAATGGAAATTATTCGTAGGGGAAGATTGCAATTACATTCTGTTGCTGATCCGTTGCTAATCAGCAACGGATCAGCAACATAACTCAATGAATCTGTTTCTGTTCCATTGCTGATTAGCAACGGATCAGCAACGGAATTCAAAGAATCTGTTATTGATCCGTTGCTAATAAAAAAAGGATCAACAACAAATTTTAGGATATTTCGTTGCTGATCCATTGTTGATTAGCATCGGATCAGAGTCGGAACTTGGGCATTCCGTGTCTAATCTATTGCTGATCAGTAACGAATTAGACACGGACTGCTTCAGTCCATTTCTGATCCGTCTCTAATTTCTATAATAATATCAGTTTCACGGACTATTTCCTTTGCTATTTAGAGATGGAATAGCAACGGAATCTTTGAATTCCGTTGCTAATCCGTCTCTATTCCGTTTGTAATCTTGTCAAGCGCCTCACTGCCCACAACACACTGCAATTGGTTCTCCATAACCTGTACACCCAAACAACTCCTTGGGGGTGCTAACACTCCCCAAAAAACCAGATTTCTCCATACATACATCAACAATGTATATCAACAAAAAATATAGAAATAAGGGGAAAAAAGTGCAATTCGACATTGAAAAAGATTTATGTACCCACGAAAGCTTCTCAAGTATAGTAAATGTTGAAAAAATGTAAGTATTCACAAAAACCACCAATCCTATTATTCAACATCAACCACAAAAAACTTCTAATCCTGTAAATATGCACAAAAAGGGCTATCACTGTAAAAGTTATATAAACAACTGTAAAAGATATGTACAAAAGCAAAATTATAATCTCAAAAGTAACACAAACAACAAGAAAAATACCTAAGTATCACCAAGATGCTCATCTCTCATCAGGCATTCTTGCGTATCTCGATCAACATTGTCTTGTTGCTGTGGTGGATCAGTGGGATCTACTCACAGTGGCTGCTGCTCCTCATGAGATGGTGGTGGTGGTGTTGGTGGTTGTGGCTGTGGCTGAGATAGGCCTGCTCCGTCTGTGATCATCCCAAATTGCCTCTGCATAAACGCCACAACTTGCCGTAATTGCTCGGCAACACGATCGAACTCTGAACGTGGCACCATCTCTGGCAACTAGGATGTGCTAGCGCCATAATCTGCATATCTTCTTTTCTTTCTCCCTAACGACCCGCGACCATAGACACGTCCTTTGGGACACTCACCTGCCACATTGTAGTACACCGCCTCGTCATCCACCGGCTGGTCCGACGTAGCCTGGGTTAGCTCATGACGTCTTTGCTAGAGCTTAGCCTGCATGGATCAACAATAAATAGATTAAATGATATGCTTGTAAAGTAAACTTCCTACCATTTCACTCGTATTTCTATACTTACATAGAATCGCTCTTATCTAGTATCGATGAATGTCGCCTCGTCGTGATTTACGGTATGGAGATGCAAATACAATTCATTTACGGTAGGTGGCATCTCGGATGTATTAGTCTGCATACAAGAGTTATACCAAATTTTAAAAATGTCACTTACTAGTTGGTCGGCGCACTTATATTCACCAATCACAGAGCAATTGCATAGAAGTGAGATGAACTTAAAACTAATAAAAAAATGCAATTCAGTTAAACTAGCATCAATGTGTTAGAATTATAAAAAACCAGATTACCAACAAACACAAGCATAGTGAACAAGTGTAAAAAATGAATAAAATAAACGAGAGTGTAAAAAACCCTTACCAATCTTTCATGTGTAGTCACAAAAGACATTGAGCCACCACAGTGCTTCGAGGCTCCAGTCTCAGGTCCTTCGACCTCAGTGTTCCTATTTATAGATGCTTGCCTAGACCAAGCAAGAAAGTCATCGCTCTCCCAGTACTCCAAGTATCTCCTCCACGCCTCATCCGTAACGTAGTTTGGCTGCACACATTTCTTCTTCAACTTGTGCATCAATGTCGTGTACTTTGTGCCTGCATGTGTGTCGTACGCCGCTCAAATAAGGTCCTCGTGAATCGTGTCATCCCATCTAAAATATACCTATACAATGACAAGTGCAATGGTTTCGAGACATTGAGTAACTAGTATAAATCCTAATACATTTGTTATTCCTGCGTACATGCTACTGGCGCCAGTAATGGTCTTTATGATGATTCGGTTGTTCTTCTAACAGTACCCTTCTGGAATCATCCATCGCATGAAAACATTTGTCATCCTCCGAGCACAAGAATGAGAAGGATACAATTCTCTGTGTTTCATTAAATTACATAACATCGTTAAAACTTTTCTAATAATTTACATCGACAATTAGAAATCCATATATAAATCAAATAGAAACTTACGTATTATTTGAAATCAGTGTGATCAGAATCCTATTAGCAAGAGGGGGCCGGTCCCTGTCCTCTGAGGTACCCATGGAGGGCCTGTAACCTGCATCCCCGCTCTATCGTCATAAGATGGGGATGCTGATGGTGATGCGATGGCCGGAGGCGTAGGGATCGTCGGTACAGGAGTTTTATGTCTCGATGTCACCGATGGTGATTGCAATGGTCGATTTGGTATGGTTCTACATGACGATGTCGATGGTACAGGCGACGCGAATGGTATGGAAGGCGAAGGTGACGCTGACTGTAACTCATGATCAAATAAATGAGAATTCGGAATTGATAAGGGAAGAATCGAACCACGACCTCGACCGCCACGACCTCCTCGACCCCTTCGCTTGGCCGGACCATGAGGTCCAGTCGGTATATCGATTCCAGAGGTCTGTGCGGCACCTCCTACGACCGAACGAGGTCCCCCTAAAGGTAGCCCTCGACTGCCCTGAGGTAATGTGCGACCTCGAAGTGGGGGTGATCACTGCGACCCATGAAACCTAAAAAACAATAATCGTAAACTATTGTGAATAAAGATTTTAAAAATTCACGTAACGTCGATCAAACAATGACATAACATAGACATACATTACTCGCTGTCCTCCGTTTCAAATCCACTCTCATGACTAGAAGTTGAAGATTCTTCCTCGGAATCATCTCCACTATCGACAATGAAGTCATGTTCTTCTTCACTTTGACCCACTTTCACTATGACGCGAGTCCTATTTGGGTCATCCAGATTGTTTAAATCCTTAGCTGCATCGTCGACAACACATGTGGTGGGTTCTCCATCTTGGAATGCAATCTCTGCTAATGTAGCGTTATTATCGTCTTTGCTCGTTGCCTTGTCGATGAATTTTGGTTGACAGCAACAAACTGCTAGCCCTTCTTGCAGCTCGTTCCTTAAAGAAGGGTGCGAAAAGTAGTACACTTGATTGGCTTGCATTGCAAGGACAAATGGCTCGTACTTGTTATATCGTCGATTTCGATGAACCTCTACCAATTGAAGTGTTGGATGAGTCCTCACGCCATGATCCGGTGTAAGGTCATACTATTCACACTTAAACAACGCCACATACTTGAGGCCACTATATTCAATCTCTACAACCTCTTTCAGTACTCCATAGTAGTCATGGGAAACATCGGCATAGTTAGAACCCCTAACCAAAACACCGTTGTTCTGCATCGATCTATTAACGTCATTTGTTGCGGAGTGAAACTTGTACCCATTCACTAGGTAACTAGGGTACACATTACAAGATCGACTAGGACCAACCGAAAGATCAACAAGCATCTCATCTATGATAGAATCCCGAGCCTATTTAAGAAAATTTAGAAATGTCAAACACATTACTTATGAAAGAAATTAACAAAGGCATAACCTACAATAGTAAAAACATATGTTTGGAACCAAATGAGGAAGTTGCACTCTAGACTAGTATCGACATCCGACTCCCCCATTGCTTGAGTAATTTCATCGATGAATATCCTACAGGAAACGAGCATGTAAATATCAGGAAGGGCTAAATGCTACGAGTAATAAATGTACTGCATTGTTGAATGAAAGTGACGGACTTACTGGATATAAGGAGCAATCTCTGGACAATTGAGCAATATATACGAATGAGCGGGATTATACTCCTCTGTTAAGTACCGCTCCTTTGACTTGCCCAAGGGTCGACCAGGATAAGTGAAAATTGAGAAATTGCCCACAAAATGCGGTATGGGCCCGACACCACAATCGTCGTTTCATTGCACTTTGTCATGCAACGTAAAGACGTGGTCTTCGAAGTAGTAAGAACAAAACGATGTGACTTCTTCGACCAAATAAGCATTGCACATCGAGCCCTCAACCTTCGCTTTGCTCCGAACATTGTTTTTCAAATGTTTAAGGTACCTATTAAAGCTTGGTTAGTGTTAATTTAAAAATTCGTTGAATGAGAAAATAACTTCACGAACCGAAGGCATTACCTCTCAAGTGGATACATCCATCGAAATTGAACTAGACCGGCCAAACAGGCCTCGTAAGT
The DNA here is from genome assembly GCA_039657365.1 of Stephania yunnanensis. Taxonomy (NCBI): domain Eukaryota; kingdom Viridiplantae; phylum Streptophyta; class Magnoliopsida; order Ranunculales; family Menispermaceae; genus Stephania; species Stephania yunnanensis. The sequence continues at coordinate 160,992 of JBBNAF010000033.1, read as the reverse complement.
CAAGTGGATTGGCAAGTGTTCCATATAGTTATAGAAGCTGGGAGGGAATATTCTTTCCAACTTGCAAAGGATTTTAGGTATTTAAGACTCTAAAACCTCCATATCTTTCATGCTGACACTTTTCGCAGTCAAGGATGGCCAAAAAAGGCTCGGTTCGCTAATTGCAACCCAAACAGGGTTTGGGAGGAGTTCTCTGAATGCGATTGGTACCAAGCGTTGCATGAAAATATGACAATCATGACTCTTCATGCCAAACATTCGCAACTTCTTTAGATCCACACATCGACCAAGATTCGATGCATAACCATCAGGAAAACACAACTTATCAACCCACTTACACAATTTTTGTTTTTGTGGTGTATCGAGAGCATGGCATCTAAGGGTGTAAGAATTTGTCGCCGAATCACTGTGTAGAGAAGGTTGATGACAATATTCACGAATATCATGTCTCGCTTTCGCATTGTCCTTACTTTTGCCCAATACATTCATAATAGTGTTGAATATGTTCACTACAAGAAAAATGATATTTAGAAACGAAATTAGCAACGGAATTAAGTTCCGTTGCTAAGAAAAAGTGGTTAGAGACGGAATTGAGACGGACTAATTCAGAGACGGAATAGAGAGAGATCAGAGACGGAAATAGAGACGGAAATAGAGACAAAATTAAATTTCGTCTCTAAATAATGGCGCCAACATTCCCACCAAAACTTTTTTTTTTTATAACCGTTCATCAAATCTCGAGATTCGGGCGTACTTCGATCTAGGCCCCCCAAAAATTGATCGTCCAAACTAAATACCAAATATCTTTCTCTCAACTCTCTTTCTCTCTGGTTGCGCTCTGGTCTCTCTCTCTCTCACCGCTAACCGCCTCTAATCGGCTCTCTACTCTCTCTGGTCACCGCTCACCGCTCTCTGCTCTCACCGGTCATCTCCGTTCACAGCTCTCTACTCTCTCTCTCCGCTCTCTGCTCTCTGCTCGCTCTGTGCTCACCGCTCTCTGCTTGTCGAGGACGTTCTCTCCCTCTCTCACCGCTCTCGGACCGACGTTTCCCAGCTCTCTCTCTCTCACCGCCCTCTCTCACCGAAATCTCTCTCCCAAACCCTAAATCTTTGTCGTCGTTGCGATTGCGGCTGCGACAAGGCCGTCGGCTCTGCCGTCGCCGGCTGCCGGAGATTGGAGCCTCCGAAGCCCTAAGCCGTCGCCGACCTATGCCCCATCCAAAGCCATCGCCGAACTAGTCAAGGTAACACCCTAACCTGTTAGTCTTTTTTTATTTTTTATTTTTGAATGGGTGTTACAATTTGGATTGAATGATAGGTTTATTAATTCCATTGATTCAAGGTCATGTTCCTGATAATCACGTTGTTCCTTATAATGCATGTCATCAATCTAAACAATATAGATTGTCTTTTCCATTGAGTTCTGTCAAATCTACTTCTATTTTTCAATTACTTCATATCGATGTTTGGGGTCCTTATAGACAATCTTCTTTACAAGTTTAATATTACTTTTTTTACCACTGTTGATGATTTAGTCGATACACTTGGAATTTTTGATTGCCTGTAAGTCTTCTACACTTGGGTTTTTTGATTGCCTGTAAGTCTTCTACATTACATATGATTGAGCAGTTTCATGCCTATATTTACAATCACTTTTAAGTATCTGTAAAATATATCAAATCAAACAACGATACTGAATTTGTAAATCAAGGATGTGTTTATTTATTCTCCAAGCTTGGGATTGTTCATCAGAGATCATCTCCTTACTCACCTCAATAGAATGGGGTTGTAGAGAGAAAGCATCGCCACCTATTACAAATTACTAGAGCCTTGGTTTTTCAATTAGGATTGTCTAAAAGGTTTTAGGGAGATGCCCTTTTCACAGTTACATATATTTTGAACGGATTGCCCTCTCAAATTCTATAATGAAAGTCTCATTTTCAAATTCTAAAAAAAATAGATTCTAACTTCAATGACAACTTTATTATTCCATATGTTACATAACACACATGGTTGGTTGCTATAGAGAAAAATGAGAATTAAAATTTCACTCACAAGTCACAACACATGTATGTACTTAAAGTGGAAGTTTCCCATCCATGAAGCAGCGTATTCTCTTTGTAGTGATCTCATAAAGATTGGAGCTGCAAGTGATTCTCTTTAGTGTGTTTCGTGCTCATTATTATTTCAATAAAGAATAAGAAGGGCCATTAGAGTCATAGACTCGAAGATAATGTTCAGGCAAGATTTTGGGAGCTACGATTCGCTTTTTAGGTTCCTTCCAAAATAATAGTAAACGTTTATTGCTGCTCATAGACTGCCTAGACCATCTTGGATTTAGTTTTTGATTACCAACTTCACTGATCTTTAAGCCATGGAAGATAATTTGAAGATCACCTAGCGCAATTTGGAGCTCTCATGCAGAAGCTATGGTAAAGGCTTAGGCGCATAATCTCCAATAGCATCTTGCAAATGTCTTGCTTTCCAAAATTATTGAATCAAATGATCTTAAATGCGGCAAGTGGTGCTTTTCTCACCATTGGGAAGCATCTTTTTCTTTTTATTCAACATTCTTTTTATGAATGGGGTTATCTTATATGAACTGCTTGTCCAGGTTTTCTATTTCCAGAACTTTCTCCTATGCCCAAATTTCCTCATCGCTTCTCAGTTCACTGACAAGCATTGACTGGAAAAGTTTTTGTTTGAATGTCAAAAGCAGTGCCATTGACGAAGATGGAGATGCAGTGCTGGAATGGGAGAACTTGCCACAATTAGTGCATATATCTCATTGTAAAGCTGCACCCGACTTGATATATGGTTGTGTTCCCCCTCTTTTGCTATCGCTTTTGAGTTAACTGAGTAGCTATGTACATGATCTATTTACTTATCTATGATGTTGAATTTCATGTAAATGTGTTGTCCTGCACTATTGCTATAGATTGTATAAGGCCTTTTTGTGCATATTTAGAGGATTGGAAGTTTTTTTTGGTTGTTGTTGAACAATAGGATTGGTGGTTTTTGTGCATACTTAGAAATTTGGAACATTTATTAAACTTAACAAGCTTTCGTGGATATATAAATCTTTTTCAATGTCGAATTGTACATTTTTTTCTCTCATTTGAATATTTGTTATTGATATATATTATCAATGTATGTATGTCAAATTTTGCTTTTTAGGGGGATGTTAGCACCCCAAGGAGTTGTTGGAGGGGGTGCAGGCAATGAAGTAGGTCCTATGGTTGTATTTTTAGGTTTAGAGGTTATGGAGAACCATTTGGATTAAGCTTTTGAAAACTAAACAAAGCGGAATTGCGATGGATTAGCAACAAAATTCAGAGATTCCATTGCTATTCCGTCTCTAATTTTCGAGGAATAGATGTATGAATCATTAACGGATCAGAGATGGAATTATTGTATTCCGTCTTTGATCCATTGCTAATCAGAGACGGATCAAAGACGGAATCTAATAATTTCGTCTCTGATCCGTTGCTAATCAGGGACGGATTATAGACAGAATACAATAATTCCGTCTCTGATCCGTTGCTAATCAGAGACGGAATGCAATTACAATTGTACCCTTTAAAAGAATTTCCATTTCTGTTCCGTCTCTGTTCCGTTTCTAAATTCTGTCTCTAATTCGTTTCTAATCAGCAACGAAAGCACATTTCCGTAGCTGATTGAATCAGCGACGATAATTTTAGAGACGGAATAGATTCCACCTCTGTTCCGTTGCAGAATCGAATTAGAGACGGAATTTATGCTAATCAGAGACGGAGATTTCCGTTTCTGATTTGATGTTTTTTTGTAGTAGTTGTCAAATACATTTTTCTCGATGTGCACGACGTCTAAGTTATGTCAGATCAAGTTTGTCTTCCAATACGGAAAGTCCCAAAAAATGCTTCTTTTTCTCCTTCCCAAATTCTTAACTATCCGCCCATTCATAGAATTAGCTCCGATATCTGTAACCTTCATCAAGCCCAACGATTCAATATCAGCCAAAATTTCTTCACCAGATCGCAACGCGGGAGGCTCCTTGTTTAGTACCGTTTTGCCTCTAATAAAGTATTTTTTGTCTTTCCTTAAGGGTGAGGTCTTCGACAAAAACCGATGATGACAGTCGAACCACGATGTCTTTCCACCACTTCGCAATTGAAAGGCATTTGTATCCTCCATACAATATGGACAAGCCATCTTACCGTGTGCTCCAACCGAACAACATATTATACGCTGAGAAATCACTAACAGTCCATAAAAGGGTCGCTTGCATACAAAAATTCGTCTTTGTGGAAACATCGCAAGTTATCACCCCGTTGTTCCATAAATCCTGTAACTCTTTCACAAGTGGCTGAAGGAACATGTCAATTTTTTGTTTTGGGCTGTTCGGTCCAGGAACGATAACCGTTAAGAACATAAACTCTGATTTCATGCACATCGACGATGGAAGATTATACGGAGTCAAAATTATGGGCCATGAAGAGTACGATTTTCCTGCAATCCCAAATACTTGAAAGCCATCATTGCACAATACTAAACGAACATTACGAACCTTGGCGACGAAGTCTCTATTGACATCATTAAAATGCCTCCAAGCAATTGAATCAGAACAGTGTTGCACAATATCTTCTTGCGAGAAATGCTCTCCATGCCATCGCATATGTTTTGTCGTTGACTTCGACGCGTAAAGTCTTTGCAATCTAGGGCCTAAAGGGAAGTAGTACATTTTTTTGCAAGAGTGTTTTTTGGTGTTACGTCCACAACCTAGTCGTTGTGCAATGTAGCGTGATTTCCAGCAAAATTTACATGACGTCATTTCTGAATCTACTCCCCAATAAATCATACATTGGTCTTCACAACAATCTATCTTCTGAACTGGTAGACCTAGACCTCGCAATAGTCTTTTAGTGGCATAAATATTTTCAATCAATGAATTGTCAGTTGGTAAACAATCCTTCATTAAGCTGATGATTTCATTATACCCACACTCAGAGATATGATGTTCTAACTTGATCGCAAGTAATTTTGCCATTATAGACAACGTTGTCATGGTTTCGTACCCCAGCCACAATTGTTCGCTACTAGCCTCAATCATGTCATATATTTGGCGTGCTTGGTGGTTTGGTGATTCTTCCAAGTGATTTCAATCAAAACCTGGACCTGCCACATTGTGTAGCATCTCGTGGTAAGTTGTCCTATGAAAACCTCCCACATTAGCATCATCAATATGGTTATCATATGGGTTTAAGTTTGGCGGATCTTCATCTCCATTCTCACCATGTTCATACGAACAATGATATCCCGGAACAAATCCATACCTATATATATGGTATTCAACCGTTTCGACATCCAGGTATGGTACAAGTCGACATTTCTTATAATTGCACGGACATCTAATCTTCCTTTCACTTTGGTATGTAGGACAATGTTGTTTAGCAAATGCTATGAATTCTTTAACCCTCGCCGCGAATTCAATTCGAACGGTGCCATTGTCAAGACGGTTGTACATCCACTCTCGACTAGTAGACGACATTCCTATTGTAATTGTTCGAAAAAATTAGTTAACTATTTAAATTTTTCCGACGGTACTGGTCTACTTGGGTCTCCACCTTACACAATTTATTAGAAAGGGGATGTGAGAACCTCCCTAACTATATGAACAAAAAGCTTTATTTGTATGCATTGAATACATATGGTTTGAAATGAATAACATAAAACAAAACAAACTTTACATTTGTCAAGTTCCAACTTCATGTTAGTTTTTGGATTGAATGTAGGACTCGTAATCTCAGGAACAATTTTTCTAACTTCATGTATGTTTATGGCTTATGTTCCTTGTGATGATTTCAACTTCCTTAACGCTGAGCACCCATTATTTCATTCCCAACAAATTCATGAATAGATGTACCTAAATTACTGTTAGCCGTAACACACTGCAACTCATTATGTAAGGGCAAGTACAAAGGTTGGCTCCATACATCATTCCGATCGAAGTCTTCATGTTGTAGACAGTACAAACCCGCATCAAACCATAAACATTATGTGTGTATGTCAACCAATAAATACAGTAACACACATCATAGTATGTTATTTAGAAAGAAATTCAATATCTCATAGGTCAACGACATTAATGGAATTCAATCATAGAATGAACTGAAGACAAAGAATGCTATGCGACAATTATTAACACGATTATTTTAGCCAAATAATTAATAAACGGTAATACACAAGAAATTCAACATTACCAATAAAAGATCGATAGTACAAAAATCCAAATGATTTAATGTCAACTCATAAATGGAAATGAAATAAGGAGAATTGCCTCAAAGGGTTTACTTACCTCAAATGCACGCAATTCGTAGCCTATAACGGCTCTCGGCCACTCCAAACTCGCGTTCCACACCTAGTTGCGCTGACCATGATTTTAAAATGAGGTTTAGTTTAGGGCATTGAATGTTTAACTAGATATTACAATGATTGATCTTATTCAGTTGCTTTCAAATCAACAATGACAGTTAATGAATCAAAATAAACAACTCAACAAATGGAAAACAAAAAAACATCAACCAGAATCGATTATCGTACTTAAGAAACACAAACAACCAGAAATCACTGCTACAATTATTTATATTTCTATAATTCCAATGAAATCATAAATTTCACATTTTAGAATTACGATTTCATTTTAACACTTCAAATTCCATTTTCAAGTCATAATGAAGTGAAATCACTTCGAAACTCTTCACATAGATAATTAAGTGGTAGTACTTTAACTAGCAGAAAATGTTGGTATTTATGCTAACTAGAGCCATAATGCTCCAGCTTCCATGAGCATTGGAACCAAAGACCCTCCAAGGTGAAGAGACATAATTGTGTTAGTCGAGTTGACAAGCTTTCCTCCTATGAACACGGCGGGAACCGAAGGGTTACACCTTAGTTTTTGCAACGCCTTCTCAATTTCTCGCCCAATGGGATCCTCATCGAGCTCGTGAGTTGCATGGTTTACACCGAGGTCGTAGAACAGCGTCTTGATTGCATGACACATGCAACACGAACTCTTGCTAAATATCACCGCCGCCTTCTACGACGCCAACTTCATCACTCGATCCATCTTTAATCGATCCGAGTAGTTGAACCAAATATTGTACTGGATCGATGATAAAATTAATGTAGCTAGGAATGTATACTGCAAATAAATTAACTTGTGATGTATGTTTGAGTAGTGTACGAAATGGGCTTGAAGTGAGCACTAACTAGCTCAAGTAGTAGTAGTAGTAGTTTTGTTTGCTTGATCTTAAGTGTTTGGAGAGAACTACTTTGAAAGGCCATATATATAGTGGAAAGAATACTATGTGTGGAGAGAATAATATATACATGCTTGTTTATTATGTTGCTTTTTAATGGAATTTCGGTGGATACCCACATGAGCCTCTTGTATCCCTTGTGGGATATATACGTATCAATTGTATTAATGTTTGTATACATATATAGCTAGTTGTATAGAAGAAATTAAAATTGATCTTTCGAGGCTCTATGGGACATAATTCATGATACATATATAAAAGATGTGGAAGTACAACTGAACAATGAGGAATGTCAAATTAAAGCATATATAAATGGGTACGAATTGCTGCAAAAATAAAAGGAATAAAGGGCAGTGGCATGCATGGTGAGATAAGGAATAATGTCTCAGTCGGTCACATAGGTAGAAAAGGATTTCCATTAATTAATTCTATGCTTCGATTTATCATATATACAGCACCAATTGATCCCTTATATTTATCTTCTTTTTTTTATAAACGAATCTAACATAAGTCGAATCTAAGACCTCCCCCAACTTTATATATCTTGTAGCAAGTGACGCCTTATTCATTTCAAAAAAAAATACATTAGTTACTTATCTTGATCCTTCTTGTTAATTTCTTGCTTTTCTATATCTGGTCATCGATTGTTCAAATTAGGATTTTGCCTAAAAACTCAATTAGAAACTCTTAATGAGTCTCAATTTAACTTGTTTCAACAACAATATCATTCACCATGGTTTAGCAAAATCATTATTCATTCTAACTCAATTGAAACTCATACAAGTCTCTGTTTCATCAAGGAACAAATATTTGTCTAACTATATCAACAAGCAATAGCATTAATTTTTTCAAATTCTGGTAACGAACACTTGAAACAAATTTAAAAGTAGGATCTCATCATTAGAACCCCTTTATTCACGTCAATTTCAAACAAGTTAGCTCCTAGTTTTGTTATAAATAAATTTATGAAAACAGTATCAAATGGCATGATATTCGATGTTTTACCATATTCATTGTTCCACATCAACATGATGAACTAAATAAATTAGAGAATATACACCCAAAATCCAAATAAACAACTCAACAAATGAAAGCTCAAAAAATCCAAAATCCTCCACTTTTACATCAACAATGACAGAAATACTAAATCAAAATAAACGGCTCAACATATGACAAAAAAAGGCGACAAAAAAAACAGAATCAATCATCAAACAAAAATCAACATAAACAACCACAATTCACAACAATCAACAACAAATAACAACATATCACAATTCACAAAAAATCGCAATTCATAGCAATCAACAGGAACAACAACAAATCACACCAATGTCGTCTCTAAAATCTAAATGAAACCCCAAAACCCTTAATACCCGAAGCGTACCTCTACTCAAATCCAACGCCCTCTCTGTCCTTCCTTTTTCAAACCTAATGCCTCATCCGTCATTCCTTCTTCAAAGTCGAAGGCTTAGGGTCCGGCGAGGGCTTCGGAGATGGCGAGGTACAACGATGAATGGCGGCGATGGCTTAGGGTGTGCGAAGGCACGCGGGGAGGGCTTTGGAGGCTCCAATCTTCGACAGATGGCGACAGAAAATGCAACGGCCTCGTCGCATCCACAATCGTAGCGACGACAGATTTCGGTGAGAAAGAGAGAGTTGACGGTGAGTGAGATTCCGGTGAGAGAGCGATGAGAGAGAGAGCGATGAGAGAGAGAGCGATGAGAGAGAGAGCGATGGACGGTGAGTGATATTTCCATGAGAGAGCAGTGAGAGAGAGAGAGAGAGATATTTCGGTGAGACAGAGATCGTTTTCGGAGAGACAGAGAGGGTTGATGGTGACAATTGGGAGAGAGAGAAAGGGAGAGTTCTGTGGTTGGTCTTATTTTTCAATCATCGAGATTGAAGCACGCACGAATCTCGAGATGTAACGGACGGTTGTAAAAAATTAAAGTTTTGGTGGGAATATTGGCGCCATAATTTTTAGATGAAATTTAATTCCATCTCCAATCCATCTCTATTTGCGTTTCTGATCTCTCTCTATTCCATCTCTGAATTAGTATGTCTCAATTCCGTCTCTAATCACTTTTTCTTATCAACGGAACTTAATTCCGTTGCTAATTCTGTTTCTAAATATTTGTTTTCTTGTAGTGTAAGTTGGGAAGTGAGTGAAAGATAGATGGGGATTACTTATATGTAAATGTAAGTTTCTATATGTATATATATGTAATATTTTTATGTAGTAGTTGATTCACGTTTGCTATCAACTTGCAAACATTAATGGTAAATTCAAGCAATAGCGGGCATGCAAGTGCTAGTGGCATTTAGCCTCTTACTTTTGTGAATGATCTTTAGAAAATTTATGGTTGGATTCCAGCGTAAGGAAAGGTTGCTGACTTCATCATTATGAGGATAGCTCATTTTGCTCCACCATCATAGACACAAGCCCCAACCACTACTACTACTCATAAGTTATTAGTGCTCGAGTTTCCCACTAATACACCAGTAGCTCCAGTAGTATAGACTATTCTTTTTGTGATAGTATTGGGAGGAGAGATAGTTGAGGCAGCTTCGTCTCCTACTCCTACATCTTCAAGTTCTTCAAAAGAGTTTTAGTTGATTAAGGATTTCATCAGTATAAAACAGGTTTCCTTTACTGGATAGAGAAACTTTGAGAAGTTAGAGAAGTTAATATTTTCTCAAGAGCAGTTGCATAAGTTTTTGAGAATCTTGGATAGGTTTTGGGCTAAGATTTCATCGTACACATTGCAAAGAGATGTCGATGCTTGGTGGCATGCAAAGATAACTACTCATGGAGATGTTGAGTATTGAGATGCATTCAAGAAGAAGTGCTATGAACGGTACTTCCACCTACTATGATGACTAGGTTAAGGAAGGAGTTCATGACTTTAGGTGAGATTAATGAGAGAGCATTTTCTCACAAGACTTACTATTTAGGCAGGGTTGCAAATGGGATACTATCGGGATTAATATTATCAATGGATTAGACCGTAGAGTTTCACAGGGGTAGACAAAGGGGTAAGAGACAATAGATATGAAAGAGAGGTTCTTAGAGATTAGAGGAAGCTACATCACTTGTGCCTTATGTTAGGGCATGTGCCCTAAGTCAATCTACAAACATTGTTTATCTTATAATCTTAGTTAATAAAATAGAGGTTTTATTTGTTCTTTTAGTATATGTGACTGCATGTTTACCTTATAGTAAGATCCATGGGTATTTATCGAGATATCATAAATGTCCCTAGTCGGTCATTATACTGGGAACTATAATGAATTAAGACTAGTGTGAACCTTGATTCATGGTCATGTAATGATCATGCGTATAGGGATACGAATCAAGGTAATGAGTAATTTTTAGGGAATTAAGTACTGGACCCACCCGTTATGAGAACACCACATGGATTAAGTAATAGGTGTTACTCATGAAAGGTATATAATTTAGTCCTTCGACTTGAGATTACCATAGACTTCAATATTATGAGCATGATAATTTCACACAATCAAACGTTGTCTTTAACCGAATAAGTATAAAGATTGTGATTGGTTACCATGTGAATAATATGTGAAGGTGTGTAATCAAGATAGAATTTGTCACTCTCTTGTAGAGAGAAATATCAGTGCATCTCTTGATAAGATAGACTAATAATGGCCAAGTCCATGTGAATTGATATGATCAATGTCTGGATGTTTTTCAATTTACCTAAAGATCGAGACTAGTATGATTGAACATTAAGGGTGACTTTCCATGCCTTATATTTAATCAAAGGATATCGCACGACAAAAGGATATGATATATGTTATTAATTAGGTTGTATCGATGTTGATATTCATGCTACATGGGTAGTCATAATGCCTTGCTAGAGACCACTTATGACTTGTCTACCAAAATGGTTTTTGGCTCACTGCCAAAGTCGCATGAACCTATTAGGTCACACACACATAATGGCTTTGCACAATTTCAATTGTTCTAGAGTAATGAATTTTATATAATAAAATTCATGGCATAAAAGCCCTTACGATAAGTTATATGATAACTTATTAATAGGAGCATATGTGTAATTTGCTTAAACTGCTTAAATATAATAGTTATATTACGAATAAGATTTTAAGTGAGGGCTTATCTATACTTGTAAATAAAGGGTGAAACCCTAAAAATGATATAAGATTTTTATTTTACAATTTTTGAGTTCTCTAGATTTAGGAAGAGAAAGAAAAATCATTTACAATCTCTATTGGGGCTAGCACTCCATATTGTGGTCACCATTCATGTGTGGATTTTTTATAGAGGACACGCACATGAATGTCTTGAGAATTGAACAATCAAAAAGAAAATTACGAAATAAGATATGATTTACTTTCATAGACTTAGTTTCATGGAACTTGTTTTTTATCTTGTTGGGGTTTTTCAAAAAACAATCCCAAAACCTAATAGCCTATACATTATACCCTACCCCACTTCATTATATAGTTGGTAGACCTCCCTTGGCACCACTACTAAAACCTTAGTTATTAACTCCTACTTTACCAACACTTTTTCCACTACTAGTGCCACATAAGCAGTAGTAGGATGGTACAGGCTAAGGCAAAGGTAGGAGTAGAAGCTAAGATGGTTCCTGGCCATGACATATACAGACATAAACATAGGCCTAGGATCAGGCAAACGACTAGCGCATGCCAATTACTTGCTACATATATGGTCGGGTTAGGCAGATGTTGACAAATTGTCCACAGACGGTAATAGTTATCCCACAGCAGAGTCATGAGGGAGTTAATATAGTAGCACAATCTGATGTCGATGCCATACGCGATCTTAATGAGGTTACGATTTCTATTTGCAATGGAGATTCACATGTCTTATTTTATTCGGGTTCTACTTCATCTTTCATTGTAGGATGCATGATAGGCATATTTGGGTTGACACCAGTTAGGGTTAGAATAAAATAGATATTGAGTACCACAAACGGGGATAGGGTTACACAAATTGTCTAGTTGAGGGATGTCTGATAGAGAATGCGGGGTTGAATTACCTGCAAACTTCACAGTTCTCGAGTTTTTATATTTTAACGTATTATTAGGGATGGATTGGCTAGCATCATATCACACCCATATCGACTATTTTAGTAAGAAAGTGATATTTGAGATATTAGGGCGTCCAATTTTCACATATAGTGGTAGTATACCGAGAGCTAATGGCGTGAGAGATCGACTTGCGACTAGTGGAGAAATGGAGACTCTAGTAGAATTTTATACAAATGTTAGTTATGGAGATCAGTAGGTTTTTACGATTAGCAAGGTATTACTACAGGTTCATGAAGGATTTATCAAAGATCCCTTCACTAATTACTACCCAGAAGGACGTCGTATTTGATTGACCCGAGGATTGCGAGTAGCCATTTGCTAGCTAAAGAGGTTGTTAACCTCTACACTAATATTAGTGTTCCTAGAGGCTGGACATGAGTTTTTAGTGAATATATGTGCTTCTCATATGGCTCTAAGTTGTGTATTGATGCATGACAGAGATACAGTAGCTTATGCCTCCAGAAAATTGAGGAATAATGAGAAAAAAGTATCCCACAAATGATTTAGAGTTTGCGATAGTGGTGCTAGTTTGAAGTTTGGAGAAATCATCTATATGGAGAGATTCACACTCATTACTGATCACAAATTCTGAAGTATCTCTTCGCATAGAGATAACAGAATATCACACTTCGTAGATGGTTGAAGTTCTTGATGAACTATGACTTTTCCTTAGAGTATCACCTAGGAAAAGCTAACGTAGTTGTATATGCGTTGAGTAGGATACCTACTGGGGATGTCAAGATTTTTAGTTGTCATATTACGCAGAGTTTAGATTACTTAAGGCAGCCATAATGATGAGTCAGTCAGATATTCCTACAGACACTTGGGTGATTATTTGTGCATAGATGAGGCTACAGAAATTGTCTACACAAAGAGTGTCAAAAGGTCAGTGAGTCAATATTTTGTACCCGAGGTTTAGTAAGTTGGCAAAGAGTATTAATTGTTCTAATTTGACAAAGACGACGGATTGGTTTTCTGAGATTTAAAGGCAAATTGTAGATATCTTTAATGGTAGAGCTGAGAGATGAGATTCTTCAAAATTCACACCAGTCTCGATTCATTGTTCATCCAAGCCAGACCAGGCTGTGCCATAACGTGAGTTATGACATTCAAGAGTTTAATAAAATTAATTTTGTGGCTAATTAAGTATTTTCGAATTTAATTTGGGATTTAAGTATCCAAGGTGGGACCCAAACATTACAGATTAGAGATCATAAGTCCAGTATTATTTTTGTAGGATGCATGACTAGTGGGTGTTTCATACATTATTTTGTTGCAAAATAGAGTCAATTTGAAGTGTCTACACAGTGTCAGTGAGTTTCAAAGCACGTTGGGAATATTTGTCAAATTTTGACAAAGTTAGGGTATTTTTCAGGGTTTGATTTAGACATAAATTGGAGAGATAATCATAAAATTAAATTGAATATTTAATAAATTAATGGGCATCTAGTGACAAGCGGCATCGAAGGTGACACGCGTGGCATGGACGATAGTGTTCATGACGGCCGATGGTTCTTAGCGCACATAGAGAATTTGTAGCCACAAAAATATATAGATGTATATATATATAAATTAATCCTAAGTTTTATTTTAAATAAAAGTATACATTAGGTTCACCTCGAGATACTTATAGCATTAGCATCGAGGAAGGAAATGGGTTGAACGTTGGCTTTTGATGAGGTTATATATGCCTCGTAATGCGTGTCATCAAATCTCAAAGAAAATCAAGTAATTGCATGGTAGTTACAAAACCATAAGATCAACCTCGAGTGGAGAACAATATAATTGATCTAGCTTAAGTCGGTTAAGTGGTGATAGGTTAGTTAATGGCCAGAAGATTGACCACGAGATACGCAACATGTATCTTAAGGAAGATAAAAACATATAAAGTTTTAAAATAACCATTAGATTTGCCTTGAGATCTATACGATGTGAATCTCGAGGAAATTTCATATATATCCTAAACCCAAAATTGAACCACCTCTTCAATTGTATACTTTGATAGGGTGATCGAAATTTTGAGAGTGAGAATGAGATAAAACGAGAGATTGAGACTGAGATAAGTTGTTGTGCTTTGTTGTTATCGTTATGGGTTGTTATTGAGGTTGTTGAGTTGTTGTTATGTTGTTAATGTTGTTGTTGTTGTGTTGTTGACGTGCGTTAATGGCGAACGGGAGTTGGGATAGCAGACTTGGCCATCTGAGGAAGGAGACACCAGGGAGTTGTCTCCCCTTGGCTCCAACCCCAATGAAAAAAAAAATGAGCACAATTCAGCAGCAGAGGAGCGTAAGGAAGAAGATGGGATTTAATCTCCAGACATGATCAAATTGGGCCCGGCTCAGTTGAACCAGGTCCAGCTTGGCTGAAACGCAGTCAAACCCTACTTTAAGAAAAAATGTGCTAAAGTTTTGGAAAAATAACATAAAAGATGGAAAATGATCAAAAAAATTATATTTGAGCCGAATAAATTGAAATTGTAGATTTTTATGAACAATGAGGCTTTCGAGATTTTCTCGAGGATTTATATCAAGGTTTTCTTCATAATACATATTACGATACTAGAAAATGACTGAAATTTAGAAAATTATTTAAAAGCCTAGTCAAGGTTAGTTTTCGATTTGAACCACTATTTGCAACCAAAATTGGGATCCGAACATCCGAGGAGTTGATTTGGAGTGATTTTAAGTTTTAAATACTTAAGAATATTAAAATAACTCAGAAATTGGTCGAAACCTTAAGAAATTCAAAACGGGAAATTATCCAAATTTTTAAATGGTTTTAGGTAATGTCAAGGATTCTGAAACCACTCGGAATGAAGCTTGGGGAATTGGTTCGAAGTACATAAAATCCAGGGAAATGTTGTATGAGGCTTCGTAACCAACTTTAAGTTGGTTATGTGGTAAGTAAATTGTACTATGATGTTTAATATTGATTATATATCTTTATAACTATAATTGCATCATAGTCTATATCGCATTTTATCATTCTCGTCTATGCATACATAGAGAGAGTGAGGGGGATGAGCTTTGTTTTAGAGTTTGGTTTGCTTGAAAATAGGTTTCAATTCTACCTCTGCATCATCTAGCGAGACTAGCAGATTCTAACGCCGATAATTTATATCTGCATTTTATGATCTCTTAATACTATCTATGTACTATTTTTTGATATAGACATCTGTTTATAGTTAGGAGACAGCAATAGAGTGGATTGCATGTCATGTTAACCAATATATATTATTGTTTATTTGGAAATGCAATTACATGTCTCCTTATTTCAGACTAACAATTGCAAGAGTATCGATCAATGTAGGCATTTACTTATCTAACATCTTCGAGTTATTTTTGATGGTTCCAGATTCTATATGAACACATGGGAAGAATGGACAAGACTTGAAAATTATGGTGATTGTTTTCAAACTTTAAAGTAAATTCTTGTTTTAAATTGTTTATCTATAAAAATATATATGTATATATATATATATATATATATTGCTTTAGGATTCTTAGGGTGAGTGTAGAAGTGAAGTTTGTTTGAATGGACATGAAAGTCTCCTAGGTTAGTTTTAAATGAATTGAGAGGTTTGTATTTCAATTTTGGCCTATTTGGGATTATATAATTGTAATTAAGCTATCGAAGACTATAAGTTAGGTTACAAATTTAAATTTATTATATATTGTGAACTGCATGGAGTTGTGAGTCCTTATGGGCTTGTCCCTAATTATGTTGTCTATTAAGTGGAAGTTTTCTGACAGCTACTTTTAAGGGAGGTGCTGCCAAAGTTTTTACAAAAATATGAAGTTCATTCGTATGATTTCTAAATTTACCCCAATTAAACACATAATGAATTGAGTTTCATTGAGGATATAAAATTATTTTTGGAGCATTATTAAATAAAAATTATGCGGAGGTCAAAGTTAAGAGAATTGATTAGGCTGACTAGATTATTAAAGGATTAAGGTAATCTAGGTCGGTCAATTTTTTTTAATGACGAGGAGGCTAACAAACTTGGTATGAGAGCCTAAGGTTGGCTCAATCGAGGATAACCTTTTGTTGAGAACCAAAGAGTAATTAAGCATGATTAGTTGGGAAATGATTGTAAGTAGGGATGTATTTTCACTAGATATGCGATAGGAAGTTTATTTTCCTTGTCCATTCTATACTTTACTCGTAAGATAAGTCGAGTAGGATTAGAAACAGATAATTAAAAGGAGAACAGATTTATTAAACGAAACTGGACGTAATTGGATGTGAAATAAACTCAAGAAATCTAAATTCCTAATGATATTGTAAGTATTTCAGTATAAATATAGCTGGTGAAAATTATCTGTTATAAAACCAATAGAAAATAAGTTGAAAGAGAAGTCCAAATGATTTAGGTATATAAGTACCGAATATGGTTTTCTTTTGAAAATTGAAAGTATCGAACTATTACAATTATAAAACACTCAGGAAAATGTTAAAATTGTCTCAACAAGGAAAATGGAGACATGGTTTTAAAAGTAGAAACTGATTAGACAAATTGAATTATGACTGAAAATCAAAATGGAATTGTGATTGGATCAGTCAAGTTTTCTAAGTTGGTTTTTATGAAAATAAAATACTTTAAATTAAGTCATTGACTCCTTTCCAAAACAAAAATAGAAATAAAAATTGAAATAGAACCACGGATTAAAACAATCAAACGACTTGTAAAAGGAAGTATTAAAAATTTTGATTATTTATTACTCAAGTTACTAATTCAGAAGTGACGTTGCGTGTAATGGTTCTATGTCACGGGCCAAATTTCTAAATCCAAGTTTAATTATTTAATCAAGATTAGTGACTGGTGACGTGAGACTCGCATTGCGATACGTGCACTGATCGAGGCGAGGTGGCCGAGGTATATATTAGATTTATTGTGATGTATGC
Source organism: Stephania yunnanensis (assembly GCA_039657365.1). Taxonomy (NCBI): domain Eukaryota; kingdom Viridiplantae; phylum Streptophyta; class Magnoliopsida; order Ranunculales; family Menispermaceae; genus Stephania; species Stephania yunnanensis. The sequence goes on along the minus strand of JBBNAF010000033.1, from coordinate 143,689 downwards.
CTACTATTGTAAATGTGTACACTACTAAGTTAATCCTATTTGTGTATAGGTGTCAAGATGTGTGTAGGGATGTGCCTTGAGATGCGTGACAATGTAGCTTTGGGGTAGTGAGCGATGTGGTAAGTTGAATTAAGTTTGGTGTAGCTTAAACGGTTGTTTAAATATGGCTATAGTCAATTTTATGTTAAATGTAACCTAAGATAGCAAGTTAAGACAATAGCCATTTGATGATTCTCGAGGTACATGTTGGCACATCAAGAGAAAAATTGAGTTTAATATTGATCTTAGTTAGAAAGAGTTAGTGGAGAGTTAGTGGAAATGTATCAAGGTTAAGGTCATTAGAATAGTCTCGAGATATATGTGTACATAAAAATCAATGACTATTAGACAATCTTATCTTAATATATTAAATTGTATAGAACAACTCATGCAAACCAATTCATTTCATTTTATAAACTGAGTTAAGAAAACTTGGAGAAAAGATTATAGAGATCATCAAGTGGTTTGTGACGGAGATTTTGATGCTTTTAGAGGTGGAGATGAAGCTGGGTGTGGTGTTCATCAACTAGGTAATTCTATTTACACTAGTAACATAGTTAATTTTATGCATTTACAAAATAAATGATGTATGGTTGTTCTTGTAGTGTCAATGGGTGTCTTTGAGGTCTCTGGTAAGTAAGGAAAGAGATCGCAATGTGTTGGAATGGTCATTGTGTGGAGTGAACTCATAATTCAAAGTGTAGAATTTTGTGTTTTCCTGCACATAGCACACTAGATGAGCTAGCTAGCACGCTTTCTGTATGTAGCGCGCTAATAAATCTGACTAGCGCGCTAATCAGGTCACTAGCGCAATAGATAGAACACCCAGCGCTCTTGGTGCTCTAATAAAACAAAATTTGTAATTTCCTAATTATAACTTAAACACTTGAAACAAGTCTAATGCTTTAATTACAGGTTTAAATACACTGAAAAACATGTAAAATAATATTAGGAATTTAGGAAATTTTAAGGTGTCGGGATGCCGAATTAGCTAGGGAATTAATGTGGGTTGTAAGTAAACCGATTGAGATATTTATTTATATCTCATTCTTGTTTTGTTATTCATTTAAAGTCATTTGGACTGATTTGCCTATGGTACTCTATATACCATGACTTATTTCATCCCTCAATTCATAAGTTTGTTATCATGGTATTGATTGTTGGTTAAATAGTTTCATTCACACTAAATCATTTGCTATGTCATTCTTAATTGTTGATATATGTGGTCAAATGAAATAGCATGCTATTAGGTTGGTGGTGATGATGTTGTAAATTTGTTTTCCTTTGTGCTTAGACAAGCACTTACTTTGTCGAAATCCCATCTATATCATTTCTTAGGTTATGAAAGTAGTTCTTGTATCCAAGACCATGAGATGATAGATATAGCGCAACACACGAGGTCACTTGACTTTTTGGCTTATCGGGATCTCACCACTAACATGCGCAGTACACAGGGTATGGGACCTAGGGTTATTGGCAAGTATACTTCACTTATGAGGGGTACTTGTAAGTATTTATATATGAGATTGACATTTGTAAGGATGTGAAGGCAATCATGATTCTGTTAATGCCTTGAACAATGGAATAAGGCTGATGTGACGTAACTCATAACCGCCTGCCCCTAGATCATTACCACTTAGTTGGGTGTTAGTTTCATATTGTTTAACTGAAGTATTTTATAGCATGACTTTTTTCCAACATAGTTGCTATTTTTATGCTTTTAGATACTTATTATATATTTGGAATGTGAACAAATGTCTCTTATTGTTACTTTATACTTTCCAGTACTCATCGTCCTTTTTATGATTGTAGGTGTAGATCCATCGAGTAGCAAACCAGGAAAAGAGAAGATCGGTGACTACCTCTAGGCCAGTGGTGTGCTGCTACACCGGATTTTGTAGGTTTCTAACTTTTTATATAGCTTTTATATGTCTTTCATAAACTATTGGGTTGTATATATTATGGGTTGAGAGATAGCATCCTAACCAAATACATGATGATATATTTATCTTCGTTTTGTTATATATACTTATGCATGTGATTTTTGTTCCTTGGTTTTTCCACATTCTGAGATATCATGTTAAAAGCTTTTGCTAAATTGTTAAGACTACCACTGAATAAGATTTATGTTTGTAAAATCTTAATTAACTCTTATTTATCAATTGACTTAAGATAAGAAAATGCTTATTTGAAAAATTAACTTATAAGTTGGTAAGTTTTTTAAAAAGGCTGTTTAATTCATTGTAAAGTCCAACGTGGTGAGATTAAGGCTTAATGACGGGATTAGGCCTTGCGGTGAGCTAATTAGATAATTGGTCAGCACAATTGATATCAGAGCTTAGTTGTTTGAAATTTTGGTACCAACATTACAAGTGGTATCAAAGACAACTTTAATAATAGTCAATATATGAATATCCATAAAATACAAATTTTAGCTATGGAAAACCAGATGACCCTTGCCTATAAACCATTAGTTGGGAAGTATGTGAAAGTGAGGTGGGAACTTTTTATGTACATATTAGTTTCTACATGTATATATGCATTATCTACGTATTAGCTAATCCACATTCACTATCAACTTGAATACGCTAATGGCTAATACACGCAATAGAGGGGATGCGGATGCTAGGGGCAGTCAGCCTCCTTTACCATCTAGTAATGTTTTTTAGAGGCTATCCGATCGAGTAGCTGCTAAGGGACAGAAATTGGCGAATTTCGTTATCATGATGGTAGTACGTTTTGCTCCCTCAACATAAATACCGGCCCCTACTACTACAACTACTTTCCTATTACCAACACCAGCTGCTCCAGTAGTACAGACTACACCAGTAGAGATAACACCAGCTATAGAGAAAGTTTATACACCATTTTTCACTCTTACATCTTCTAGCTTCACAGTAGAGGTTCAGTTGGTGAAGGATTTTATCAGACTGAATCCAGTTTACTTCGCTGGTCAGCAAGACCTTGTGAAGATCAAGAAGTGTGTATTGTCTGAAGAGAAGCTGCATAGAGTCTTAAGGATTAACGATAGACTTCGGGCAGAAATTTTTTCGTACACTCTATAGAGAGATGCTGATGTTTGTCGACTTTTGACGATAGCTTCTGATGGTGATTTCGAGTCTTGGGATGCATTTAAGAAGATATTCTATTAGTAGTACTTCCTACCTACCGTGATAAAATGGTTGAGGAAAGAGTTCATGAATCTGTGGCAAGGAGCTAATGAGTCGGTGATGAGCTACAGAGACAAGTACGGCTATTTGAGATAGTTTGTTAGGGATATAGTGTGAGATCATTAATAGGATATACACCATTTTAGAGATGGACTGAGGCTAAATATGTGATTTTATTGGTCAAATAAGCTGTCAAGATTTTGGGTGAGATCTATGAGCGCCCACTTTCTCATAATACCTACTATTTTAGCAAAGTTTTCGATGGGACACCATTGGGACCAACGTTGACACCCGATCTGATTTTAGAGTTTGAGAAGAGGAAATAGAAGGGCAGAGGGCAAAAGAAATGGGAGAGAGGTTCTCAGGGATTAAGGAGAGCTACCTTAGATTTTCCTTATGTATCATCTCCAACAACATTGTAGAGTAAAGTCAGTAGACCTCCCTTGCTACCACCGGTCAACCTGCATTGCTAACCATGACTACTTTGCCAGCTCTTCCTGCACCACCATCGCCATGTCAGTAGTAGAAGAAGAAGGGTGGTAGAGGTTGAGCCAAAGGAAGAGGTAAAGGTCGAGATGGTTCTCGACAAGGACAGAGACAGGTACAGGCCCAAGATCAGGGAAAAAGTGATCGTGGGCTAGTTACTTGTTATCGGTGTTGTCAAGTAGGGCATATGGTCAAAGATTGTCTACAGCTGGTAGTAGTACTTCCATCACAGAGTCGGGAAGGAGTACACATGGCAGCGCAACTAGATACAGACGCTACACGAGGATTCATTAAAGGTACAATTTGTAATTTTGGTGAAGATTTTTATTTATTTTTTGATTCGGGTTCTAAAGTATCTTTCATTTCTAGTCGCATGATAGGCCTCTTAGGGTAGAATTACCTCTACACTTCAGGTTTCTTGAGTTCTTAAACTTCGATACGCTGTTAAGGATGCATTAGCTAGCAGGATATGATGCTCATATTGACAATTTTAGTAAAGTAATAATATTTGAGATCCCGGGGCAATCGATGTTCACAAATAGTGGTAGTACACCGAGAGCCGAAGGCACTAGAGGTCTACTTGCGACTAGTAGAGAGATGGAGACTCTGGTATCGTTATACAAAGTAACAGAGAGTTTGAGATCTAGATTTGAGGAGATTCTGGTTGTGTACGAGTTTTTAGACATGTTTTTGGATTACCTTGTTTACCACTACCTAGATAGATATATTCCATTATAGATTAGGTACTGGGCACCAAATCTATTTCCATACCACCATACCGCATGGCTCCGAGAGAGTTGGAGAGGTTGAGGGCTTAGCTTCATGATTTAGGACAAAAGGATTTATTACACCTTCTATGTCGCCTTGAGGAGTACCTGTCTTGTTTGTGAAAATGAATGGTACCTTGAGATTACGTATCGACTGAATATAGTTAAATAAGGTCACAATCAGAAATAAGTATCTATTACAGTGGATTTACATTTTATTTGATCAGTTGAGAGAAGTAAGTTTTTTCTCTAAGATAGAACAATGATCAGGGTATCATCTGCTTAGGATCAGCAATGAAGATTGGTCCAAGATAGTGTTCAGCACGAAATATGGACACAATTAGTTTTAAGTCATATCGTTTAGTTTGATTAACGCTTCTCCTATATTTATGGATTTGATGCATCGAATAATGAGACCATTTCTTGACAGTTTTATGATAGTTTTCAATGATGATATATTGATATATTTGAGGACTTGAGAGGATCAAGAGCATCACCTTATAGAAAGATTCCATACTTTGAGGGAGAACGGACTATATTCCAAGTTTAGCAATTGTGAGTTTTAGCTATCAAAGGTCAAGTTTTTAGACATTTTGTTGGAGCAAGAGGTATTACTTTAGATCTAGCCAAGATTTAGGCTATTATGGATTGGCTTGCACCAACATCAAACATGAAGATTAAGATTTTTCTGAGGTTAACAGGATATTATCATAGGTTCATGAATAATTTCTCAAAAACCACTGCACCAATTACCATATTGACCTAAAAAGAAGTCAAATTTGATTGGTCTAAGGAGTAAGAGAAGGCATTTTCTTAGCTAAAAACCGGATGTTCACCACTGCACCAATGTTGATATTACCAAAGGCCGAACAGGGATTCGTGGTATATACAGATGCTTCTCATATAGGTCTGTGTTTTTTATTGATGTAGGATAGAGGCACAGTGGCTAATGCATCCAGACAACTAAAGATATATGAGAAGAATTATCCCACTCACGACTTAGAGTTGGTAGCAGTGGTATTTACTTCGTATCTCTTGCCATCTTGCCAGGCTGAGCTAGAGGACTTGGAGTTAATAGGGTCTTAATTTTTTGTGGATCATACAGAGAAGGCATGAAAGATTTTCCAAAGGCTTATAGGGGCCCAAGGGAGACAGAAGAAGTATGTAGACACATATCGCAGCGATCTCGTGTTTGTCAAGGGAGCCTTTGTGTATTTGAAGGTTTCACGGATTTAGTTGAAAGGCAAGTTAGCATCGAGATTCATCGGACCTTTCAATATCAAGAACCGAGTCAAAAAGGTTGCATATAAACTTAAGTTTTCTTCATAGATATAAGGGATTCATCAAGTTTTCCATATTTCTATGCTTCAACTGGCTAAGCCAATGGCTGGTGTAACATCGATGGTCGACTTTATTTAGATTAACCCGAGTGAGGATGTATCTTATGAAGAGGAACCAAAACAGATCCTAGATCAAATGGTATAACGATTGATAGGTAAGTGTATCTCGAAGGTGTTATTCAAGTGGCAGTTCCATAAAAATGCGAAACTCACTTGGGAGCGGGAAGACTATATGTGAAATAGGTTTATGTACCTTTTTGAGTCATGTATAACTTTAACATAAGTTTAATTTTGAGGATGAAGTTTCCATTAGTTAAGAAGATTTGTCACGACCCAAATTCCTAAATCCTAGTTTAATTCTTTAATCAGGATTAATGACCCGTAACGTGGGACACCCACCGAGATATGTGCACTAACCGAGGTGACGTAGCCAAGGTATATGTTAGATTTATTGTGATGTGTGCCTAGTGTGTTATATATGTAGACTACTTAGTTTCTCCTACTTTTATATATGTGCCGCGACGTGTGTAGGTACACGCCTCTATATGCATGCTGGCACGGAACCGAGGTAGTGAGTGATATGGTAAGTTGTTTAAGTTTAGTGTAGCTTAAATGGTAGTATAAATGTGTTTATAGTTGATTTAATATTAAATGTAACCTAATATAGTAAGTTAACAAATAGCCATTTGATGATTCTCGAGAAATGTGTTCAAACATAAAGAGACCAATTAAGTTTTATATTAGTGTTAGTTAAAAAGAGCTAGTGGTGAGTCTGTGGAAATATGTTAAGGTTAATGCCATTAGATTTGTCTCAAGATACGTGTGTACATAAAAATAAAAGGCTATTAAACAATCTTATCTTAAAATATAAGATTGAATCAACTCATGCAAACCAATTCATTTTATTTCATAAACTTAGGAGTTCAGAAAACTTGGAGAATAAGATTAAAGAGATCAATAAGTGGTTTGTGAAGGAAATTTTGATGGTTTTTGAGGTGGAGATCAAGCTATGTGTGGTGTTCATCGACTAGGTAAATCTATTTACACTAGTAACTTAGTTAATTTGATGAATTTATTAAATAAAGGATGTATGGTTGATCTTGTGGTGTTAATGGGTGTCTTGGGGTCTCTGGTACATGAGGAAAAAGATCTCAGGGTGTTGGAGTGACCTATGTGTGGAGAGAACTTAGAATTCTAAATTTACAATTTTGAGTTTTCCTGCACATAGTGCGCTAGATAAGCTAGCTAGCGCACTACAGACATGTAGTGCTAATCATGTCACTAGCGCTAGACAAAATACCTAGTGCGCTTGGTGCTCTGACATCACAAAATATGTAATTTCCTAATTATAACTTAAACTTTAAACAAGTCTATTACCTGAATTAAAGGTCTAAATACACTCAAAAACATAATAAATGATATCAGGAATCTAGTGGAAAGTCTCAGGGTTTGACTACAATTTTTGAGGTGTAGGGAGGGCGGATTAGCTAGAAAATTTGCTTGAATTGTAAGTAAACTGATTGAGAAATTTATTTAAATTGCATTCCTATTTTGTTATTCATTTCTAGTCATTTGGTCTGATTTGCCTATTCTACTCCATAAGCCATGACTTATTTCCTCTCTCAATTCATGAGTTTGCTATCATGGTATTGAATATTGGTTAAAAAATTTCATCGACTCCAAATCATGTGCTATGTCATTCTTGATTGTTGATATATATGGTCAAATGAAATAAAATGATATTAGGTAGGTGTTGATGGTGTTGTAAATCTATTTTCCTTTGTGCATTAGACAAGCACTTTGTTGGATTCCCAAACTATATCGTTTCTTAGGTTATGAAAGTGGTACTTGTATCGAGGACCATGAAATGATAGAGATAGTGCCACACACAGGGTCACTACACTTCTGGGGTTGTTGTGATCTCACCACTAACTTATGCAGCATATGGGGTATGAGACTCGAGGTTGTTGGCAAGTATACATCACTTATGAGGAGCACTTGTAAATAATTATATATGAGATGGGCATTTGTAAGGATGTGAAGGCATTCGTGATTCTGTTTATGCCTTAAATAGTGGAATAAGGTTGATGTGATGTAAGTCAAGGCCGCTCGGCCCTAGATCATTACTACTTAGTAGAGTGTCAGTTTCATATTATTTAACTGGAGTATCTTATAGCATGACTTCTTTCTAGTACAGTTGCTATTTTTATGCTTTCAAGTACTTGTGTATTTGGAAATGTGAACAAATGTCTATCAGTGTTACTTTCTACTTTCTTGTACTCACCATCCTTTTTATGACAGTTGGTGTAGATCCATCGAGTAGCAGACCAGGCAAAGAAAAGATCGGCAACTACCTCTGAGCCAATGGAATGCTGCTAAATTGAATTTTGTAGGTTTTTTGACTTTGTTGTATGACATTTATATGTCTTTCATATACTTTTGGGGTTGTATAAATTATGGATTGAGAGATAGCAATATGACCAGATAGATGATGATATATTATCGTTGTTATGAATATATACGCATGTGATCTTTTTTTCTTGATTTTTAAACATTCTTAAGTATCATGTTAAAAGTTTTCACTAAATTGTTAAGACTTCACCTAAATAAATTTTAAGTTTGTAAAATTTTAATTAACTCTAATTTGTGAATTGACTTAAGGTAAGAAAATTCTTATTTGGAAAATTAACTTGTAAGTAGGAAGGTTTTGGAAAAAAACTAATTAATTCGTTGTTAAGTCATGCGTGGCAAGATTAGGGCTTAGTGACGGGATTAAGTCAGGCGGTACCCTAAATGGGAAAGAATCATCACAGTTGGTGTCAGAGCTTAATGTTTAGATATTTAAGGAAAGATTATAAAGTTGTTCGAGATTTTGATACCAACGTTACACTTGGTATCAGAGAAAACTTTAATAATAATCAATTTATAAATTTCCATAAAACATAAATTTTAGCTTTGGAAAACCATATGATCCTTGCCTACAAACCATTAGTAGGGAAGCGAGTGAAAGTGAGGTGAGAATTTCTTATATGTAAATTTTAGTTTCTATATGGATATATATGCATTATCTACGTAGTAGTTGATTCGCATTATCTATCAACTTTTAGACACCGATGGTCGATTCATGCGATAGAGGGAATGCAGGTGCTATTGGCAGCCAGCCTCCTATTCCATCTACTGATGATTTTCAGAGGCTATCTGATCGAATAGTTGCTCAGGGATAGTAGTTTGTGGATTTCATTGTCATGATGATAGAATATTTTGATCTACTAACACATACACCTGCCCTTATTTCTAATACTACTTCCATATTACCGACACCTGCTACTCCGGTAGTGCAGACTATACCAGTAGTGAAAGAACCACCTATAGAGAAGATTTATACATTATTATTTTACTCCTGTATCTTCTAGCTCAACAAGGTTCAGTTGGTGAAGGATCTGATCAGACTTAAGCCAGTTTACTTTAATGGTCAGCGAGACTTTGAAAATATTGAGAAGTATGTCTTCTCTCAAGAGAAACTACGTACAATCTTGAGGATTGAGGACAGATTCTAGGCTGATATTTCATTGTATACGCTACAGAGATACGTAGATGTTTGGTGGCTTGCTATGATAGTTTTTTATGATGATTTCGAGTGTTGGATGCATTTAAGAGGAAATATTATCAGTAGTACTTCCCACCTGCAATGATGAAGATGTTGAGCAAGAAGTTCATGAATTTGAGATAGGGAGCTGATGAGTCGGTGATGAGCTACAGAGATAGATACGGCTATTTGAGACAGTTTACCGAGGATTCAAAGGTAGATTATTCAAAGGATGTATACTATTTTGAAGATGGACTGAGGCCAGATATAGGATTTTATGCAGTCGTGTCAGGACTTTGGATGAGATCTTTAAACGTGCTCTTTCTCATAAGACTTACTATTTGGGACACTAATGGGACCAGTGTTGACGCATGATCGGATTTTAGAGTTTGAGATTAGGAAATAGAGGGGCAAAGGATAGAGGAAATGGGATAGAGGTTATAAAGGATCATGGAGAGCTATCTCAGTTGTGCCCTATGTATCATCTCCTACGCCATTGTCGATTATTGTCAGTAGACCTCCCTTACCACTATTGGTTAGTCCTGTGTTGCAAGTTCCTACTACTTTACCAACTCTTCCAGCACCACCAGTGCCACATCAGCAGCAGCATGGTGGTAGAGAATAAGGGAGAGGTAGAGGTCGTGGTCGAGATGGTTCTTGATAGGGACGGACACAGACACATAACTAAAATAAGATACAAAGCCAGCATAGGCCGATTATTTATTACATATGTGTTCAGGTTGGGCATATGTGTGATGACCCCTTCTTTAATTAGGGCACTGGCCGGCCTAATCCCATCATTAAGCCCTAAACTCCACCACATAAGACTTAATAATATATTAGTCATCCTTTTAGAAATTTTTCCACTTACAAATTAATTTTTTTTTCAAATAAGCATTTTCTTGTCTTATGTCAATTAATAAATCAAAGTTAGTTAAAAGTTATACAATTTAACAATTATTAACCAGAAGTCTTAACAATTTAGTAAAAACGTATAACATAATTCCCTAGTATGTGGAAACTAGCAAAACAAGATCACATGCACATACATAATAAAACAGCGATAACCATATATACATGTGTCTGGTCAGGCAACTATTTCACAACCTAATCCATACATCCCCAAAAATATACAAAAGACATATATATAATTCATAAAACAAACTAAAAACACATAAAATCGGACATAGCAGTGCTCTGCCAGCTCTCATAGGTATTCGTCGATCTTCTCCTTGCCTTCTTTGCTACTCGACAAACATGCACCTACCGTCATAAAATGGACAGTGAGTACAAGAAAGTAGAAAGTAACACTGAGAGACATTTTTCCACATTTCTAAATATACAACAAGAACCTAAAAGCATAATAATAGCAACTATGCTAAAAATAAGATCATGCTAATAAACTCTTCGGTTAATCAATATGAAACTGACACATGGCTAAGTAGTATTGATCTAGAGCCGGTCATCCGTGAGTCATATCATAAATACCTTTATTCCACTATCTCAAGATGGAGTTCAGCTCTACATCTCTATTTAAGTTCAGAGTTGAACTCTATGCCTCAACAATCAATCATAAATGCTAGTCACCTGTGATGTATACTTGCCAACAACCCCGGGTGTCATACCCCATGTGCAGCACAAGTTAATGGTGAGATCTTGACATCTCTAAAAGTCTAGTGGCCCCGGAGCGTCGCACCCATCTCTATAGTCTTATGGTCCTAGATACAAAAATTATTTTCATATTTAAAGGAATGAATCCGTTTTAGAATCCAACAATAGGATGCATATCTAATGCACGAAGGCAATGGAATTTTCAATACCGTAAACCATTACCTAATAGCATGCTATTTCATTTGACTAAAGATCTCAATAATCAAGAATGACAGCATATGATATAGAATCAATGAAACTATTAATCAATAATCGATGCCATGATAACAAACTCGTAGAATAAGATGAATCAACAAGTCATTACATTTAGAGTACAAAGGAAGAATTCAGTTCAAATAACTGAAACTAGATAGCGATACTAGAATAAAATGTAATTGAATAACTAAATTAGTTTACTTATAATCCACGGGATGTTTTATGCTAGTCCGGCCTCCCAACCCCTCTTATCACGTATTCGAGCTCTCGAGACTCTTCTTTAGGTCCCTAATATCATTTAATAGGTTTTAGAATGTATTTAGACTTTTAATTACAACATTAGAGTTGTTTAAAGTGTTTAAGATGAAATTAGGAAATTGTTGATTCTGTACTATCAGGACACTTTGCGTGTTGGGTGTTTTGTCTAGTGCGCTATTAATCTCATTACCGCGCTAGTAAATTTTACTAGCGCGCTACACATAAGTAGTGTGCTAGCTAGCCATCTAGCGCGCTAGGTGCCAGAAAACCCAAGATTTCACACTTCTAATTATACTTTTTCTCCATACATAGACATTCCAACACCTTGGGATCTCTTTCCTTACCCACCAGAGACCCCAATACACCCACTAACAACACAAGATCGGCCAAGCTTCATATATTTTGTAAATTCATCAAATTAAACTAAATTAATGGTGTAAGTGAAGGTACCTAATTAACGAATACCAACGACTTGATCTACACCTCCTAAACCCACAAGATCTCCTCCAAAACTGTTGACCCTTATTGATTTATTCTCCTCTAGCAAGCTTTCTTCTTAACTAAGTTTTGAAAATGAAATGAATGGCTTAGGTTAATCTCATTCCTTATGTATATATGAATGGGATAGGTCAATTCATATCCGTTGATCTCCCTATACATACATATCTCGAGAATAATCCAATGAGTTATACCTTGCCACAATTCCCAATAACTCTCCACTATCTTCATCTAGCTAAAATCAGTTTGAAACTCAGTTTGTCTTTTGATGTGCTAACATGTATCTAAAAAATCATCAAATGACAATTGTTTTTACTTGCTAACTAGTTACACTTAATATAAAATCAATTATAGCTTCATTACATTTAAGCCACATTAAATTCAAACTAACTTTATCACTCTCTACCTCGGTCCCATGCGAGACACGATATCGAGGGGCGTCTCCGCTTATGTCTCGATAATTAAACACTTGGTATAAGTGACTTAGTAGTCTACCTCGGCCACATCGCCTCAGTCAGTGCACTTATCTCGATGCAGGTCACGGGTTACTAATCTTGATTAAGGGATTAAACTCGGATTAGAAATTTGAACCGTTACAAATCTTCTCAACAAATGGAAATTTTGTCCTCGAAAATAAACTTCTGTTAAGGTTATATTTGACTCGAAAATGTATGAAATTCTATTTTGCATAGAGTATTCCTGGTCACAAGTAAGTTTTGAATCACTATAAAACTGCCACTTAAGAAACATTTTCGATATAGACTTGCCTATCAACTGTTGTACCCTTCGATCTAGTATCATTATTGGTTGTTCCTTAAATCATATATTCTCGCTCAGGTCAATCTTAATCAAGTCAACAATCGGTCTCTCACCTGCCTTAGACTTAGCTAATCGAAGCATAGAAATGTAGAAGACAAGATGAATCCCTAACATCTGTAGAGGTAACTTAAGCTTAAACGCGACCTTCCTGACCCGTCTTCTTATCTTGAAAGGCTCGATAAATCTCGGTGCTAACTTGCCCTTCAGACTAAATCTATAAAGACCCTTCCGATGAGAAACCTTTTAATATACAAAAGCTCCCTCATTATATGTGAGATCACTACGATACGTGTTTGCATACTTCTTCTGCCTCTTTGGGCCCTTTTAAGCCTATGGCAAATCTCTCGTACTTTGTCTATTTAATCAACAATAATCTCAAGCCTTACGAACTCCCAATCCTCTAGCTCGGCCCAACAAGATGGAGAGCGACATGGTCTGCCATATAAAGCCTTAAATGGCGCCATCTCAATGCTATCCTGATCACTGTTATTGTATTTAAACTCACGTAATGGTCGGTACTCCTCCAAAAATTAGCCAAACTTAAGTACACATGCTCGGAGCATATCCTTGAGAACCTGAAACAACCTCTTAGTGTGTACATCAGTCTAAGGGTGAAAGGTTGTGTTGAACTGTAGGCGTTTACCTTACTGTTATTGCATACTCTGCCGCATCTTAGATGTGTACATAACAACTCAATCTGACGTACAAGTCAATGGTACCGAATGCAGTCTAATAATCTCTCTTAAAAAAGATGTTTAACTAGTCAAATGTGTAGTGAACTCATCTAGTGTGAAATAGGCAGATTTCATCAATTTTTCCACAATTACCCAGATAGAATAGTGTTAACGGGCAATCCTCAGTAATCCTTTGACAAATTCCATGGCTACGTCTTCCCACTTCCATTGTGGAAAGGAAAATGGCTTTAATGATCCTCTATGTCTACAATGCTCAGGCTCTACCTATTGGCGAATCCCACAATTTCTAATGAACTCTGATATGTTTGCTTCCACCTCGGGCCACTAAAAATGTCTCCTCATGTCATGGTACATCGTGGTCCTACCTAGATGAATAGTAAACTAGAAATGGTGTGAATCTTGAAGAATCTCATTTCTTAGCTTTACTAGTAAAGATATCCATAATCTGCCTCTAAATCTCAGAAATTGATCTATTGTTTTTGTCCAGTTATTACAAACAGTACTTTAGGCTAACTCACAAAATCTCAAGTACAGACTGTCAACTCTCTGACCACCTGACACTCTCTACATAGACAATGTATGTTGCCTTATATGTGCACATATCATCACCTGAGTGTTGATAGGAATATCTAACTGAATCATCATCGCTAATGCCTTGAGTAATCCATAATCATTCGTCATGCATCATATGACATATAACAATCTCAACATCTCCAAAAGGTATGTTACTCAGCACATCGGCAACTATGCTAGCTTTTTTTGGGTGATACTTCAGAGAAAGGTTGTAGTCCATCAAAGGTTTTAACCGTCTACGCTTTTTCATATTCATCTCTTTTTGTGTGAAGAGATATTTCATACTCTTATGATCAATATAGAGTGTGAATCTCTATCTGAAGAGATGATGTCTCCATATCTTTAGGGCAAATACCACCGCTGCCAACTCTAACTCACAAGTGGGATAATTATTTGCATGTATCTTCAACTGCCTGGATGCATAAGCCACCATGCCTCTATCTTAAAATACACGACCAAGAAGTATATACTTGGAATCCTTGTCCAGCCTTTAGCAATACCAATACTGGTGCGGTTGTCAAAAATCTTTTTAGTTGATTAAATTTCTCCTCGCATTCCTTAGACTACTCAAATTTGATGTCTTTATGGGTCAATTTGGCAATCGGTGAAGCGATCTTTGAGAAATCCTTCACAAATCTAAAATAATATCCTGCTAACCCTAAAAAACTCCTAATCTTCATGACTAACGTCGGTGCAGGCCAATCCTTAATAGCCTGAATCTTGGTCGTGACTACAACAATACCTGCTACTCCAACAACATGTCCCAAAAACTTGACCTCTAACAACTGAAATTCACACTTGCTGAACTTGGTGTTGAGTTTGTGCTCCCTCAAAGTCTGTAATTACTCAATGAGGTAATGCTCGTAATCCTCTCAATTACTCGAATATATCAATATAATAACGATGAAAACTATCACGAAGCTATCAAGAAACTATCGCATCACCCAATACATCAAATTTATAAACATGGCAGGAGCGTTGGTCAAACCAAACGACGTGACAGTAAATTGATAGTATCCATATCTCGTACTGATCGCTGTCTTAAACCTATCCTCATCCTTGATCCTAAATTGATGATACCTTGATCTCATATCTATCTTGGAGAAAATTTCGAACCTGTAAGGTGATCAAACAAGTCATCAATTTATAGAAATGGATACTTGTTTTTGACTGTGAGTTTGTTCAACTATCTGTAGTCAATACATAGCCTCAAAATACCATCTTTCTTCTTCACAAATAATATAGGTGCTCCCCATAGCGACGTAGAAGGTGTAATGAATCTTTTCCATCTAGAGCTAACTCCTCAACTCCTCTTACTCTTTGGGAGCCATATGGTACTGTGGTATAAAAATAGGTCTGGTGCCTTGTACCAACTTAATAATAAATTATATCCCTCGTTGATGGTAAACCAGGTAAATCCTTCGGAAACACGTCTAAAAACTAGCACACAATCGAAATCTCCTCAAGTCTGGGTCCCTAACTCTCTGCTATTGCATATAACGATATCAGAGTCTCAATCTCTCGACTAGTCATAAGTCAACCTCTAGTGCCCTCGGCTTTCAATTTACTACCACTATATGTGAACATTGGATGCCCTAAGATCTTAAATATTAATTTCTTACTCTAATAGTCAATATGAGCATGACAAATTGCTAGCTAATCAACCCTTAATAACGGGTCGAAGTCTAAGAACTCGAGCACCCTAAAGTCTGCAGGTAGCTCTACCCCGCTTATCTCTTATAGACATCCCTCAATGAGATAATTAGGGTAAACCATATTCCCGGCTACGGTACTCAAAATCAAATGTACGCTAACTTTGACCGATGTTAACCGTAAGATCCCTATCATGTAACCATAAATGAAAGATATTATAGAACTCGAATCAAATAAAACATATGAATCTCTACTAGAAATTGAAACTGTACCCTCAAAAAGTCCTTGAGTAGCCTCTACATCTGGCTGAGCTACTATATCTACTCCCACTTAACTGTGATATGGAAATACTACTACCGGTTATGGACAATCTCTCACTATTTATCCAACCTGATCAAACCTATGCATTTGGTCAGCCTGCAATGACCCCGAGCCTGATCCCTAGCCTAACCTTGTGACTGCCTCTGTTAGGAAACATCTCAATAACTTATTCTACCTCTACTTTGGCCTCTACCACCCTAATGCTGCTGATGTGGTGCTGGTGGTGCTTGAAAAGCTAGTAAAATAGGAGCTGGTAAAGTTAGTCTGGCTGCAAGTGGCAAGGAGGTCTACCAACTATACTCTAAAGTGGAGTTGGGTCTGATGTGTAGGGTTGGTGTAGCTACCCCCGATCCTTGAGAACCTCCCTCAAATCTCATGTCCCTTACCCTTCTATTCCTTTTTTCTAAAACTTCGCGGTTTGATCTACTAACAATGCTGGTCCCAATGGTGACCCATCAGTAACTCTACCCAAGTGGTAGGTCTCGTGAGAAAGTGCATGCTTGTAGATCTCACCTATGGTCCTAACACCTGAATTGACCACATAAAATCATATATCTAGCGTCAGTCCATCAATAAAATGGTATACATCCTCAGAGTCATCTCTTACTAAATCCCTAACAAACTTTCTTAGATAGCCATATCGGTTTATATAGGTTATCACCAACTCATCAGCTCCTTGTCTCAAATTCATGAACTCCTTCCTCAACTTATTTATCATTGCACACCAATAAACATCAATGTCTCTCCGCAATGTATACAACGAAATCTCAGCCTAAAGTCTATCTTCAATCCTCAATATTTTATGAAGTTTTCTTGATATAAGACCCACTTCTCATTGTTCTCATAGTATCTTCGACTATCAAAATACACTAGCTTCATTTTGATAAAATCCTTCACCAACTGAACATCTACTATCGAACTAGAAGATGTAGGAATGAAAGATGGTGTATAAACTGTCTATATGGCTGTTGTTGTCACTATTGGTGCAATCTATACTATATGAGCGGCTATTTTAGATAATGTGGGAGTAGTAGTAGAAGGAGTTGTAGTAGGAGTTAGTGCCTGCGCTGATGGAGCAAAACACACTATCATCATAGCTATGCACTCAACCAACTGTTGTCCTAAAGTAGCTATTTGGTTAGATAGCCTATGATCATTATCTACGAATGGAATAGAAGGTTTGCCGCCGCTAGCACCAGCGTCCCTGTTATAGCGTGAATCAACCATCTGTGTTTGAGAGTTGATAGTGAACGCGAATTAGTTACTACATTAGTAATGAAGGTAAGGATCATCTGGTTTCCACATCTAAAGTTTATGTTTTATTTAAGTTTGTGTATAGCCTATCGAGAAATGTTGGCTTTTGATATCAACTATAACATTGATATCATATTATCAAATAAACCATATTTCATTACTTGGGCTTTACAAACTTAGGCTCTGATACCACCCGTGACAACCCCTTCTTAAATCGGGGCACCGCCTAGCCTAATTCTATTATTAAACCCTAACCTCCACCATATAGGACTCAACAACGTATTAGTTAGCCTCTTAGAAACCTTTTTACTTACAAATTAATTTTTTTTCTTTCTTATCTTATGTAAATTAATAAATAAGAGTTAATTAAAAGTTATAGAACTAAACATTTATTCAGTGAAAGTCTTAAAAATTTAGCATAAGCTTTTAACATAATTCCTAAGTATGTGGCAAACCAAGAAAACAACAATCACATGCATATACAGCGATAACCATATATACATGTGTCTGGCAAGGTAACTATCTCACAACCCAATCTATACATCTCCAAAATATTCAAAAGACAAATATATAAGTCATACAACAAACTAAAAACCTAAAAGATCAGGCATAGCAATGCTCTATCGACTCAGAGGCAGTCATCGATTTTCTCCTTACCTGGTCTACTACTCGACGGATCTTCATCCACCATCGTAAAACGGATGGTGAGTATAGGAAATTAGAAAATAACACCGAGAGACATTTATCCAAATTTTCAAATATAGAACAAGAATACAAAATAATAAAATAATATAAACTATGCTGAAAAAATGAAAATGACACGTGGCTAATTAGTAATGATCTAAAGCCGGTCGGTCGTGAGTCCTATCACAAATTCCTTTATTCCACTATCTTAGGATGAAGTTGAGCTCTACACCTCTGTTGAAGGTGGGAGATGAGCTCTACGCCTCCATAATCAATAAAAAATGCTAGTAACTTGTGATATCTACTTGCCAACAACCCCGAGTTCTATTCCCCGTGTACTACACAAGTTAGTGTTGAAATCCCGACATCCCTGAAATTCTAGTAACTACTGAGTGTCGCGCCCATCTCTATCATTTAATTATCCTAAATACAAAACCTACTTACATATTTCAAAGAATGACACTATTTCATAATCCAACAATAGGATTGCATATCTAACACCTAAAGGAAATGAATTTACAATGTCCTAAACCACTACCTAATAGCATGCTATTTCATTTGACTAAACATCTCAACAATCAAGAATGACATAGCATATGATATAGAGTCAATAAAACCATTAATTAACTGATGCCATGATAACAAACTTACAGAATGAGATGAATACATAAGTCGTGGAATTTAAAATACAAAGGAACGATTCAATTCAAATAACTAAAAATAGATGGCAATATTGGAATGAAATCTAAATGAATTTCTTAATCAGTTTACTTATAATCCATGCAATGTCCTATGCTAATCCAGCCTCCCAACACCTCGTATCACGTATTCGAGCTTCCTAGACTCTTCCTTAGGTCCTTAATTTCATTTCATAAGTTTTAGAGTTTGTTTAGACCTTTAATTAGGGTATTATAGTTGTTAAAGTGTTTAAGATGAAATTAGGAAACTGTTGTTTTTGTACTATAAAAGCACTAAGCACACCGGGTGTTTTGTCTAGCGCGTTAGTGACTTCATTAGCACGGTAGCCAATTTTATTAACTTGCTATACATAGGTAGTGCGTTAGTGACTTCATCTAAGCAAATATATGTAAGAACCCAGAATTCTGCTCTTAGAGTTCTGACTTCTCTCCAGACATAGACACTCTAACACCTTGGGACGTCTTTTCTCGACTACCAGAGACCCAAATACACCTATTAACAACATAAGATCAGCCATACTTCATATATTTCATAATTTCATCAAATTAAACTAAACTAATAGTGTAAGTGAAGTTACCTAATTAACGAATACAAACAATTTGATGTACAAGTGAAGTTACCTAATTAATGAATACCAACAACTTGATGTACACCTCCTAAACCAACAAGGTCTCCTCCAAAATTGTTTATCCTCCCTGATTTCTTCTCCTCTTGCAAGCTTTCTTCTCAATTAAGTTTTGAAATTGAAATGAATTGCTTAGGTTGATCTTATACCTTCTATATATATATCAATGGGATAAGGTCGATTAATAGCCATTAATCTCCATGTACACACATATCTCCAAAATAATCCAATGACTTACACCTTGCCACAATTCCTACTAATTCTTCACAAACTCCATCTACCTATCACCAATTTGAAACTCAATTCGTCTTTTTATATGCCAACACATATGTCAAGAATCATTAAATGACTATTATCTTAACTTACAAACATAGGCTACACTTAATATAAAATCAACTATAGCATCAATTATGCTACAGTTTAAGCCACATTAAATTCAAACTAACTTACTTCATCACTCTCTACCTCGGTCCCATACTGGCATGCATCTCAAGGCCCGTTCCCACTCACGTCTGGATACCTAAACACCCATAGAAGTGAGTTAGTTTCCTACACATATACATTACACTAAGCACTCATCGCAAAAATATAACATCTACCTTAGCTATATTGCCACGGTCAGTGCACGCATCTCGATACGAGACCTACATCACGGTCCATTGATATTGGTTAAGGGATTAAACCCAAAAGCAGTAAATTCGAGGTTTGTGACAATATGATTAGAGATTTTCCGCAGCTGGCAATAGTACTTCCATAATAGAATTAGGAAGGAGTATACATAATAGCATAGCCAAATGTCGACACCACATAAGGACTCATTAAGGGTACAGTTTTTATTTGTGGTAAAGATTTATATGTCTTATTTGATTCGTGTTCTACACTATCCGTCATTTCTGATCGCATGATAGGCATCGTAGTATTGAGACTAGCTAGAGCTAGCATACATTTGATTTTGAGTACTACAACCAAGGATAGGGTTTACCTTACTTGTCTTATTGAAGGATGTCCAGTAGGGATAGGAGGGGTAGAATTACCTGCAGACATTAGAGTTCTCGAGTTCTTAGACTTTGACATGTTATTAGGGATAAAATGGCTAGCAGGATATCACACACATATCGATTGTTTTAGTAAGAAAGTGATATTTGATATCAGAGAGCGTTCGATGTTCATATATAGTGGTAGTACACTGAGACTCGAGGGAACTAGAAGTCAACTTACGACTAACAGAGAGTTGGAGACTCCCTTATCATTATACATAATAGCAGAAAATCAAATACCCATATTTGAGGAGATTTTGGTTTTGTGCGAGTTTCTAGACGTATTTTCGGATGACTTACCCGGTTTACCACTACCGAGAAAGATAGATTTCATTATTAAGTTGATACCCAACACTGGACCTATTTCCATAACACCATACCACATGGCTCTGAGAGAGTTAATGGAGTTAAGGAGTTAGCTTCAGGATTTAGGATAGAAATGACTCGTTACACCTTTTATGTTGTCATTGGGAGCACCTGTCCTTTTTGTGAAAAAGAAGGATAGTACCTTGAGAGTGTATGTCGACTACAAATAGTTGAACAAGGTCACAATTAGAAACAAGTTTCCATTACCACGGATTGATGATTCATTTGATCAGCTAAGAGGAGCATAATTTTTCTCCATGATAAACCTGCAATAAGGGTATCATCAGCTTAGGATAAGGGTTGAATATAGGTCCAAGACAGTGTTCAGCTCAAGATACAAATACTATTAGTTTACAGTCATGTCGTTTACTTTAAGTAATGCTCCTGCTATGTTTACGGATTTGATGCATCCATTGATGAGACCGTTTCATGATAGTTTTCATCGATAATATATTGATATATTCAAGGTCTCGAGAGGATCACGAGCAACACCTTAAGGAAACATTGCAGAATTTAAGGAAGTACCGAGTATATGCCAAGTTTAGAAAATGCAAATTTTGGATGTCAGAGGTCAAGTTTTTGGGACATGTTGTTGGAGCAGCATGTATTTTTTAAATCTAGCAAAGATACGGGCTATTATGGATTGGCCTACACCGACTTCAGTTAAGGATATTAGGAGTTTTTTGGGGTTAGTATGATATTATCATAGGTTCGTGAAAGATTTCCCAAAGATCGTTTCACCGATTACCAAAGGCAAAAGAGGTTTTTAACCACTGCACCAGTGTTGATATTTTCCAAAGGCTTGACGGGGGTTCTTGGTATATACAGATGCTTCTCACACATGTATATGTTGTGTGTAGGAATGTAAATGGGTAGGGTAAGGGATGAGAACCCAATTTCCATCCCCATCGTCGCTTAACCATTCAACCCCCATCCCTATCGCCGTTAAACCATTCAACTCCATCCTCATACCCATCCCCACGTGGGGATGAACTTTCATCGCCATCCCCATCCCCACCTAATCCCTGCAGGGATAGGGAATCACTATAGGGAAAAGTCTTTCCCCATTTCATTCCCAATTGAAAATCCCTGTAGAGATGTTTGTGGGGATTTTGTAATAGGTCATCGCGGGGACTATTTTTCCCACTTATTTTTTTCAAAATAATTTATAAAAAGTATGGTACACATAGATAGAATCACATTTAATGAGAATTCCAACCAAATAAAGTATGACGTATAAATATAGTCCCAAATATTTCAAAGCAAATTATATAATTAATCAAACAAGTTAAAATTACAAATCACACAAGAGTTTGTTTATCACTAGTGTTTTGGGTGAAAATACAATATATATTTATCTAATATATACGGGGATCTCCATGGGGATCCCAACTGGAATACCCGTGGAGATTCCCATGTGTAATCCCCACAGGGATCCCCATAGATATTTCCAATGGGGGTTCTCTGTGGAGATCCCCGCAAATATATCTTTTCCTCATACCCATACTCATACCTGCGTGGGTATAAGCTTTTATCCCCATCTCCATTTTTATCCCCATTTAAACTTTCCATTTCAATCCCCATTGTAGGGAATCCCCGTCCTCCGTAAGGATTCCTCACTCCACTTACACACCTAGTTATGTGTCGATGCAGGACGGAGGCATGGTGGTTGATGCCTCTAAACAGTTGAAGATACATGTGAAGAATTTATCCCACTCATGACTTAAAGTTTGCAATGGTGGTATTTTCTCTAAAGATATAGAGACCTCATCTGTATAAATAGAGTTTCACACTCTACACTGATCATAAGAGTCAGAAATACCTCTTCACATGAAAAGGGGTGAACATGAGATAGTGCAGATGGTTAGAGTTTTTGAAGGACTGCGACTTTTTTCTAGAGTATCACCATGGAAAAGCTAACCTAGTTGTTAATGCGCTAAGTAGAATACCTACTGGAGATGTCGAGGTTGTTAGATGTTATATGACATATGAGTATGGATTACTCGAAGCAGCGGTGATGATGAGTCGGTCAGATATTCCTACCGACACTCGGGTGATGATCTGTACATATATGATGTTACATACCATTATCTACATAGAGAGTGTCAGAGGGTTAGAGAGCCGAAGTTCTATACCTGAGGTTTAGTGAGTTAGCCCAGAATACAAATTGTATTGACTTTATGGAAATGATGGATTAGTGTCTGAGATTCAGAGGCAGATTGTAGATAGCTTCAGTAACAGAGTTGAGAGATGAAATTCTTCAGGATTCATTTTGTTCCCGATTCACTGATAATCCAAGTGGGACCAATATGTACCATGACATGAGGAGACATTTTTGGTCGCATTGAATGAAAGCGGACATATTAACGTTCATCAGGAACTATCGGATTTGCTAGTATGTGAAAACTAAGCATAATAGACCTGGAGGATTATTACACCCATTTCACATTCCATGATGGAATGGGAAGACATGGCCATGGACTTTGTCAGGGGATTGCCGAGGACTGCTCGTCGACACAATTCTATCTAGGTAATTGTCGACAGATTGATAAAATTTATCTATTTCTTATAAGTTGCAGCTCACTACACATTTGACCAATTGAGCATATTCTTGAGAAAGAGATTGTCATACTACATGGGGTACCATTGACTATCTTGTCGGACAAAGATGTTATGTATACATCCAGGATGTGAAAGAGTATGCAAGAGTAATATGGTATGCGTCTACAGTTCAATACAACCTTTCACCTTCTGATTGATGGGTAGACTGAGAGGTTAATTCAGGCTCTCGAGGATATGCTCAGGGATTATATACTTGAGTTTGGCTGATCTTGGGAGGAGTACCTACCGTTAGGTGAGTTTGCTTACAAAAATAATTATCAGGCTAGTATTAAGATGACGCCATTTGAGGCATCATATGGCAGACCGTGTCGTTCACCATCTTATTGGGCTAAGCCAAAGGACTGAATATTAGTAAGGCTTGAAATTGTTGTTTGTCACACGGAGAAAGTACAATAGATTCCCCACAGGCATAAGGGGGCCTAGGAGAGACATAAGAAGTATTCAAACAGGTATTGCAGCGATCTCACGTATGCCGAGGGAGTCTTTGTGTATTTGAGGGTTTCGCTTTGGAAGGGTCTTCACATATTTGATTTGAAAGGCATATTAGCACTGAGATTCGTCAGGTCTTTCAAGATCAAAAGGCCAGTCTGGGAGGTTGCATATGATCTTGAGTTACCTCCATAGATGTTGTGGATTGATCTGGTTTTCCATATTTCTACACTTCACCTAGCTAAGTTGAAGGCAGGTGTGAGACTAACGTTTGACTTGACTTATATCGACTTACGTGAGGATGTATTTTATGAGGAGCAGCTAGTATAGATCTTAGATTGAAAGGTACAACAATTGATAAGCACGTCTATCTCGAAGTTGTTAATCAGGTGGCAGTTCCATGGAGACTCAAAACTCTTTTGAGAGCGGGAAGACTACATGTGAGATAGGTTTTTGTACCTTTTCAAGTCAGGTATAACTTTAATTTAAGTTTAATTTCAAGATGAGATTTTCATTAGTTGGGAAGATTTTTCACGACCTAAATTCTTAAATCTTAGTTTAGTTCTTCAATAAGGATTGGTGATCCGTGTCGTGGGACCCACATCAAGATACGTACACTTACCGAAGTGAGGTAGCTAAGGTATATTTAAGATTTACTATGATGTATGCCTAGTGTATTGTATATGTGTATACTACTTAGTCACTCCTGCTTATGTATAGGTGTTGAGACATTTGTGGGGACACGCCTCGAGATGCATGCCAGCATTGGGCCGGGGTAGTGAGTGATGTAGTAAGTTGATTTAAGTTCAGTGTAGCTTAAATGGTAGTTTGAATGGGGCTATAGTAGATTTTATATTAAATGTAACCTAAGATAGCAAGTTAAAATAATAGTCATTTGATGATTCTCGAGATACGTGTTGAAACATCAAGAGACCCATTGAGTTTGATATTGGTGTTAGTTAGAAGGTGTTAGTGGTAAGTTAGTGAAAATGTGTCAAGGTTAAGGCTATTAGATTATTCTCGAGATACGTGCATACATAAAGATCAATGGCTATTAAACAATCTTATCTTAATATATAAGATTGAATAGATCAAATAGTGCAAACCAATTCATTTCATTTCATAAACTTAGTAGATAAGAAAACTTGGAGAAAAATATTAGAGAGATCAGCAAATTGTTTTGGAGGTGGAGATCAAGCTAGGTGTGGTGTTCATCAACTAGGTTATTCTATTTACACTCATAAGTTAGTTAATTTGATGCATTTATAAAATAAATGATGTATGGGTGATCTTGTGGTGTTAATGGATGTCTTGAGGTCTCTGGTAGGTGAGGAAAGAGATCACAAAGTGTTGGAGTAGTCTATATGTAGAGAGAACTTTGAATTCTAAGTGCAGAATTCAGGGTTTTCCAGCACATAGCATGCTACCTATGTGTGCGCACTAATAAATTTGACTAGCATGCTAATCAAGTCACTAGCGTGCTAGAAAGAACACCAAGCGCGCTTGGTGCTCTTACATCACATGATCTGCAATTTCCTATGTATAACTTAAACACTTTAAATAAGTATAATACCTTAATTAAAGGTCGAAACACCCTCAAAAACATGTAAAATGATATCGGGAACCTAAGGGAAAGTCTTGAGGGTTCGAATACAAGTTTTGAGTTGTCGGGAGATCGAATTATCTAGGAGATTTGTATGGACTATAAGTAAAGTGATTGAGATATTTATTTATATTTCATTCCCATTTTATTATTCATTTCCAATTATATGGACAGCTTTTCCTATTGTACTCTATATACCATGACTTATTTCCTCTCTCGATTTATGAGTTTACTATCATGATATTGATTGTTAATTAAATAAGATATCATGCTATTAGGTAGGTGTTGATGGGGTGGTTAATTTGTTTTCCTTCGTGCATTAGACATGCAATAACTTTGTTGGATTCCCAAACTATATCATTTCTTGGGTTATGAAAGTAGTTCTTCTATTTGGAGCTATGAGTTGATAGAGTTAGCGTGGCACATGGGATCACTAGACTTCCTAGGTTATCGAGATCTTACCACTAACTTGAGCAGCACATGGAATATGGGACCCGGGGTTGTTGGCAAGTGTACATCACTTGTGAGGGGTAATAATAAGTATTTATATATGAGATGGGGCATTTGTGAGGATGTGAAGGCATTTTTTATGCCCTAAATAATGGGATAAGGTTGGTGTGATACGCTCAAGACCGCTTGGCCCTAGATCATTACTACTTAGTCAAGTGTCAGTATCATATTGTTTAATTTAATATCTTATAGCATGACTTCTTTTCAGCATAGTTGTTATTTTTATGCTTTCAGATACCTATTGTCCATTTGGAAATGTGAACAAATGTCTCTCAATGTTACTTTCTGCTTTCATGTACTCACAATCTTTTTTATGACAGTGGGTGTAGATCCATCGAATAGTAGACCAGCCAAACAGAAGATCGGCGACTACCTCTGAGCAAGTGCAGTGCTGCTACATTGGATTTTGTAGGTTTTGACTTTTTTTATGACTTTTACACATTTTTCATATACTTTTGGGGTTGTATATATTATGGGTTAAGAGATGACACCCCAACTAGATACATTATAATATATTATCGTCGTTTTTTTATATATATGCATGTGATATTTGTTTCCTGGTTTTTCCACATTCTTAGGTATCACGTTAAAAGTTTCAACTAAATTGTTAAGACTTCCACTGAATAAGTTTTAAGTTTGTAAAATTTTAATTAACTCTAGTTTATCAGTTGAACTAAAATAAGAAAATGCTTATTTGGAAAATTAACTTGTAAGTATGAAAGATTTAGAAAAAGGCTGACTAATTCATTATTAAGTCCTATATGCCGACCCCTTCTCAAATTAGGGCACCGCCTAATATAATCATGTCATTAAGCCCTAAATTCGCAACGTAGGACTTAACAACGACCCAGTCAGCCTTTTTCAAAAACCTTTCTAAAACTAAATTTTCTTTTCACTAATTAATAAATCAGAGTTAATTAAAATCTTAAAAATTTAAATTTTATTCAGCGGAAGTCTTAACAATTTAACGGCTTTTAAAATGATACCTAAGAATGAGGAAAACCAGGAAATAAAGATAATACTTATATAGAACGAAATGGAAATAATGTATATGGTCATGGCACTATCTCTCATCCCATACATACAACCCCAAAAGTGTATGAAAGACATAAATAGAAGTCATACAACAAAACTAAAACCTACAAAATCTGGTGTAGCAGCACTACACTGGCTCAGAGGTAGTCAACGATCTTCTCTTTGTCTAGTCTGGTACTTGATGGATTGCACCCACCGTCTTAAAAAAAGATGGTGAGTACATAAAAGGAGAAATTACTAATGAGAGACATTTGTTCACATTTCCAATTATATAAGTATCTGAAAGCATAATAATAACGACTATGCTGAAAAGAAATCATGCTATAAGATACTCCAGTTAAACAATATGAAATTGAGACTCGGATAAGTAGTAATGATCTAGGGCCTTTCGGTCGTGAGTTGCATCACCTCATGAAAATAAGTAAGAACAACAAAGTCATGAAATTTAGAGTACAATAGGCAAATCAGTCTAAATGATTGGAAATGAACAATAAAACAGGAATGAAATGTAAACAAATATCTCAAAACTCGTATGCAAATCCCATAGACTTCCCCCTAGGTTCTTGATATCATTTACATGTTTTTTAGTATGTTTAGACCTTAAATTATGGTATTGGATTTGCTTAAAATGTTTAAGTTACAATTAGGAATTTACAAATTTTGTATTGTCAGAGCCCCTGGCGCGCTGGGTGTTTTGTCTAGCGCGCTAATGACCTCATTAACGTGATAGTCAGATTTATTAGCACAATACTCACTAGAGCGCGGTAGCTAGCATATCTAGGGCACTATGTGCAGGAAAACTCAGAATTCGGCCCTTAGAATTATGAGTTATCTCCATACATAGACCACTCCAACACTTTGGGATCTCTTTCCTCAACAACTAGAGACCCCAAGACACTCATTAACACCACAAGATCAGCCATACATCATTTTTATCTCAATTCATCAAATAAACTAATTTACTAGTGTAAGTAGAATTACTTAGTTGTTACGCATTTCCACCATGATCTACACCTTCAAATCACCAAACCCACTTCAATTCACTTGTTGATTTCCCTGATCTTCTTTTCCACCAAGTTTTCTTAACTCCTAAGTTAATGAAATGAAATGAGTCGGTTTATATGAATTGATCCATTAAGTCTTATACATTAAGATAAGATTATTTAATAGCCATTGATCTTTATGTATACATGTATCTCAAGACTAATCTAATGGCCTACAACTTGACACATTTCCACTAATTCTCCACTAACTCCTTCCAAGTAACTACAATATCAAACATAATTGGTCTCATGTTGTATCAATATGTATCTCGAGAATTATCAAATAGCTATTGTTTTAACTTGCTTTACTTTGGTTACACTCAATATAAAACCAACTATAGCATCATTAAATTAATTTATTTAAGCTACACTAAGCTTAAGGAAAATTACCATACTACTCTCTGCCTCAATCCCATGCTAGCACGCATCTCGATGCATATCCCCACTCCCGTCTTGACACCTAAACACAAATAGAAGTGACATAGTTTTTTACATATGTACAATATATTAGGCATACATCACAACAAATCTAATATATACCTCAACCAACTTGCCTTGATTAGTGCATGTATCTCGATGTAGGTCCCACGTCATTGATCATCGATCATGATTAAGTAAATTAAACTAGGATTAGGAATTTAGGCCATGACAAGTCTTCCCAACTAATGAAAATTTCTTCCTCGAAATTAAACTTTGGTTAAAGCTATACCTGACTCAAAAATGTAAGAAAATCTATCCCGCTTGTAGTCTTCCCCCTCTTAAGTCTATTTTGAGTTTCTAGAGAACTGCCGCTTGAAAAACATCTTCTGAATAGACTTGCCTCTCAACTATTGTACCCTTCGATCTAGGATATGTATTGGCTGCTCCTCATATTATACATCCTCACTTAGGTCAATTTGACCCAAGTCAACCGTCATCCCACTCTTGCCTTCGACTCAGCTAATCGAAGCATAAAAATATGGAAGACTGGATAAATCCCAAACAGTTATAGAGGTGACTCAAGCTCATATTCAACCTTCCCAACTCGTCTCTTTATATTGAAAGGCCCGATGAATTTCGGTGCTAACTTTCCTTTCAAACAAGATTTATGAAGACCCTTCTGAAATGAAACCTTTAAATACACGAAGGCTCCCTCGACATACCCATCTACATACCTCTTTTACCTCTTATGGGCCCCTTTAAGCCTCTAGCTAATTTGTCCTACCTTCTTCGCGTGTTCAACAAAGATTTCAGGCCCTACCAACTCTTGGTCCTCCAGCTCGGCTTAACGAGATGGTGAACGACACATTCTGCCATATAATGCCTTAAATGGTGCCATCTAAATACTAGCCTGATAATTGTTGTATGCAAACTCACACAATGGTAGGTACTCTACCCAAGATTTGCCAAGTTCAAGTACCCAAGCCCTAAGCATATCCTCGAGAACCTGAATCAACCTCTCAATTTTTCCATTAGTTTGAGGGTGAATAGTTGTGCTAAACTATAGGCGCATACGATACTACTCTAGCATAATCCGCCAAATCTTGGACCTATATATAGCATCTCTCTCTGACCCACGTAGTTTAGTTAATGGTATATGTTAGTCTCGTTAGTGTAAGTGCTTAAGGGACTCGGTCAATGCACTTGTAGGTAATTTACTTTTATGATAATCAATGGTACCCCACGCAGTCTAATAATCTCTCAAACAATATGCTCAACTAGTCAAATGTGTAGTGAACTGCAACAGGTACGAATTGGGCAAATTTCGTCAATCTATTCACTATTACCCAGATAGAATTGTGTCACCCTAAAAAATGCATGGTTATGTCTTCACGCTTCTATCATGGAATGGGAAGCAGTTGCAATAATCCTCCACGTTTATAATGCTCACTTTTCATCTACTGGTAAATCCTACAGTTCCCGATGAACTCTGATATGTATGCTTTCGTCTTAGGCCACCAAATATGTCTTCTCATATCACGGTACATCTTGGTCGTGCCTAGATGAACATTGAACCTAGAATAGTATGAATCCTAAAGAATCTCATCTCTCCGCTCTACTATTGTCGATATCCACAATCCGCCTATAAGTCTCTGACACTATCCGTTATCTCTACTCAATATAATCAATACTCTAGGCTAACTCACTAAACCTTAGGTATAGAATGTCGGCTCACTAACCCTTTAACACTCTTTATGTAGACATTGTCTAAAACCTCATCTATGCACAAATCATCACCTGAGTATCGGTAGAAATATCTAACTGACTAATCAACCTCGCCGCACGAGTAATCCATCTATTATGTCATATGGCATCTGATAACCTTGACATCTCTAATACTTGTCCTACTCAATGCATCAGCAACTACATTAGTTTTTCCTAGGTGATACTCCAGAGAAAGGTTGTAGTCATTTAGAAACTTTAACCATCTGCGTTGTTTCATATTCAACTCTTTCTGTGTAAAGAAATATTTCAAACTTTTTTGATCAGTGTAGAAAGTGAACCTCTCTCCATACAAATGATGTCTTCATGTTTTTACAACAAATACCATCGTTGCCAACTATAAGTCATGAAGGGGATAATTCATCTCATGTATCTTCAGTTGTCTAGATGCATAAGCCACCATGCCTCTACCCTGCATCAATATATAGCCTAAACCAGTATGAAAAGAATTTATATACCAAAAATCCTTGTCCAGCCTGAGGCAATACAAACACTAGTACAGTTGTCAACAACCTCTTCAATTAAGCAAATTCATCCTCGAACTCCTCAGAGCAATCAAATATGATGCCTTTCTAGGTCAATCTGGTAATCAGTGAAACGAATTTCAAAAAATCCTTCATGAACCTATAATAATACTCCACTAATCCTAGAAAACTCATTATCTCCATAACTGACGTCGGTTTTGGCCAATCCATAATAGTTTGAACCTAAGCCCGATTTACAGCAATACGTGATGCTCCAACAACATGCCCCAAAAACTTGACCTCTGATAGCCAAAATTCACACTTGCTAAACTTGGCATAGAGTATGTGCTCCTTCAAAGTCTGCAACATCTCCTTGAGGTGATGCTCGTGATCCTCTTGAGTCCTCAAATATATCAATATATTATTGATGAAAACTATCACGAAACGGTCAAGAAATGGTTTCATCACCCGATGCGACAAATCCATAAACATGGCAGGAGTGTTAGTCAAACCTAACGACATGACTATAAACTGATAGTGTCCATATCTCGTGCTAAATGCTATCTTAGGCCTACCATCATCCTTGATCCTTAGCTGATGATACCCTGATCTTAAGTATATCTTTGAGAAAAAATACGCTTCTCTAAGCTGATCAAATAAATTGTCAATCCACAACAATAAATATTTGGTCTTGACTATGACCTTATTCAACTGTTTATAGTCGATACACAGTTTCAAAGTATCATCCTTCTTCACAAATACGACATGTGCTCCTAATGGCGACATAGAAAATGTAATGAATCCTTTTTGTCCTAAGTCCAGAAGTTGACTCCTCAACTCCTCCAACTCTCTTGGAGCCATACAGTATGGTGGTACAGAAATAGGTCAAGTGTCAGATATCAACTCAATAAGGAAGTTTATCTCTCTAAGTAGTGGTAAACTAAGTAAATCTTCAGGAAACATGTCTGGTAACTCGCACATAACTTGACTTTCCTCAAGTCTAGGTTCCTGACTCTCTACTACTATATATAATAATACAAAAGTCTCGATCTCTCCACTAGTTGCAAATCTACCTCTAGTGCCCTTGGCTCTTGGTGTACTATCACTATATGTGAATATCGGATGCCCTGGAATCTCGAATATCAGTTTCTTACTGAAACAGCCGATATAAGCGTGATATGCTACTAGCTAATCCATCCCCAACAACACGTCAAAGTCTAAGAATTTGATAACTCTGAAGTCTACAGGTTACTCAACCTCGCCTATCTCTACTTGACATCTCTCAATAAGATAGTTAAGGTAAACCTATCCCTGGTTGCGGTATTCGAAATCAAATGTACGCTATCTCTTACCAGTGTTAACCATAAAATGACTATCATACAATCATAAATGAAACAAGACATATAAAACACTACCACAAATAAAAAACATACCCTAAATGAGTCATCAGGTGGCATCGACATTAGGCTATGCTACTTGATCCAAAGCAAGTAATTGGCCTACGCTAACTCTGTGCCTGATCCAAAGCTTGTATATGTCTCTTTCCCTATCAGGAATCATCTCAACATCTACCTCTCTCTACCTCGACCTTTACTACCCCACTACTGCTGACGTGGCCTTGGTGGTGCTGGAAGAGCTGGCAAATTAACAACATAGGTCTGACTAGTGGTGGCAATGGTAGTCTACTAACTATACTCTTCAATGGTATAGAAAATGATACATATGACATAACCGAGGTAGTTGTCCTTAGTCCCTAATAACCTCTCTCATCTCTTATGTCCCCTACCCCTTCATCTCCTACTCTCAAACCGTAAAATCTAATAGGTATTAATGTTGGTCCCAGCGTTGTCCCATCGGCAACTCTAGTAAATAGTAGGTCTCGCGAGAAAGTGCATGCTTATAGATCTCACCCAAAGTCTTGGCACGTGAACTGACCACATAAAATCTTTTATCTTGCTTCAATCCATCTCTAAAATAGTATACATCCTTTGAATAATCTCTTACTATACCCCTGTTAAAATGTCTCAAATAGTCGTATCTGTTTCTATAGCTCATCACCGACTCATCGGTTCTCTATTTCAGATTCATGAACTAATTTCTTAACCTCTTCATCACTATAGGTGGGAAGTACTGGTGATAAGACTTCCTCTTGAATGCATCCCAAGACTTGAAATCACCATCATAAGCTATCATCGCACAACACCAAACATCGACGTCTTTTTACAATGTATACGAAAACATCTCAGCCTGTATTTTGTCCTTAATCCTCAACACTTCATACAGCTTCTTCTAAGACAATACCCATTTTTTAATCTTCTCAAAATATCGTTGACCATCAAAGTAAACTAGCCTTAGTCTGATGAAATCTTTCTCCAACTAAGCCTCTGTTGTCAAGCTAGAAGATATAAGAGTGAAATACAGAGTATAAATTGTCTCTATGGCTGGAGCTGTCATTATTGATACAGTTTGTACTACCAAAGTAGCTGGTGTTGTAGTAGGAAGCTTTGGTGCCCGTAATGTGGATGGTGTCGGTAATGCGGAAGTAGTAGTAGTAGTAGTAGTAGTAGTAGTAGTAGGTAGTAGTAGTAGGTAGTAGTAGTAGTAGTAGTAGTAGTAGTAGTAGTAGTAGTAGTAGTAGTAGTAGTAGTAGTAGTAGTAGTAGTAGTAGTAGTAGCGGTAGCAGTAGTAGTAGTAGTAGTAGGGCTCGGTATCTGTGCTGGTGGAGCAAACCGTGTTGTCATCATGGAAATGAAATCCACTAACTGTTGTCCCTGAGCTGATACTCAATCAGATAACCTCTGAAAATCATCAGTAAATGGAATAGGAGGTTGGCTGCCACTAGCACTTACATCTTCGCTATTGCGTGAATCAAGCATCGGTGTTTGCAAGTTGATAAGGAACATAAATTAACTACTATAGATAACACATATATATACATATAGAAGCTAACATGCACATATAAGAAATTCCTATCTCACTTCCCAACTAATGGTTTCTATGCAATGACCATCTGGTTTTCTAGAGTTAAAATTTATATTTTCTTGTTTAAATTTTATTTATCACTTATTAGAAAAGTTGGCCTCTGATACAAAATGTAACTTATGTATCACATTATAGAATAACTACATTCTACTACCTAAGCTTTATAAACTTGTGCTCTAATACTACCTAGGACGACCCCTTCTCAAATTAGCGCACTGCCCGGCCTAATCCCGTCATTAAGCCCTAAACTCGCCATGTATAACTTAACAACGAGTTAGTCAGCCTTTTTCTAAAACCTTTCTAACACCAACTTTGCTTTTCACCAATTAATAAATTAGAGTTAATTAAAATCTTAAAATTGAAAGTTTATTCAGCTGAATTCTTAACAATTAAGCATAAACTTTTTAAGATGATAGCTAAGAACGAGGAAAACCAAAAAATGAAAATTACATTTATATATATTAATGAAACGACGTTTCTGGCCAAGGTACGATCTCTTATGCCATACATACAGCCCCAAAACTGTATGAAAGACATATATAAAATTCATGCAATACCTTACTTACTCTTAGCCTGACATTAGTTTCATTGTTAATAAACTCAGTCAGTTTCTTAAGAGTCCTATTGATCTTCACCGGCTGGCATGCAAACGTGTTCTTCGTTATCTCAAAAGCCCCTTGGCTTGTGAAATGTTCTTCAAACCCTCATCATATCTTCAAATTTAGTCTTTCACTGATGCAGATCGGGTTGGTGACTATGATGACATAAGGTCTACCAGTGGATCTTGTTTATTTTTGGGTGGAAATCTTGTCTCATGGTCCTCTAAGAAACAAATTGTTGTGGCTTGATCTTCAACTGAAACTGAATATCGAGCTTTAGCATATGGGGTTTCAGACATCTTGTGGACTACATATTTGCTCTCTGAACTTGATGTCTGCAGTCCTTCTCGCCCTATTTGTGGTGTGATAGTACTGGTGCCAAAGCTCTTGCTGATTTGTTCACCAAAGTTTTGTCGGTTCCTTGTTTGTCCTTCCTTTGTGGCAAAGTCAACCTTGTGTCTTCCCCTCGGTTTTCTTTCAAGGGGAATGTTAGAGATGGTACTATACAACTGAACACTGCTCAAGTTGTATGTTTTGGTTATGGTTAGCATTTAACCTTGGTTACCCTTACCATAGTTAGTTTTAACTCAACTATAACAAAATTAGTTAAACAGTTGTGTACTCATTTATCTAGGTTGGTCTATATATACCTTGAAATGACGTGCTTTACAAGTTAATGAAGAGAGTTTTTCATTTTACGTGAAACCGTGTGTACTGTGTGTCTGTGTTTCTTAAACACGGTGTTCTTCTTCACATTGTTACGTGTTGACAGAGATCAATCTTTTTAGGTTTGATCTTAACAATTGTGAGTTTTTTTTTTTTTTTAAAAAAAACATTATTGTGAGTTATTATATCTTTAAAGCTATTACTAACACCTTAATTAACAATATATAATTAACTAATGTCTATCATTATTACGCTTTAACCTGGTATTTAAATTTCTAGTGGGCCGCAAGGCCCGCAACACAATAATTTCTCTCCGCCTCTCTTGTCCTCTCTCCACTTTCTTCTGCCTTAAAAGCTGGTATTGCTATTGCTACTAACTTGAAAGCTCGTATATCCACCACTCTTTGCACAAACTGCTACTACTTTGAACAAAAAAGAAGCTCCTTCAATATCTTGTTATATCAATCATTCACTTCCACACAGGGTTACGAGATGAAAGGAGTGGACCTCTTCTGTGCATCTCAAGCCTCTACAAATATTTGCGCGAGTTTGGACCAGCGATCTATGGTTCGAGAGAGCGACAGAGCGATCGAACGGTACAATCCCCATCTAAGAGATGTACGGCGAGGCGAGGTAAGCTTAATCCGAGCTACTCGCAATCGTCTTCTTCGACATGGACTAATAAGGCCAAAGATTACAATCAAGAGAGAAGAAGGCACGATTCTGCTCACCCTTCGACCTTACAAGCCCTTCGGCTTCTTCAAGATACCTCTTGAGCAACACCCCCTTCTTCGATGTGATATCGGATTTTGAGAAGGTTTCTCGCTCTGGTTCCAATTGAGCCGCTTCAAAACCTCGCCAAATTGTTGCTTCCAAAACTGATCAATCTAGAGTACTATTCAAAGCTTCCTTTCCACTAGGCACGAAAAACAACGGTTTGCAATTCAGTTTATTCAATCTTAATTTGCAATCTAGGATTTCTTTTGTATTTATTTATTTATTTATTTATTTTTTTTGTTTCTTAATTTGTAAATTGAATCAACCCAATGAGTCTTACAGGTTGTAGTCTGAAGGTCTCATTACACTTGCAAAAATTTGTGAAGGGAAAGTAAGGAAACACATCTCCAAAATGGAAGGTAACTAATAAACATGTTAATTAGCTTAGTTGATTATAAT
Organism: Stephania yunnanensis; assembly: GCA_039657365.1. Lineage (NCBI taxonomy): Eukaryota > Viridiplantae > Streptophyta > Magnoliopsida > Ranunculales > Menispermaceae > Stephania > Stephania yunnanensis. The sequence continues at coordinate 107,622 of JBBNAF010000033.1, read as the reverse complement.
TAGGAAGTTCTTACATCTTAATTACTAGGTCGATAATTGTCTTGTTTATATTTTGTGCCACATTAATTATTGAGTTTACTTGGATGAATACTTGAGAGTACCGAGTCTTATTGGGCTTCAGAGGTAACATCTTTTAGCATAGATTTTGCGACAAAGAAGGTGACAATCATTGGCAACGTCACGCCGCTAGGTGTGCTCGCAAGTGTCTCAAGAGTGAAGAACGCCCAGTTCGGCCACCAACAACTATAGCCTCGTCACAAATGCCAGTTATGCAGACTTATAAAGTTACAAGAGGCCGAGAAATGACAAGCGTTACGTTTTTTAATCTAATCAACCAGCTATACATATTCGATTAGGGATTTCTCTGTTTATTATGTATTGGATGCTCAGTTCATTAGTGAATCGAATCTCTAAACTTATATTTTCACATGGGTGACTGAAATCATCTTTGTTTTAAAGAAAAGTTAATAAAGTGAAGTGTTTAAGAGTTCTATGTATATTCTGCTCATGAAGACTTCTTGTTCAAGACTGCATCTTTTTGTCTTTTGGAGTGCTTTTAAAAATGTCCGCATGCCGTGCCCTTCTGTTTAATTCCCCGTGCTCTCTGCCTCACGCTTGTTTAATTACATCTCCCGAAAATAAGCTTGGGCAAGACAGCGGCTCTATTTGTCAAGGCTAGCTGATAATCTAGCTGATTACTGATAAACTAGCTGATAGCTGATAATCTACTAGCTGGTAGCGAAAAGCTGATAATCTAGCTGATCGACTAAAAATTGTTTGGAATGATAGCTGATTGATTAGCTGATAAATGCAAAATGACAATAAAAGACATATGAGACAATTAAGTATATTAATTATATAATCATATAATTAATTGTTATAAATAACTCTGTATTTTATTTACAAAATACAAATTAATACCATAAAATAATTTATATTATTTAGAAAACTAAATTATGCGTGTCCATAAATGCTTACATGAAAATAACTCCATATTAATTTATAAGAATGCCCAAAAAATAAACATATGTAAATAAAATACAATAAACTACTTTGATAACTATACATATACCTAATGCATCATCCATAATTGAGAAGCAATGTTATTGCAAATATTTTTCATTTCTAGAGAAGTCTCTCTATAACTTAAAAAAATAGTAGATTAGTAAAAAAGAAAAATCAAAAATATGTAGGATAGCCCACCACTCGAATATTATATTAAAAAATATTTTTATAACTTCTAAAAAACATTTTATACTCGACGTTGTTAAAACTTATTTAATATGTAATAAATATCTAACAATATTATCTATAATTAAGAAATTAATGTGTAATGATTTTTAATTTTAGTGAAATTCTCTGTTTTATAATATTTAGTTAATTATCAATCACTATTTTTTTCATTAACAATATTAAGCTATATGTTAATTTTAAATTCAATAAGTTTTAATAACGTATTATATAACGGTTGGTCTAGCTTATAAGAGCTTGAAATGTTGGTTTCGCCTCCGCCAACTCTACCAGGGTATAATCGCGGGATACTAATATTCGTGGGGTTTGTTTAAGTATTTACGTATTTTGTTTCCACTAATTTGCAAGGGCATTAATTTATTAATACCATAAAAGTAAGGGTATAATCACGAGAAAAAAATCCAATTAACAACGGATTAGAGTAGCGTTTCAATTGGTAGATTATTTTTAAAATAAGGTACAAAACAAACACAGCTTAACAAATAAACTAGTTTATCAGCTAACTGATAAGCTAGATGATAACCTAGTTTGTGCTTACCAAATAGAGACAGCATCATTGTTCAACATACATCACTCCTACTACTGATCGATCAGAGATCAATTTAAACAATTAATATATATATATTGGTGAATGGTAATGTCAAAGTTCATTGTCGAAATGGCACATGTTTGGCCAACGGTAAGGGCAAGCTTGAGATTTAGGGGGTTAGGCGAACGGTTTCAAGTTCGATTCTCCTCTGCATCAAGATTGTTCGAACCATTGGGGCACACTCACCTCGATTGCACTAGAGTGTTGTGGGAATAGTGACACTAGCATGGATAGGGAATAGTGACCATATATATATATATATATATATATATGGTGTTCTACAATGAGTATCAAATAAATACGCCTGGCATGAGTACCAATTCTCAACCATTGGATTAACATCAAAAAAGAGAATGATTGTAAAACACTAATTAATACACATTAATGTGATCCACATATAATTAATGACATTTAAATTTATTTTCAATAAAAAATCACAAGTTTGACCCTTTGCTATTTATTTTTATTAATTAAAAATTAAAAAATTAAAAATTTTATTTCTTTTTTAATTTGTAGAAGATAAAGACATTTTTAAAATTTATTTGTAACCTTGAAGCTATGAGTTTATTAGCAAATGTGCATGACCCTATATCAATAATAAATTTTATTTTAAAAATAAATTTTAGTACAACTCCTTATAACATTACTATTTATAATTTGTTTTTTTGAAGAAATAGTTTACACTTAATTACTTTATAATTTAAATAATCAACCATTTCCTTAAAAGAAAAATAATTAAACATAAATTTAAAATACAAAAATTAGAATAGATAAATAAATTATTTAAGTCAAATTAAAATGATTAAAACTTTTGAATTGGAAAGTGATTATATTTTAACATGCTACTATATAACGATTAATTTAGGTTCTAAAATTATATATGAATCACATAAAAAGACAAAGATACGCATTAGTAAAGCATAATATTGATTAGAATGACAAGTGATTTGGTTTTCCTCTTGAGTTTGAGTTTTTTCATAAATGAGAAAATCAAGTTGATAGGGCCACCGCATGTATGAGCATGACAATATCCGAACGTGGATTACTCAGTGTGATTAGAGCCAAATGTCAAGTAGGGTTTTTTTTTAAAATATGTCGGAGGAAATTAAGGAAATAATTTCGGTTATTATTCTTTTTTTATTTTGGTGTATTAATATTCACATCATACGTAATTCATTTATATGATTAAGAAATAATTAATAGATAGTACAAAATAAATTTTAAAAAGTGATAATTAAATTACCAAATTAAACTAAATCACAATGAAGTATTCAAATTTAAAAAATATAATTTATAGAATTTAAAAATTATTTGAAGTGTGATATATATTACATTAAATCAAACTCAATTGATCGTTAGATTCATGTAGTCCGGTCTTATTTATTAAAATCGATCAAATATTTGTTATATATTGTTGTTATAGCTATCATCATTAATTATTTATAATTACAGTTTTTTATAATTATATTTGTTACTTCAAAATAATCTAGTTCATACACATGATATTAGATTATTAATTCTTCAATATCAATTACGATTGATGTATTTTCTATTGTCTTTTTTATTTAAAAAAAGGAAAAAATTAAATCAAATTGGGTTTGTGGTAATTTTAGTCTGCACTTATTAAAAATTTCAAATTGTAAATTAATAGGTGATTTAATTTCATGATAATTAATAGTGTTATATAATAATTTAAAGAAAATCGAAATGTATCGTTTTTTTTATAAAAAAAAAAAGAAATGATACATTTTACATTTTGATTTTCTTTTAATCACTATATAACACTATTAATTGTCATAAAATTATATCACCAATCAATTTACAATTTGAGGTTCTTTTAAGTGTAGAATAAAATTACCACAAACTCAAATTTAATTTAATTTTTTTCTTTCTTTTTAAAAGACAATAGAAAATTCATCAATCATAATTGATATTGAAGAATTAATAATCTTATATCACTGTGTATGAACTAGATTATTTTGAAGTAACAAATGTAATTATAAAAAACTGTAATTATAAATAATTAATGATGATAGCTATAACAACAATATATAATAAATATTTGATCGATTTTAATAAATAAGGTCGAACTACATGAATCTAATGATCAATTGAGTTTCATTTAATGTTCTATATATTACACTTCCAATGACTTTCAAATTCTTTAAATTATATTTTTATAATTTGAACAATTTAATGTGATTTAATTTAATTTTATAATTTAATTATTAATTTTTCAAAGTCATTTTGTACTATCTATTAATTATTTTTTAATCATATAAATGCATTATGTATGATGTAAATATTAATGCACCAAAATAAAAAAGAATAATAACTAAAATTATTTCCTTAATTTTCTCTGATATATTTTTTTTTTTTAAATTATTTGACATCCAGCTCTAATCACACCGAGTAATCCACGCTCAGATATTGTCATGCCCATACATGCGGTGGGCCTCTCAACTGATTTTTCTATTTATGAAAAAATTCAAACTTAAGAGTAAAACCAAATTACTTTTCATTCTAATCAATATTATACTTTTCTAATATATCTTTATCTTTTTATTCGATTCATATATAATTTAAGAACCTAAATTAATCGTTACATAGTAGCATGTTAAAATTTAATTTTTTTTCCAACTTAAAAGTTTTAATTATTTTAATTTAATTCAAGAAATTTATTTATCTGTTTTACTTTTTGTGTTGTAAATTTATGTTTAATTATTTTTCTTTCGAGGAAATGATTTAATATTTAAATTATAAATAAATTATAAAGTAATTAACTGTAAGTTATTTCTTCAAATAAGAGCCAAATTATAATTAGCAATGTTATAAGGAGTTGTACTAAAATTTATTTTTGAAATAAATTTTATTATTGATATTGGGTAATGCACATTTACTAGTAAATTCTTATCTTGAAGGTTACAAATAAATTTTAAAAATGTCTTTATATTCAACAAGTTAGAAAAGAAATAATATTTTAAAATCTTAAAATTCTAATTAATAAAAATAAATAGCAAATGGTCAAACTAGTGATTTTTTTGATTGAAAATGCGTTTAAAGGTTATTTATTATATGTGGATCACATTAATGTGCATTACTTAGTGTTTTACAATCATTATCTCTCTTGATTTTAATTCAATGGATGAGAATTGGTACCCATGCCATGGGTATTTATTTGATACCCATGGTACAAGCACCGATATATATATATATATATATATATGTGGGGTGCTTCTACAATGGAACCCAATTACATAACATTTATTGCGCATTTAATGTGTTTTGCATTAAATGCACTACATCAATCACCATTAGATTGAAATCACATAATAATCCAATAGTAAGATATGTAATACCTATGACATGGGTATATATTTGAACTCTATTGTAGAAACATCTGATTTTTTCGCTTGATTAGTACATTTAGGGATAATATTTATAAACCCAACACGCCCACAAAAATATTTTTCAAACTAACACATTTTCGGCCACGTCACTGCCACATTACCCGCCACGTCAAAAGAAGGTTTCACCAGCTAAAAAACTTGACAAGACACGTTTTCCAGCAAGAGGAAGTCGTGACTTGCAGTCACGTTTTTCGGCTGAGTTTTTTTTTTTTTGTATGTGTAAATGTTGGCAGAGATCTCAAACTTACACCATCTTCATATTTTATCGATGCTTCTGTTCTAACAAGCGTATCCAATAGGTTCCTTGGTTATGTAAATCCCAAATGAGCATCCCTGTTTTTGTCCTCTTTACCGGTGATTCTACCACCATCAATAAATTCAGAAAATAAGAGATATGATTTCAAGACCTATACCAATTTAGCAAAGTGAAGCTCCAAATTATCTACTGGAAACAACATATACAATTAGCAAATATGGGAGTGTTTATAAATGCAGCTGTTGTTTCCAATAATATCACACACAAAGTTTCAATTTTTTAGCTTTAAAACTCTATAATCATAACTTGACTTATCTCATATGATGCATAAACCCCAATCCAAGCATGAATTCCAAAACAGTTTACAAAACATGTACATGCGCCACAAAAACCCATCATATCATATACTGCAAAACACAACAGAAATTCAACAAATTTATAACATAAGAGAACCAATTTCGAGGCAACCACCAATGCAGCACAATGAATATCCAATAAATCACACAAAGTTTCAATTTTTTCACAACCTTGTAATTTCAATTTTTGATTGTTTTGTCAGTACAAAGTAGTAAATAGTTAAAAAGGTTTATGACCTTATATTTTACAACAATAGCTTTGAAACTCAAACAATTTGAAAAAGTAATGAATAAAATTAATGTTAGTTAAGGCATAAATTTGATTTGCTATAAATGAAGAACTTGCAATTTGAATTGCTATAAATGAAGAACTTGCAAGTTGATCAACTACAAAGCAATAATAAAAAGAAAAAAATGTCTTATTATAGTTAAGAAAAAGTCCTAGTCTGATTCCAAATAATGACTTCAAATTCCACAACGTGTTCTCTTTACGACTTGCACATTACAATTTAAAGCTAATAGCACATTAAAATGGCCCACATCAGCAAGATTGTGAGCATCTTCTCGTTGAATATCATCAATCTCATGCATTCCACCATCATGAGTACTTGTAGTCCCAGATAAATTCATCATTATTGGACTTGCATTAAAATGATGTGAAGATGTAGGTGCCCTATCAAATGGAAAGGCTTCCCTAGCCTCGAATGCCATGTTGGGGGGAACTGATGGAGTATGTGGAGTCTCTAACTCGTTGAGAGGTACTGATGGAGTATATAGAGTCTCGAACTGGTTGAGAGGTATTGATGGAGTATACACTGGACTGTCATGCCTCGAACATGTATCATTATGAGAAGATTGATGAGAAGCTTCAAATGAAGTGGGCATATTATGGATGCGATAATCTGCATGTATTGCAGTCAAAGTCGATGCAGCTACATCTCTAATACGTGCAATAGACACATCATCACCCTATGTCAACTGATGAATTGATGTCACTCCATGTGCCTACATATAAAATATTTATGAAGCTATATGCGAAAGTAAAATCAAAACAACTATTTGAAAGACTTCGTGACTGAAAAAATTGTACTTACCAATGCCTCAACAATAGCTCCAAGATGAGACACGAATCGTCCTGTAATGTGACGATACCATAACATATACGGGTCGTAAAACTTCAATGGCTCCTCCAATATTTCATCGGTTGCAATATTGGAAGCACGTTCGTTCCACATGCAGATATAAGCACTATGTTCTGCACTCCAATCCTTATCCGTTTTCCCTCTCAAGTCAATCTTATGTAGCTCCATGCTTGTTCTATGTAAAGGTGGTATCATTTGTTTCAAACTGAATTGTCGCATGACTCTATCAGGATTATACATTTCAACAACACAGAAGAAAAGCAAAGGTACCCTCGTTCGGCAAATAGCACGACCACTGCTACAATACGCAGGTAGGTCCCTTATCACTGTCTATGGATACGGTTTCCAAATTACCTGAAGTCATAAAAAAAAACTTAAAATGAATAAAATTCACATTTCACCATTGTAGAATAGGGTATTTGGAAAAAACGATTAAGTATATTTCTTACTTCATCGGGTGTTTGCATGTCAATCATTTCTCTGTATTTTGTCAACACGTGCATTGATGTTCCAATGGTCTCCAAGGCATGTCTCCACCTATAAAAATGTAAAAAATAACACAAAGCATGCATGAATGTACATGTAGATAAATTTACTCAAATTGAAATTATTATGTTAAAAAATACTATTTAAATATGACCAAATGGAGGAGGTGGGAATAATTCTTCGTTTGGTATGATGTCTTCTCGAAGAACGTTTCTCATTATTGGAGCAAGAAAATGCAACATATCTCATGCCCATAATTGCAATAATTTGACCAAACTTGCAATCTCTGCTCCATCAATGCCGGCTACAAGACACGATTGTCTATATAGGTGAGCCAGAGTTGCACTACCCCAACTGTATTGTCCTACCGCCTCAAAATCCTCCAAAAATTGCAAATACGTGATATGAACAAGATTGTTAGACTTGTCTGCAAATAAAGTTCCTCCAAGAAGTTGTAAGATGTATGATTTTGCATAGCGTTGCACTTCCACATCACCAACATTATTTGGAAGGTTTGGAAACCATCTTGAAAGTTGGCGAATTTGGATCCGACCTCCGGTCCTGTTATTTTCAGGGAATGAAAAGTCTAGTTGTGTCAAACATAAAGCATCGTAATCTTACTCTACACGACCATTGATTGGTAATCTATCGACAGGTAACCCTAAAATGATTTGTACATCTTGTAGGGTAATAGTCATCTCGCCAACTGGAAAATGAAACATGTGAGTTTCTGGCCTCCACCTCTTTACAAGGGCAGTAATGAGATGACAATCAATTGCTATGAAACTTATTCGCACCGTCCCATAAAACCTAGCTTCCTGAAGATACCCAACTATTCGTTCATCTAGTGGGACCAATCGATGTAATGCAGCTGAATTACGTTTGATAGTCAATATACCAGGATCCTATGAAAATACGAGATTTAAGTTACATTAGTTCAAATGTAGCTACAAAGCTATAAAAATATGCATACAGGCGAAAAGAAGTACTACCGGTCCATTCCAAACGCGAGTAGATCTATGTAGAGCTTGCATAGTCAACACCGCAACCTCCAATCACATCCATCTAAATATTTCTTACGACGGACAATCCATACATTTGGTGTAGAATGAGTTACCACAAATCGCCTGTGTCCTTTGATGCTATACAATTTCACGGCATGTTGGATATTTACTTTAGAAAGGAACCACATACCTACATGAAATTTTGATGCCTCATTCCAAAAAGACCTGGAAGGGATCGTTGCATTCTCATGGATGGGTTGCATTGCCTCACTACTCAATTCCAAAAATACAGATGAAGGTTCGACAAATTCACCTACACCTACGTGCGCACCATCAATTCCAGCAGCCTCTTCATCGAAAAAATCATCGTTCCCAACTTCGTTCGAAATTGGAGGACAAAATAATGAGCCATCATCGGCTATGACTCGATTTAATATATATCGAATCATGCCATCATCGAGATGATGAACATCAATCCCTGCATCATCTACATCATCATCGCTACTTTCTTCACTAGTATCCCCGTCACTACCACAATAGTCATCATCTTCCTCAGTATTTAGACCATCACGGGAACGAGCATCCCCGTCTATTTCAGGATTTGCGATCATCAAAGGTGATGCACAATGATTATGTTCAAAAATTGGTTGAGTACTAGGTCCCTCTACACTTACCACTATATTACAATTGGAACTAGTATATGATTGCCCAGTAACTAAATCTAAAAATAGCTCCATCCAATTTGGTGGTGGAAATTCTGCCACAATTTTCCAAGCATCTTTCAGAGTCGATTCATCAACTATTCGCAAATAGACATAATTGTACGTTCTAGTTTCAATGTACACAGGATATCGATATGTCATGTTTAATATCGTTTTTTCATTGTCTATCTCCAATGAATTACAAATAAAACTCACAAGTTCCTCGTACCCTAAACCCATTTTCGATCTGAGATGTCGAATACGTTGTTTCGTATACGAATTCCCTGATGGTCCATCAACCATGACACCATTCATATAGGACACCAAAGTTACTCTTCGATCAACCATTATGGAATCTATATATGTAGAATATAATTATTAATCAATAGAAGTGATGATAATTAATACACTCACTTAGCACAAATAAACTTAACAAGCTCCATCGTGTATTAATACTTTAATTTATTTCAGTTCTTTATTTAAATCAAATAACGAAGCATCTATCAATCAATTTGCAATAAATAAGAAATTCCCCAATTGATGCTCATAATATAACAAGGAGACTGCAAAAGTTCTTATTACTTCGTCAACCCATGATAACCATCGATGCATTATATAAATATTATATAAATATTAAAACATTATATAAATATTACACCAACGAGACTGCAAAAGTTCATATTATTTCATCAAGCAAAAACAGTTACAATGAATACGGTGGAGGATATGATTTATATATTAGTGCATGATTTCAACTTATTGACCTATGTCATGTATTGCTACATTTTCTAAATTTATACACTTTATTCACTTTGAGACATAAACATAAATTTTGGGAAATTAATGACTAACGCAATACCAAAACATTCTATTATTCTTCAATTTAACATGCTATTCTAATGTTGAATATCAAGCGTACGACCCCAAAGAAAAGGCCTTTTTGGAACTAATTCATCAATGAACACAATTAGAAGAAGATTTTTACCAATACAAAGGAGACCGGTTGTGAAGGCAAACAGTGACGACGGGAGGCAATGACCGACCGGCGGAGGCTACCAGCAGTGCCGGAAGTAGGTGATTCGCACCAGCGGGAGGAGACCACCAACGCCGGCAGGAGGCGAGCAGCAGCGCCAGCAGGAGGTGATTCGCGTCGGTGGTAGGCGGGCAGCGGTCGGCGTGACTGCAATCAACCACTACGGAGAGGCTTCCTCTCGTCAAAGTTCCAACGACCGGCGGGATAGGAACCACGGAGGGCGGCAGACGACGGACCTTGCTTGCGCCGGACGGGGAGATGGATTCGGAGGCGGTCGCCGGTGAGAGAAAGTAAGATGGGAAGTAAAGGAGGATGGAACAGGTGGGGGTTGGTTATGTTGTACCTAAAATGTGACCTTGGGTCAAGTTTTTTGTATAAAAAAAAAAAAAAAAAAAACCTTTAAAACGTGACCTTGGTCACGTTTTGCAACTAGACCAGCACTTTGGGTGATGTGGCGGTGACATGGCACTGATGTGACCGAAAATGTGTTAGTTTGATAAAAAAAATCGAGGGCCGCTAAGGGCACCCCACCAATTAATGAAGGCACCCAAAGTTTTTGTAAAAATTTCAGCAAAAGTGGAAAAGACTATTTTGCCCTTGTATATATAGTGATTCAAACCTCACAAATCATTTTGACAAAGAAAAAAAGGCACCCTACCACAAGGTTGAACCACAAATCCACACTGCGTTTGTCGGCGTTGATCGATTATTGCGGATTGTCATCATTCGACAGCGAGGTAACAATGTTTGACAACCATATTCGTGTTTTTTAGAAATGTTGAGTTGTGTATAACTGTGAAAATGATGATTTGTTTGTCAACGTAGGGTTTGGTAATTTATTCAAATCCGAACTTGACTCCACTATATAATGGAGGATTGTACTGCTTCGGTGCCAGAGGAGGTCGTACTTGAGGTAATTTTGAAAATGTTTTGTGTATTCGTTGCGGTTAACCGAAGTTTAAATGTCGGGTGGTGCGCGATTGTTTCGGCCTCGCGGGCCGAGCATGTAATGTAATGTCTCGGTCGTAGAGGGCCAGAATGGTTTGCGTCTCGACGGAACGGATAAATCGAGAGTATTCATTAACTCTCGGTCGTACGTGAGCGAGACGACTAAGCTAGTTGCGGACTGTACAACCGATAACATGTTTTTTTGGATGTTATTGTGATTGTCTTTGTACATTTCGGTTGATTATAATGTTACACTTGTTTGTATTGCGGGTAATGCGGTTTACGCCTTATTTCCGGACTACACGGACACGTTTACACCTTGTAGGCCATTTCCAAGTAGAGAAGCGACGGTTTCATGGCTTCAAATGATAGGCGTGAGAACATGTTCGTGCTAGTGACAAAGCACTCTAACGCCGGGGCATTAAGCGCGGGGGTAGGGTGAAAATTGCTGTGAGAGGTCGGGGACTTATAGGGGAATGTCACAAAGAGTTGGTAAGGGTAAAGAGGAAAAAATTGCTTCGAAACCAAGAAATGAAGAAGAAGACGAAATGGGGAGGACTCAAACTGAGTACGAAGAAATGTGGATGCCCTTTCCTTATCAACGTAAAGGAAAATGCTTGACTCGTTGTGGTATATCAACTTTATTATATGTGGGAGACACAATCACGAGCCCGCAAAACACTTGGACGACCATTCTTTTGCTTAGGAGATTGGATAAGGCGGAGCGGGAAGTTGTGGTGCAAATGACAAAGGGAATGTGAAGCCAAGAGACATCCTAAATACGTTGAAGCAAAGAGACGTTAGTAACGTATCGACAATGAGGACTATATATAATGCAAGACAAAAAGCCCGAAAGGAGGATGCGAGTGGGAGGACTCAAATGCAACAACTCTTGCACATTTTGGAGAAGAATAAGTGGTTGTCATGGCATAGGAAGGATCCGATACGAATGTTGTCACGGAGTTATTTTGGTCACATCCCGACTCAATAAAGTTGGTCAGGTGTTTTCCATCGGTTATTTTGATGGATTGCACGTACAAGACAAATAGGTACCGAATGCCTTTGTTGGAGATTGTTGGCATCACTTCTACGCACTTGACGTTCTCCGTTGGGTTCGCATTCTTATCATCAGAGAGTCATGGGCATTATGTTTGGACACTTGAGAAGTTGAGATCCATATTGGATGGGTGGCCTAAGCTTTGACGTGCTTGTTACTGGATAGGGACTTAGCCCTTATTAGTGCAATAGAAGAAGTTTTTCCGGCCTCGTCTCACCTCCTTTGCTCTTGGCACATCAACAAAGTAGTTTTGTCCAAGACTAAGAAGATGTTTGGGGAGAACGATGGTTTTGCGCGTTTATGGGTAGTTGGACGAGCGTGATGTATGCCAACTCGGAGGCGTTATTCGAAGTTAGGATGAATGACCTCCGTTGTGAGTTTGGGCATGTAAAGGGTCTTACGGAGTACTTGGACAACACATGGTTAAAGAACTACAAGGAGAAATTTGTCTCGGCTTGGACAAATAGACTTATGCACTTTGGGGAAACGACAACGCGAGAGGGTGGAGTCTGCGCGCATTCTACTCGAAGGTACACCTTGGGAACAGTCAGGCCAATTTTGAGACTCTATGGCATGTGGTTGATGGACTCCTTAGAATCCAACACAACAATATCAAGGCATCGTTTGAGCTAAGTTTGAATGTCGTCCAACATGAGTACGTTGATGAGTTGTATCGACGATTGCGCGGTTATATCTCTCAACGGGCGCTTAGGCTAATTAGAGATGAATTGGCCCGGGGAGAGGATGTTGGTCACGAGTCCACTCGTTGTGGTTGCTCGATACGCACCACACATGGCCTTCCTTGTGCACATGAGCTGAACCATCATATATTTCTTGGGACGCCCATCCCTCTCCAGGGACATTCATGTTTACTTGGCGAAAGTTGAGTATGATACACGAGAGTCCGTGGACTCGTCAGGGTACAACGTGCACGATGAGATTGAAAGGGTGTTGGAAAAGTTTAATGCATGCGGTAATAAGGACGATCGACTCAAGATTATTCGGCGGCTCGGGGAGATTAGTCGGCCGTCGTCTACTCCGGTGTTGTGCCGCCGCAAAAATTAAGACAAAAGGGAGGACACGGGGTCTTTGAAGAGAAAACACGGCTGTCCCATTCTTCTACGAGACGGTTGCCGTGAGTTTGAGTACGTGCTATCGACTCGGGAGGCCTCAAGTTCTAGGCGAGAAGAAAAGTAAAGTTGTTCCTAAAGCTGCGTCGTGGTAGTCGACGCAAGCAAAGTGCAACTAACATGGCTTACGGTCATTGCGTAGAACCGGATTGGTTGCTACATGTTGAGGGCATCATCGATGTGCTAGCCGATGGGAATTGTGGATATAGGTGTGTTGCGCATGGGCTTGGACTAGCAGATGACGACGGGTGGAGGATCGTCCGTAGAAGGATGTACGATGAGCTTATCGGGCATGAAAACCATTGGCGCGAAGTGCTAGGTTCGGGTTACGAGAGTGTGAAGATTGCGGTGCATTGCGTAGAGAATCAAGTTGGTGCAACTTTCCAAGAATGGTTCACACTTCCAGACATGGGATTGTTGGTGGCCACTTGCGATCAATGTGGTTCTCGTCAACCTATCGCGTGGGAGTGCCTCCACATTTCTACCTCTACGCGGTGCTCCACCATCCACTGGGCACAACAGATCTGTCATTGCCATGATTAATGACGGGGAATATACATTGGCTTAGGGTATGTGATGCGAATTTGGTTGAATTGTTATGTTGTTTCCCGACAATATGGTAATGGTGTCTTGTTGAAATTGACGGTGTTGCTTGAGCACGAATGCACCATTGCCATCCTTATACCCGTCGTGGGTACGGTATGTTCGGGATAGTGCGAAAGGTTGGCGAGATAGATTCGTATTCCGAGACATCGCGCCCATTGCAACTCTACTTGATGCCACCATATCCGTTGTAGATTTGGGTACACCGTAGTGTTACAACTGGAACAATGCAATTAGTTTGGTTGTACATTTTGTAATTTTCAAAGTTAGGATATAGAATGATTGAAAGTTAGTTGCATTTGTTGTTGGAAATGGTTACTGGAACATTCGTTTCGGTCATGCATGACCGAAACGAATGTTCCAGTCACGGTCGTTCGCCACCGTAACTTAACGCTTAAGCTCCGCCATGCAAGACCGAAACCGCCCATATCGTCTCGGGTGATCTGTACCTAAAGTTGCACCTGACATTCGGTGCTGGGTGACCGACACAACAGAACGAAGCCAACACAAATTCCAACCAGAAAAATGGACAATGAAACATTATAAACTGTCATGATAATGTACTCAACGAACGAAAGGAAACACATAAACCATTTAACAATGTAATTAAAATGTAATACAAATGTCTATCCCTCCATGATTGGGTTGATCATTGCTTGGGTTTTTCACGTTCTTCCTTCGATACTCCTTCCCATGTATTCTCTTAAGGGGCCACCGTCGGCGCGGCGGTGAGATGTGGCTGGGTTGAGGGTGTGGAAGTGCTACCATGATGGGAGTGCCTCGGGCCTGGTTCGGTAGGGCCGGTTGTCGCGATTGTGCTGTTGCGGTCGACGAAAATGTACTCGTGGGGGTGGGACTTAAAGTCCTTCCCGAAAGGAGGTTGACCATGTCAGTCAGAGTGGTCCTCGCCGAGTCAAAATTAGACATCTCTGGGGGGAGGTCCATCCATCGCAACGCCGCGTCCAAGGCTCGCCTATTACGCTGGTGAAAAATATCGGGTTACTGTCAAATACTCAACATTGCGGAAATAATTATAAATGTCATAATACGTATAACCATTCCAATACCTCAAGTATCTCGTTGTCTGCTATGGTTGAGGCGACCATTACACGGTCCTCAAAGATCGGATTCGTGATAACAGGATGAGATACTTTGACGAACCAAGGGAGGTAGTCCGGTATAGCCAGAAACTCAAATACTGCCTTTTCGCCCCGAACTTCAGCAGCCAACACATGGTTCCTCCATCGCTCCCAATTGTCATGTTCGAACCCATACTTGACGGAGTACTTGTTCGCAAATGGGCCTCTGTGTGCTTCCAATGGACGGTACGGAGGATCTGGTATCGGCCGCACATGGCCAAACTGTCTTAGAATCCTCTCCGGGTGGTAGGGCTCCACCACATCCATGTACTTGATCTTCCCACTTTGTAAAAGGCCATCGCTTGCACGACGCCATTTTCCCTTAAATTCACATATGGGTCCCAAGTGACCTACAAATAATTCAACAAGGAGTGGGTGTAAACTAAATTACCAAATTTGAAATCAGTCATCAGAGAACATCAGAGGTCATGGATAGGCAACTCACCTCACTTGGTCGCAACCTATCCAAGGTTCTCCTAATGGCCCCGAGCTTGTCAACATTCGCAACCGTCTCGTGCTTTTGAATCCATCTGGAGACACGAGGGTGCACGTAGTCCACGTACTTCGCATTGGGCGTGGCGAGACCAAGTTTGAAATGGTCATACACCCATCCCTGCATATAATGTTACAATGTTAGTCCACAATTGCAATTTGGGCCAATCGAACAACAGAATGCCTATTCAGTCTATTTTAAAACAAACCTCAAGCAATGTGAGGTAGCCAGCAATCTGGGACACTAGGACTCTCGTGGCGGACCCAAGTGTCGATACAAGTAGGCCAACGCGGCCGCTCCCCATGCGTAGTTCCCTACGTCGTCCAAGTCCTCAAGTAGCTTCAAAGCAGGCGGCGCGATCGACACCCGAGACCCACTCTTATCGGCAAAAAGAGTGCACGACAACAAGTACAGCGAGTACGCTCGGGCGGTGCATTCGACGGGAGGATAATTTACGGGTATCGAACCGGCTTTGGGGCACCATCGACTCTTCAACCAATGTTTGCGCCTTTGTGAACCCCTTGGTGATATTCACCTCCTCCTCGCCTCCTCGGCGCTAACCCCAAGAAGGTTGGAAACCATCTTGATAGCGTCCGAGCGAGATTCCTCCGTGTACCTAGCAAAGTTGTCCACTTCAACAACTTTGCCCGTCACAGGGATCTTCAGGAGGAAGCTGACATCCTCTAATGAGATAGACATTTCACCAAAAGGTAGGTGAAATGTGTTCGTCTCTCCATTTGCCACCGCTCCACAAATGCGAGAGATCAACTCCTTGTTGGCCTTGCGGTATGAACCGTTCTATCAGCGCATTCAACCCGGAACGCTGAATAATCCTCTGAAGTCCCGCCGTGTCCGGGTGACACGACTGTAAATCCCATTCCGCTATTTGAGCTCCGTGATTGATACACTTAAGAACGGGCCGCTCCTGCAAATGTAAAAACATTTCGTCATTATGTGAAGACCATGAGTGATAAGTTAATAATTTCAATGAAATTGAAATTACCTCATTCCTCCATATCGATAAAGCCACATGATCCTTGAAGCTCTTCAGCAACGCCCCGTCTATAGGACCACCTGGGAATGGAGCACGCGCATCAAAAGCCACTTCTGGCTCTCCTTCATCATGGCCAGCTCCACCTCTTCCGCTCCCCCCCACATTACGATCTGTTTCTATCATGGTAGCCACTGCATCTGAAGAGTCACTGCTACTTGACTCCGATGCATGCCCCTCCTCTTCTCCTCTGGCAACAAGATCCTCAGGTCGCCCGGCATTGAGGGTCGAACCCTCATCGTGCAATTGTAACCTTCCACGATTGCCATCTACCTTCGCCTTGCCCTTACCATCCTCATTCTCCTTCTCTTTCTCTTTTCGGTACGATCTGTCTGGGTCTCCGGCCACCTCGCCCCCGGTTCGGCCTCGGGACCTCAGCTCCAGCCTCTTCCCTAGTCACCGGTAGCTTCGGACGAGCCATACCTGCATAAATTACAACATATAAGCGCATGGAACAGATCCCAAATTAAATTTACAAAAAAAAAAAAAATGTCCAAATCATCCATTTCTTATGTCTCGGTCAAGCAGGATTGTGAAACGACACATATTGTCGGTCACCCATGACCGACAATTCCTCCAATATATCGACATTGAACAACCGAGTCTAATGAAACGGTCTCGGTTTTGCGCCACCGAGATGTATTGACCATTCCAATTCTACAAGCTCTCGGCCACTCACGGCCAGGAGCCTACTTTTACACTCACGGCATGGTACAACCAAGAGTATGCCCAAATTCTCGGTTGTACACCACCGCCACCACATTACCTAGCAGTAATTCCATCTCTCCTCACATGTCGACCGAGAGACCTAGAGTCATCTCGGCCTTGAGTAGTCGAGACTGTGTGATCTTTGTCGGCCTTTCTAGCCGAGAGTTCGATTTCCCCAAAATTTGGCTACTCTCTCCGTCATCCTTGTCCGAGAGCATAAGCACATTCTCTTGCCTGTGTGGCCGAGAACCGCGAATTCCCAGTTCTTACACTAATGAACAAACCACCACTGTAAATCACAACTACTCTACCAAATGTAACTTAATTACACTAAAAATGTACCTTCAATCGACCGATTTCGCGCAAATACTGTGTGTTCGAAGATGTTCAGCGGAACCCTAACTTCGAGACGAAATCGGCTCACACCACGACCCTACGAACTCCAAAAAAACCGTCAAACGGAGGAGAAACACAAGG
This sequence comes from Stephania yunnanensis, assembly GCA_039657365.1. Classification (NCBI taxonomy): domain Eukaryota; kingdom Viridiplantae; phylum Streptophyta; class Magnoliopsida; order Ranunculales; family Menispermaceae; genus Stephania; species Stephania yunnanensis. The sequence continues at coordinate 89,788 of JBBNAF010000033.1, read as the reverse complement.
CCAGACACGGGAGACACGTTCTCGGAGATTCCCCCAACTGCACGGTTCACACAAAACGTGTTCTTGGAGTCCAGGCGGTGAAGATGGTGCTGGGGGTGGTGGGGTGCAGATGGATTTCCACGAGGGGTAGTTTAGGTATTTCGGGTCTAATTTTTGGGTGACCAAGGTAAATCGGTTTGTGCCCACATTAACTGGGTGCCTTCATTAATTGGTGGGGTGCCCTTAGCGGCCCTCAAAAAATTGTGTGTGTGTTGGGTTGATAAATATTATCCCCATATGTATTAATCAAACAAAAAACTCAGAAACACATATGTATATATATATATATATATATATATATATATAAATAATAGTGGCACATGGTAGGAGTAAACTCAGAGTGAGAGCATGCAATTGAGTGGGTGTGGAGGGTTCCCGACGTTGAGGGTGGGGAAGGTGATGGTTTTAATTCATTCCATAACTACTCCTGACATTAGCATTAAACACGGAGCACCCAGATGAATTTTGTATTTTTTTAAGGAAGGCGATTGTATATTCCATCGAAAAATTAAAGTACAATCACAAGGAAACTAGTTGTTTCATGAAAACACTATGGCCTGATCCCATACATGAAAGAAGAAAGACTTCTTACAATATGAGAAACCAACCCACTCCTATTTAAATGGGCTACGTTGAACAGAAACATGGTGGCACGCTACTACATATATCACAGCTAGGCTAACCTGGCATTTAGTAATCGGAAAAAAAAAAAAGGTCCAGAAGCAAATCTCAAACATATATCACAGCTAGACACTTCAAACAACATTTTAAATATTAAATTAACTAAGAGCAAATTAAAATAAACCTTTGATTCGAGACATTAATTTAAGCGATGATCTTGTTATCAGTTACTAAATGACCTTAATTGTTTATTACGTTTTTTTTTCTTTTTTCTTGGTAATAACATGATTCATTGAGAACATATGCGCATCATCCTCTAATAATAGTGATCCGTTGTTCGGAGCGTTAGTAAATACACAATCTAACTTATAAGATAACTAGTCGATTTCCTGCGCTCTGCGCAGAAGTTATTTAAACTTTAAGAGAAAGTTAATAAACTACTAATTTACATGAATATATTGTAATATTTTTTACAATTAAAATTATAATTCACAATAATCAACTCGAAATATACAATAGAGAGTAAAAGATATTTAGTTATAAATCACGCACTTATCAAACATCATAAATAATCCTTATAACAACTAACATAGAGATTTGAAGTTGTTGATCACACTGCAATATCTCTGATACGTCTTGAAGTGTCATGGAGCTCAACAATCACTACAATATTGCATTCGAGTATGAATAACTCTATGAGAGTTACTTGGATGTTGCTAAAACATGCGGTAATTGTGAACTTATTGATAAATTTCAAAGAAGAGTCTAAGAATATTGCATTAATGTGGGCTAATTGAGTACAATAGAGTGTTCTTATTTATAGAGCTAGACAAATCATAAAATAAGGAAAGTTGCCGAAACTACCTAGAAATCAAAATATAGAAACTTCATAAATACCTAAACTACGAAATATAGCAACTACTATAATTTCATTAACACCCTCCCTCAAACTCAAGTTAAACTCAAGTTGGTTTATTTAAGGTTGTCAATCGAATCAGTAAACCTGACAAATCTAAGGTTCTTTGTGGAGCAGATCAACGACCACCCAAGACGACAAATCTAAGGTTCGCTGCGGAACAGATCAACAACCACCGAAGATGACAAATCTAAAGTTCGTTACGGAATAGATCAACGGCCACCGAAGACGACATAAAATTGATTTTGATATGGTAGAGTTAAAACAACAGAACTGTACAACAACATATATCAAAGTCAACAAAGTCGACGACGGACAAATAGCAGAGTCGACGTAGTCGACAAACAGTAGAATCGTCATAGTCGATGACATATAGCAGACAACGGAGTCGACGTAGTCGCGACAGGCAGACAATATAACCGGCTGCAAGCAGATAACGGAATCGACGTAGTCGACAACATGCGGATAATGAAATTGACATAGTCGATAGCGATAAACAAACGAGCAAGCGAGCGTGGAAATCACAAAGAAATCACAACGTAGAAGAGATCAAGGACTAGAAAAAAATGGAAAGGAGCATCAATGGAAGCAACAACAAGTGAACATGAATGGAAGCATGAAAGCAAACACCACGAATCGATCGTCGACTTGAAGGTCGACCGACCTAGTTTTAGAAACTAAGCTTTGATACCATGATAGATTTCAAAGAAAAGTCTAAGAATATTGCATTAATGTGGGTTGATTGAGTACAATAGAGTGCTTTTATTTATAGAGCTGAACAAATCATAAAATAAGGAAAGTTGGCAAAACTACCTAGATATCAAAATATAGAAACTTCCTAAATACCTAAACTACGAAATATAGCAAATACTATAATTTCCTTAACACCCTCCCTCAAACTCAAGTTGGTTCAACTTGAGGTTATCAATCGAATCAGTAAACCTAACAAATCTAAGGTTCTTTGCGGAGCAGATCAACGACCACCCAATACGACAAATCTAAGGTTCGCTACGGAACATATCAACGACCATTGAAGATGACAAATCTAAAGTTCGTTGTGGAACAGATCAACGACCACCGAAGACGACATGAAACTGATTTTGATGTGGTAGAGTTAGAACAATGGAATTGTAGAACAACAGATATCAAAGTCATCAAAGTCGACGACGGACAGATATAAGAGTCGATGTAGTCGACAAACAGCGGAATCGACATAGTCGATGACATATAGCAGACAACGGAGTTGACGTAGTCGGCGACGGGCAGACAACATCATTGGCAACGGGCAGATAATGGAATTGACGTAGTCGATAGCAGACAGATAACAAAATTGACGTAGTTGATAGCAGACAAACAGAGCAAGCAGAGCCGTGGACATCACAAATAAATCACAACGTAGAAGAGATGAAGGACAAGAAAAAAACTGAAATGAGCATCAATGGAAGCTACAACAAGTGAACATGAATGGAAGCATGAAAGCAAACACCACAAATCGGTCGTCGACTTGAAGGTCGACCGATTTAGTACTAGAAACTAAGCTCTGATACCATGATAAATTTTCAAAGAAGTGTCTAAGAATATTGCATTAATGTGGGCTAATTGAGTACAATAGAGTGCTCTTATTTATAGAGCCGAACAAATCATAAAATAAGAAAAGTTACTAAAACTACATAAATATCAAAATATAGAAACTTCAAAAATACTTAAACTACGAAATATAAGAACTACTGCAATTTTCTTAATACTTATGATATATACATAGCAAGAGAAGATTAATGATTTGTATAAATGATGTTACGATAACCAAATGAATGGTGCACGATTTGAAACATATATTAAATACATAGAAACAACCTTTTTTTAATCAAGAAAAAGAATTTAAATGCACTTAATTGTTATTTTGATTAAATACAAACTATAAATAAATTCAATAAATAGGAAATGAATATGTTCCTTGAAATAGAAAAAATTAAAAAATTATATTAGTAAAAGGATAATACATGTAAACTTTTATATATATAGATAGATAGATATAGATATAGATATATATAGATATAAATGCTTCGCTAGCTATCTTGCCTGCACACGAATTACATTCCCTAAACACATGATGGACTGAAATACCCATAGCATGTTGAAGAATTTTACACACATCTTGACCAGAGGATTTGTAAGCTGTGGTGAAGTGTGGTCACGAATGATGTCACCAACTCCAAAGAATTAAGAATCGATTCTATCCTGGATCTTCCACTAGCCCTTCTCAATCGCCATATCCAAACCCAACTTCATTCCCCATGGTTCTACATGTAACGGAGAACAACGCCCCGAAATTTACGAAAGCTAAATCTGAAGCCACCTCGAGAGTCCAGAACTACACCCACCGCATTGCAGCTCTCCAAGAGGCCGGATCTAAAGCACGATCATAGTTTAGCTTCAACGTATCTGAATCTGGGGTTTCCATTGACAAGATTGTCTCTCCTGTGGTGATATCCTTGATTTCCTCAACAAGATCGACGATCGAAGAATCTCCTTTGTTCTTGATTTGATACAATGTATTGCATTCGGCGGTACACCTTCTTTCATGCTAAAGAGAGAATAATTCCTCTACACAGAAAAGGCCAAAGCAAGTAACCCTAAATACGGTACTCCAACCTTTATCATTGCGATTAAGGTTAGCATCAATCCACCGATCTAAGGGTTTAGCATAAAATCAACAAGACCTAGCCTTGAGAACAGCTGATCCTAAATCCATTTTGCATTTTTACACCACGATAACATGTGAGACCGATTCCAGTTCAAATCCACACAAACTACACAACTTCGATGGCGCAATACCCCTTCTTCGAAGACATTATGTTCCCTGTAAGCAACTTATTATGCCTCACCACCATTGAAAGGTTCAAATACATTGAGGACCATTCCACTTCAAAATATTAGACCAACCGTTCTATCTGTTGTAATGTTCATGTCCTATAACAAACTTATAAGCCTCCTTAACGAAAACTCTCCATTCTTCTTAAATTGCCAACTAACTCTATGATCTCCACGAGAGATAGCGAGCGCGAGAATGGTGCTAATTCTTTAACAAATCTCTGTAGGCGAAAGAGCACTAATTTTGTTGAAGTCCCACCACTGAAGGAAGTACAAAATCACATACACGAGCTTCTAGTTCAACTTCGAATTCGATCGAAAGGCATACGTATGTAGTTGATCCACACCGTTAACCCACCGATCTACCCCGAAAAAGTATCGGTCTCGTTTCTAATTTGCTTGGTGATCCCCTCCAAGAACCAGTTCCAATGCTGCAAATACTACGCCATACCATCGAGGCTTGGTTTGTTTCCCCAAGTATTTTCCTTGATATTTATTTTATAGTATTTGGTCTTCATTTCTCGAACCCATAAACTATCCTCTCCTATGAGAAACTCCCAACAAAGCTTCATAATAAAAGTTGAGTTATTAGCCTCTCAGTACACCTCAAACCAAGACCCCCATCATTCTTATCTAGACATAACGTTTCCCAATTAGTCATACACTTTTTTTGTCGATGAACCCCAAACAAAGTTCCCGACCAATTTATTCATTACAAAGATGAACCGGTAATTTGGTGGTTTGGATTTGAAACATATGTATGGATTTGTAAGAAAGACTTGGCCAGAGTAATCCCACTGCGCCAAGGATAAATTCTTTATCTTCCACTGATAATTTATTTCTAATATTGTCCACTAACTCAAAGATACAACTCTTTCTTCATACTACCATGAATAATTAGAGCTATACCATAACCAAATTCCTTGCTAAATCAACTATTTGCAAATTATTGCTAACATTCTTCGAAAAGAAAATTTTTGTTTTCTATTCATTAACCCTATGTGCAGAGCAGTTCCCAAAACTATGTAGGATATCCTTGATCAACTTCACTTGTTCTAAATTAGCTTCAAAGCAAATACAAACATGTCATCAACAAAGAAAACATGCGAGATGGTAGAAGCCTATTTCCCCTGATAAGTCGGTAATAATAATAATAATAATAATATATTTAGGTGTTTATTTTATATATTTTTAGATCTTGTTAGTATAAACCATTGAGTTGGTTAATTGAGTTAGTTAGAAGATTAGTTGAGGTTGTTGAGTTTGTTAGAAGTTTGTTAGAAGGTTGTCCAATGAAATGTAAACACATGTATTGATTACTTGACAATTACAATTGACAGATATAAAAGAGGTCTCATACTGTTCCTCTGATTGATGAGAAAAAAGAAGAGATGAGTTTTTCAATTGATTCTCTCAATTACAATATGGTATCAGAGCTTGAGAAGGCTCATCGCCATTGTTAGTGGCCTATGGTTCTTGAAAATTCATCATGGACATTGAAGAAGGTCATCACCATTGATGGTAAGCTGTGGATCGTGAAGATTCAGACATCGGTGATGGCAGATCAAGTGAATTCTTCAAGTCATTCTTCTCAAGATTCTCCATATTCTTCTACAAACAATCAATCTATGATTACACCATTCGGTAATTCTCTAAACCAAATTATGTCAATCAAGTTGAATGATAGTAATTTTCTGTTGTGGAAGTCCATCATTGTGCCTCCAATTGAAGGATGTAGGTTAGATGGAATCTTGTTTGGAACAATTAAAGTTTCTCCATTGCTTACTGAACAAGGAGAACCAAATCTTGAATATCAAGTTTGGCATTCTCATGATAGAATGTTGTATGCCTGACTGTTATGCACATTGGAACCATATATTGCAACATCAGTTGTTGCAAAAGAAGGAAGAACATATACAGCTAATGAATTGTGGCAATCTATTGAAGAATACTGTGGTGCACACAATAGAGCGCAGATTCAGTTCAATAGAACTGCGATCAGAACAACTAGGAAAGGATCTACAAAGATGAGTGATTACCTACGAAAGATGAAAGAATTTGCTGATAGTATTGTAACGGCCCGAAAATTTGACTTTTCCCACGTGTCAGGTCAGGGTCGTTTGTGGGATCCACTCGTCGAAATGCGTATGTCCGAATCTCGAGCGGAGATGCTAATTGTTGAGAAACGTATACGCGGAGAATTCGGGGAGCCGAAACACGAACGGGGATGCACCTCGAGTCGCGTGCCAAGGTGGGACCGAGACAGTGGCTCTATGTGGTTTTAATGTGTACATTGGATATGCCTCATCATGCGTGTAGTGCGAGTATCAAGATTTGTGAAATGAGGCGGGTTGGTGCCTCGAGATGTTCACTGCTCAATTTATAAGGAAAGCATTAAAATAATAATAATAATAAAATATGTTTGATGTGCCTCGAGTTTCGCGCTGCACGGATCTCAGGGACACCAGTTTACTTAATGAGGAAGAAATAAAAAAACAATATATATATATATATAGATAAGGTGGTTTGATCCATACATTTAAAAAAAAATGATGAAAGAAAACGAGCCAGAGAAGAGAAAAAAACAGGGGAGAAAAAGAGGAAGAAGGAGATCGGAAAAGAGGGAGAGAGGGACGCCGACGAGGAGCTCGCGGAGGGACGACCGGCGTCGACGAAGGCTCCCGGTGCAGCGATGAGTAGCCGCGGCAGCGACAACGCAGGCCGTGAGCGTGGTTGGTTGCGAGATCAGACCTGTAGTGCACCGATGCCGGCGATGGCGCGGTCCCCACGTCAGGAGCTGGCGCGATGCGGAGACGGCGAGCGAAGTGGTTGCAGCGACGCCTCCAGTGGCGTCCCAGCAGCTGCGCGGACAGGGGAACGACATCAGCCGCGGCATGCTTGCGGTGGCAGGGGGCTCGGCTGCGAGGTGAGGAGATGCAGCGGCGGTGAGGAGAACAGCGGCGCTGGCGAGAATCTGCACCGGCGAGGCAGCGAGTGCCGGCAGTGACGGCGCAGCAACGGGTCGGGTCGGCAGCGACGAACCAGCAACGCGGCGACACGACGCAACGCGGAGGAGCTCACCAGTGGCGGCGACGAGCAGCGACCGGAGAGCGGCGACGCAGGCAACGGTTGTTGCGCGGTAGCGACGGTGGTGGCTGCGACGTGATGAACGGCGCGATGGCGCGTTGTCGACCGATTAGAGGCAGGACTTCGACGAGTTCGACGACGCGATGGATTCAAATGGTTTTGAAGGCCATGGGACTTAGGAGTCGGGTGTCGAGTGCGCAAGTCAAGACGCCAATGAGACGTTTTGAGGTTCGCGATTTTTCGAGGCAAGTAAACCAGTGAGGATCTGTACAGTAATTTCATTGCCTTGATATTGTTGTTCATTGCTTTGATATTGTTATTCATTGCTTTGATATTATCCTTGATAGCTATCTTTGAAATTGTTGTCGGTTGAGTGGTCCATAGACAAGTGAATCATGGTTACTGTATATCTGCGAAGAGGGTTATAGCTAGGAAGTAGGGGTCTCGTCCTAAACCCAAGGCTTTTCCTGGTCGTCCGTCGATATCTCCCAATTGAGTGTACGTTAGGGCTCTTATCCGGGTCCGTGGATGTTCCATAGTCGCACGAGCTAGGGGTGGGAGGCAGGTGTCTCGTCCTAGATCCGGGTCTGTAGATGTCTCATAGTCGCAAGGGTCAGGGTTGGGATGCTGGGGTCTCGTCCTAAACCCGAATCTGCTAGGCTTTTGCCGCGACTCAATGACCTTTTGGGTTGGGACTCCTTGTTATTTGGTATCACTCATCGATTGATTTGTTTACAGTCTTTTATATTCATGTGTTACTTGCTCATTTCTTTCTAATTGCATGAATTTGACCGTTCTATTTGTATTTTGAAATGTTGTATATGTCCTACTGGATTTACTTACCTGGGCTCGTCAATTTTGGGTTTGACTGAGTGCAGAGTCACAGAAGAGTAGCAGAGGGAAAGCTCCATTGCTAGGTGAATTTTTGTATATCATGTATTACTCTCCTCTGATGATAGCATATTTACTGGGTTCCATATTTAGGTTGCCTAACTTTTTACATTATTGTTGAGTTATTTATTTATAGAAATTGCTTCCGCTAAATTGTAAAACTTGCAAAATATTAATAACTCAACTTAAAATTGTGAATTTATGTATAATGAGGGATTGGAAGGCTGACTAGGCCTTCGTTGACCTTGCGAGACTGGCTCTGGGGTCCACGTGGGCTTAGGCCAGGCGGGGCCCAATTTGTGGAAAATTGGGGTCGTCACAGTTGGTATCAGAGCCGAAGTTTTAAAGAACTCGACTCTTGATTTAAAGCACAATAAATTAAGACATAAAACCAAATGAAAGTTAGGAACCCTGAACTTAGAGTGGAACCTTATGATCCTGATATAAAATTGTGAATTTATGTATAATGAGAGATTGGAAGGCTGACTAGGCCTGCGTTGACCTTGCGAGACTGGCTCAAGGGTCCACGTGGGGTTAGGCCGAGTGGGGCCCAATTTGTGGAAAATTGGGGCCGTCACAAATACAGCTACTGCTGGAGAACAAATCTCAGTCGCATAACTCATTTCTTGCACTCTTTCTGGTTTAGATGGAGAGTATCTTCCAATTACTACTGTGTTGGAACGTCAAGGAGATCTGAAATGGACTGAATTGCAGTCTTGTTTGCTCAGTTTTGAAGCCAAATTCAGTCAATTACAAATTGTATCTGGAATAAATTCTATGAATCTTCAAGGTTTAAATCAAGTGAATACTGCTGAAATAAAACAAAGTGGATCATAAAATAATTGGAGTAACCATTTTCAGAAACAAGGAGGAAATGGTGGAAAGAATTTCAATAACAACAATAGAGATCGAGGTGGTAGATTTCGAGGAAGATGAGGCTTTCGATTTCCCAACAACAATAGACCAACATGTAAAATGTGCAATAAGGTTGGCCACTCTGCTGCATTCTGCTACTATATGGCTGATATGAATTACATGGGTGCACAAGCTAGTCAATCAACTGGAAATAAGTCCTTTAATGGTTTTCAAGGCTATCAAAACTTTAAAGGAGGAGGACAGTCTCAGGGAGCACAACCAAGTGCACATTTTCTTGGTACACAGAATTCTGTTAGGAGTTCTTCTGGTACTGGTTTTAATTCATCAGAGTCTATCAATGAAACATCGTGGTATGCAGATAGTGATGCTACATCACATGTTACTCCAGATACTTCTCAAATGAATCATATTTCACCTTATCAAGGTAATGATTCTTTTATTGTTGGCAATGGTAATTCTCTTCCTATTAAGTATATAGGCACTGCAAATGTTACATCTGCTGATCCTAGACTACATTTCTCAAATACTTTATGTGTGCCAAACATAAGTAAGAATCTTATTAGTATATCTCAACTGGTTAAGGACAACAATGTTGTTATTGAGTTTACTAATAAGAATTGTTTGGTGAAGGATTCTTCAATTAAGGAGATCCTACTTAAGGGAGTACTTCAAGATGGATTGTATCAATTTTCCAGCTCCAATGTTCTCAAAGCAGAAGTCTTCAAATTTTACACAAGTTTACTAGGCATCCAGAAAATCAATAACATCACTGTGGCATTATCGTCTAGGACATCCTGCAGTTCAAACATTACGACAAGTAATGAGATCTCATCTTCATCTACCATGCACCTCTTCTGAATTTTGTCATGTTTGTCCAATGGGTAAGCACCATGCTTTACCATTTTCACAGTCAAGTTCAAGATGTAATCATGTATTAGAACTCATTCACTCCGATGTTTGGGGCCCTTCTCCAGTTACTTCTCATGATGGCTTCAATTACTACATTGTATTTGTTGATGACTGGTTAAGGTTTACATGGATTTTTCATTTGAAGCATAAATCTGATGCACTTTATGCATTTAAAATGTTCAAATCTAGAGTTGAAAATCAGTTTAATGCCAAGATTAAATGCTTACTTGTAACGACGTAAAATTTGCTTTGTGCCATGTGTCAGGTCAGTGTCGTTTGTGGGATCTACTTGTCGACATGTGTATGTCCGAATCTCGAGTGGAGATGCCAATTGTTAAGAAATGTATACGCGGAGAATTCGAGGAGCCGAAACATGAACGGGGACGCGCCTCGAATGGCGTGCCGACGAGGGATATGCATCGTGATGCGTGTAGCGCAAATATCGAGATTTTAAAAATGAGGTGAGTTGGTGCCTCGGGATGTGCGCTACTCGATTGTTGAGTTTGCCTCGAGATTCGTGTGACACGAATGGCGAGGACGCTTTTGATTTGAAATCAAAAAGAAAATAAAAAGAAAATGTATAAATATATATAGATAAAAAGAAAAAAAAAAGATAAGAATCGAGAAGAGAGAGAAAACGAGACAGAGAGGAAAAAATGGGGGAGAAGGAGAGGAAGAAAGAGACCACCGTGAGGGAGCTCCGGCCGGCGAGGTGCTCGCAGCGACGAGTCGGCGGTGTCGCGGCTCGGAGGAACGACGCAGCAGCACGGCGAACCGGCTCGACAACGGCGCGGTGGCGGCTCGCACCCGAAGCGGAGACCTCGACGACACAACTGGCGTGGCGTAAGCGACGGCGGCCAGTGCAAAGCGGCGACCAAGCAAGCCAATGCAGCGAGCGGTGATCGCGCAAGTCGCGAGGGTCGCGAAAAATTTGATGCGCGGACAAACGAGCAACGCAGCGGCGCTCGTCGGCGCGCCGGCGGCAGCGGCACGCGAGGCGAGCCGTAGCGACTCCGGCGCGACAATGAGTCGGATCGGCGACGATATACCAAGACGCGACTCGACGCAACGCCGAGGAACTCACCATTGTTGGTGGTGAGAGGCGGCGTGCGAGACGACGGCTGTCGTGCGATAGCGCGGCAGCAGCACCGACAAACCTGGCGGTGGGGCGTTGTTGACCGGTCGGGTGCGCTATTTCGACGAAATCGCGACGACGCGATGGAAGTGAGAATTATTTCACCAAATTTTGTTGTGATATGAATGATTTTAAGAAATGAGGCCTAAAATGTCTAAATGGACACCAGAGACTTAGGAGTCGGGTGCGCAAATCGACACACGAGTGACGTTTTGAGGTTCACGATTTCTCGAGGTAAGTAAACCAGCTAGGGACTTATACAATATTTCATTTTCTCTCCATTGGCTGTTGTTGTTTACTGTTTCGTGATAGCTTTATTGTTGTTCACTGCTTTGTGATAATAAAAAACGTTGAAATTGTTGTCGATTGAGTGAGTCCATTGGCAAGTGAGTCATGGTTACTGTTTATCTGCGATATAAGAGGGTTAGGGCTGGAAGTAGAGGTCTCTTCCTAAACCAGAGGTTTTTCCTGGTCGTTCGTCGATATTATCCGAGTCCATGGATGTTTCATAGTCGTACGTGCTAGGGCTGGGAGGCTGGGGTCTCGTCCTAGATCCGGGTGTATGGATGTCTCATAGTCGTAAGGGTTAGGGATGGGAGGCTAGGGTCTCGTCCTACACCCAGTCTGTTGGGCTTTTGTCGCGACTCAACGACCTTTTGGTTGAGACTCCTTGTTATTTGGCCTCACTCATTGATGGATTGTTTACAGTCTTTTATATTCATGCGTTCTGTATTCCTTTCGTTCTATTTGCTTGAATTTGACTGCTTTGGATATTGTGAAATGTTGTATATCTGTCCTACTGGATTTACTTACCTGGGCTCGTCGTCATTCATATGTTTGACTGAGTGCAGAGCCGCGGACGAGTAGCAGAGGGAAGGCTTCATAGCTAGGTGAATTTTTAGTATATTTTGTATTTACTCTCCTCTGATGATATTTACTGGGTTCCACAATTAGGTTGCCTAACTCCCCGATCTTTTTGTTGAGTTATTTCATGTATTAGTCGCTTCCGCTAAATTTTTAAATCTTGACATAACATTAATAACTCAACTGTAAAATGTTGAATGTACTGAAAATGATGGATTTGAAGGCTGACTAGGCTCTCGTTGACCTTGCGAGACTGGCTCGGGGATCCACGTGAGTTTAGGTCGGGCGGGGCCCAATTTGTGGAAATTGGGGCCGTCACACTTACAATCTGATTGGGGTGGTGAGATTAGAAGTTTCAAAATGTTTTTGGAGGAACAAGGTATTTTCTTTCAACATCCATGCCCATATACACATGAACAAAATGGTAGAGTGGAAAGAAAGCATAAACATATGGTTGAAACAAGTCTCACTCTTCTTGCTCAAGCTTGATTACCTTACAAATTCTGGTATGATGCTTGTGAAGCTGCTACCTTTCTGGTGAATAGATTACTTACAAGAGTGTTACAGGGATCTTCTCCATATCAGCTGCTTTATAAGGTTCCTCCTGATTACATGATTTTGAAGGTGTTTGGGTGTACATGCTATCCATATACAAGACCATAAAATGCTCATAAATATCAATATCGATCTGAGAAATGCTTATTTTTTGGATATAGCTCTATTCATAAGGGATATAAATGTATGAATTATGCTGGCAGAACATATGTTTCCAAACATGTCTTATTTAATGAAGATGAGTTTCCTTATCATATGATGTTTTCGTCCAAACCATTGCCTCCAGCTGATTGCTCTACTAGTCCATTGATCTCTCTACCTGTTTGTTCTTCATCATCAGAAAATTTGTCCATTAATTCTACAACACAGTCTATACCTGCTACATTCCAATCCTCTCTTGCAAGTTCAGCTTCACCGGTAGTTGATGTTACTCCCTCAGCTCCAACTAGTGCTGCAACTACTGCTCCAATTAATACACATCTAATGGTCACAAGAGCTAAAGCTGGCATTATTTAGAAGAAAGTGTTTGTCTCTACTACTTCTTCTACTATAGATGAAGAAGTTTCTAAATCAGCTAAGCAAGCAATTCTTATTCCTCATTGGAAAGAAGTAATGTACAAGGAGTATCAAGCTTTTGTCAAAAATGGGACTTGGTCACTTGTTCCACCTACTAATCATCAAAATATAGTAGGTAACAAGTGGATATTTACAATTAAGAAAAATTCAGATGGTTCAGTGAATCGATATAAAGCAAGATTGGTGGCAAAAGGATTCAAACAGGTACCTGGTATTGATTTTTCATAACCCAGTTATTAAAGCTTCTACTCTTCGAGTCATTTTTTCCATTGCTATTACTCTTGGATGGAATCTGAGACAAATAGATATAAATAATGCCTTATTAAATGGACAACTCAATGAAGAAGTCTACACAAATCAACCTGAAGGTGCATCCAAATTATCCTAACATGGTGTATCATCTTCATAAGGCATTGTATGGTTTGAGACAGGCACCAAGAGTTTGGTTTGACAAATTAAAGAATCGCTTACTCTCTTGGGGTTTCCACAATGCAAGATCCGACACTTCATTGTTCATTTTGCATCACCAAAGCACTTTACTATATGTTCTAGTGTATGTGGATGATATAATCATCACTGGTAATAATACTGAACTGATTCAATCCTTCATTGATCAATTGAATCAGAAATTTGCTTTGAAGGACATTGGACATCTCAATATGTTTCTGGGCTTTGAGGTTCATAGAGATCACTATGGTCTCTATCTTACTCAATCGAGCTATGTTTCTGAGTTACTGAAGAAGGCTAGTATGCTCAACACCAAACCGGTAGACACTCCTGTTGTTGTTACTAAATCCCTCACTGATGTCTCTACCTCATTATTCATAGATCCTACTCTTTATTGAAGCATCTTAGAGGGTCTTCAATATGTTGTTAACACTCATCCTGACATAGCATACATTGTCAACAAATTAAGCCAGTATCAACAGTCACTTTCCACTTTGCATTGGCAAGCCTTAAAAAGAGTTTTGAGATACTTGAAAGGGACCATTCAGTGTGGTTTGTGGTTTAAACCAGGATCAAAGTTTTTACTAACTGGCTATTCAGATGCTGATTGGGCATCTTCAGTTGATGATCGTAAGTCCATTGCTGGATATGCTGTCTATTTTGGTTGCATTCTCATATCTTGGCAGTCCAAAAAGCAAGGAGTGGTGGCCAGGTCCAATACGGAGTTAGAATATAGAGCTCTTGCTCATGTAGCGTCGGAACTCACTTGGCTGAAATCTCTCCTATCTGAGCTTCATTTTCCTCTCAGCAATACTCCAGTTGAATGGTGCGACAATATGAGTGCTACAGCATTGGCTCAGAATCCGATTTTTCATTCACGTGCGAAGCATATAGAAATTGATGTCCATTATATTCGTGATCAAGTTCTCAAAGGCCTCTTATCTGTCCATCATGTTCCATCTCATGATCAAATTGATGATTGTTTTACCAAAGCCTTATCTACTTCAAGACTTTGCTACTTGAGAGACAAACTTGGAGTCGTGTTACTTCCCTTTCGTTTGAGGGGGGATGTTAGTATAAACCATTAAGTTGGTTAATTGAGTTAGTTAGAAGATTAGTTGAGGTTGTTGAGTTTGTTAGAAGTTTGTTAGAAGGTTGTCCAATGAAATGTAAACACATGTATTAATTACTTGACAATTACTATTGACAGATATAAAAGAGTTCTCATACTCTTCCTCTGATTAATGAGAAAAAAGAAGAGATGAGTTTTTGAATTGATTCTCTCAATTACAATAGATCTCAATGTTTTATTATTATTAACTAATTCTTTTTTATTTATATTTTCAGTGGTTTAGAGACAACTTTATGAAAATGATACAAATCAGGGTCTTTTGAAAGTGTTCTTAGTGTTTTGCATTAAAAAGTGGGCTTGCATGTACTTCGAGACAACTGACTTGGTGGGATCCATAATAGTCCGTGTTGATGATTTGGTGGTTTAGAAGAAGTTTGGTGGTGCATTAGTTGAGAAAAATCTGAAAAAACACCAAGTACAAGTCATTCCTGTAATTTGTTTAGCTACACTCGGATCTGCCTCGAGACACGCATTGTACAATTAATTAAGAGTAAGGAGAAACCGAGTAATGCGAGACCAGACACGATTGTGACACTTCGCCTTCAACAGCTTTGGATTCGCCTCGAGATTAGTACGTTAGATCGAATTAAATGAGAAGGAAAGGACTCGATCTTTCCTCGAAATGTCTGTTGCATCGTCTCCTACATATTCGATGATTTTTGAGACGAGTTTTCATCCTTCAGCATCCTTCGATTTGCCTCAAGATGCGAAGCAACACACACTCCTAGTAATTCGCTGAATCCTTGAGCGAGCCTCTTCTCCATCCCACAGCCAGCCACATGTCGCCTTTTCATTCGCTCAACTACGTCTTCACCAGCATCTCCTCCAATCCAAGCACGACACATCAGCAAACCTCTAACAAACAACCAATAGCTAGTTAACATGTGTTTGAAACCCAAAAACAAAGCAACAATAGCCATTTGATCTGCCTCGGCACACGAGATACCAAATAAACCACAAATTCTATTTTCTCTCTATTCCAGAGACAAATTGAAGGGTTTTATTTATATAGAAATTAGGGTTTTGTTTAGTATCTCTACACTACTTGCACAATCAATTACGTTTTTCTTTTTTTTTGTGACGGAGTATGTCAAGATGATGTCCGGCTATGCAATCTTGGCTTAGGTCAGAGGCGAAGCAAGTCCAGATTCTTTGTTTATAGTATGTTATGTGAGATCTATTTATTTATCATTTAATTTATTTTGATTCCTTCTATTTTATTTGTCTTTGTTTTCATGATTATGGTGCAAACTTAGGGTATGTATATAGCCTTTGCATGCTTTTAGGTGGAAGACATATAGTTAATTGGGACTATCGTATCTGTAATTGTATGATTGGACTGATACAAGTGGCAATTACTCACCCATTTGCCGTCGAAACCTTTCAGTTCTTGAGTGTGCGACAAATAAAATTAGGATAAATTGGAAGCGAATGCGATCCAATAATTTAGGATTAGTATTCCCACGAAACTTTATGTGGTTAATGCATTAAACCCAATTAATGGATGTCTAGAGTTATGAGTTGATTATGGAAGTTGTTAGTAGCGGATGTTCTATTTATCGAGACAAGGGGAATTTGGGATTTCTAGCTTATACCAATTTTCTATAGCTAATTTAGGAGGAATTAAATTAATAATCTTTTGGAAAGATTGAGGACCATGATATGCTATTGAACTTGGATTTGGATTTGTGGAACCGCAGACTTGGGTATTTTTTCATATCGAATTAATTCTTGCAAGTCTTAACTCCTAAGTAGTTTTAATTAATTATTTTCTTAAAATCTATTAAAACCCTCGAATTTCTTTTTTTAGTTAACTCAGAGTAAAATCTAAGTCCTATGGATTTCATCCTGTATTTACCACTACTACACCTTTATGGGATTGATAACTCGAGTACGGGTTATATTTGACACGAATGACATGTGAACAAATTTTGGCAGTTTTTTATTCTTTTTTTATAGGAAAAAAATAACTTTTGCACCCACCAAGGTTTGAACCTATGACCTCCTAACTCCAAATCCTATTCCAAACTTGCCCTATTGGTTGGTGACTTAGTCCTTTTTTTTCTTCTGAGTCTAGTTTCTTCTTTTCCTTTTTCTTAGTTTTATTTATTTATCTATCTAGTTCCTTGTCTATAGCATATGTTTACAGGTAACTCCTCAGTGGCCCCCCACTCCTTCAATTATGGTTAATTTGAAGATTCATACTATCATAATATGAATGAGGTAGGTATGTAATGTTATGGACATAATTTTTCTAATTGGTTGCCATCATTATCCTAATGCATGTTCTTATGACTACACGAGTCATTCATCACCACAGCCTAATTATATTGTCTTAGGCAGAATCGATCTCGAAGGGATATAATAAGGCTTTTTAGAGACTGAGCAAGAAATATAACTTACCAAGCAAGAATTGGACTAATGGATTGCAAAAAATGATCAAGAGGTTGAAGAAGAAATAAATTCACTTCTCCATAACTGACGTCGATTTTTGCCAATCCATAATAGCCTGAACCTAAGCTCGATTTACAGCAATACATGCTGCTTCAACAATATGCCCCAAAAACTTGACCTCTGACAGCCACAACCAAAATTCACACTTGCTAAACTTGGCATAAAGTCTGTGCTCCTTCAAAGTCTGCAACATCTCCTTGAGGTGATGCTCGTGATCCTCTTGAGTCCTCGTATATGTCAATATATCATCGATGAAAACTATCATGAAGCGGTCAAGAAATGGTTTCATCACCAGATGAGACAAATCCATAAACATGGCAGGAATGTTGGTCAAACCTAACGACATGACTATAAACTGACAGTGTCCATATCCCGTGCTAAATGCTATTTTAGACCTATCATCATCTTTGATCCTTAGCTGATGATACCCTGATCTCAAGTCTATCTTGGAGAAAATATACGCTTATCTTAGTTGATCAAATAAATCGTCAATCTGCAATAATAGATATTTGGTCTTGACTATGACCTTATTCAACTGTTTATAGTCGATACACAGTTTCAAAGTATCATCCTTCTTCTTCACAGATACGACATGTGCTCCTAATGGCGACATAGAAAATGTAATGAATCATTTTGTCCTAAGTCCAGTAGTTGACTCCTCAACTCTTCCAACTCTCTCGGAGCCATACAGTATGGTGGTATAGAAATAGGTCCAGTGCCATGTATCAACTCAATAATGAAGTCTATCTTTCTAAGTAGTGGTAAACTAGGTAAATCCTCAGGAAACATGTCTGGAAACTCGCACATAACTTGAATCTCCTCAAGTCTAGGTTCCTGACTCTCTGCTACTATATATAATAATGCAAAAGTCTCGATCTCTCCACTAGTCGCAAGTCTACCTCTAATGCCCTTGGCTCTTGGTGTACTATCACTATAAGTGAACATCGGATGCCCTAGAATCTCAAATATCAGTTTCTTACTGAAACAGTCGATATAAGCGTGATATGCTACTAGCTAATCCATCCTCAACAACACATCAAAATCTAAGAATTTGATAACTCCGAAGTCTACATGTAACTCAACCTCGTCTATCTCTACTTGACATCTCTCAATAAGATAGTTAAGGTAAACCCTATCCCCAGCTGCGGTATTCAAAATCAAATGTACGCTATCTCTTACCGGTGTTAACCATAAAATGACTATCATACAATCATAAATGAAAGATACTGTAGAACCCAAATGAAACAAGACATATAAAACCCCACCACAAATAAAAAACATACCCTAAATGAGTCATCAGGTGGCATCGACATTAGGCTATGCTACCTTGTGTACACCCTCTCGACTTTACAGTGGAATCATGGCTATTGGATGTGAACAATCTCTAATCATATGCCCAACTTCACAACACTTAAAGCAAGTTGTTGGCCTATGCCAACTCTATTCCTGATCCTAAGCTTGTATCTGTCTCTTTCCCTATTAGGAATCATCTCAACATCTACCTCTTTCTGCCTCGACCTCTACTACCCCACTACTGCTGACGTGGCCCTGGTGGTGCTGGAAGAGCTGGAAACCTAACAACATAGGTCCGACTAGTGGTGGCAATGTTAGTCTACTAATGGTATAGAAAATGATACATATGACACAACTGAGGTAGTTGTCCCTAGTCCCTAAGAACCTCTCTCCCATCTCCTTTGTCCCCTACCCCTTCATCTCCTACTCTCAAACTCTAAAATCTTATAGGCGTTAATGTTGGTCCCAGCGGTGTCCCATCGGCAACTCTAGTAAATAGTAGGTCTTGCGAGAAAGTGCATGCTTATAGATCTCACCCAAAGTCTTGGCACGTGAACTGACCACATAAAATCTTTTATCTTGCTTCAGTCCATCTCTAAAATGGTATACATCATTTGAATAATCTCTTACTATATCCCTATTAAACTGTCTCAAATAGCTGTATATGTTTCTATAGCTCATCACCAACTCATCAGTTCTCTATTTCAGATTCATGAACTAATTTCTCAACCTCTTCATCACTATAGGTGGGAAGTACTGGTGATAAGACTTCCTCTTGAATGCATCCCAAGACTTGAAATCACCAACAGAAGCTATCATCGCACAACACCAAACATCGGCGTCTTTTTACAATGTATACAAAAACATCTCAGCCCGTATTCTGTCCTTAATCCTCAACACTTCATACAGCTTCTTCTAAGACAATACCCATTTCTCAATCTTCTCAAAATATCGCTGACCATCAAAGTAAACTGGCCTTAGTCTGATGAAATCTTTCTCCAACTAAGCCTCTATTGTCAAACTAGAAGATGTAAGAGCGAAATATAGTGTATAAATTGTCTCTATGGCTAGAGCTGTCACTATTGATATAGTTTGTACTACCAAAGTAGCTGGAGTTGTAGTAGGAAGTTTCGGTGCCGGTAATATGGAAGTAGTAGTAGTAGGGCTCGGTATCTGTGCCAGGAGCAAAACGTGTTGTCATCATGGAAATGAAATCCACTAAATGTTGTCCCTGAGCTGATACTCAATCAGATAACCTATGAAAATCATCAGTAAATGGAATAGGAGGTTGGCTGCCACTAGCACTTGTATCTTCGCTATTGCGTGAATCAAGCATCGGTGTTTGCAAGTTGATAGGGAACGCGAATTAACTACTATGTAGATAACACACATATATATATACATATAGAAGCTAACATGTACATATAAGAAATTCCTATCTCACTTCCCAACTAATGGTTTCTATGCAATAACCATCTGGTTTTCTAGAGTTAAAATTTATATTTTCTTGTTTAAATTTTATTTATCACCTATTAGAAAAGCCGGCCTTTGATACGAAATGTAACTTATGTATCACATTATAGAATAACTACATTCTACTGCCTAAACTTTATAAACTTAGGCTTTAATATACCTGTGACGACCCCTTCTCAAATTAGCGCACTGCCCGGCCTAATCCCGTCATCAAGCCCTAAACTCGCCATGTATAACTTAACAACGAATTAGTCAACCTTTTTCTAAAACCTTTCTAACACCAACTTTTCTTTTCGCTAATTAATAAATCAGAGTTAGTTAAAATCTTAAAATTGAAAGTTTATTCAGCGGAATTCTTAACAATTAAGCATAAACTTTTTAACATGATACCTACGAATGAGGAAAACCAAAAAATGAAAATTACATGTATATATATTAATGAAACCACGTTTCTGGTCAAGGTACTATCTCTTATGCCATACGTACAACCCCAAAACTGTTTGAAAGACATTATAGAATTCATGCGATAAAACTAAAAACCTACAAAATTCGGTATACCAGCACTCTACTAGCTCAAAGGTAGTCGCCAATTTACTATTTGCCTGGTCTGCTACTTGATAGACCTGCATCCACTGTCATAGAAAGGATAGTGAGTACAAGAAAGTAGAAAATAACACTGAGAGACATTTTTTCACTTTTCAAAATATACAAGTAGCTAAAAGCATAATAAAGCAACTATGCTAAAACGAAATCATGATATAAGATACTTTAGCTAAATAATATGAAACTGACACTCGGTTAAGTAGTAATGATCTAGGACCAAATTTTACCATAAGTTACATCACATCAGCCTTATACCACTATTAGGGCGTAAGCGATATCACGAATGCCTTCACATCCTCATAAATGTCAATCTCATATATAAATACTCATAAGTGCCCCTCGCAAGTGATGTATCGGGTCCCATACCCCGTGTGCTGCGCAAGATAGTGGTGAGATACCGACAATCCCGAATGTGCAGCAAACCTGTGTCCCGTGCACATTTCTATCATATCATGGTCCTAGACAGAAAAACTACTTTCGTAACCCAAGAAATGACTTCGTTTGGGAATTTAATAAATGTAATTGCATATGTAATGCACAAAGAAAATAGATTACAATACCACCAAACACCGACCTAATAACATGCTATTTCATTTGACTAAATATACAAACAACCAAGAATGACTTAGCACATGTTTTGGAGTCAATAAAACTATTTAACTAACAAGTAATGCCACGATCAATAAACTCATGAAAATGAGTAAGAACAACAAAGTCATGGCAATTAGAGTACAACAGGCAAATCAGTCCAAATGACTAGAAATGAACCATATAACAGGAATAAAATGTAAATAAATAACTCAATCAGTTTGCTTACAATCCATGCCAACTTCCTACCTAATCCGGCCTCCTAACACCATAAAACTCATCTAAATCCCCGAGACTTTCCCTTAAGTTTATGTATCATTTAACATGTTTTTAGTGTGTTTAGACCTTTAATTAAGGTATTGAGTTTGTTTAAAGTATATAAGTTATAATTAGGAATTTGCAATTTTTTTGCTGTCAGAGCACCAAGCGCGTTAGGTGTTCTGTATAGCGCGCTAATGACCTCATTAGCGCGCTAATCAGATTTAATAGTGCGCTAATTACAAGTACTGCATTAGCTAGCACATTTAGCGCGTTATGTGCAGGAAAACTTAGAATTTTGTACTTAGAGTTATGAGTTCTCTCTATACATAGGCCACTACCATACCTTAGGATTTCTTTCCTCAACTATCATATACCCTAAGACACCCATTAACACCACAAGATCATCCATACATCATTTTTATCACAATTCATCAAATTAAACTAATTTACTACTTTATGTACAATAACCTTGTTGTTGTACACTTCCACCTTGATCTACTCCTTCAAATCACTAAATTCACTTCAACTCTGTTGCTGATATCCCTGATCTTCTTCTTCAGCTAGTTTTCTTACCTCTTAAGCTAATGAAATGAAATGAATTGTTTTGCATGATTTGATCCATTCAGTCTTATATATTATGATCAAGTTGTTTAATAGACATTGATCTTTATGTACACACGTATCTCGAGACTGATCTAATGGCCCACAACTTGACACATTTCCACTAACTCCTTCCAAGTAACACAAAAATCAAACTCAACTAGTCTCTAGATGTATCAACACGTATCTCAAGCATTATCAAATGGCTATTGTTTTAACCTGCTTAACTTATGTGACATTAAATATAAAACCATTTATAACATCATTAAATTAATTTGTTTAAGCTACATTAAACTTAACTCAACTTACCACATCACTCTCTACCCCGGTCCCACATCGACAAGCATCTCGAGGTGTGTTCCATCTCGCATCACAACACTTAAACATAAATAGGAGTGACTTAGTTATCTACACATATATAACGCACTAGGCATATATCACATCAAGTCTAACATATACCTCGACCAACTCACCTCAATCAATGCACGTATCTCGATGTGGGTCTCATGTCAAGAGTCATTGATCTTGATTAAGGAAATTAAAGTAAGATTAATAATTTGGGTCATGACAACCTACATGGCATGATTAGGCTTAATGACGGGAATAGACTAGGTGGTGCCCTGCTTTTAGAAAGGGTAATCACATTCTATGAGTCGAATAGGAAATGATAAAATGAATGGAAGTACACGAGCTAGAAATAGTCTTTATTAACATCATATTAGGTGTTGTTATGAAACAAAGATCAGTGGAATTTATAACTTAATAATGAAAAGTGCATTGATAAGATCAACTTGTTAGAAGTTAAGGTACAGGAGAAGTGGTATGATAATAGTTAGGATTAGATATTAAATAAAAACAAGTGATTATGTTTTGAGATTCGAAGTACCTAATAGTCTCTTCTAATCAAATTAAGTAATGATGGTTACCCCTACAACCTAAAATAAAAGAAGAGTTAAACGTACTAATTGAATATAAGTAAGTTATGTGTATAGGATGTCAGAATGAGTTCCTATATTGCGAGAATTTCCATTGATAAAACTTAAAAGATTGTAATCCGGGTTGTATTGGAGATGTTCTTAGTGTATGAGTTTTTTTATGTATTGTATATACTTAGTGTGTGACTTTAACCGTATCATAATATCATTTTCCATGACCAGATTTATTATAAAACTTTTAATTTGAAGGATTTTTTTTAATAGAGTGGTAGGTATTATTGTGCTATCTTTATTGTTGTTAGAGATGGTACTGTATAGCTGAACACTTCATAAGTTGTATGTTTTGGTCATGGTTAGCATTTAGACTTAGTTAGCATTTAGATTTGGTTAGCCTTACCATAGCTAGTTTAACTAAACTGTAAAAGAATTAGTTAGACAGTTATGTACTCAATTATCTAAGTTGGTCTATATATACCTTGTAATGACGTGTTTGACAAGTTAATGAAGTGAGTTTTTCATTTTCTGAGAAACTGTATGTATTGTGTGTTCTGTGTTTCTTGAACTTAGCATTTTTCTTCACATTGTTCTGTGTTGACAGATCAAGCTCTTTAGGTTTGATCTTAACATGGTATTCGAGCAGGGCATCATGGCATCAGCTAGTTCAGATTCAGATGTCTTAGTGAGGAGCTCGAAGTCTGCTCTACCATATGTTACTGCCATTGGAAGGGCTTTGAGTTTCAATCTTCTAATGGAGCTTGATTATACAAATTATATTCACTAGAAGGTTCAAATTCGTGCAGCCATTAAAGTTCTTGGTTTCAACTTTCTGATCTCTAATAATCCTTCCTCATTGGCTTCAAACAAACCTTATTTTTCATTAGACCATTTTGTGCAAGAAGATAATGTATGAAGTCAATGAGATTCAATCTTGATGGCTTGGTTGTTTTCGAACATTGATAAGTCTGTAATTGGTCATATCATTGATTGTGAATCTTCTTTTGAGATCTAGAATGTGTTGGAGCGATCTTTTGCCCAATCTTCCATGGCTAGAGCAATTCAATTGAAGAATCAATTGAATTTCTTGAAAAAGGGTTCCAGTTCTATTTTTGATTTGTTGTAAAGCTCAAGAACATTGGAGCTGAATTGAGATCCATTGGTCAAGGAGTAACTGAATTTGATTTGATTTGATTTAGTTAGTGTCTTCAAGATGCTCAATATCTGTTAATGATGCATGAATATAGAATTGCACAGTTTAATATTGTTGCAACTCTTGATTTGTTTTTTGCTTCAGCACACTTTTCTTCTAATTTTGGTGATAAGAAGTCATCATCCAAAAAATTTAATCGTGGAATGACTAATGGTGATTATCGAGGTGGTTTTACTAGAGGAGGTCATAGAGGCAGTTAAAGTGGAAGAAATAGTGGTAATAAGGTGCAAGTAAGGTGTTATGTCAGATTTGTTATCGAACTGGACATATGGCTTTACAGTGCTATCAAAGGTTTGATCAAAATTATTATGGTCTAAATCAGGCACAAACTAGAAATTCAAGTGGACAGTTTAAGAAGACATGTTAGTTCTTCTCTAATCCTCAACAACCTTCAAAACACCAAGTTCTCAACAAGCTCACTATCATCAGTTTCAATGGATGATTATCTCTCCTGAAACTATAACTGATCCAAACTGGTACATGGATTCAGGAGCCTCTAGCCACATGACTTCAGATTCCTTTTCTATGACTCGCAGAGCTTATCACATAGGTACACAACGTGTCACTGTTGGTAATGGTTCTCAGCTTTCAATCTCCTCTGTTGGTCACGGTTTTCTTCCTACCAGTTATCATTCTTCTCAAATCTTGGATTTGAAACATGTTCTTCATGTTCCTAATCTTGCTAAAAATCTAATTGGCATTTTGAAGTTATCTCAGGACAATAATGTGATTACTGATTTCACTTCTAACCAATTCTTTGTCAAGGACAAAGCTTCAAATAAGGTTTTAGTTCAAGGACAGCTTAAAGATGGACTGTACTGTCTTCCTAAGCAGCATCAACATCTGTTGATGTCACCTCACACACTGCTAGTTCTTTGAATAATGATGTTACATGTTCTCTTTCTTCACTATGTAATAAGTATTTTATTACAAATTTGATAGCTACTGCTGATGTTTCTTTTAACTGGCATGCTAGGCTTGGTCACCCTTCTCATGAGATTCTTCGACAAGTTCTACATTCCTATAATACTCATGTCAATAAAGCTGTTTTACCTTTCTGTAATTCTTGTAAAATTGGCAAATTACATAAGCTCATTTTCCATATTTGTGTTATTCCGCTAAAAGAACTTTAGAGTTGGTTTACTCCGGTCTCTAAGGGACCTGCACCAATGCCTTCTACCAGTGGTTCTTGCTATTACGTTGTCTTTATTGATGCTTTTAGCAGGTTTACATGATTTTATCCATTAAAGCTTAAATCAAATGCATTTGCAGTTTTTCTTCATTTTATGCAACCAGTAGAACATCAACTTAACACCAAATTGACTTGTTTTCGGTCTAACATGGGGCTTGAATTTAAACCTATTGAGTCATACTGTCACAAACTTGGAATTACTCATCATTATTCATGTCCCTACATGCATCAATAGAATGGAGTGTTAGAGAGAAAACACATAGCTATTATTGAGATAGGGCTAACTCTACTTGCTCATTCTCACATGCCACTACGTTATTGGGAAAAAGCTTTTGTCACCTTTTTTTTCATCATCAATAATTTACCTTCTTCCGTTCTAAATTTTCAGTCTCTATACTTTGTTCGTTTTAAGAGGAGTTATGATTATCAGTTCTTCAAGTTGTTTGGGTGCTCATGTTTTCCTAATCTCACTGCCTAGTTTGCTCACAACTATAATATTTTATCAGCTAAATGTACGTTCATTAGATATTGTCCTCGACATCATGGTTATCGTTGTCTTCATCATTTTGGCAAAGTGTATATAACTAGGGATGTTGTTTTTCATGAGACAAAATTTCCATTTCAGTCGTTGTTTTCAAGATCATCCTCTTCAACGTCTTCTTCTCATGATAAGTTGATTCTATCAAATGTTCCTATTCCAGTGACTCTGTAGTCTTCATTATTATCTTCAATACCATCGATGCCAATTCTCTCATCACCAAGCTTTTCATCATCTATGCCTTTAGTGTCTGCTTCAATGTCTTCTTCATCACATGAGTGTTTTCCCTTAGCATCTACCAGTTCACATACATCATCTTCTACTTCTATTATGCCATCTATTGTCTCTGCACCTATTAAGATTGCACCTTCTGAGCTTGCCTCTCTTATACGTAATATGAGTAATCATCTTATGATTACTCAAAGCAAAATGAGATTTTCAAACCCAAGGCCTTGGTTCACACTTCTCCACATTCCTTATTGACTCGGTTGGGACTTTCGTCTATTAAGATGGCCTTCCAAGATCAGAATTGGTACACTACTATGGTTGATGAAATTTCTGCCTTGGATATGAATAATACTTGGACAATTGTTCCTCCTTCTCCTTCTATGAACCTTGTTCGGTGTAAATAGGTTTTTAAAGTCAAGACAACCTCAACTGGTGCCATACAATGCTACAAAGCTCATTTGGTAGCTAAGGGTTTCCATCAAACCCCTGGTCTTGATTACTTTGACACTTACCCTCCAGTTGTTAAGCCATTTTCCATCAGAATTCTAATCATTCTTGCAGTCACTTACAATTGGCTAGTTCATCAAGTTGATGTCAACAATGTTTTCCTCAATGGTGATATTACCGAAGAGGTGTATATGATTCAACTAGAGGGTTTTGTTAACTAGTCATTTCCTCATCATGTTTTCAAACTAAATAAAGCATTGTATGGACTAAAACAAGCTCTCAAGGCCTGGTTTTCTAAGCTCAATAGTGCATTGATTGGTTGGGGACTAGTTAATTCCACTTTTGATGTTTCTCTATTCTATAAGAAGTCTCGTGGCTCTCTTTTGATGTTACTAGTGTATGTGGAGGACATCCTCATTACTGGTTCTGATTCTCTCCAAGTCTCTCAACTGATTACTTGGTTGGACTTTTTTTTCTCTCTCAAGAACCTTGGACAAGTAGATTATTTTTGGGTTTTGAAGTCTTTAAAGATTCTTCATGGATCTATCTCACTCCGCAGAAATGTTTTCTGGAGCTTCTTCATGAAACTGGGTTGCAGGATTCAAAACCTATTGCTTCTATCTTTTCAGTTAGTCAGAAGCACTAATCATACTTTGTACATGAGTATTGTAGGGGATTTGCAGTACCTTACTTACTCTCAGCCTGACATTAGTTTCATTGTTAATAAACTCAGTCAGTTTCTTAAGAGTCCTATTGATCTTCAACGGCTGGCATGCAAACGTGTTCTTCGTTATCTCAAAAGCCCCTTGGCTTGTGAAATGTTCTTCAAACCCTCATCATATCTTCAAATTTAGTCTTTCACTGATGCAGATCGGGTTGGTGACTATGATGACATAAGGTCTACCAGTGGATCTTGTTTATTTTTGGGTGGAAATCTTGTCTCATGGTCCTCTAAGAAACAAATTGTTATGGCTTGATCTTCAACTGAAACTGAATATCGAGCTTTAGCATATGGGGTTTCAGACATCTTGTGGACTACATATTTGCTCTCTGAACTTGATGTTTGCAGTCCTTCTCGCCCTATTTGTGGTGTGATAGTACTGGTGCCAAAGCTCTTGCTGATTTGTTCACCAAAGTTTTGTCGGTTCCTTGTTTGTCCTTCCTTTGTGGCAAAGTCAACCTTGTGTCTTCCCCTCGGTTTTCTTTGAAGGGGAATGTTAGAGATGGTACTATACAGCTGAACACTGCTCAAGTTGTATGTTTTGGTTATGGTTAGCATTTAACCTTGGTTACCCTTACCATAGTTAGTTTTAACTCAACTATAACAAAATTAGTTAAACAGTTGTGTACTCATTTATCTAGGTTGGTCTATATATACCTTGAAATGATGTGCTTTACAAGTTAATGAAGAAAGTTTTTCATTTTCTCGTGAAACTGTGTGTCTTGTGTGTCCTGTGTTTCTTAAACACAAGTGTTCTTCTTCACATTGTTCTGTGTTGACAGATCAATCTTTTTAGGTTTGATCTTAACAATTGTGAGTTTTTTTTTTTTTTTTTTTAAAAAAAAACATTATTGTGAGTTATTATATCTTTAAAGCTATTACTAACACCTTAATTAACAATATATAATTAACTAATGTCTATCATTATTACGCTTTAACCTGGTATTTAAATTTCTAGTGGGCCGCAAGGCCCGCAACACAATAATTTCTCTCCGCCCCTCTTGTCCTCTCTCCACTTTCTTCTCGCCTTAAAAGCTGGTATTGCTATTGCTACTAACTTGAAAGCTCTGTATATCCACCACTCTTTGCACAAACTGCTACTACTTTGAACAAAAAAAGAAGCTCCTTCAATACTTGTTATATCAATCATTCACTTCCACACTTTGGGTTACAGAGATGAAAGGAGTGGACCTCTTCTCAGTGCATCTCAAGCCTCTACTGACTATTTGCGCGAGTTTGGACCAGCGATCTATGGTTCGAGAGAGCACAGAGCGATCGAACGGTACAATCCCCATCTAAGAGATGTACGGCGAGGCAGAGGTAAGCTTAATCCGAGCTACTCGCAATCGTCTTCTTCGACATGGACTAATAAGGCCAAAGATTACAATCAAGAGAGAAGAAGGCACGCTTCGCTCACCCTTCGACCTTACAAGCCCTTCGGCTTCTTCAAGATACCTCTTGAGCAACACCCCTTCTTCGATGTGATATCGGATTTTGAGAAGGTTTCTCGCTCTGGTTCCAATTGAGCCTGCTTCAAAACCTCGCCAAATTGTTGCTTCCAAAACTGATCAATCTAGAGTACTATTCAAAGCTTCCTTTCCAGCTAGGCCTGAAAAACAACAGGTTTGCAATTCAGTTTATTCAATCTTAATTTGCAATCTAGGATTTCTTTTGTATTTATTTATTTATTTTTTTTGTTTCTTAATTTGTAAATTGAATCAACCCAATGAGTCTTACAGTTGTAGTCCTGAAGGTCTCATTACACCGCAAAGGCCGTGAAGGGAAAGTAAGGAAACACATCTCCAAAATGGAAGGTAACTAATAAACATGTTAATTAGCTTAGTTGATTATAATTAGGAAGTTCTTACATCTTAATTACTAGGTCCGATAATTGTACTTGTTTATATTTTGTGCCACATTAATTATTGAGTTTACTTGGATGAATACCGAGAGTACCGAGTCTTATTGGGCTTCGAGAGGTAACATCTTTTAGCATAGATTTTGCGACAAAGAAGGTGACAATCATTGGCAACGTCACGCCGCTAGGTGTGCTCGCAAGTGTCTCAAGAGTGAAGAACGCCCGATTTCGCCACCAACAACTATAGCCTCGTCACAAATGCCGCTTATGCAGACTTATAAAGTTACAAGAGGCCGAAATGACAAGCGTTACGTTTTTTAATCTAATCAACCAGCTATACATATTCGATTAGGGATTTCTCTGTTTATTATGTATTGGATGCTCGGTTCATTAGTGAATCGAATCTCTAAACTTATATTTTCACATGGGTGACTGAAATCATCTTTGTTTTAAAGAAAAGTTAATAAAGTGAAGTGTTTAAGAGTTCTATGTATATTCTGCTCATGAAGACTTCTTGTTCAAGATCGCATCTTTTTGTCTTTTGGAGTGCTTTTAAAAATGTCCGCATGCCGTGCCCTTCGTATAATTCCCGTGCTTCTCTCCTCACGCTTGTTTAATTACATCTCCCGAAAACAAGCTTGGGCAAGACAGCGGCTCTATTTGTCAAAGCTAGCTGATAATCTAGCTGAGAAACTAGCTGATAGCTGATAATCTACTAGCTGGTAGCGGAAAGCTGATAATCTAGCTGATCGACTAAAAATTGTTTGGAATGATAGCTGATTGATTAGCGGATAAATGCAAAATGACAATAAAGGACATATGACACAATTAAGTATATTAATTATATAATCATATAATTAATTGTTACAAATAACTCTGTATTTTATTTACAAAATACAAATTAATACCATAAAATAATTTATATTATTTAGAAAACTAAATTATGTGTGTCCATAAATGCCTACATGAAAATAACTCCATATTAATTTATAAGAATGCGCAAAAAATAAACATATGTAAATAAAATACAATAAACTACTTTGATAACTATACATATACCTAATGCATCATCCATAATTGAGAAGCAATGTTATTGCAAATATTTTTCATTTCTAGAGAAGTCTCTCTATAACTTAAAAAAATAGTAGATTAGTAAAAAAGAAAAATCAAAAATATGTAGGATAGCCTACCACTCGAACATTATATTAAAAAATATTTTTATAACTTCTAAAAAACATTTTATACTCGACGTTGTTAAAACTTATTTAATATGTAATAAATATCTAACAATATTATCTATAATTAAGAAATTAATGTGTAATGATTTTTAATTTTAGTGAAATTCTTTGTTTTATAATATTTAGTTAATTATCAATCACTATTTTTTTTCATTAACAATATTAAGCTATATGTTAATTTTAAATTCAATAAGTTTTAATAACGTATTATATAACGGTTGGTCTAGCTTATAAGAGCTTGAAATGTTGGTTTCGCCTCCGCCAACTCTACCTGGGTATAATCGCGGGATACTAATATTCGTGGGGTTTGTTTAAGTATTTACGTATTTTATTTCCACTAATTTGCAAGGGCATTAATTTATTAATACCATAAAAGTAAGGGTATAATCACGAGAAAAAATCCAATTAACAACGGATTAGAGTAGCGTTTCAATTGGTAGATTATTTTTAAAATAAGCTACAAAACAAACACAGCTTAACAAATAAACTAGTTTATTAGCTAACTGATAAGCTAGATGATAAACTAGTTTGTGCTTACCAAATAGAGACAGCATCATTGTTCAACATACATCACTCCTACTACTGATCGATCAGAGATCAATTTAAACAATTAATATATATATATATATAGGTGAATGGTAATGTCAAAGTTCATTGTCGAAGTGGCACATGTTTGGCCAATGGTAAGGGCAAGCTTGAGATTTAGGGGGTTAGGCGAACGGTTTCAAGTTCGATTCTCCTCTGCATAAAGATTGTTCGAACCATTGGGGCAAGCTCACCTCGATTGTACTAGAGTGTTATGGGAATAGTGACACTAGCATGGATAGGGAATAGTGACCATATATATATTTATGGTGTTCTACAATGAGTATCAAATAAATACGCTTGGCATGAGTACCAATTCTCAACCATTGGATTAACATCAAAAAAGAGAATGATTGTAAAACACTAATTAATACACTTTAATGTGATCCACATATAATTAATGACATTTAAATTCATTTTCAATAAAAAAAAATCACAAGTTTGACCATTTGCTATTTATTTTTATTAATAAAAAATTAAAAAATTAAAAATTTTATTTCTTTTTTAATTCGTGGAAGATAAAGACATTTTTAAAATTTATTTGTAACCTTGAAGCTAAAAATTTACTAGCAAATGTGAATGACCCCATATCAATAATAATTTTTATTTTAAAAATAAATTTTAGTACAACTCCTTATAACATTGCTATTTATAATTTGTCTTTTTTTTTGAAGAAATAGTTTACATTTAATTACTTTATAATTTAAATAATCAACCATTTCCTTAAAAGAAAAACAATTAAACATAAATTTAAAATACAAAAAGTAGAATAGATAAATAAATTATTTGAGTAAAATTAAAATGATTAAAACTTTTGAGTTGGAAAGTAATTAAATTTTAACATGCTACTATATAACTATTAATTTAGGTTCTAAAATTATATATGAATCACATAAAAAAGACAAAGATACACATTACTAAAGCATAATATTGATTAGAATGGCAAGTGATTTGATTTTCCTCTTGAGTTTGAGTTTTTTCATAAATGAAAAAATTGAGTTGAGAGGGTCACCGCATGTATGAGCATGACAATATCCGAGCGTTGATTACTCAGTGTGATTCGAGCCGGATGTCAAGTAGAATCTTTTTAAAAAATTTGTCAGAGGAAATTAAGGAAATAATTTCAGTTATTATTCTTTTTTTTATTTTGGTGTATTAAATATTCACATCATACATAATTCATTTATTTGATTAAGAAATAATTAATAGATTGTACAAAATAAATTTAAAAAAGTGATAATTAAATTACCAAATTAAATTAAATCACAATAAAGTGTTCAAATGATAAAAATATAATTTAAAGAATTTAAAAATTATCCGATGTGTGATATATATTATGTTAAATTGAATTCAATTGATCATTAGATTCATGTTGTCCGGTCTTATTTATTAAAATCGATCTAATATTTGTTATATATTGTTGTTATAGCTATCATCATTAATTATTTATAATTGCAAATTATTTATAATTATATTTGTTACTTCAAAATAATCTAGTTCATACACATGATATTAGATCACTAATTCTTTAATATCAATTACGATTGATGTTTTTCTATTGTCTTTTTTTAAAAAAAAAGGAAAAAATGAAATCAAATTTGAATTTGTGGTAATTTTAGTATGCACTTATAAAAAATCTCAAATTATAAATTAATAGGTGATTTAATTTCATGATAATTAATAGTGTTATATAGTGATTTAAAGAAAATCAAAATGTATCTTTTTTTATAAAAAAAAAAGAAATGATACATTTTGATTTTCTTTTAATCACTATATAACACTATTAATTATCATAAAATTATATCACCAATCAATTTACAATTTGAGGTTTTTGTAAGTGTAGACTAAAATTACCACAAATTCAAATTTAATTTAATTTTTTTCTTTCTTTTTAAAAGACAATGGAAAATTCATCAATCATAATTGATATTGAAGAATTAATAATCTGATATCATTGTGTATGAACTAGATTATTTTGAAGTAACAAATGTAATTATAAAAAACTGTAATTATAAATAATTAATGATGATAGCTATAACAACAATATATAATAAATATTTGATCGATTTTAATAAATAAGGCCCAACTGCATGAATCTAATAATCAATTGAGTTTCATTTAATGTTCTATATATTACACTTTCGATAACTTTCAAATTCTTTAAATTATATTTTTATAATTTGAACACTTTAATGTGATTTAATTTAATTATTAATTTTTCAAAATCTTTTTGTACTATCTATTAATTATTTTTTAATCATATAAATGCATTATGTATGATGTAAATATTAATGCACCAAAATAAAAAAGAATAATAACTAAAATTATTTCCTTAATTTTCTCTGATATATTTTTTTAAAAAAAAACTTTACTTGACATCCGGCTCTAATCACACCGAGTAATCTACTCTCAGATATTGTCATGCCCATGCATGTGGTGGCACTTTCAACTAATTTTTCTATTTATGAAAAAACTCAAACTCAAGAGGAAAACCAAATTACTTTTCATTCTAATTAATATTATACTTTTCTAATATATCTTTATCTTTTTATTCGATTCATATATAATTTTAGAACCTAAATTAATCGTTATATAGTAGCATGTTAAAATTTAATTTTTTTCCAAATTAAAAGTTTTAATCATTTTAATTTGATTCAAATAATTTATTTATCTGTTTTACTTTTTGTGTTCTAAATTTATGTTTAATTGTTTTTCTTTTGAGGAAATGATTTAATATTTAAATTATAAATCAATTATTTAAATTATGAAGTAATTAACTCAAATTATTTCTTCAAATAAGATGCAAATTATAATTAGCAATGTTATAAGGAGTTGTACTAAAATTTATTTTTGAAATAAATTTTATTATTGATATTGGGTAATGCACATTTGCTAGTAAATTCTTAGCTTGAAGGTTACAAATAAATTTTAAAAATGTCTTTATATTCAACAAATTAGAACAGAAATAATATTTTAAAATTTTAAAATTCTAATTAATAAAAATAAATAGCAAATGGTCAAACTTGTGATTTTTTGATTGAAAATGCGTTTAAAGGTTATTTATTATATGTGGATCACATTAATGTGAATTACTTAGTGTTTTGCAATCATTATCTCTTGATTTTAATTCAATGGTTGAGAATTGGTACCCAAGCCATGGGGTATTTATTTGATACCCATGGTAGAAGCACCGATATATATATATATATATATAGGGTGTTTCTACAATGAAACCCAATTACATAACATTTATTGCACATTTAATGTGTTTTGCATTAAATGCACTACATCAATCACTATTAGATTGAAATCTCATAATAATCCAATAGTGAGATATGTAGTACCTATGACATGGGTATATATTTGAACTCTATTGTAGAAACACCTGGATTTTTCGCTTGATTAGTACATTTAGGGATAATATTTATCAACCCAACACACCCACAGAAATATTTTCCAAACTAACACATTTTTTTCCACGTCATTGCCACATCACCCGCCACGTTAAAAAAAGGTTTCATCAGCTGGAAAACTTGACAAGTAACGTTTTCCAACAAGAGGAAGTCGTGGCTTGCAGTCACGTTTTCCGGCTAAGTTTTTTTTTTTGTATGTGTAAATGTTGGAAGAGATCTCAAACTTACACCATCTTCATATTTTATCGATGCTTCTGTGCTAACAAGTGTGTCCAATAGGTTCCTTGGTTGTGTAAATCCCAAATATGCATCCCTATTTTCGTCCTCTTTACCGGTAGTTCCACCACCATCAATAAATTCAAAAAATAAGAGATCCGATTTCAAGACCTTTACCAATTCAGCAAAGCGAAGCTCTAAATTATCTACTGCAAACAACATACACAATTAGCAAATATGGGAGTGTTTATAAATGTAGCAGTTGTTTCCAATAATATCACGCACAAAGTTTCAATTTTTCAGCTTTAAAACTCTATAATCATAATTTGACTTATCTCATATCATGCATAAACCCCAATCCAAGCATGAATTCCAAAACAGTTTACAAAACATGTACATGCACCATAAAAACCCATCATATCATATACTGCAAAACACAACGGAAATTCAACAAATTCATAACATAAGAGAATCGATTTTGAGGCCTACACCAATGCAGCACAATGAACATCCAATAAATCGCGCAAAGTTTCAATTTTTCCACAACCTTGTAATTTCAATTTTTGATTGTTTTGTCATTACAAAGTAGTAAATAGTTCAAAAGGTTCATGACGTTTTATTTTACAACAATAGCTTTGAAACTCGAACAATTTGCAAAATTAATGAATAAAATTAATGAAATTAATGTTAGTTAAGGGATAAATTTGTTTTGCTATAAATGAAGAACTTGCAATTTGAATTGCTATAAATGAAGAACTTGCAAGTTGATCAACTACAAAGTAATAATAAAAAGAAAAAAAAATGTCTTATTATAGTTAAGAAAAAGTCCTAGTCTGACCCCTAATAATGACTTCCAATCCCACAACGTGTTCTCTTTACGACTCACACATTACAATTTAAAGCTAATGACACATTCGAAATGACCCATATCACCAGGATTTTGAGCATCTTCTCGTTGAATATCATCGATATCATGCATTCCACCATCATTAGTACTTGTAGTCCCAGATAAGTTCATCATTATTGGACTTGCATTAAAATGACACGAAGATGTAGGTGCCCAATCAAATGGAAAGGCTTCTGTAGCCTCGAATGCCATGTTGGGAGGAACTGATAGAGTATGTGGAGTCTCTAACTCGTTGAGATGTACTGATGGAGTATATAGAGTCTCAAACTGGTTGAGAGGTATTGATGGAGTATACACTGGAGTGTCATGCCTCGAACGTGTATTATCATGAGAAGATTGATGAGAAGCTTCAATTGAAGTGGGCATATTATGGATGCGATAATCTGCATGTATTGCAGTAAAAGTCGATGCAGTTACATCTCTAATACGTGCAATAGACACATCATCACCCAATGTCAACTGATGAATTGATGTCATTCCATGTTCCTACGTATACAATATTTATTAAGTTGTATGCGAAAGTAAAATCAAAACAACTATTTGAAAGACTTCATGACTGAAAAAATAAATTGTACTTACCAATGCCTCAGCAATAGCTCCACGACGAGACATGAATTTTCGTGCAATGCGATGATACCGTAACATAAACGAGTCGTAAAATTCCAATGGCTCCTCCAATATTTCATCAGTTGCAATATTGGAAACACGTTTGTTCTATATGCGGACATAAGCACTACGTTCTGCACTCCAATCCTTATTCGTTTTCCCTCTCAAGTCAATCTAATGTAGCTCCATGCTTGTGCTATGTAAAGGTGGTATCATTTGTTTCAAACCAAATTGTCGCATGACTCTATCAGGATTATACATTTCAACAACACAGAAGAAAGGCAAAGGTGCCCTCGTTCGCCAAATAGCACGACCACTGCTACAATACGCAGGCATGTCCCTTATGACTGTCTCAGGATACGGTTCCCAAATTACCTGAAGTCATAAAAAATAACTTGAGATGAATAAAATTAACATTTCACCATTGTAGAATAGGGTATTTGGAAAAAATGATTAAGTATATTTCTTACTTCATCGGGTATTTGCATATCAATCATTTCTCTGTATTTTGTCAGCACGTGCATTGATGTTCCTACGGTCTCTAAGGCATGTCTCCACCTATAGAAATGTAAAAAATAACACAAAACATGCATGAATGTACATGTAGATAAATATACTCAAATTGAAATTATTATGTTAAAAAATACTAATTACATATGACCAAATGGAGGAGGTGGAAATAATTTTTCGTTTGGTATGATGTCGTCTCGAAGAAAGTTTTTCATTATTGGTGAAGAAAAGGCTACCTATCCCATGCCCATAATTGCAATAATATGACCGGACCTGCAATCTCTGCTCCATCAATGTCGGCTGCAAGACATAATTGTCTATATAAGTGAGCTAGAGTTGCACTACCCCAACTGTATTGTCATGCCGCCTCAAAATCCTTCAAAAATTGTGAATACGTGATGTGAACAAGATTGTTAGACTTGTCTGCAAAATAAAGTTCCTCCAAGAAGTTGTAAGATGTACGCTCTTGCATAGCGTTGCACTTCCACATCACCAGCATTATTTGGAAGGTTTGGAAATCATCTTGAAAGTTGGCGAATTTGGATCTAACCTCCAGTCCTGTTGTTTTCAGGGAATGAGTAGCCTAGTTGTGTCAAACATAAGGCATCGTAATCTTGCTCTACACGACCAGTGATTGGTAATCCATCGACATATAACCCTAAAATGATTTGTACATCTTGTAGGGTAATAGTCATCTCGCCAACTGGAAAATGAAACGTGTGAGTTTCTGGCCTCCACCTCTCTACAAGGGCAATAATGAAATGCAAATCAATTGCTATGAAACCTATTCGCGCCGTCCCATAAAACCCAACTTCTTGAAGATACCCAACTATTCGTTCATCTAGTGGGACCAATCGATGTAATGCAGCTGAATTACGCCTGATAGTCAATATACCAGGATCCTATGGAAATACGAGATTTAAGTTACATTAGTTTATATGTAGCTACGAAGCTATAAAAATATGCATACAGGCGAAAAGAAGTACTACCGGTCCATTCCAAACGCGAGTAGATCTATGTAGAGCTTGCATAGTCAACACTGCAACCTCCAATCACATCCATCTAAATATTTCATACAATGGACAATCCATACATTTGGTGTAGAATGAGTTACCACAAATCGCCTGTGTCCTTTGATGTTATACAATTTCATGGCATGTTGGATATTTACTTTAGAAAGGAACCACATACCTACATGAAATTCTGATGCCTCATTCCAAAAAGAATTGGAAGGGATCATTGCATTCTCATGGATGGGTTGCATTGCCTCACTACTCAATTCCAAAAATACAGATGAAGGTACGACAAAGTCACTTATACCTACGTGCGCACCATCAATTCCAACAGCCTCTTCATCGAAAAAATCATCGTTCCCAACTTCGTTCGAGATTGGAGGACAAGATAATGAGCCATCATCGGCTATGACTCGATTTTATGTATATCGAATCATGCCATCATCAACATGATGAGCATCAATCCCTGCATCATCTACATCATCATCGCTACTTTCTTCACTAGTATTCCCGTCACTACCACAATAGTCATCATCTTCCTCAGTATTCAGATCATCACAGGAACGAGCATCCTCGTCTATTTTGGGATTTCCGATCATCAAAGGCGATGCACAATGATTATGTTCAAAAATTGGTTGAGTACTAGGTCTCTCTGCACTTACCACTATATTATAATTGGAACTAGTATATGATTGCCTCGGAACTAAATCTAAAAATAGCTCCATGCAATTTAGTGGTGGAATTCTGCCACAATCTCCCAAGCATCTTTTAGAGTCGATTCATCAACTATTCGCAAAGGGACATAATTGTACGTTCTAGTTCCAATGTACACATGATATCGATATGTCATGTTTAATATCATTTTTTCATTGTCTATCTCCAATGAATTACAGGTAAAACTTACAAGTTCCTCGTACGCTAAACCCATCTTCGATCTGAGATGTCGAATACGTTGTTTTGTGTACGAAATCCCTGATGGTTCATCAACCATGACACCATTCATATAGCACACCAAAGTTACTCTTCGATCAACCATTATGGAATCTATGTATGTATAATATAATTGTTAATCAATAGAAGTGATGATAGTTAATACACTCACTTAGCACAAATAAACATAACAAGCTCCATCGTGTATTAATACTTTAATTTATTTCAGTTCTTTATTTAAATCAAATAACGAAGCAACTATCAATCAATTTGCAGTAAATAAGAAATTCCCCAATTGATGCATACAATATAACAAAGAGACTGCAAAAGTTCTTATTACTTCATCAACCCATGATAACCATCGATGCATTATATAAATATTAAAACATTATATAAATATTACACCAACGAGACTGCAAAAGTTCATATTACTTCATCAAGCATTAACAGTTACAATGAATACGGTGGAGGATATGATTTATATATTAGTGCATGATTTCAACTTATTGACCTATGTCATGTATTGCTACATTTTCTAAATTTATACACTTTATTCACTTTGAGACATAAACATAAATTTCGAGAAATTAATGACTAACACAATACCAAAACATTATATTATTCTTCAATTTAACATACTATTCTAATGTTGAATATCAAGCGTACGACCCCAAAGAAAAGGCCTTTTTGGAACTAATTCATCAATGAACACAATTGGAGGAAGATTTTTACTAATACAAACGAGACCGGTTGTGAAGGCGAACAGCGACGGCTGGAGGCAATGACCGACCCGCGTGAGGCGAGCAGCGCCGGCGGGAGGTGAGGACTGACCGGCGGGAGGCTACCCACAGCGCCGGTAGTAGGTGATTTGCTCCAGCGGGAGGAGACCACCAACGCCGGCAGGAGGCGAGCAGCAGAGCTAGCAGGAGGTGATTCGCGCCGGCGGCAGGCGGGCAGCGGCCGACGTGACTGCGATCAACCACTACGGAGAAGCATCCTCGCGTCAAAGTTCCAACGACCGGCGAGATACGAACCACGGAGGGCGACGGACGGCGGACCTTGCTTGCGCTGGACGGGGAGATGGATGCGGAGGCGGTCGCCGGTGAGAGAAAATAAGATGGGAAGTGAAGGAGGATGTGTAGAGTTTTGGGGTTCATACGCAGCGGAGATTACAAAACAATTTTTACAAAAACCATAACAGGATCTGAATCTAATTCCATTAAAAACGTTTAAACCATGAAAAACTCAATCATACCTCAGTCGCAATATACCTTTCTGAAGGTTGATCGATCTCTAAGGCGCTGCCAACGACGATCGCCCTCTACCAGTAGTCCACACACGAACGACGACCGAGATTCGAAGTGCTAGCTTCGAGAGAATACCA
Organism: Stephania yunnanensis; assembly: GCA_039657365.1. Classification (NCBI taxonomy): domain Eukaryota; kingdom Viridiplantae; phylum Streptophyta; class Magnoliopsida; order Ranunculales; family Menispermaceae; genus Stephania; species Stephania yunnanensis. The sequence continues at coordinate 49,669 of JBBNAF010000033.1, read as the reverse complement.
AACCTTTTGTTTCTCTCAAAACGATCTAGAGCATACCGAAAAACCCTAAGTTGTTTCTAAAACGAAAATAGAGTTTCGACCTTTTAATTTTTCGTACATGTATTCTAACTTAAAGCGTCTATTTATACAACCCTTGGGTTAAGTAAATTACACATATACCCCTACTTAAAGAAGTATAAGTGTAATACACAACAAGGACGTTTCTGTCATGAATTTTATCATATAAAATTTGTTTTTCTGAACCATCTTAAAATCTTACAAAACCATTCTTAGTATGCGACCCAATAGGCTCATACAACGTTGGCAGTGTACCAAAACACATTTTGGTATACAAGTCATAAGCGTCCTCTAGCAAGACATTATGACTACCCAAGTTGTACGAATATCAAATCGATACAACCTAATAAATAGTGTATATAACATCCTTTTGTCACACGATATCCTTTTGATCAAACATAAGGCATGAAATTGCCATCCAACATGTTCAATCGTACTAGTCTCGATCTCTAGGTAGACTGAAAACATCCAAGTGACATTGATCAATATCAATTCACTTAGACTAGGCCTTTTAACAGTCTAACACATCGAGGGATCCACTGGATATCTTTCTTTATATGAGAGGGACAAATTCTATCTTGATTACACAACTTTATCACATTGCTCACATAGTAACCAATCACAACCTTTATAATCGTCCGGTTAAAGACAACATTTGATAGTGTCAAATCACTATGTTCCTAATGTTGAAGTCTCTGGTAATCTCAAGTCAGAGGACTGAAAAATATACCTATCATGAGAAACAACTATGACTTAATCCATGTGATGTTCTCATAGCGGGTCGATCCAGTACTTTGTTCTCTAACAAGTACTCATGATCTTGATTCGTATCACTATACGTATAATCGTCATATGATCATCAATCAACACTTACAATGTAGTCTTAATTCATTATAGTTCCCAAAGATATTGATCGACTAGGGACATTTAGGATATTTCTCAGAAATACCCATGGATCTTATTATAATGTAACATGCAAATTAATTATAATAAAAAGCAAATGAAATCCTCTATTTTATTAACTAAAAGAATTCATAAAGACAATTAACGAGTTACCTAGGGCACATGCCCCAACAGATGGAACGGGTGGGGGTTGGTTATGTTATACCTAAAACGTGACCTTAGGTCAAGTTTTTTGTATAAAAACTCAGAAACGTGACCTTGGTCACGTTTTGCAACTAGACCAAAGACTTCGGGTGATGTGGCGGTGACATGGCACTAACGTGGCCGAAAATGTGTTAGTTTGAAAAAAAAATTGTGGGTGTGTTGGGTTGATAAATATTATCCCCATATGTATTAATCAAGCAAAAAACTCAGAAACACATATGTATATATATATATATATATAAATAATAGTGGCACATGGTAGTAGTACTGGAGGCATAATAAACTCAGAGTGAGAGCATGCAATTGAGTTGGTGTGGAGGGTTCCCGACGTTGAGGGTGGGGAGGGTGATGGTTTTAATTCATTCCAGAACTACTCCTAGACATTCGCATTAAACACGGAGCACCCAGATGAATTTTGTATTTTTTTAAGGAAGGAGATTGTATATTCCATCGAAAAATTAAAGTACAATCACAAGGAAACTAGTTTTTTCATGAAAACACTATGGCCTTATCCCATACATGAAAGAAGTAAGACTTCTTACAATATGAGAAACCAACCCACTCCTATTTAAATGGGCTACGTTGAACAAACATGGTGGCACGCTACTACATATATCACAAACTAGGCTAACCTGGCATTTAGTAATCGGGAAAAAAAAGGTCCAGAAGCAAGTCTCAAATATATAACTGAAAAATATCCACATTCTAATTGAAAGACCCTTCAAACAACATTTTAAATATTAAATTAACTAAGAGCAAATTAAAATAATCCTTTGATTCGAGACATTAATTTAAGCGAAGATCTTGTTATCAGTTACTAAATGACCTTAATTGTTTATTAAGTTTTTTTTTTCTTTTTTCTTGGTAATAACATGATTCATTAATCAAGCTGAGAACATATGCGCATCATCCGCTAATAACAATGATCCGCTGTTCGGAGCGTTAGTAAATACACAATCTAACTTATAAGATAACTAATCGATTTCCTGCGCTTTGCGCATAAGTTATTAAAACTTTAAGAGAAAGTTAATAAACTACTAATTTACATGAATATATTGTAATATTTTTTTACAATTAAAATTATAATTCACAATAATCAACTCGAAATATACAATAGAGAATAAAAGATATTTAGTTATAAATCACGCACTTATCGAACATCGTAAATAATCCTTATAACAACTAACATAGAGATTTGAAGTTGTCGATCACACTGCAAGATCTCTGATACGTCTTGTAGTGTCATGGAGCTCAACAATCGCTACCACATTCATTCGAGTGTGAATAACTCTATGAGAGGCACTTGGATGTTGCTAAAACATGCAGTAATTGTGAACTTATTGATAGATTTCAAAGAAGAGTCTAAGAATATTGCATTAATGTGGGCTAATTGAGTACAATAGAGTGTTCTTATTTATAAAGCTGAACAAATCATAAAATAAGGAAAGTTACCAAAACTACCTAGAAATCAAAATATAGAAACTTCCAAAATACCTAAACTACAAAATATAGCAACTACTATAATTTTATTAACACCATCCCTCAAACTCAAGTTGGTTCAACTTGAGGTTGTCAATCGAATCAATAAACCTGACAAATCTAAGGTTCTTTGTGGAGCAGATCAACGACCACCCAAGACCACAAATCTAAGGTTCGCTGCGGAACAGAACAAACGACCACCGAAGATGACAAATCTAAAGTTCGTTACGGAACAGATCAACGACCACCGAAGACAACATAAAACTGATTTTGATGTGGTAGAGTTAGAACAACAGAACTGTATAACAACGGATATCAAAGTCAACAAAGTCGACGACGGACAAATAGCAGAGTTGACGTAGTCAGCAAACAGCAGAATCGACATAGTTGATGACATATAGCAGACAATGGAGTCGACATAGTCGACGACAGGCAGTCAACATAATCGGCAGCAAGCAGATAACGGAATCGACGTAGTCGACAGCATTCAGATAATGAAATTGACATAGTCGATAACAGGAAAACAGAGCAAGCAGAGCAGTGGACATCACAAAGAAATCACAACGTAGAAGAGATCAAGGACAAGAAAAAAATTGAAAGGAGCATCAATGGAAGCAACAACAAGTGAACATGAACGGAAGCATGAAAGCAAACACCACGAATCGGTCGTCGACTTGAAGGTCGACCGACCTAGTACTAGAAACTAAGCTCTGATACCATGATAGATTTTAACGAAGAGTCTAAGAATATTGCATTAATGTGGGCTAATTGAATACAATAGAGTGCTCTTATTTATAGACCCGAACAAATCAAAAAATAAGAAAAGTTAGCAAAACTACCTAGATATCAAAATATAGAAACTTCATAAATACCTAAACTATGAAATATAGCAAATACTATAATTTCCTTAACACCCTCCCTCAAACTCAAGTTGGTTCAACTTGAGATTGTCAATACCTGGCAAATCTAAGGTTCTTTGCAGAGCAGATCAACGACCACCTAAGAAGACAAATCCAAGGTTCACTTCGGAACAAATCAACGACCACTGAAGATAACAAATTTAAAGTTCGTTGCGGAACATATCAACGACCACCGAAGACGACATAAAACTGATTTTGATGTGGTAGAGTTAGAACAACGGAACTGTAGAACAACGGATATCAAAGTCAACAAAGTCGACGATGGACAGATAGCAGAGTCGACGTAGTCAGCAAACAGCGAATCGACATAGTCGATGACATATGGAAAACAATGGAGTCGATGTAGTCGACGACAGACAGACAATTTAATCGGTAGTAAGTAGATAACAGAATCAACGTAGTTGACAACATGCAGATAATGAAATTGACGTAGTCGATAGCAGGTAAGCAGAGCAAGCAGAGTAGTGGACATCACAAAGAAATCACAACGTAGAAGAGATCAAGGACAAGAAAAAAATTGAAAGGAGCATCGATGGAAGCAATAACAAGTGAACATGAATGGAAGCATGAAAGCAAACACCACGAATCGATCGTCGACTTGAAGGTCGACCGACCTAGTACTAGAAACTAAGCTCTGATACCATGATAGATTTCAAAGAAAAGTCTAAGAATATTGGATTAATGTGGGCTGATTGAGTACAATAGAGTGTTTTTATTTATAGAGCTGAACAAATCATAAAATAAGGAAAGTTGCCAAAACTACCTAGATATCAAAATATAGAAACTTCATAAATACCTAAACTACGAAATATAGCAAATACTATAATTTCCTTAACACCCTCCTTCAAACTCAAGTTGGTTCAACTTGAGGTTGTCTATCGAATCAGTAAACCTAACAAATCTAAGGTTCTTTGCGGAGCAGATCAACGACCACCCAATACGACAAATCTAAGGTTCGCAGCGGAACATATCAACGACCACTGAAGATGACAAATCTAAAGTCCGTTGTGGAACAGATCAACGGCCACCGAAGACGACATGAAACTAATTTTGATGTGGTAGAGTTAGAACAATGGAATTGTAGAACAACAAATATCAAAGTCATCAAAGTCGACGACGGACAGATAGCAGAGTCGACGTACTCGGCAAACAGCGGAATCGACATAGTCGATGACATATAGCAGACAACAGAGTTGACGTAGTCGACGACAGGCAGACAACATCATTGGCAGCAGTCATATAATGGAATCGACGTAGTCGACAGCAGACAGATAATGAAATTGACGTAGTTAATAGTAGACAAACAGAGCAAGAAGAGCTGTGGACATCACAAATAAATCACAACGTAGAAGAGATCAAGGACAAGAAAAAAACTGAAAGGAGCATCAATGGAAGCTACAACAAGTGAACATGAATGGAAGCATGAAAGCAAACACCACAAATCGGTCGTCGACTTGAAGGTCGACCAATTTAGTACCAGAAACTAAGCTTTGATACCATGATAAATTTTCAAAGAAGAGTATAAGAATATTGCATTAATTTGGGCTGATTGAGTACAATAGAGTGCTTTTATTTATAGAGCTGAACAAATCATAAAATAAGGAAAGTTACCAAAACTACCTAAATATCAAAATATAGAAACTTCATAAATACTTAAACTACGAAATATAGCAACTACTGTAATTTCCTTAACACTTATGATATATACATATCAAGAGAAGATTAATGATTTGTATAAATGATGTTACAATAACCAATTGAATGGTGTACGATTTGAAACATATATTAAATACATAGAAATAACCCTTTTTTAATCAAGAAAAAGAATTTAAATGCACTTAATTGTTATTTTGATTAAATACAGACTATAAATAAATTGAATAAATGGGGGAATGAATATATTCCTTGAAATAGAAAAAATTGAAAAATTATATTAGTAAAAGGAGAATACATGTCAACTTTCTTTGAGCTCCAACTTTTATATATATAGATAGATAGATATATATATATCTATCTTTAAAAATACAGGCTTCCCCTCACCCCTCTTTCCTTTCGTCGTCGTTCTCACGTGGGCACACGTGTATATCGTTAACCTTTGCATCTGGTAATTAATACTTTCTCTAGGCTAGATCCAACGACCGAAATAACATCTTACATCTAAATTGACGCACAAGTTCTCTCCCAACTTTTTCTCTTCCCACCTTCGAACATGAACAACAACTCCAATGCTTCTTCGATAACTCTTTGGTGGATCTTTGATGCAGATCATTTTTCTGCTGCGATTGCGATTTCGTTGGATGACCTCCGTGGTTTGGGATCGTGTTTCAGTTGCCACGCATAAGGATATGTTTGAATTGCCACAATGTTTGAGGCTCGCGTAAGGATCTTAACCTTATATTTCATCAATTGCAATATGATCCAAATTGCAGGGTGTTGAATGCATATACCTCGATTAATTTAGAGTTGATTTTGTGGTTTTATGATTGTTCATTTTAATTTATACGAGTGTGGTGTCAAATTGGTGATTGTTTTATGGCAGTTTGTTCGTTTGTTTGTTTGTTTGGTTGGTTGGTTGGTGATTGGTAGAGTTGTTACTAATGTTATTATGTTCAATGCCTTCTGTAGTGAACAAGAGAAAAGCTGCTAAGCATAGTAAACAAGAGAAGAATAACGTGGGATCTCAAACCACCCCTACAATTTGGATCAGACGTATGATGTGCAGCATAAAAAAAAATGAGCCCTAAAGTCTCCTCGCCGCTCACCTCTGTCTCGTCCACTGAAACGTCTTCTACATCGATCGAATTTCACTACACTAGATCAGGTTGGGATGTCTCTCTCTCTCTCTCTCTCCCCTATTCTTCGTCTTAAGTTCACCCATAGGCTCTGTGTTGATTTGTTGGGGCTTAGTGATGCTTTCTCTGCTTTTATTTATAGTAGTTATTGGAAAATCGATCAAGTTATCTATGATTTGAATTCTATAGAACAATGTGAATAGATGAATTAAAGCCACTTGGCCCAATATAATGAGTTATATATTGTGGGTTCTTTTTTAATCCTATTTACTTGGTTGAGTGTTTCATTATATGTGATTTAAAGCGCTAATGTTCTGTATTACTTCGGTGATGATGTATTTCATATGAGGTTGTTATGTTCATGTGTCTAAGTAGCTCTTTTTTTTTTTTTTTTTTTTTTTTTTTTTTTTTACAAAATTCTATTGATTAAGAGTTGAAGATGAAGAACAACTATCCTTGTTCTTTCTTATGCAAGGATCGTAAATTGGATAAGCAGGCAAAATTATTTTAAATAGTAATTCTTTTTTGGAGTTTTTGGATATAAATTTCAGATAAAGATTTCATTTCGGGTTTTTTTTTTGTTACCTCTTTCAATTGCTTCTCTAGGCTTCATTTTGGGTGATTACAAAGAATATGGCTAGCTTTTCGAAAGAATTTTCAGGTGGAAGTTCAAGCTTTCATTTTCTTTCTTTTTGGTTATACTCAACTCTTAAATGTGTCTGGTTGCTACAATGTTAAACGTGAATATTAAAGTAATGGATGCAACATAAGTATCTCTAATTATGGGCAGCCTCTAAATGAATTGATTCATATGAGTAATTAAGTTCATTTAAATTAATCTCTGTAACTTAAAATTCTACTATTTTCTTTGGCTTGTCGAGTATGGTAAGGATCGGTACAAAGTAAACTTTTGCATCTATTGGTTAGTGTAGAAAATTTATGCGGTTTTCTTTTATGCTTGATCGAACTGAAGTTTCAAATTTTAGCATGACTAGTCGTCTTACCTCTTAGGGTTGCCAGTTGAACAAGGACTATTATTGCAATATAAATGAATAAAGTTTATGGGCATTCTCTAAGTGTATATAATTCAGCAACATCGTCTCCTCATTGCTGATTTAGCATATTCGTATGTGGTCAAAAAGAAAATCCTGATATCCTTTATTTTTTACTTTCAAGTTTCATTTATAAAGCTCAAATTCTTTCTCAAGTAATAGTTCTTTGTATTTATTTTATCATAATAGAGTCGACCCTTTTCACTCTCTTCAAACGAAGAATTCTTAAAGGTTGTTTTCAGCTTGTTAGAGTTGTTGAGGTAGTGCGGGATAGTAAACCAATTGATTATATTTTACTTCAATGCTCTTTTTGGTAAAAACTTGAAATTCTTAGCGTGAAATGTTTAAGAAGCTTAAGAATAGAGAACACATATTTGTTTGAGGTCAAGGAGTTGATGGTCCATCATGCTATCATTTAGAATCTTCTATTATTTTTATTTTTCGGGTGAAAGAGAATCTTTTATTTTAAAAATTATACAATCCACGTTTTGACGTTTTACGTCTATGGTTTATTCACAAATCACACCAACAACAATAACTAAGCCTTAGTTCCAAAATTAAAATAAGTAAAATATATGAAGATTTTCTTTTATGCTTTTTCAAGGGATTATTTAGAAAGTAAATGGTAAAGTTGGCGAAGCAAAGAGTACGTCCATTTAAGTGTATATATGTCTTCCTTTATTTCTTTATAAAGGGAATACAACACTTTTCAACAGATTGGATCAAGCTTATTTAGGCCATAAGATTAAAATTTGATCAGTAGCTAGGAATCTAAATGCATATCAATTCAGACTTATAAATTCATAAAGGAATAGCCAATGTGGTTTGCTTGGTGTGAGGCAATAGGTCTCACTTTCTTTAAAGAGTATGAAAAGTTTTGAGGAAATTTTATCACAGTTCTTGAAATTTACTAATAAGATCAATTATTGAAAAATCATCTTCAACAAGGAATATCGGATGAAAATGAGAAAACAATCATTTTAAGCTTCTTAGTTGTGCTAAGTTACTAATTGTTAGAAACTTTACTAAAAACTATTGAACATTGTCCTTGGTTAAGCAATTCGATTATCAAGTTTAGGTATTTTTTTAGTCCATCTAATTTAGGTTTCGATTATTAGAAAGATAAGTAGTTAATTGTTTTTCCATAATATCGAGTAGGTAATTAAGAAGTTTTAAATTTATGCATAAAAATGTTGGGTGCTTACCACTTTCCATCTTTTTGCCACATATTAGCGGATTGTTAATTGCAAGTTGTGCACAACATTCTATAATATTGCTCAAAAGCTTTTTATATTGTTAGACTAATATTTTTGGCATTGTTAATAAAGTCACAAACCTCTAACTCTTTTAAGACAAATGTTTTTTTTTTTTTTAAGAAGTCAAAAAATATGTTAATTGAATAAGCATGGTTGTTCATGGAAATTTTAAAGTATCTCTGATGAAGGTGCAAAGTAATGACAATGGGATTAGATCTTAATTATGTGTCATAATATCCTTTGGTCAAACACTCTTGTAACTCTTACGATAAACTTTTGGTTAAATAAGGACAAGGCTCATGTGATTCATTGCTTGTGCACCAACTGATTAGATAGACATGGTATTGGTTTGAATAATATTTGAGACTTAAGTCCGATTCAATGCAGGTCTAACTTGCGGTATTGTGCTATTTAGATTGAGGGTCGTTTTATGGTATTATTTTCCTACTAATGATACTTTGATTCAATTGCCTTGTCTACTATCCTTATGCCTGGTGAGAATTCATACTTTTATAGGTGATAATATTAGGCTAAACTTGATCCTTATGGTTCACCTTTATTCTTTAACTTGGTTGTTCAAACTATTGCTGATAATTCACACTTTTTATATGTGATAATATTTTTAGTTATGTCAATCTAATTAGTCTCTATTTTTTTTTTCAACTTTGTTTGTACTTTTCATTGTTGTATAGTTTAGAAAATAATTCAACCGTTGCCTTATAAAAACAATTGACATCAATTTAGTTCATCAATCTTGAACTTCGAAAGTTCTTATTTTTTTTTAGTAATCTTTATCATTTTTTATATTCTTCAAATGTGAAAACGTTGGAGTCTAAGCTCAAAACCTTATTTTAATTGCTTGAAATTTTTATTCGTTGTCCTTCTTTAAGCGTCAAATTGGTGATTAGCTTAAATTTTTTTTCAATTTGCTGGAGCAAGCTATACTGGTAATTAGTAAGTGACTAGACTTTTTTTTATTATTTACCTATCATTGAAGGCATGAAAAGGGAGGGAAGCACCAAAACTAATCCATTTGCCATCTTAGAATTTCATAGACTTGATGAGAAAATATGCAAGAGTTAATTTTTGAGGGAATATCCGACATATTTCCCAACAAAACAAATCATGCATATTTTGATATACTTTTGGATTTGTCTTCATCTTCCTTCGACGATTTTCTATTTAGATATAGTTTTCAATAAATTAATTTTACTTAACTATTTATTTTACAGTGGTTGCAGTTTTGGATATTTTTTTTAGAGAAGTGCTTGTTGTAGCTTTGAAACTCTCCAGGATTAGAAGGCCAAATGATCAAAAATATCATAACCCTTACAAGTTGTATCAATTCTATACTTTGAAATATATCAATTCTATCATAACATTTTTAATTTACTATCGATTCTATCCCTAAAAGATACATCGATTCTATCCCTAAAAGATACAGGCTTCCCCTCACCCCTCTTTCCTTTCGTCGTCGTTCTCACGTGGGCACACTTGTATATTGTTAACCTTTGGATCTGGTAATTAATACTTTCTCTAGGCTAGATCCAACGACCGAAATAACATCTTATATCTAACTTGATGCACAAGTTCTCTCCCAACTTTTTCTCTTCCCACTTTCGAACACGAACAACAACTCCAATGCTTCTTTGATAACTCTTTGGTCGATCTTTGATGGAGATCGTTGGGGTTTCTGCTGCGATTGATATTCCGTTGGATGACCTCCGTGGTTTGGGATCTTGTTTCAGTTGCGGCGCATAAGGATATGTTTGATTTGCCACAATGTTTGAGGCTCGCGTAAGGATCTTAACCTTATATTTCATCAATTGCAATATGATCCAAATTGCAGGGTGTTGAATGCATAGACCTCGATCAATTTAGAGTTGATTTTGTGGTTTCGTGATTGTTCATTTTAATTTATACGAATGTGGTGTCGAACTGGTGATTGTTTGATGGCAGTTTGTTTGTTTGTTTGTTAGTTTGTTTGTTTGGTTGGTTGGTGATTGGTAGAGTTGTTACTAATGTTATTATGTTCAATGCTTCGGTAGTGAACAAGAGAAAAGCTGCTAAGCGTAGTAAACAAGAGAAGAATAACGTGGGATCTCAAACCACCCTACAATTCGGATCAGACGTATGATGTGCAGCATAAAAAAAAATGAGCCCTAAAGTCTCCCCACCGCTCACCTCCGTCTCGTCCACTGAAACGTCTTTTACATCGAGCGAACTTTTCTGCACTAGATCAGGTTGGGATGTCTCTCTCTCTCTCCCCTATTCTCCGTCTTAAGCTCACCTATAGGCTCTGTGTTGATTTGTTGGGGCTTAGTGATGCTTTCTCTGCTTTTATTTATAGTAGTTATTGGGAAATCGATCAAGTTATCTATGATTTGAATTCTATAAAACAATGTGAATAGATGAGTTAAAGCCACTTGGCCCGATATAATGAGTTATATATTGTGGGTTCTTTTTTAATCCTATTTACGTGGTTGAGTGTTTCATTATATGTGATTTAAAGCACTGATGTTATGTATTACTTCAGTGACGATGTATTTCATATGAGGTTGTTATGTTCATGTGTCTAAGTAGCTCTTTTTTTTTTTTTTTTTTTTTTTTACAAAATTCTATAGATTAAGAGTTGAAAATGAATAACAACTATCCTTGTTAAAAATATTGGAACATTGGAACTGCGGTATGCATGACTTTTTATGTTAAAAATATTGAAATTATTGTTAACAATAGTTTTCATGTGTTTGTTCCTCACATAATGCTTTTTGATGCACATATTAATTGATAATATTTTACATGATTGATAGGTTGTGATCTTGTTTAAAATATTGATAACATATAAATTTTTAATGGAAGCCACCATAGCCGTATGCTAAATAATATTATGGAAAAAAAGATTTCGTGTATCAGTTTGTTTTGGATCTTTGTTGTTTTATAGTTCGTTTGAATATTAGTTAATTGTTCATCCGTTATGTTATTTCATGATATGTTGTTATTATCTCCTTTACAATAGTGATAGTCTCTTTGATTTTCGTTGTTTCATGTTTCGTTAATGCTTTCAATTTTCTCTTTAAGATATAATATATATATAAGTGCTAGATGCATTATTTGTAACTATATATTCATGCGTTAATAAGAGATTCAAATTTGAACGGTGTGAATTTGACATTATAGGTTAGTGATCAAATGTTGGACAATCATAATGCAAAGCGATTGGATGATACTTCGATAAACTTGGGAGGTAATTTCATAATTCATAGAGGTGTTTACTGTTGAAAAAAATGTTAGAAATGCATTTATATGGACAAAGTATTTTACTACAAATGAAGATGTTTTCGTAGGAAAGAATAGAGGAAATGAATTGTTGATAAATGAGTATTGTAACGATATGGATGAAGGAGATAAAGAGGATGAAGAAGTGTTTAGCAATGTGCTTACAGAGTCGTTTGTGTTACCAGAAGGTACATATTGTAGCCATTGCTGTGCCAAAAAATTTACTTATGAAAGTCGATGTTTTTGTTGTTGCGATGGAGCAGTGGCTCTAGCAATCAATGATGCACCAGATGAATTATATGCATTATTCACAAGAATATGTGATGAGTCGAAACATTTTTCTAAATATATTCGCGACTATAATAATAACTTCTCTTTTACATCATTTGGCGTGAAATTAGATGACAATGTTAGTATAAAAAATAAAGACATTTATACATTTAGAATTCAAGGTCAAGTATATCATTATATAAATCAATTACTCCCATGCAATGATCAACCATCATATTTGCAACTTTATTTTCTTGATACAGAGCACGAAGTAGAGAATCGCATTGGAATATTTGATAACTTGAAAAAGATAGTATTGTTAAAGTTAATCAACATAATGTCCATCAATCCATACACTAAATTCTTTTGAAACTTAAGCACAATCTCAAATTTAAGCAATCAAGAGATATGCATTCGATCAGATCCATCATTCGATCAAAGAGTATATATTTACCCGAAGCATCCCAAGTTGCGGCCGTGTGGATAGAGAGCAGTCATGAAAATCAACCTACAAAGCGAGATATCATCGTTCATAGCCATAGTGGTAACAGTCACAAAGTTAATTATTTTTATGGATGTTATGATCCATTACAATATCCAATATTATTTCCATATGGTGAAACTGGTTGGAATGAGTTTGTTAAGAAGAGAAACAAAAGCAACGATGTTTCAAATTGTAACCAAAGTAACGATGTTGATGGCATTAGTTGCGTGGACGATTTGTTATTGGAAGAAAGACCAAGTAAGGATATTGTTTGATAGTTACTTAATCACTTCCTTATTTGATTGAAGCTTGTTTTTTACTTTATTTACAAGTAATTCTAGCGAAACGATGTTTATTTCATTGTATAGGTGGTCAACAAAGATGTAGGAAAAATGCGGTATCTTGTCGGGAGTATTATTGTTACTAGCTTCAAATAAGACCCTTAAGTAAAAGTGTAATATTACATGCCGGTCGTTTACTTCAACAATATGTTGTGGATATGTATGTAAAATTAGAAAGTTCGAGATTGGATTACATTCGCCTCAATCAAAAACAAATTATAGCATAACTTTATCAAGGTATAATTGATAGCATCAAAGTCGGTGAAAGAAATGGCTTATAAATTGGTCGACGGGTTATCTTACCCCATCGTTTATTGGTGGACCAAGAGATATGAGAAAAAGATATATGGATGCGATGAGTTTAGTGCAACGATTTGGGAAGCCGGACATTTTCTTGACAATGAATGTAATCCAAAGTGGAAAGAGATAAAAAATGAATTAAGGTTTAATGATGAGGCACAAAATAGATCGGATCTTACATCACAGATTTTTCGTGCGAAGTTGGAGGAATTGAAAAAAGATATATTGAAAAAAAAAATTTGGTCCTGTCGCGGCATACGTTTATGTTGTGGCATTTCAAAAAAGGGGATTGCCTCATGCTCATTTTTTGATCATTCTTGAGCCCAATTCAAAAATCAGTGATCCATCTACTTTCGATAGGTATGTTTGCGCAGAAATACCGAACAAAGCAAAATATCGTCATTTGAATGAACTTGTAATAAAACATATGATGCATGGGCCTTATGGTACGTTAAATCCAAAAAATATTTGCATGCTTGTAGAAGGAAAATGCAAAAACCACTATCCCAAATAATTTTGTGAGTACACATGCCATGATATTGACTCTTATCCACAATATCGACGAAGAAATGACGGGAAAGTGGAGAAAGTTAGAGGCTCCGATTTGGACAATCGTTGGGTGGTCCCTTATAATCCTTATTTGCTATCAAAATATGATTGCCACTTGAATGTGGAAATTTATTCAACAATAAAAGCGGTTAAGTATCTATACAAATACATTTACAAGGGTCATGATCGAATTGCATTTGAAGTGCGCTCAGAGAATGTAGATAACCATATTGATGAAATAGAAAGGTTCCAATTAGCGCGTTGGGTTTCAGCTCCTGAAGCAATGTGGCGTACGTATAGCTTTCCACTTAATGAGATATATCCTTCGGTTATAACATTGCAATTACATTTAGATGGGAAGCAAATAGTGTCATTTGGAGATTGCGATATGTTGGAAGATTTGGTTAATAGTGACATGAAATGTGCGTCAATGCTAACAGAATATTTTGCACTTAATAAAGTATATGAATTCGCAAGAAGTTTGTTATATAGGCAAATACCTGAGTACTATGTTTGGAACCGACAATCGAAGACTTGGAAACTGCGAAAACAAGGTACTTTTATTGGAAGAATAGTTTCTGTAAGCCCAAACGAAGGAGAAAGGTATTATCTAAGGTTGTTACTAAATCATGTAAAGGTTTGTACATCTTTTCAAGAGTTAAAAATTGTTAATGGTGTAGTTGCCGATTCTTTTCACCAAGCAGCTTTATTAAATCGTTTCTTAGAAGCAGATGATTGCTTGGAATCATATATGGAAAAGGCTTCTGAATATCAAATGTCATTTGCGTTACGTCGATTGTTTGTAACAATATTATCTTTTTGTAACCCTGAAAGTGGTAGACAATTGTGGGGAAAGTTCAAGGAGCAAATGTGCGAAGATTATGTTCATTTGAACTTGAACATTGATACGGCCGAGAAGAAAACATTAAAACATGTCAATGAAATGTTGCTTGCAATTGGAAAGAGTTTAGCGGCTTTTAATGTGCAATATGAATTATTCAATGTTGAGCTACATGTCAATGAAACGCTAGAAATAAATGAGGAATTGGAAATTAAAGCTTCTGATGATGATGTAAAGATTATAAAATGTTGAATGAGCGCCAGAAGTATGCGTATGATTGTATTGTTAATAAAGTGTTCAGTAAGGAAGAAGGGGTGTTTTTTATAGATGGTCCAGTGGGACAGGTAAAACTTTTTATATAGAGCATTATTAGCAACGGTAAGAAGAAAGGGTGACATTGTTTTAGCAACAGCATCATCCGGCGTTGCAGCATCAATTTTGTCTGGAGGTCGCACAGCTCACTCAAGATTCAAACTCCCTATTAATGCCAATGATAATCAGACATGCAATGTAAGCAAACAGTCAGGCCTAGCAAGGCTGTTGGTGCTCACGAAATTGATTATATGGGATGAGGCTCCAATGGTTCATAAACACTCAATCAAAGCTTTCGATCGTTTGCTTAAAGATGTTTGTGATAACGAGAACTCATTTGGAGGAAAAGTTGTTGTCTTTGGCGGTGACTTCAGACAAATATTACCAGTTATTCGCAAGGGAACTAGGCATGAGATAATTGACTCGTGTTTGATTAAATCATATCTTTGGTCACAAATGAAGAGAATAAAGCTGGTTGAAAATATGCGTGCAAAACTGGATGAGGTTTTTTCAAAATATCTACTTTTTGTTGGGAATGGAGTTGAGAGAGAATATAAAAAATGTTACATCAAAATTCCATCAGAAATGATTATTCCTTATAAGGTCATGAAGACGTCGTTGCGACAATTAATCAATCATATTTATGGTAAATTGAACGATTATGCGAATAATTTGGATGCAATGACAACAAGAGCTATACTGACAACGAAGAATGAATTTGTAGATGGAATTAATCAGTTATTTATAGAAGAATTTGTTGGAGATATGGTTAAATATTATAGTTTTGATCAAATCATTGATAATAATGAGCATAGTGTAACTGAAGAGATCTTAAATAGTTTGGTATTCAATGGTATTCCTCCACATGAATTAATTTTGAAGAAAAATTGTCTTATCATGTTATTACGAAACATAAATCCTGCAGAAGGCTTATGCAATGGAACACGTTTGATATGTCGGCACTTTGAGAGAAATGTAATTGATGCAGAAATAATAAATGGCGATTACAAAGGGAAGAGAGTTTTCTTGGCACGAATACCATTTGTGCCAAATGAAGGAGATAAATGTCCAGTTCAATTCAAAAGGACGCAATTTCCGATTCGGTTATGCTTTGCTATGACAATAAACAAGGCTCAAGGACAAACATTAGACTATGTTAGAATATATTTACCTGAACCTGTGTTCTCGTATGGACAATTATATGTTCCATTGTCACGTGCAAAATGCGCAGCATCGGTGAAAATGTCGATCAAGCCGTCAAATTGCAACAAATATTGTGATCGAACAAAGAATATCGTTTATAAAGATCTTCTTAAACATGTTGATGAAGACGATTAAACTTGTCTACTAATCAAATAGGTTAGTGCGTTGTGCTTGTAATATTAATAAAATTGAATAAAATTTGGCACATTTTTGTAATTTTGCTAATATTTTATTTTATTATGTGCAATTTTCTACGTTGGTTGTTTGCATTTCAATTCTTTTTCGATTATGCATTCATCAATTTTTTAGTCATTTCTCAATTTTGTTAAAACTTGTTATCATGCTAGATTATTGGTAAAGATCTTCTAAGACCTTTGTAGCAAGCTCCAATTTTGTTTAATGTTAAAATACAATCCAAAAAGTGATAGTGTTTGGTCAATAATTGTCTTGAGTGGCTGGTGTCTTGTTATATATCATGATTTTCTGCATTGCTTTGTTTGGTAAATGTCAATTCAGCCTACTTTTGAGAATTAGTATTTATATTTTTCTTTACTCATTACATAAATTATGCCCGCTTTTAATTGATTCTTTGGGCTATAATAACTGTTTTTCACTTATGCATGTATTTGTTATAGTTCTTTAATATTTTGTAAAATTTTATCATGTTAGGCAATCTGATGGAGATCTCCTGAGAAGAATTCCAATTTTCTTACGTTTTATGTTGGATTACAACCATTGGAGTAAATTATATTTGGTTCACCATATCTTGTGAGTATGGCTACGTTAAAGATCTCTTCAAGTATCTCGTTATGAAATATTTTTGCGAATCTATATTTGGTTCTCAATTGGTACGACTACGTTGAATACGATATAGCATTTTTGTTCTTGTGTGCAGTGATTTTTGTTTTTCCTATTGGACTTATCTCTTTTTATATATAGGGTGCTTCTACCATGGAACCCAATTACATGACAATTATTGCGCATTTAATGTGTTTTGCATTAAATGCACCATATCAATCACCATTAGATTAAAATTCCATAGTAATCCAATGATAAGATATGTAGTACCCATGACATAGGTATATATATATATATATATATATATATAATTTTATATAATTATGAAACTACCATGTAGCTTAACAATGCTTAAAATTGACATTATTGCTCTATAAATGATCCATCTAACTAACTAAGTTACATTTCCATTAATTGTTCGTATATATTATCCACTATGATGCAACTATATCTACTTAGATGAATATATATTTTGTGTGTTCTAGGCATTTAACAAAGCAATTGTCATATATAACTATGTATTAGTGCTCATTTTCTTCTTTCATTTCCTTTTCCTTTTTTTATATTATTTGTGTCCTCAAACCCTTATTAGGTTTGTTCCATATGTTAAGTTGTCATAGTAAACCTATTATTTCAATGGATGGGGGGCTAGACCAATGTAATGACATGGTGTCCAAAAATGACCACAGGTTTTTTGCCATCACATAAAACAATGGTCCAAAAAAGTCTTCCTTCATAAAGGAAGGATACAAACTAAGAGATTCAACTTGTTTAATGTATTAAAATAAATGTCTAAGACCAATTACTGATGTTAATGCTACCCTCCAGCATAAATACCAGATGGTGAATGAGGAGCTAAAGAGTGAAGCAAATACACATGAATACATCTAATTCCTTTTGTTCATTACTCCAACCTTACTACTTGGTAGACCATGGTCATTTTCATTTATGAGGTGACTTCTTTTACTCTTAGAAGCGTGGATCTATTTGGTTTTGTGTTTATGTCATTTGTTTAAAAATTGTGTATCAATATCTAAATGGTTCATGAGAATGTCTAAATTTCTTATAATGAAAAAAAGAAAAAAGAGAGGAAGAACTCGGATAATGGAAGATGCGATTCTTACACACCAATGATAGACATATTTGATGAGGCTGGGATGGTTTCATCGATGAAGTATGTGTTTCAGCATATGCAAGAGCTGACATTAGAGGTCGATGTGGTTACGTACATACACCTCGCGTTGTTGCATTGGTTTTCGAAGAATGGGGACTTCAAGGAGATGAGAATTAATTAATTCTCATAATTAAACTGTATTGACGAAATATCTTTCTAGGGCTTCCAAAGTTGAGTGCATTTGTTTTCCTTCTTTCTTGTGTATGAACTGGTTGTTTGGAGTTTAAAAGTTTCAATTCTATCAATTTTTGTTATGCTTTGGTTAATGCTAGGGGTAGCAAAAGTGAAATGTGGTTCGACATTAACTTATGCAATTTCCCATGATAACTCATTTTATTTCAGCAAACAATATATATTTTTATCGAGTGTTTTACAATAATTTCCCATGATAACTTAAAAGTTTCAATTCTCGGGAATGACCCTAACAGTTTCCAATAATTTTTTTGCTACTTAATTTATTAGTCATAAGATGAAATAGTTTTACCTCAATGTGTTGTCAACATCTCTTTGTGTTTTAGAGTTTTAGTGATTTCTTTCTTTGATTTGTGTTAGGAAAATTGTATGCTGCTGTTGAATTTTTGTTTCGATTTTGTTTTTAGGTATGTTTAGTACTTCTTCAGCTCTCTAAACAAATTATCTTTTTTGTGATTCTGTTCAACAGAAGGTCTATGCTTTTGTTTCTCTAGGAATGACTTTGAAATGACAATTTGCAATTGGAAGAAGCTTCATTTAAGAATGCATCAATTTTTATATCCAAAAACGTTGTTTTCGGAAGCAAAAGGTTATTGCACTGTTTGTGTTATTTGTTAAGAATAAATGGCTTCTTGATATGGTTGTTTATTAAGGTCTCCTTTTGTTTTTGGTCTTTGTGGTTTTGATTGGTTGTGACGAGGATTCAGTGGTAGGTTCAATGACCTCACCATATTCATTAATGGGAATGAGGATTACCTTTTCAGGGTTTATTTTGGCGTTGATTGTTTGATTAGTCTACTCTTTTGCTAAAAATAGTGTATGTTTCTCTTTTCATTGTTTGATGAGGATAACTTTTGTTTGGTTGATTTTGGCTTATGTTGACATTTATTTTTTTAGGTTCTTATTTATCATTGTTAATTTATCTTGTGATTGTTAGTGAATAAATCATGATGGATAAGGTTTTAGAGTTTTTAATTGATTCTTTGTGGATATTGACTTGTTTGTTGTGTGCGTTTTTGTTTAGGTTTCAGCCTATCAACAATATTGTAATTTTCAACCTCTTAACAACGTTGTTGTCCTTCATTTATTTGTTTAGCACTTCATCTTGTTCAAAGAACTCAAGCTCTCATTTTTCCCATTGTAACTATGATCAACTTGGTGACAAATGTAGGAATCAAAAGTGAGTTACTCTAGCATTAGGTGAAAGTAAATCAATTTCAACTTCTCGCAAGGTTAGTTCAGTTTCTTGAAAAAATGCTATGAACATTATAGTATGCTAGAGATTTAGGTTTAGTTGAAGTTAGGAATGAAATGAGCAGGTTTGCTATGAGATTCTTAACGAGTTTGATTGATTTTCTTTTGGTCTATTAATTTGTTTTAAGGGAAATGATTTGGTCGTAATCTTCACAATATTTGGTACTTGCCTTTTGTATTGTCTAATTTGTTTCGAGTCACGAAAAAGCTACTATTAAAAAAAACATGTTTAATATCCTTGCTTAGTGCTCGAAAGATCTGTTTCATAGTTTATTTGCTTAGAGTGCAGATGCAATTAAAAGTAAATGTATTGCTAAACCAATCTAGCAAATCTTCAAGTTTATCTGCTTCAGTTGCCAAGTATTTCTTAGGTATTGTGCTTCGCTTCCCATCAAACTAAGTATGTAGAATGCAATATTATTGATGCTTCATGACATGCTAACAGGTAAAAGTTTTCTTTTCTGCACAAGAGACTGCAAAACTTTTTTGTTATTAGTTTTAATTTGGAGGTTCTTTGTTATGTCGAGAGAAATCTTCCAGTGGCCCACGCCATTTCAATGTTGGTAGTGCCTGAGTTAATTGACCAATTATCTGCTATGAAGAAGATGTTTTGTTTTACCTCTTATCAAATCATCCTCAGGTACTAACCGTTTTCCCAGTTAATCCACTGTATCAAAGTCAAAAGAAACATTTTTTTAATCTCCTCTGTTATGCGGCGTAAACAACACTGTTAGCATACATTGTTTAAGAGAAAATGCATTACTTAAAACGTTGTATATGATAGATGTAAAAAATCGTCAGGGGTAACCTCTTTTTGAACTGTGGTTTAAACAATCATAATCTTATGTATTCTATTTTGTGTGCTTCTATGTTATGTTTTTTAACTATAGAACGTGTTAAGAAATTTCTACCTATACTTTATTCTTTATTTCTTATCCGTTTCTTTTCTTTATTTTCATTTCATGTTGCAGGTAGGATCAATAAATTGATTAGGTGACTTTCGAATTTAAGTGTTCATGCTTAAAAGAGAATCTCTTGCAATATTAAAATATTACTTCCCCATGTGTGGGAGAACTGATCTTCTACTTTTTTTTCCTATATTTATTTTTTCACTCCTTAAATTTGTCAATCTCTTTTTCATTATTGTAACTATATGTAATTGTATATAAATTTTGTTTAGATATTTTGATATTTTTTATATTGAATAAAGTCATGATCCTATCAAAAACAGAAATTGTTGTTATATTTAATTTTTGGTAATTAAGTTCCCATCTCTTTATATTTTCAAGGGCATCTTTTCTTTGTAGATGTTGTTAATATATTGCGTTTGATGCTTTGAATAATTACAATGAAGATATTTGGTAAAATTTGTCTTTCTAAATACCTTTCATGCATGCTAGACTCTGCACATAGCCCTGCTTTTATTTGTTAATTCTTCTCCACACTAGTGCCACCCTACATGTATGTCCACATCCATTCGTTGTCCATAACTTCCCAAAAAAAATAAAATCTCTTATGTACTCTGAATGCACCAAACTCAAAATGATCCATCTAAAATGGTTTCACCCATTTCATACCAAAACCTTCAGCCCAAAAGTATCCAAATCCAATGAGTCTCTCCCATTTCCACTCCCTTCTTCTTTCTTATGTCTCTTGTTTTATTTATTTATTTATTGTAATTTCAGTTGGGTGTTTATCTTGTTTTTGTAGGTCTTGGAGCGTTTACACCAAAACTGAGACATGCTCTTCACTGAGGTCAAATGTTTAAACTTTCTCATCTATTCACCTCTTCCACTGATTACAAATGGGGACTTATCACATGTTAGACAATCTGATGGAGATCTCCTGAGAAGAATTCCAATTTTCTTTCATTTTATATTGGATTACAACTATTGGAGTAAATTATATTTGGTTCACCATATCTTGTGAGTATGGCTACGTTAAAGATCTCTTCCAGTATCTCGTTATGAAATATTTTTGCGAATCTATATTTGCTTCTCGATTGGTACGACTACGTTGGACATATTAAGTTATTGCAAACCCATGAGTGATTGCTCAACCTCAAACATATTATCGTCCTTGTCCTGTATTCATCTAAAAAGAGTTAATAGGAGTTCTTGTGGCGGTGTAAGATTTCCTCTCTATTCACGTTTCTATGTTTTTGATATCAATTCTCGTCCATTTTATTTGTAGTTTGGTTTCATTATCCATTTTCTCATCACCATGTTGTTTATAGCTTTTAGTACCATCTTCCATATGCAGAAGTCTTAGTTTTGATTCTAGAGTAGAGCAAGAACCATGTCTTTCACTCCATACTGAAACTAGACAGTAGGTATACATGTTATATAAATAGACTCTGAGTTGTACTTTTTCGCCAGTTTGCCTTTGTTCCTTTTGTAGTTAATTTTGGATTTTGAAAATAATAGTATCATTAACTTTCATAAATATAACTAAGTCACTAAATTCTGTGATTTTTTGAATTTTTATCTTTATGTGAAACACAGTTATGCAAAAAAAAATTTGAGATAATATATTGATACTATTTCTACTTCGTGGTTATGATGTTAAACATGATAGATTTTGGAATTGGTATCGGCTTCCAATATTTAAATTTGACAGCTCTTTTTGTTGCTGTCTTCTTGTTTCATGTGGTAGTTGATTATACTATTTTGTTCTTTGTACATCCTGTTTTTCTGCGTTAGACCCTGAGTGATTGAGAGGAGATTCTCGCTTTTGCTCGACTTTTAACTTCGAAGTTGACAAAGTTTAAGGTTTAAGTAATCATAGCATAAAAAACAATTTAATATATTACTGCTATGGATATTGAAGAGGACAACCAGAAGACTTTGAAAAACTTGATGAAGAATTGGAGAAATGTTGTTCCATTTATTCTGGGAAACATAGAATTGGAGAAATATTGTTCCATTTTCATTTATGAGATAACTTCTTTTACTCTTAGAAGCGTGGATCTATTTGGTTTTATGTTTATGTCATTTGTTTAAAAATTGTGTATCAATATTTAAATGGTTCAAGAGAATGTCTTAATTTCTTATAATGAAAAAAAGAAAAAAAAGAGGAAGAACTCGGATAATGGAAGATGCGATTCTTACACACCAATGATAGACATATTTGATGAGACTGGGATGGTTTCATCGATGAAGTATGTGTTTCGGCATATGCAAGAGCTGACATTGGAGGTCGGTGTGGTTACGTACATACACATCGCGTTGTTGCATTCGTTTTCGAAGAAGGGACTTCGAGGAGATGAGAATTAATTAATTCTCATACTTAAACTGTAATGACGAATTATCTTTCTAGGGCTTCCAAGGTTGAGTGCATTTGTTTTCCTTCTTTCTTGTGTATGAACTGGTTGTTTGGAGTTTAAAAGTTTCAATTTTATCAAATTTCGTTATGCTTTGGTTAATGCTAGGCGTAGCAAAAGTGAAATGTGGTTTGACATTAACTTATGCAATTTCCCCTGATAACTCATTTTATTTCAACAAACAATATATATTTTTATCGAGTGTTTTACAATAGGGGTTACTCTGACGACTTCTCGGGAATGACCCTAACAGTTTCCAACAATTTTTTTGCTACTTAATTTATTAGTCATAAGATGAAATAGTTTTACATCAATGTGTTGTCAACATCTCTTTGTGTTTTAGAGTTTTAGTGATTTCTTTCTTTGATTTGTGTTAGGAAAATTGTATGCTGTTGTTGAATTTTTGTTTCAATTTTTTTTAGGTATGTTTAGTACTTCTTCGGCTCTCTAAACAAATTATCTTTTTTGTGATTCTGTTTAACAGAAGGTCTATGCTTTTGTTTCTCTAGGCGTGACTTTGAAATGACAATTTGCAATTGGAAGAAGTTTCATTTGAGAATGCATCAATTTTTATATCCAAAAATGTTGTTTTCGGAAGCAAAAGGTTAGTGCACTGTTTGTGTTATTTGTTAAGAATAAATGGCTTCTTGATATGGTTGTTTATTAGGGTCTCCTTTTGTTTTTGGTCTTTGTGGTTTTAATTGGTTGTGAAGAGGATTTAGTGGTAGGTTCAATGACCTCACCATATTCATTAATGGGAATGAGGATTACCTTTTCAGGGTTTATTTTGGTGTTGATTGTTTGATTAGTCTACTTTTTTGCTAAAAAGAGTGTATGTTTCTCTTTTCATTGTTTGATGAGGATAACTTTTGGTTGGTTGATTTTGGCTTCTGTTGACATTAATTTTTTTAGGTTCTTATTTATAATTGTTAATTTATCTCGTGATTGTTAGTGAATAAATCATGATGGATAAGGTTTTAGAGTTTTTTATTGATTCTGTGTGGATATTGACTCGTTTGTTGTGTGCGTTTTTGTTTAGGTTTCAGTCTATCAACAATATTGTAATTTTCAACCTCTTAACAACATTGTTGTCCTTCATTTATTTGTTT
Organism: Stephania yunnanensis; assembly: GCA_039657365.1. Classification (NCBI taxonomy): domain Eukaryota; kingdom Viridiplantae; phylum Streptophyta; class Magnoliopsida; order Ranunculales; family Menispermaceae; genus Stephania; species Stephania yunnanensis. Next base: position 25,581 of record JBBNAF010000033.1, on the reverse strand, counting down.
AGCACTTCATCTTGTAATAAAAACTCATGGTCTCATTTTTCCCATTGTAACTTGATCAACTTGGTGACAAATGTAGGAATCAAAAGTGGGTTACTCTAGCATTAGGTGAAATTAAATCAATTTCAACTTCTCGCGAAGTTAGTTCAGTTTCTTGAAAAAATGCTATGAAAAATATAATATGCTAGAGATTTAGGTTTAGTTGAAGTTAGGAATGAAATGAGTTGGTTTGCTATGAGATTCTCAGCGAGTTTGATTGATTTTCTTTTGGTCTATTAATTTGTTTTAAGGGAAGTGATTTGGTCGTAATCTTCACAATATTTGCTACTTGCCCTTTGTATTGTCTAATTTGTTTGGAGTCTCGAAAAAGCTACTATTGAAGAAAACATGTTTAATATCATTGCTTAGTGCTCGAATGATCTGTTTCATAGTTTATTTGCTTAGAGTGCAGATGCAATTAAAAGTAAATATATTGCTAAACCTATCTAGCAAATCTTCAAGTTTATCTGCTCCAGTTGCTGAGTATTTCTTAGGTATAATGCTTTCGCTTCCCATCAAACTAAGTATGCATAATGCAATATAATTGATACTTCATGACATGCTAACATGGTAACATTTTTCTTTTCAGCACAAGAGACTGCAAATTTTTTTTCTTTTTAGTTTTAATTAGGAGGTTCTTTGTTATGTCGAGAGAGATCTTCCAATGGCCCACGCCATTTCAATGTTGGTAGTGCCCGAGTTAATTGACCAATTATCTGCTATGAAGAACATGTTTTGTCTTGCCTCCTATTAAATCATCCTCAGGTAGTTACCGTTTTCCCAGTTAATCCACTGAAAGTCAAAAGAAATAGTTTTTTAATCTCCTCTGTTATGGGGCCTAAACAACATTGTATGCACACATTGTTTAAGAGAAAATGCATTACTTAAAATGTTGTATATGATAGATGTAAAAAATCGTCGGGGTTAACCTCTTTTTGAACTGTGGTTTAAACAATCATAATCTTATGTATTCTATTTTGTGTGCTTCTATTTTATGTTTTTTTAACTATAGCATGTGTTAAGGAAGTTTCTACCTATACTTTATTCTTTTTTTCTTCTCCATTTCTTTTCTTTATTTTCATTTCATGTTGCAGGTAGGATCAATGAATTGATTGGGCGACTTTCGAAATTTAAGTGTTCATGCTTAAAAGAGAATCTCTTGCAATATTAAAATATTACTTCCTCATGTGTGGGAGAACCGATCTTCTACTTTTTTTTTCCTATATTTATTTTTTTCACTCCTTAAATTTGTCAATCTCTTTTTCATTATTGTAACTATATGTAATTGTATATAAATTTTGTTCAGATATTTTGATATTTATTATATTGAATAAAGTCATGATCCTATCAAAAACAGAAATTGTTGTTATATTTAATTTTTGGTAATTAAGTTCCCGTCTCTTTATATTTTCAAGGGTATCTTTTCTTTGTAGATGTTGTTAATATATTGCATTTGATGCTTTGAATAATTACAGTGAAAATGTTTGGTAAAATTTGTCTTTCTAAATACCTTTCATGCATGCTAGACTCTGCGTATAGCCTTGCTTTTATCTGTTAATTCTTCTCCACACCGGTGCCACCCTACATGTATGTCCACCTCCATTGGTTGTCCATAAATTCCTAAAAAAGAAAATGTACTCTGAGTGCACTAAACACAAAATGATCCATCTAAAATGGTTTCACCCATGTCATACCAAAGCCTTCAGCCCAAAAGTACATAAATAAAATGACCACCAATGAAGCTCATAAAAGCCAACCTTCATTTTTATCATTATATTAGCTAAGATGTGATTGAGTGGATCAATGGGTGTTTGTAACTATTGTTACAAAAAAAAACTCTTTTAGAAAGTCAAAGGAACGTGAATAAGATTCAAGAAGTTTCAAACATAGTTCAAATTTTGAATATTTTTTCATTGACACTATAGGCGTGTCGTTGCATTGTGCTATTTTTCTCATACAACTCAATGCAGCGGACCACATCCAAGCATAACCAATGTATCTTTCCAACGAATTATTTGCCTTCTCTCTTCTTTTCTCAGTCTCGTCATATTGCAAGATTGTGAGAATTAGAGGTTACATACAAGTTACAACATGTCAAAATGTATAACATCCAGGCTCTGCAGTTTACACTAAGTTCAAATCAACATCATCCTATGAAACATATATTACCCCTCCTTCCTGCTTTGTTGTCAAGAAGAATCTACTTGTAGAAAATATTGTTGCACCAATTGTTGATACGATAAAGTGCCGTTTGAGATAGAACATATAGGGATATTATGATGTAAAAAGTAAAGGTATTACAAGAATCACTTGCCCATTTCCTTTCACTTTAAGACAAGAGTTTTTGTCATTATTCTTTTTCTTTTTATTTTCATCTGCAAAACTGCGACTAGACACTAAGATAATATATGATTAGAGTGTTGTCAGTCAACGATGCTAAAAGAAATTTATTTGGAACTATTTTAGTCAATGTGTCCAAGATACGACCGCATTCATTTGTGCGCGACCTTTTCCTTTGTCACAAGACGCACTTGGCTTTCTTTGATCTTGTACCTTGACTTCTCCTATTGTTGCTGAGAAGGGGGCTTCTTTAATTGCTTGATTGTTCTTGTTTTTGGTTTCAAGAGTGAAAAGACAATAACTGGGATGAAAACATGAAAGCTAGAGGGAAAACGATGTTATTATTATTTTATGAGCTTGGGTTGGGTGTTTGATGAATTAGCTGTTGTTTTTCAAGGGCATCTTTTCTCGGTTCGTCATTTTCACGTACAGTATGCACTGTGATCAGCGCTCCTTGATTGACATCAGAACGTGAGAAGCAAATCGCAATGCATTTCTTGTCGTCCAAGCGACCTTCCCTTCTGTGTGAGGATTCGATGTGATGTATGCTCAGATCGGCCGGATGCTCTGATTTCTTTTCTTCGCACGCAAGTTGCCACCAAGAATGTGAGTTGCTGAGTGTGTTGGCAGGGCTGAAGGTCCAGAATGTTGTGAGTCAAGGAGGTCTCAGATTTGAAGATGAATGATCCATTTTTTAATCATAGGGCATGAGCAAGATCAAGCACTTGGAGACGCCATGATGTCACTGTAGTTGAGGTGTGCGTGCCATTTACTTTCAATACAAGCTTGCTTGTTTCCGTGCTGAGATTTTTTGATATTTGTTTTGAGGTTTGCATTCGTGACTTCATTTCATTTCCGATTTAATTGGGGCAAACAAGATGATTTTTTTTTTCATTTGTTTTGAAGGTTGAGAGAATGAGGAGACGCATGAGAGAAGGAAAAGATGAAGTACAACATACTGTACAACCATGAGGCTGACAATGATGGAAGGGGAAAGAAGAATCAAGGTGCATCTTACCACATTTGGTTTGACATTACTTGCATTCGATTATTCCTTGCCCTTTCTTTTGTCTCGTAATCATGGTGCATCTTACCCATATCTTCTTCTGTCCTTCTCCATCATCTTCTTCATCCTTCCCACTCCCATTTGCAATCTATACACGTCCAACACAACACAACCATCAGCTGAAGCTCTTTATAGTTTGTCTTCTTCCTTTTGAATTTTCTTCGCTTGAAGTGGCTAAGATGCCTAGAGTAAAGAAACTGTTGAAAGATATTGACCCAAATACTGTCAATTGGTATGCTGATGTCTATGTCCTTGAGAAGTTGCCCATAAAACAAATCAATACCAGTTCTGTTAGGCAACAACGACTGATTCTTGTGGATGAAGAGGTCAAGTCTAGATATCCAATGCACACTAATAGATTGACATCAAATTTGTACTATACGTTTTCATCCAAAATCATTTCTAATAGTGTGATTTGTTTGGTGGTTGTTTATCAATGAATTAATAGGGGTATCGGATCCAGGCTACAATATTTGGGAACGACATCAACCTATTCGAGTCCAGACTTCAAACTAAGGTTGCATATCGTATTTCAAATGCATTTGTTAAAGAAATTGAAGCTCGATATCGCCTTGTCCCAAGTCCTCATCAACGATCAATCACAAGAAATACTCTAATCAAGAAAGTGTCGGATTCTGAAACTTTTCCTCTAATAGAGGAAGTCAAATTCGTAACTCTTAATGAAATCGATGAGTATTTAGATATAGACAAATACATTGGTATGTGTATGCCACCTCAAATTTTTAATTCTATAATCCATTAGTGAATGTTACTATTTTATGCATTTAACTCATTCAAATGTATAAACATTACAATGGTGCAGATGTGGCAGTGCTTGCTTTGATTGCAAAACCAAGAAGAGATGTGACCAAACGAAATGGACAACCAGCATCGTTGCAAGAGTTGATCGTAATTGATGAATGGTAGGACATCTATATATATTGTCTTCGTGCTCATGTAATTGAATTTGATGCACATATTTGACATAGCTATGCATGTTTGGATTTTGCAACACTTGTATGCCCATTAGATTGACCCTATGGGATGAAATTGCTACAAAGATTGGTCCTTCCGTCGAAGAAAGAATTGCCAAAACACCGGTCTTAGTTTGTAGAAGGCTCAAAGTAGCCTATCATAGTGGTAATCTTTTTTTTTTTCGCAAAATTGTTATTTCACAGCTCAAGTAAATGCTTATGCTTCAAAATTACATTTAATGCACAGGGATTTGTTTAGCGACACGCTCTTCATCAACCATTGATCTTGTTGATGACAACGAAAGAGCTCAAACCTTGAGGCAGTAGTATGGTAACCAATACCAACTATGTATATGTAAGATAATCCATACTATTCTATTATTTATATAATTGTATTACTAATTGAGTTAATTCTCTTGTGTAATAGGTTTAATCGAAATTGCACTGTGATTGAAGATCTTATTAACAATGATGGAATGTCTATTCCCATCCATTTTCGTAATCCCATTGTTAGGCCCAATCAGCGGCGTCCCCTTGTTACAATTGCAAAGATCAATTCGATGTTAAATGATGTGAGAATCTTTAATTCTTTACTTTATGGCAATGCTATTTTTTATATTATTTGTTAATCAACTATGTTATACATATTTGATGAAAAACAATTATGCTATACATTACATTATTTTTTTCCAGCAAGCACTTTTCTGCTTAAAGGTTGCGATTGTAGTACCCAATGTGGAACAAAGTCTTTGGTTTATGAGTTTTCATAATTGTTCTAAGTTTACCAATGCCGAAGTAGGTGAAGTATTCTATTGTTCCAATTGTAATCATGAAGATGCACATGGCACTCCTAGGTATGTATAAATTGCTATGAATGTATGTTTATGTATATATGAATTACAATATGCTTATAATCTTTCCTTTATGTCACAAGGGCTCGCATTGAGGTAGAGCTTATTGATGAATCTGGTGCACTCAAGGTTGTGGCATATGGAAGTATTGCTGAGGATATTAGCACTTTTCTGCTTAAAGATTTTTAATAGATAGACTTATTAACATATATATATATATATATATTATTCTTGAATGTCTCCAACCTTTAAACTCTAAATGTTGTTTCGTATTGATCAGGGTGAAGCATGCAATCTCATGGGTGCTTCCAAATTATTGAAATCTACCACCTTTTTTTATGTCTATGTTTAAGCGGATAAGCTCGTTGACAATACAATCACTCGGTTTTTTCTTGTTGGAATATCACCTATCAATGTCGAAGTAGGTAGTCTGGATTTGAATGGTGACAAAGGAAATATCGATGGGCCTCTGGTTGCCAATGCACAAACTTCAGTGTATGGTAGTGCTTGTTTGAAAGAAACAAATGGTGAAGTCATTGTTGAGACATGTGAAGTCATTCTCCACACCGTTGCTTCGCTACTGCGACTAACGGTTCAAATAGAGAAACCTCTAATTTTACTAGCCGATCTTCGAAGCTATTAAAGCCAGCTGTTGTTTCTTTGGAATCTGCATCCACTTCATCAGGATAAGTTAGTTCGTGTTTTTTTTGTATATCATGCTATATATAATGGTTGATCAGTTGATATTTTGGTCCAGCCATGAATCAAGTCATGGTATAGGTGTAAGTATTTTGGGTACAATCAGTTTAAGTTATCACTGATGTTAGTTTAGATAGGTGCAAGTTTGTAGGCTTTTTTGGACATGCTTAGATATGGCTCAGTCAAACTTCAGACTAAGGTGTTGATGTATATGAAACCAAATTTTTTTTGGACATGCTTAGATATAGTTTGTCCATGAAATTTTTGGATAGTTCTTGCAAACCACTATTATAATAGTAAAAAATAAATTGCTGTAATTTGTCTCTTTGTGTGATTTTAGCTTCTATGGTCATATTTAAAGTTGCAAGGTAACAAATGAATACATAGACGTGCTAATTTTTTTGAATGTAGTTACATACGCATCTAAATTAAGGGTCGTTATTTTAGATTCAACATCAAACACCACACAGTTAGAAGGCTATATATTCTTTTTCAAGTCAAATTGTAAAACCCCTTTCTGAGGCTATCAAAATTAACTCTTTAGGATAGTCTTTAGACGAAGCTGCGTTTTCAGAGCCTCTACTTTATGCATTCAAATGACTATTTCGTACAATAAGCCAAGTGAGAAGCATTTCAAAAATGTTTCCCAACAAGGCATGTAGAGGATTAGGATCTGTTATTGTGATTTACTCTCCTTTAGCAATTCTTCTTATAAATAAATAAATATCATCTAGGCATTTTTCACACTAGAACTACACCCCAATTGTACTAAACATCTCATACAAACTGATTGCATCAATTACCGCAATTTAAACCTACGAGGTTTTCTTAATCCGCGCACAACCTTTCATTCGAAAAAGATCCATTTATACCTCAACATAAGAATATATGGCATACTGTCTATCATAATATTCTATTTTATTCTTGGCAATAAATAAAATAATGGCAGTAGTTGTTGCACATGCACGTTTAACCAAACATAACAGTGTGTCGCCAGTCTCACCTATGCCACCAACATCTTCAGATTCATTCAAAGAAGTTTTTTTCTTTTCTCAGCTGATACACATATCGTGTGTTCACAAGTAGTGTTTGCTATCAGTATCTGTTGAATTTACACTGTCTTTTTCTCTACCACTGTACTGAGAAGCTCACCATCTGGTGGACTGTGGATATTGAAAAGTAGTGCTGAGTTTGAAAACATGAATTGGTAAGATATATGCATCTTCGACATCCTAATCATTCAGCGTGTCTATTTTTTGAAGTGTTTGTTATTCTTTAATGATGGTTTGTTCTATTGTTAATCACAAACTGCTTTATTCTATTCAATGTTTTTGTATTATTATTTCAAAAGTTCTGTTTTGCAAGGCTTACACCAATCAGCATTCCAATCTTTTCTCAGATTTTCTTTTTAGTTACCACCAGAGGCGCACTTCTTTCTATCTTTTCTTTCACTGTTCGCCTTTTGCATGCTCCATGTACCCGCAATCCATGCTTGAATTTTAAAAAGTTGTCTCACAACCCAGTTATAGTATGAATGTGGTCTTTAAATAGAATGTCAACGATGGATTAACTTTGACTGAAACGTCGAGGCAAAAGGTTATTTTGTAAAGCTCTAAATTATAAGTTAGAAATGAGCTTTATAAAAGAAATAGATGAATTGACCCAATATAGGATAAAATTGTGCCAATCAAATAAGACACTGAAACATCACTACATTAACAAATCCTCAGTCCTAATTTTTCTTGATAGAGGCAATTTGGAAAGTCCATGTATTTTTGTTGTCAATGATGCACATTTTGGAAAATATAGTTTGCTTTTTATCCAGATGACTGAAGATGGTGTCCACTTGTTCTCTTTGGTTTTTTTTTTCCTTTTTACTGTTAATAAGGAATCATCATAGAATATATTATATAAGTCTTAATGCCTTGGAAGTTTGGAATAGCTTATTTTATATTTGTTTCATATTTTAAATTTCTTCATATTTACTTGATCATTAGATCTATGGTTATCTCCTATTTGGTCTATGTATATTATATCTATTTTCATTTATTTTCTATATCTGAAAAATTAAGCCTTTTGGAAATGATTTGGATACTTATGAGGAGTTGAGCACCCAGCTTGGAGATTTATTCGATGAAAAACAACTCTACCGCATTGATCATTACCTTGGGAAGGAATTAGTGGAGAACCTGGTACTTGTTTGCTTTCAAAAGCTCATGATTGTCTTTTCAAGTTTCTCTAGCTCTTTTACTGATTTTCCGTTTTATTTCTCTAAAATTTGCGGTTAGTGCTTTGCTTTGCAAATCGCTTCTTTTTGCCTCTGTGGAATCGCGATAACATTGACAACATATAGGTTAGGACTGATGATTTTCTTAGCTTGGTTTCAAAAAAAAAAAAAATAAATAAATTCTTAGCACGGTTCTTTCCTTTTATTGAATCATAACATATATGATGACCTGTTCATTGCTTGGTTACATTGAAGTCAGAGACGTAAAAGCTAGAACCGATTACAAGTTTCTGGATGCAAACCTTGACATAAAAAGATTGAAGAACGGATAAATGCAGAACATGCTGACGTTGAACATTGCAAATGCCAACAAGGACACTTGAATCCAAGAACTCTCTAAAACTTAGCTTTGATACTATATGAGATAACCATTTCATCTAAAAGCTATATAGAGTGCTTATCAAGTGATCAAAGCTAATAAACACACAAGTTCTACAAGCTATATAGATGAATACGCATTGTTCTCAAAAAGGAAGTTGATGTTAAATATCTTTTTACCCATGTTCACCTTTTATGATGGACTCAATGCTTCTAGCTGTTGAATCCTAATTTTTAATATTAGCCGGAAACATGCCACACCAACAAATTATACTTGTTTTGACATACATCCTTCATCTAGATTGTATTCAGAGAGGATTTTGGGACAGAAGGTCGTGCAGGGTATTTCGATGAATATGGGTATGTATTCTAATAGGATTAAGTTGTAGAAATCATTCGTGATTTTTTGCTTGTAATCGCTATGAGACAGCAAAGCAGGAAGGAGTGGTAATATTTGTTCCATATGATGATATTGATTTGAACTTAGTGTAGACTATAGAGGCTGGATGTTATACTTTTTGACATGTTGTAACTTGTATGTAACCTTTGATTCTCACATTCTTGCAGTATGAAGAGACTGAGAAAAGAAGAGAGATGGCAAAGAATTCGTTAGAAAGATACACTCATTATTATGAGAGATGGACGACCAATCGGTATTCGAATGTTGTGTTCAACAAAGCGAAACTACCTTATCTATGCATCGCACTTCTATTAAGTTCTTGGAACCTCTTTTCTCAGCTATGAATATGTTTTTACATGAGTTGCACGATTTATGGAAGTAATGAAGTGCATTTGTATGGGATAATAATTCTCTCCTTTGATGCGGGAAGCCCCCAAAAATGCATAAACATGTTTTTCCAAACGAGCATATTGGCCCCTTTACTTTCGTCCTTGATAGCTAAAACAAGCTCAGGATTGCATTGTATCTATTTTTTTGTGTAGAAATTGTATCTATTTATATTTCATACTTTTGACAGGGTATGGCCTTTTCCTTGTGCTTGTGAGCATTTGCTTATACATTTAATCTAAGTGCTCATCCTAATTAGATCATCCATATGAATATATACAAAATAACTACGTTTCAATTCCACATTCGCAATGCATGAATGACAATGTGAAAAGCATAAAAAAGGGAATGCTATGGTACTTTCATTAAGCATAAAACATAGTACATCTTAAATAAAAATGATGACATTGTATACCTTAACTTCTTCATAGAGTTTCTTCTTCCAAATGTACAACTTTTGCAAAGTAAAGTAGAAGAAATATTTTACCTTCTTTGCAGAGGATGAGGGATTGCCACCTTTAGACGGTGATGGCAAAGAAGAAACAACTGGCATTGAAGTTGTAATTGAATGCAACTCCTTTGACGAAACTGCCACAAATAAGTTTCCAAATTGTTCGAATGCTACCTAAAAAACAAAAAAATTATTTGTTGTGCATAATCAACCCGTTCAAATACAAACTGTTAAATGTTACGCACTAATTTTCTGTGCAAAATCAACCTCTCAAATGATACCTAAACAATAAGTTCATTTTTCAAATCTCTCTATTGCTTTGACATCATCGAGCAACATAGAAAGATAGACCTCGCTTATTACAATTAGTAACTTATGATCATCAATCAAAGTATGGAGTGCTGAAAGATCAACATTAATATATGTCTTTCATTTGGGATGACACGAAAGAACAATAAGCGAATATGATTTAATTTGTTCCACATTTGAGGATCATTCATTGTTGCACATTATTGCAATGAGATAGACTCCATTTTGAAAGTTTTTCAATTTTAAATGTACTTCCAAAAATGTGAAATACATGAAATAAGCACATAATTCACATTTTTTCACAAGAAATCAAATATCATACTTTTTTATATTGTTGTCTACATTAAAAATAAAATACAACCAGTGGTGGTTAATTCACCTTGTGCTATTGAAACGGTGAAACTTTGTACAACAAATGAATAAATCAAGTGACATATTACTAAACAAGTTTAGAATCCAATTGTTAATTGTTATTTTTTATTGCAAATAAAATTTGAAATGTTAACAACCCAAACACATTCTTTGAGATTCTGAAATAATTTTTTTTTCGAGTTGAATGAATAATAAACATCATTTATAGGAATGTAGATATACATATATTTTTTTCAAATATATAGATATACATATTTGAACTTCTCAAATTTTGTTGACATATTATTGAAATTGAACTCCCCCGAGCGCAGCGAGCGGGTTCCCACGTGCGTAGCACGTCCAAAAAACTAGTAGATATAAACGCTTCGCTAGCTATCTTGCCCGCACACGAATTACATTCCCTAAACACATGATGGACTGAAATACCCATAGCATGTTGAAGAATTTTACATACATCTTCAGCCAGAGGATTTGTAAGTTGAGGTGAAGTGTGGTCACGAATGATGTCACCAAATCCAAAGAATCTGATTCTATTGGATCTTCCACTAGCCCTTCTCAATCGCCATATCCAAACCCAATTTCATTCCCCATGGTTCTACATGTAACGGAGAACTGTAGAGTTATGTAATGTATAGGAACTGTAATGTATTGTATCATATATGCTGGTTTATATTGTATCATAGGTACATGTTAGTTTAGTTCAGTTGGTTATGACAAGGGTGTGTAATGTACACCTTCTTTGTATGTATATAGGTCATGTACTCTGTATTTTTGATTAAGAATGAATAACAGATTGAATATGGTTCATGTTTTCTTCTTCGTTTGATTCACTAAACTGTTACATTGATGATCAACTGATCATCTGTACTTCGATCTACTAGTTTGGTGTGTTAATTGTTCATGGTATCAAAGCAGGTTTTCACTGTTCTTGATCTATGTTGAATTTGATTACTTGAGCGTCTGATCATGGCATCCGTCATGGTTATTCGAGTTCTTCGATTCGAAATGTAGCAGGAAGAGCTCCTGATGCTGGCTATCTTGGTGTAGAGAGTCCTTATTTCCTTCAAGGATTTGATCGTCCTGGTATGGTACTTGTTTCTAACACTCTCACTGGTTCGAATTATCTTTCTTGGAGTAGAGCTATGTTGATTGCTTTAGGTGCGAAAACAAAGATTGGTTTCATTGATGGAAGATGTATGAAGCCAGATTCAACTGATTCCAATTTGGATCGGTGTATCAAAGTGGATTATATGGTAACTTCTCGGATCTTGAATTCTATTTCAAAAGATATTGTTGAGGCATTTCTTTATACAACTTCATCTTTTGATCTATGGAATCAGTTGAAAGAAAGGTTTGGAGAATGTAATGGACCTCTCTTGTATCAACTAAAACGAGATATTTCTTCTATAAGTCAAGGAGATCTCTCTGTCTCACAATATTACACAAAGCTTAAGAAGTAGTGGGATGAACTGAGTTGTTTGGTTCCTTTACCTGCTTGTGAGTGTGGAGCTTCAGCAACAATGGTTGTTCTGGATTCTAATGATAGATTGATGCAATTTTTTATGGGATTAGGTGATGTGTATGATCACATTCGTAATCAAATCTTGGTGATGGACCCCTTACCAAATATAAACAAAGCTTATTCTATGATTCTTAGAGTTGAAAAGCAAAAGGAGGTTCATGTTAGTTATTCACCTGTAATGGATACAACCATGATGATGAGAACTAACAAGATGAATTCTAGCCCATCTGGTTCAACTAGTGGTCCTAGATTTACTGGTAAAGGAAATCACAAGAAATTTGTTAATAAAGATGAATTGTTATGTGATCATTGTAAGACAAAGAGGCACACAAAAGAGACTTGTTTCAAGCTTCACGGAATTCTAGATTGGTATAAGAAAGAGCTTGACAAGAAGCAGATGAATAATAGTTCAAAATCTTTTGTGAATCTGATGGAATCAACTCTGGATATACAAGATGTAGGAACTTTTCAGTTTGAAGACTTTCAAACTAAAATTGCAGCAATGATACAGCAAGGCATTGAGAACTTCATGAAAGGAAAAACTCTTTCAACTGAAGGTGTTTCTGCTCATGTAAATTCAGCTGTTTCTGATTTTATAGGTAGTTCACACAAAAAGCTTCCTAGCTTACCTTTTTCATTTAGTTCAGATGCTTGGATTGTGGACAGTGGAGCAACAAATCATATATGTATTAATTATGATTTGCTTGCTAACATCACTATTTTGGCTAAACCTGTTACGGTTTGTTTGCCTGATGGACATACTAAAGAAGTTAATTACATAGGAGATGTGAAACTGAGTTCAGACATAGTTCTATCTTCCTGCTTACATATAAACTCATTCAAGTATAATCTTTTGTCAGTTAGCAAGCTACTTTCCTCTACTAAACTGACAGTTGAGTTTTATCCATCATTTTGTGCTATACAAAACATTGAGCATTCTCAAGTTCTAGCTGTGGGAAGGATGATTGGAGGTCTCTACATACTGGATTCCAGTTCTTTTAATAAAGATGTCATTGCTTCATTTGTGTCTCATAAAGAATTATCATTAGCTTGTTGTAATAATGCTCCTGATAATTTTTCATGGCATTGTCGTTTGGGGCACCCTTCTGTTAATGTAACAAAACAGCTTGATTTGTTACTTAACAGTTCTTCAAATAGAGGACACAATGTACCTTGTGATGTTTTTCAAATGTCCAAACAATGCAGAATGGTTTTTCAATTGAGTTCTATACAAACAGCTTGTCCTTTTCAATTGTTGCATATGGATGTTTGGGGACCATATAAGCAATCTTCTCTTCAAGGAGCTCATTTTTTCCTGACAATTGTGGATGATTATAGTCGATTGACATGGACATTTTTGATGAAATATAAGTCCTTGACAGGCACTCTAATCAAGCAGTTTCTAGCTTTTGTTCACAATCATTTCAAAGCCCCTGTTCAAACCATTAGGACTGATAATGGTACTGAATTTTGTAATAAAGATTGTCAAGCTTTGTTCTCTGGTTTGGGGATAATACATCAAAGATCAACACCTTATACTCCTCAGCAAAATGGTGTGGTTGAAAGAAAGCATCGCCATTTGTTACAAGTTACAAGAGCTCTCATTTTTCAATCTGGTTTGTCCACAAAGTTTTGGGGTGATGCAGTTCTTACTGCTACTTATCTCATTGATCGACTGCCTTCTCAGTTGCTACAATGGAAATCTCCTTACCATCTCTTATTTTGAAGGTTACCAAATTATTTCTCCTGAAAAACATTTGGATGTTTATGTTTTGCTACTAATGTTTCACCAAGTAAAACCAAGTTAGATACACGAGCAATTAAATGTATCTTTCTTGGTTATTCTCTTGGACAAAAGGCATACAGATTATACAATATGGCAACACATACCTGTTTCGTTTCAAGGGATGTGATTTTCTTTGAAAATCAGTTTCCATTTCACGGTGTTACTTCAAGTTCCGAGTGTCCATTACCTATTCCTTTTAATGACACATTTGATTCCTTGAGAGATGTTCCTGCTACTACTGTTGTACCTTATTCAAGTAATGTACCTACTTCTGCTGCTATGCCTCATTCTAGGGAGTTCCCTATTGAAGTTTTTCATCCTCATGAAGCACCTTCTGATGTTCATGTGCATGTCTCCTCTATGCCTTTTGATGATACATTAGTGCCTCTTACTGATGTTGTCCTGCCTCCTACTGCAATTGTTCCTCGCAAGAGTCATCGTGCTGCTCACAAGGCTCTTTGGATGAATGATTTTGTTTTGAACAATGTCTATACATCTGCTTTCACTCCTGCAGAGTCTACTCTTTCTACTTGTACCCCTCCTACATTTCCTTTCATTCACTCTTCTCACATTACTACTGATTACAAGAGTTTTTTGGCTGCTGTTTCAAGCATTAAGGAGCCTACTTGTTATGCTCGAGCTCAACATGATCCTGTTTGGATCGAAGCAATGAATAAGGAGTTATAAGCTTTGGAGGAAAATGGTACTTGGAGTCTCACTGATCTACCACCTGATAAAAAGGCCATTGGTTCTAAGTGGGTTTACAAGGTTAAACTTAATCATGATGGATCATTGGATAGATGTAAAGCTCAGTTGGTTGCAAAGGGTTTTCATCAAAGTGAAGGCGTTGATTATACTGATTCTTTCTCTCATGTTGCCAAGAATGTCACAGTTAGGATTGTTTTATCCTTGGCAGCTGCCCGAGATTGGCCTTTACATCAATTGAATGTTAATAATGCCTTCTTACATGGTTCTCTTGATGAAGATGTTTATATGAAACCTCCTGATGGTTACACTTTGGCTTCTCCTACTCGAGTTTGCAAACTTCAGCGATCCTTATATGGTTTAAAGCAAGCCTCAAGACAATGGAACCATGAGTTTACTTCTAAACTTCAATTTTTTGGTTGTATTCAATCTGTCCATGATCCTTGTTTGTTTACTTACAACATTGATGGTCAGTTTTTGGTATTGTTAGTATATGTTGATGATGTTCTTATTACTGGTACCTCTTTTGAGTTGATTAAAAATGTCAAGGACTTCCTGCACAACTTGTTCACCATTAAAGATCTTGGCCAAGCACGCTATTTTTTGGGCTTAGAGTTGGTTCGATCTTCATCAGGACTCTATGTTCATCAACGCAAGTATGTTCTTGATTTACTTTCATCGATGTTGGTCTTACCATGGCTAAACCAAATCTACTCCTCTTCCTCGTGACGATAAAATTTGATGATGTTGATTCACCTTTGTTACTTGAAGCGATCAAGTATAGGAGACTAATTGGTCGTCTTCTTTGCTTGGGTTTCACTCGTCCGACATTACTTATGCCACAGCAGCCAGCTTGAGTCGGTTGTTCAAGCTCCTATCGAACAAAGATTGATCCAGTGCTCTTCATGTTTTGAGGTATCTTAAGAGTACTCCTTCTCAGGGTTTGTTTTTCCCTGTTCAGTTGGATCTTCCAATTGTTGCCTACTGTGATTCTGATTGGGCTGATTGTCCTCTTTCACGGAAATCTCTTACTGGTTCTTGTGTATTTATGGGCTCCTCTTTAATCTCATGGAAAACTAAGAAACAAGCTACTGTTTCTAAATCCTCTGCTGAGGCTGAGTATAGGAGTATGTCTTCCACAGTTTGTGAACTGTTATGGATTTCTTAAATCCTTAAGGACTTAGGTATTCCTACTCCTCTTCCTATACCTCTTTGGCGTGATAATCAAGCTGCCATTCACCTTTCTGCCATTCTTGTTTTCCATGAACGTACTAAGCATTTGGAGATTGATTGTCATCTGGTTCGACATCAGTTCAAGTGTGGTTTTGTTCTTCCACAATATGTTCCTACTAGATTACAGTTAACTGATTTGTTTACCAAGTCTTTACCGGTTCCTTTGTTCTCTGATTTGTTGTCCAAGATGGGTCTATGTGACTGGCATAGACTTCCATCTTGAGGGGGGGATGTAGAGTTATGTAATGTATAGGAACTGTAATGTATTGTATCATATATCTTTGGTGTATATTGTATCATAGGTACATGTTAGTTTAGTTCAGTTGGTTATGACAAGGGTGTGTAATGTACACCTTCTTTGTATGTATATAAGTCATGTACTCTGTATTTTTGATTAAGAATGAATAATAGATTGAATATGGTTCATGTTTTTTTCTTCGTTTGATTCACTGAACTGTTACATTAATGATCAACTGATCATCTGATCTTTGATCTACTGGTTTGGTGTGTTAATTGTTCAAGAGCAACGCCCTAAAAATTTCTGAAACCTAAATCTGAAGCCACCTCGAGAGTCCAGAACTACACCCACCGCTGCAGCTCTCCAAGAGGCCGAGATCTAAAGCACAACATAGTTTAGCTTCAACGTATCTCGAATCTGGGTTTCCATTGACAAGATTGCCTCTCCTGGTGATACCCTTGATTTCTGAACAACATCGACGATCGAAGAATCTCCTTTGTTCTTGATTTGATACAATGTATTGCATTCGGCGCGTACACCTTCTTTCATGCTAAAGAGAGAATAATTCCTCCACGGCCAGTAAAGGCCGCCAAGTAACCCTAAATAATGTACTCCAACCTTTATCATTGCGATTAAGGTTAGCATCAATCCACTGATCTAAGGGTTTAGCATAAAATCAACTAGACCTAGGCCTTGAACGAGCTGATCCTAAATCCCTTTTGCATTTTTACACCCCGATAACATGTGAGACTGATTCCAGTTCAAATCCACACAAACTACACAACTTCGATGGCGCAATACCCCTTCTTCAAAGACCTTATGTTCCTGTAAGCAACTTATTATGCCTCACCAGCCATTGAAATGTTCAAATACATTGAGGACCATTCCACTTCAAAATATTAGACCAACCGTTCTATCTGCTGTAATGTTCATGTCCTGTAACAAACTTATAAGCCTCCTAAACAGAAAACTCTCCATTCTTCTTAAATTGCCAACTAATTCTATGATTTCCACGAGAGATAGCGGGGGCAGGAATGGTGCTAATTCTTTAACAAATCTCTGCAGGCAGAAGAGCACTAATTTTGTTGAAGTCCCAGCCACCTGAAGGAAGTACAAAATCACATACACGAGCTTCTAGTTCAACTTCAGAATTCAGTCGAAAGGCATACGTATGTAATTGATCCACACCGTTAACCCACCGATCTACCTTGAAAAAAGTATCAGTCTCATTTCTAATTTGCTTGGTGATCCCCTCCAAGAACCAGTTCCAATGCTTGCAAATACTACGCCATACCATCGAGGCTGGTTTGTTTTCGCAAGTATTTTCCTTGATATTTATTTTATAGTATTTGGTCTTCATTTCTCGAACCCATAAACTATCCTCTCCTATGAGAAACTCCCAATAAAGCTTCATAATAAAAGTTGAGTTATTAGCCTCTGTACACCTCAAACCAAGACCCCCAACATTCTTATCTAGACATAACGTTTCCCAATTAGTCATACACTTTTTTACTGTCTGATGAACCCCAAACAAAGTTCCTGACCAATTTTTCTAATTCATTACAAAGATGAACCAGTAATTTGGTGGTTTGGATTTGAAACATAGGTATGGACTGTAAGAAAGACTTGGCTAGAGTAATCCCACATGTCAAGGATAAATTCTATATCTTCCAGCCTGATAATTTATTTCTAATATTGTCCACTAACTTAGCATACAACTCTTTCTTCATACTACCATGAATAATTAGAGCTATACCATAACCAAATTCCTTGCTAAATCAACTGCTGCAAATTATTGCTAACATTATTCGAAAAGAAAATTTTTGTTTTCTATTCATTAACCCTCTGTGCAGAGCAGTTCCCAAAACTATGTAGGATATCCTTGATCAACTTCACTTGTTCTAAATTAGCTTCAGCAAATACAAACATGTCATCAACAAAGAAAATATGCGAGATGGTAGAAGCCTATTATCCCACAGCCAGCCACATGTTGCCTCTTCATTCGCCCAGCCACGTCTTCACCAGCATCTCCTCCAATCCAAGCACGACACATCAACAAACTTCTAACAAACAACCAATAGCTAGTTGACGTGTGTCCGAAACATAAAAACAAATCAACAACAGCCATTTGATCTGCCTCGGCATACGAGATACCAAATAAACCATAAATTCTATTTTCTCTCTATTTCAGTGACCAAGTTGAAAGGTTTTATTTATATAGAAATTAGGGTTTTGTTTAGTCTCTTTACACTACCTGCACAATCAATCACGTTTTTTTTTTTGTTTGTTTGTGAAGGAGTATGTCAAGATGATGTCCGGCTATGCAATCTTGGCTTAGGTCAGAGGCGAAGCAAGTCCAGATTCTTTGTTTATGGTGTGTTATGTGAGATCTATTTATTTATAATTTAATTTATTTTGATTCCTTCTATTTTATTTGTCTTTGTTTTCATGATTATGGTACAAACTTAGGGTATGTATATAGTCTTTGCATGCTTTTAGGTGGAAGACCTATAGTTAATTGGGACTATCGTATCTGTAATTGTATGATTGGACTGATACAAGTGACAATTACTCACCCATTTGCCGTCGAAACCTTTCAGTTCTTGAGTGCGCGACAAATAAAATTAGGATAAATTGGAAGCGAATGTGATCCAGTTATTTAGGATTAGTATTCCCATGGAATTTTATGTGGTTAATGCATTAAACCCAATTGACGGATGTCTAGAGTTATGTGTTGATACTGGAAGTTGTTAGTAGCGGATGTTCTATTTATCGAGACTAAGGGAATTTGGGATTTCTAGCTTACACCGATTTCCTATAGCTAATTTAGGAGGAATTCGATTAATATTTTTTTGGAAAGATCGAGGACCATGATATGCTATTGAACTTTGATTTGGATTTGTTGAACCGTAGACCTGGGTATTTTTCATATCGAACTCATTCTTGCAAGTCTTAACTCCTAAGTAGTTTTAATTAATTATTTTCTTAAAATCTATTAAAACCCTCGAATTTCTCTTTTTAGTTAACTCAGAGTAAAATCTAGGTCCTGTGGATTCCATCCTGTATTTACCACTACTACACCTTTATGGGATTGATAACTCGAGTACGGGTTATATTTGACACGAATGACATGTGAACAAATTTTGGTAGTCTTTGATTCTTTTTATAGGGAAAAAATAACTTTTGCACCCACCAAGGTTTGAACCTATGACCTCCTAATTCCAAATCATATTCCAAACCAATCCTATTGGTTGGTGACTTAGTCCTTTTTTTTACGAGTTTAATGTTTTCCTTTTCTTTTTTCTTAGTTTTATTTATTTATCTATCTAGTTCCTTGTCTATAGCATATGTTTACAGGTAACTCCTCAGTGGCCTACTACTCATTCAATTATGGTTAATTTGAAGACTCATACTATCATAGTATGAATGAGGTAGGTATGTAATGTTATGGACATAATTTTTCTAATTGGTTGCCATCATTATCCTAATGCATGTCCTTATGACTACACGAGTTATTCATCACCATAGCCTAATATATATTGTCTTAGGCAGAATCGATCTCGAAGGGATATAATAAGACCTTTTAGAGACCAGAGCAAGAAATGTAACTTACCAAGTAAGAATTGGACTAATGGATTGCAAAAAATGATCAAGAGGTTTGAAGAAGAATTAAAGTCACTTCTTCGAAGAGATCGATAGAGGCGTGAGTGCAATTTCATTAAAAAGTGTTGAGGTGAATGAAGTTACACCCATTTAGGATTATTGGAGCGAAACATCGGAAGAACTTGAAGTCTCTCCAACCGAAGTTCGACATTGTCATTGCGAGAAGATCATAAAGAAAAAGTCGAGATGGAAAGTGAAGTCACTTTGGAAAGGCCATATGAACCATATGAAGAGAGCAAGGAAAATCAACCTCTCGGTGTTGATGAATCCACCTCCTATTTCATGAATATTTTTAGAATTTGAAACTGGGATGGAACATAAAGGGCACTTGGAAGTTTTATGTGGTGTTGACAGCTATGTTTTAGACGGTCAAGACTATATGGAGACTTATTTGTTAGAAGTCTAAGATGAACTCAAAACTCTGAAGGAGGGCATGCCTATTTCATTGCTTAAGTCTATGGAGATTCCATTTGTTCGTAACTACTCTAAATTAGTAGGCTTTATGTGATCTTTCTGGCCAAGTCCAGCT
This sequence comes from Stephania yunnanensis, assembly GCA_039657365.1. Taxonomy (NCBI): domain Eukaryota; kingdom Viridiplantae; phylum Streptophyta; class Magnoliopsida; order Ranunculales; family Menispermaceae; genus Stephania; species Stephania yunnanensis. The sequence goes on along the minus strand of JBBNAF010000033.1, from coordinate 5,415 downwards.
AATAACTTAAAACAAAGGTGCTTGTTGGGAGGCAACCCAAACTTATTTTATTTATTTTTATACTTTAATTTCCTCTTTAGTCTAGTTTAGTTTATTTTATTTTAGTTATTCTACCATTTTAGCCAAACCATAAACTCCTTTAATTAATTTTATAGGTTACATAAAGTCTTGAGATCAAGGAAGAAGAGAGTACCATATGTTAAAGTCAGGTTTGACTTTCAATTATATTTTAATTAACACAATTTGGTTTTTTTTTCTTTAAGGAGATTTATTACTTGCTAAGACTTATGTGTTTTAAGACTTGGTTGGAAATCAAAAATTAACTTATGTCGCCACATTAGTGGCAGGTCTTTAAATAGAACCTAAAACCCTTAGTTGAAAAACTTTGAGCTTGCAAAATCTTGTTGAAAGGTTTTAAGTCAATTCCTTGATTCATCAGTTTTTACTTTAATCACAACATATAAACTCATCTTTATCATTTGTTTCTTTGTTTTAGTACTCTTATTACTATGCATGAACTCGTATCACTTCCTTAATTCTTTCACCCTCTTGGTTTCTTTTATATGTGAGCCTCCCGACTTATTTTGAACATTGAGGACAATGTTCATAATACGTCTGCGGGTATTTTAAGGATTATAGATTGTGTTGGATGAATTTTTTCGCTAAAGAAAACAAGGATGATCGTTAATTTTGTCAATTATGCGGTTGAAAGATGGTAATGATGGTGTTATTTCTCTCATTTGCTTGTTTTTCATTTCTCTAGGATATAATACATTTTTCATGAATGTATTTAGTACAGTTATGGATGAACTAACTAGACATATTCGAGAGGATATGGTGTATGTTATTTGCAGATGATATTGTCTTAGTGATGAAACCAAAGATGGAGTGAATAGGAAATTAGAACTCTGGAGGAATACATTAGAATCTAAAGGCTTTAAGTTGAGTAGGACAAAAACTGAATACATGCACTGTGAGTTTGGAAACACTAGACATCGAGATGACGGAGTGGTAAAATTAGGGGAAGTAGAAGTTCCTAAGGTAGACCACTTTAGATACCTAGGATCAATCATACGAAATGATGGTAACATTGAAAATGATGTCACACCTAGAATTCAAGCTGGATGGAAGAAATGGCGGAGTGCAACAAGGGTGATTTGTGATCGAAATGTTCCTACTAAGTTAAAAGGAAAAGTTTATAGGACCGCAATTAGGCCAGCTATGCTCTATGGAAGTTAATGTTGGGCGGTAAAGCAATAACAATTACATAAATGAACCTAGCAGAAATGAGGATGCTTAGGTGGATGTGTGGTAAAACTCGTAAAGATAGAATAAGAAATATAGAAATTCAAAGACAAGTAGGAGTAGCACCAATTGATACAAAGATTAGGGAAGGGTGGTTGCGATGGTTTGGTCACCTGCAAAGACGGCCTACAAATGCCCCAACTAGAAAACTTGACTCAATAGAAACTGTAGAAATTCGACGAGGTAGGGGCATACCAAAGTTAACATGGGATGCATTAATTAAAAAGGATTAGAATGGTTTGCAAAGCTCACCATCAATTGCGCTTAATCGAGCACAATGGAAAAGTTTGATCCATGTAGCCGACCCCAGTTAATTTGGGACTGAGGCTATGTTGTTGTAGAGTCACCCGAAACTTTATTTCACAACTTTGGTTGTGAATGAGTTAACTATGGTTGCCTTTTTGACTTGAAACTTAGGAAAAACTAAAAGAAATACTCACTCAGGCCCATAGTCCGACATTTTTAGGATTTCATATTGGGAACTTAGTATGAGGGTTAAGTATTGTGCTAGTGTGACGGCCCAAAATTCCAAGGCAAACCGGGCACCGCCACGTCGCCGGACACGTCACCAAGCCATGCCGCGTCACATGCCCGACTTAGTAAATTTTGATATTTAAATGGTTATTTTAGCAAAATACACTAAGTTATAAAGTTTTATAACTTAATTTTTTTGTTTAGATTTATTTAAGTTATTTTAGTAGCGGAAGTCTTAATAACATACATATGATTAATGTAAACAAGTTATGCAATATTTAACAACCTATGGGGTAGAAACCCAACAAAAAGGATACCATGTATATCAGTTAAGGCGACAAAAATGTATAATAGGCGTCAATATACATGTATCAGGTGAAAGGTCTCCCAAAATGATCCCAAAAATATGTATACGTAAATACAATCACCTACGAGTAAGCTAGTGGAGGCGCTCGAAATCAGAGGTAGTCGCCAATCACCGCCTTCCCCCGGCTCGTCGCAATATCTGCAAGTTGCCACCAACAACAATAACAAGTTCTAGGTGAGTAAATCCCAGAGAGATTCAGTTAGTATTCACAAAAAATCCAAGAAAATGGCTACAATTCATGCATATAAAGTAAATGAATGTAAAGCATGAATATAAGTCGTGAGATAATTAAGAATATGGAACACGAGTGTGGTGTAAAACTGTCGAGGCCTGGGACTAAATACTAAACCGAGAAGGCCCTGGAGGTGAGGAAATCCACACCCCCTCTTCACGGTCGAAATGAGGAACTCTGTTGGTCAGAAGGTAGACTTCCGCCCAACGCCTTATAAGAGAGGAAATCTGTGACGGAGGTGAGACTCACGTTAACTCGCTCTCGAGATCATCGACTCGCTGAGAGATATTTCACGCGTAGTCTAAGGTATGACCAACACCGTAGCAACAATCGGATCATCATCAACGAAAGAGCCGGAAAGGGGCCGCATCGTCTCTTCGACCATACACAGACACATGCGGGAATAGAGTAAACATGAAAACTGAACTGACGAAAAGTAATGTGAAATAAATAATTTACAAGGAAAATAAGTAAATTCTAAACTGACTTTCTCGTGGGTTTACTTACCTCAAATGCCTTCGAAACGCCCTGCACTCACCTCGAGATACATACCCGACACTCGACTATGGTAGCCTAAGTCTCTGGTGTCAAATTATACAGTTTTTATTATTTTAGAGTCACATTAAGTAAATTTATAATGTGAGACCAAAATCTGAGATAATAAATTTTTATTCCAAAAGTTTAATTTTTGGCACATTTTTCGAATCATACCGGGGGATAGATTTTCTCGGCAACGCGCCGTTGCCGGCGCCGCCACCGCCTCGCCACCACTGCTGACGCGCCGCGCGCCGCAGCGCCACGCCAGCTTTTCGCTCTGCGCCACGCCGGCGTCGCAGCAACGCGCATCGCTGCTGCCTCGTGCGCCGACGCCGTCGCTTCTCTCTCTCTTCTCCCTACCCTCTCTCCTCTCTTCCCTCGCCGCTAGTCCTCTGCCGTCCGCGAGGTGCTATCCACGGGCTGGCCGCCATCCGCCGCTTCCGGTCCGCTTGTCGCGCCGCCACGCATCTGCCAAGTGCTGCTGCTGTTGTCGCCGCTCTTAGCTCGCTCCCGTTTCATTCCACAGCTCCATTGGCCGCTCTGCGTCGCGTCTCGTGTGCGTTCCAAGCGCTGCTGACGCCGCGCCGCTGTTCCGTCGTTCACCGCGGTGGCTCCGCCGCTCGCACCGCCCTTCTCCGCCGTCGATCTCTCTCTCTTGTTGTCTCTCTTTCTCTCTCCTCTTTCTCCTCTCTCTCTTGATGTCTCTCTCTCTCACGTTTTGTTTTTGTTTTTTTTTTTGGGAGAAAAAAATGGGTTAATGATGAGTGATGGGTTGATTTGATGTATGAGGTGATATGTGATGTGATGTGACAACTCAACTCCATACTACCCCGTACACCCGCGACCAAGCGAAACTCTCAATTAAGACGGTGCGAACTATTAAATAACAGTAATAAATAAAAATTCGCCACACAAAAATAACGTATTTCACCCATTAGGCGGGCCCTAAACTTTTGTCGCGACGTCCACATGGGTATGAGCTTATGTTCTTAATTTGTAATTAGCCAGTTAATCGAGATCGATTAAAACGGGTCATTACAGCTAGATACCAAAGGGGCAAATGGTCAAAACTGTGCAAGTAGAAAAAAAAAGATTTTTAGGGTCCTAGAATGTGGATGTAACCCATTTGAGGCTAAATTCTTATGACTTAACTACTTTAGTGGAAATGATTTAGGCCATTTTTGAATGAAAACCCTTATCCTCAAGCTTACCTAAAGTAATTTCCCACAACCATAGCCTTTAATTCTTTCATAACTAATGCTAAACCCATAACCATAGCCTGATATAATCCTTCACCTAGTTGGAAGGTAGTCTTTGACTTGAAATCTTTAAAAAGAGACATGAAAAGAAAAAAAAATATTAGAGAAGAAAATTGTTTTTATAGCCAAAATAAGGGGAAATTCATTATGATGAAAAAATCAAATCATGATTAGAGAGTCCCACCTAAAATGATATCCACAGGAAATGGAGCATGGAGTTGGGTGGTTGGAAAAAGGTGAGGACTGTTCGTATTAAAAGAAAAATGAAGTAAAGGGCAGTAAAGTCACTCTCATGTTCTCGAGAAATCTTTTGATAGTCTAAGTTTTAGTTTTCCAATACTTTGCATGATCTTTATATAATTTTATTGGTACCCTACCCTAGCCATGTTACAACCTACTTAAAGTCCTATTAATCCTCATTGGTGCTAAGTCCACAATAGTGGAGAGTGCGGTTGCATTTCTACCATGTGGTACCTTCTAAGTGTTGATGCCATATGTTACAAAGATTGTAAATTTATGTGCTTGAGAGTATAGACCAAGAAAACTCATGAGTAGTTGATAGCATTTATCTTAACCGAGTTTATGTGTTTAAAGTATGATGTTAGTTATGTTTGGATTGCGGTTCTAGACGTATCATATCTTAACTCTGAAATTTCTCGAGTGGCTTGTTGACTTGACAACTATGTAAACGAAAAGGAACTCTATGAATTTGGAATCTGGTATAAGATTAGTTTAGTGAGGTTCATAAGTATATTTGGAGACTAGTTTAATTTTGTTTGGTTAATTACACTTCGCAATGTGCACATTCTTAAGTTTGGGGGTATCTGATAAGTCGGTAATAATAATATATTTTAGGTTTATTTTATATGTTTTTAGATCTCAATGCTTCGTATTATTAACTAATTCTTTTCTATTTATATTTTCAATGGTTTAGCGACAATTTGATGAAAATGATACAAACTGGGGTCTTTTGAAAATGTCCATGGTGTTTCGCGTTGTAAAGTGAGCTTGCACACACTATGAGATAGCTTGGCTGGACCTACATTTGTCCGTGTTGATGATTTAGTGGTTTAGAAAAGTTTGGTGGTGCATTAGTTGAGAAAAGCCTTAAAAATTATTAAAGATAAGTCATTCCTACAGTTTGTTTAGATACCATAGGATCTGCCTTGAGACACACACTACACCGTTAATTCAGAGATAGGAGCAGCAACAAGTAACATAAGACCAGACACATTTTAGAT